>CM060957.1:151638769-152283769 GCA_030765055.1 Mantis religiosa | reverse complement strand
AAGTTTTGAATACAATCAGTAGAACATTAGTATTTAGACAATCAATTTGTTGCATAATAACTTATGTATATTTTAAATTGGTAACCTTAGAATTAGATTTTCGTAAACATGTTTGTACTTTTAAGGAATAGCAGTAAATGTTTGCAGTTGAATGGCGTGTTGAGAATGATCAATAAGTCTACAATGATGCGATGAAAGCTGTCGTTGTGAAGCGTACTCCTTGCATTCTGTGAGGACATGGTTTACTGTGAGGTGGGTGTTGCAGACTTCACATTGTGGTGGCTGGACTTTGCTGAGGAGGTATGAGTGGGTTAACACTGAATGACCAATGTAGAGACGTGAGATAATCACCTGGTCCTTCCTGCTAAGAAAGTAGACAGGGGAAGAGCTAGTGCCCCTTTCCTAGTGATTTTGCGCATTTATATAAGTGACATTATTCAACTTTTGCTAAGACGGGGTTTAATGGTTGATGTAAAATGCCAACCTTATGCCATTTCTATGCCTTAACAATTTTGAAAATTTTTCATTTATCAGGTTTTGAAAAAATGCTCCTCAGTTTCCACTGTTATTTCACTGATGTTATAAATATAAATTATAGACGATTATAATTTTAAAAAATTTGCTTACCATCCTTGGTTTAATAAACAATTACAAAAATTTTTTTTAAAGAGTTTGGTATAACTTTGGTTCCTCAAAACAAATATAGTATTAAACATTTACTACATTTCTCTAAAAAAGATGAAATTCCTAATAATAAAAAATCTGGTATTTATCAATTTGATTGTTTAGATTGTGATCAAGTTTACATTTTTCAGACGAAACGTAATTTGGAAATCAGAACGAAAGAACATTTTTGTAACATTAAATATTAACAAACTGATAAATCAGCCATAGCAGATCATTTTTGGTCATTTAACCATAATGTAAATCCTGAAGTTAAGTTATTAAACAATTAAATGTCTCGATAGAAGTAATAGTTTGGGAAAAGATATTTATTTTAAAAAATAAACATCACGTAATGAATTTTGAAATACCAGCAGTTGATTCTGGTCTTAAGTTTGTTTCATTTTCAGATTGTGGTAATACTGAAAAAACATAAGAACTTGGTAAACCTGAAAAAAACATAAGAACATAGTAATACTGAAAAAACAGAAGAACATAGTAACAATGTGTCAATATATTCTCGATTCACTTTTATACATAGTAACTTCCTTAACAACGAATTTGTTCTCTCCTGTGGTTTTCCTTGACTGAAGATGCGGACAAGAGTTCATGAAATTGATATCAATTAGAAAGAAATTGGGGATGAGAATCATATGTAGATTACTGCAATAGACAAGAGAGAGAAGGGTTAGCTTGGATGAGAACAGGAACAATATTTCTAAGAGGGAAAAGGGAATTTGTGAATTGTGTGGGGGAAAAGAAAGCATAGAACACTATGTAACAGAATGCAACAAGGTTGGAATATGGAGAAAAAAGGTTTGGGAGGAAAAATAGGAGAAAGTAGAGAAGAAGATAGTAGCTATAAAAATGTTAACGGGCAGGGAGGAAAAGAAGGTAAGAAGTATTGGTTGTTGTTGTTTTCAAATGCTAGGCTTTGGCAATGAAGCCATTAGCTCTCTTACTCTCCAATATTTCTGTGTAGTGGATCCGCAGGTAGGGCTTCACAGGTTAAAAGATGTTCTTCAGTCATTTCCTCTTCTTTGTTGCACAGAGGACAATTTGGACTTGTATAAATTCCTATTCTGTGTAAGTGTTTGGCCAATTAATCATGTTCCGTAAGTAATCTAAAATTTGCTACTGCAGCTTTACGTGGGATTTCTGGAATAATTTCTGGATTTTTAATTAAAAAATCCATTTTTTATCTTTGTCTTTGTTAGATATTGATTGGTTTTGTTTGTTTTTATATTTGCTTTTGATTAATCTTTTTATGGATGTAAAGGGTAGGTTTTTACTTTTGTTCTGAATTAAATTTGCACCTTTTTGGCAAGAAAATCAGCTGGATTATTTCCAGCAATTCCACAATGTGCAGGTATCCACTGTTATATAATTCTTTTCTGTAGTTTTTGAAATTGTTGGATTATTTTGTGACATTCTTTAATTTGGATTGACCTCATTTTATATGAACTTATTGCACATAATGGTGCTTTAGAATCAGAAAGTACGACAGCATTTTTTAATTTATCTATTCTGTATAGAAGGTGTTGGAGTAAAATATGAATAGCCGTTACTTCTGCATCAAAATTTGTTGTGTGGTATCCTGCTGGTTGATAGACTGAGAACAGTGCACACTTAATTCCTGCTCCTGAGTTGTTGTCCAAGTTAGATCCATCTCTATAGATATGGAACCATTCTTCAGGTGGGTATCTATTGTTCACAGTTTCTAATGCTAGTGCTTTTAGTACAGGTTTGGAAGTTTCAGATTTTGTAACTATTTATTCTAAATCTAATTGAATATTAATTGGTCCAAAAGTCAGTGGGTTTTCTTTGATTAAAATGTTTTCTTTAGAATTAGGAAGATTCAGATCTGTTTTTAATTCCATAACTATGTGTAGGAAACTTGTTTGTGTTTTCATCTTGATTGGTTGTAGTAATCTTTTCTCCCATTTTGTTGTTTTTAACCGCAACATTTTTTCATGTTTCTCAAGAAGTTTATTACTGAATCGTATGCTTTTTCAAAATCAATGAAAACTGACAGCATATCTTGATTTTTGTTGAAAGATTCTTTGACATCTTGGGATAGTTGAATTGTATTTTCTTTAGTAGATAAGTGTTGTCTGAATCCTGTTTGAGCGGTTGTTAATATGTTATTACTTTCTAGGAACCAATTTAGCCTTGCTGAAATCATAGGTTCTGCTGTTTTTGCAATGACACTTGTTAAGGAAATTGGTCTGTAATTATTTATTTTGTCGGGTGCTTTGTCTTTTTTTAGAATAGGAATAATTATTGCTTTGTTCCACTCTGTAGGTACAGTAGAGGTCCATGATATATTAAATAATTTCAGTAGTACCTTTCTTCCCTTTGACCCTAGGTGTTTCAGAAATTCAGCATGTATTTTATCTGATCCAGGAGACTTTTTATCTTTCAACTCATGGATGGCATGATTTAGTTCCCTTATGGTGAATTCTTTGCTGAATATATTGTTTGTTTGTTCTGGGCACTTTTTAAATTTTTTGAGATCCTTCAGAAATAGAGAGGCTTCAGAAATAGAGTAATTTGAAGTAAGTGTTTTCCCATTTAGGTTGAGTGGTTCTTTCCTTGTTTCTTTCTGACAATTAATTTCACTTATATATCTGTATACTTTTTTGCATCTTTTCTATAATCAACTTTTTCAATAAATTCACTGAAAGCTTTTTTTGGCAATATGAATTTCTTTTTTACATTTTGCTGCCTTTCTTCGCCATTCCTGTGTATCTGTTGGGTTATTGGACAATTCTGCCTTTTTTCTTGTTATGTCCCTTTCTTCTTTTAACTTTGATAGTTCTGTATTCCAAAAGGGTTTGTATCTTGGGATCCATTTTTTTGCTGCTTCAAGAATTATATTTATTGTTGTTTTATTGAGTTTATCTACAGATGCTTCTTGTTGAGCGGAGTAAAGATTTTGTTCAGTTTCCTCAGTAAATTTTGTCCAATATGCTTTTCTAAAATTCCAAGAGTATTTCAACTTTGGCGTGCTAATATTTTATCATGAAGTATTATGGATGCAGGTAAGAAGTATTGGTGAGTTCTTGCAGAAAGTAAAACAAAAATGGGCTGGAAATGTAAAGAATATAAGAAAGGAAGATGAGGGGGAAGAATGGGACTAATTAAGTAACAAGGTATGAAGGTTAAGAGCTACCTGGCAGAGCAGAAGACCAAAATGTCATGTAAGCCAAGGTAGCAACAAGGTAAAGACAAATAAATGTAGCCAAAAGTTGTAAATGTAAAATTTTGGAATATGCACAGTAAATATATCATATATATATATATATATATATATAAAAAAAAAAAGATCAATTAGAAAGAAGAATTAACACCATTTTCTTAAGTTAAGTGAGGCTTTTGTTACAAATTGTTATATTTGTATAATATTCATTGCTTCACTGTAGCTAGCTTCATTTTCTACATAATAATCATTAGCTGAGGATGTTAGAAAGGTCCTAACGAAACCCGTGAACTAACAGTAAATGGAGCAATTAAGTACTAGTTTGACTCAAAATTAATTTTATGCTTCATTGCATCATGGTGCGTACTCATAGGAATGTTTATCATTATTTAAGTTGAAATTTATGGAATGCTATGTTTATTACTTACTGATGAATATACACAGTCTTACCATATTTACTGTCACAACTTTTGAGAGTGGCTGTACTTCCTGCCTCTGCCTGCCTACACATCTCACAAGTAAACTGAAGCACTTGAGGCTCCTAAAATCAAAACTGTTATTGCAGCGTTATGCAGCAAATGGTCACAGAAGGTTCCTTTTCACTGACAAAAAAATTTTCAGTGTTGAAGAGGCTTTCAATGCCCAAAACGACCGAGTATATGCCAGATCGTGTAAAGAAGCTGCCAAAAAAGTTCCAGAGGGGCCATCATCCTGCAGCTGTCATGTTTTGGTCTGGTGTGCGCTACAAAGGAACCACAGTACTCCATTTCTGCGAAAAAGGTGTGAACACATCTTTTTTTTTTTAAATAAGTGGAGGGAAAAAACCATTTATGGACTTGCACTGTGTTGGAGGGCACACTTGGGGTTGGGCTTCACCCACCACGAGGGTACTACTAAAAAACCTCCACTAGATTGGATGGTTCATGTGAATTAAATGGATTTAAATGGATTTTTGAGGATAGGTTGTAGGAGTCAACAACCTCACAACGAGATATCAGTATGAAAAAAAAATAAAAGAAAAAAAAAATTAATAGAGACAAACAGTGACAACAGTCATTAAGATATAATAAGTGTAAAAGACTTTGTGTAAAAGTTGATTTGATAAATATATAAAATTAGTCAAATATTGTGGTAATAATTTATTAATGCCACATAGTTGGTGATCTCGACATGATCAGAAGCCGATGTTAATTATATCAAAGAGATGACCGAAAATATCAGCTCTGGACAAGCTTCAAATGCTGATGCGAGTGATGTTGAGATTACTTAAGTTATTATTAAAATTCTGCCATTCTGGACAGATGGACTGGAAATGTGGTTTTATCAGATCAAAGCACAGTTCTCAGTTAGTAAAATAACATCCAAAGAGACTAAATTCAATTAATAGTGTCACCCAGGCACGGCCAACTGACGGCTGAGTGAGGGCCGAGAAGCATTCGGTCACGCCTATCCATTTATCTTGTAGCGCCAACTGAAGGGATCGCAGGCCACTGTGTCATCTCTTTCCCCTCCCCCTGAGTTCTCGAACATCCAGGATATTTCATCTAACCCGGAACCTTCTAGATAGGTCAGTTGGTCTTATATAAGTGACGCGCCGGGCCGGAGAAGAGTTCAGTTCTTGTCGAGCAGCTGTGTGGAGCGCCGAGGGAGAAAACGGATTGGAAGACGGTGTACATGTATCAGAGGAATTGTACATGATTGTCAGCGTGCAGTGGACCTGTGACAGACGAACTGACGAATTGTAATTGTGTGCATTACGTAATTCTGTGTATTCGGCAAGTGTTCCAACTGTAATTCGGTGAAAATAAAGAACATTTTGAGTTTGTGCAATTGGACTTTTAATTTCCCAAACCCACAAAGTCACAATATAATTTTGAGTCAAACTAATACTGAATGCTCCACTTATTGCTAGTATTTACCTAGAACGCGTTTCGTTAGGATCTTCCTAACATCATCAGTGTTGTTGACTAATTGACGTCGGTTCGGTGAACTCCTCAGAGGTGATAGGTGTGTCTCTGTCGGTATCTTGATTAACTTAAAATTTGGGTTTTCTTTAAAGGTAGTGTTGAAATTAAACAATTTTCTTTCATATTTCTTTATGAAGATTTTTTCCCACGTGGTTAAAGCAGCTGGACCTTGGACACTTTTTAATAAGTGAATTTCTCATTGTATACCATGATTCTCCTTCCAAAAATGGTACACTACCGCCGAATTATCTATTTCTTTGTTCCTAATGTTCCTAAAATGCTCTTTAAGCCTAATGTTCAAGTTCCTTTTTGTCTTTCCAATATAAAAGTTGTCACAGCCCTTGCAATTTATCCGGTACACATCTGATTTTTTGTCTGTGGGTATCTCCTTTGTATTATGTGATTTCAAAAGGTGTTGTACACTAAATTTGTTCTGTGGGGCCAAAGTAATATTGTGCTCTTTGAAGACTCTTTGGAAAAGGTGTATAGCTCTGGGATGATATGTAAATTTTCAGTATGAAATTTGATTGCTGATGGGGGAGAGAGTAGTTACTTGTTTACATCTTTTTTGTCTTTTGAATTTATCTATTTTCTTGTTGACCAATTCAGCACTGAATCCATTGTATTCTGCAATGTGAATGACATTATTGTACTCTTTGATATATTCTATCTTGTTTAAAGGTACATTAACCAGCCTGTAAGTTAAACTGTTGATAACAACATGTTTGTGTTGTCTTGGGTTATATCCATCTGATTTTATGAAATTTTCTCAAATTATATTACTTTATAATATTATATTAAACTCAAAATTATATTAATTGTGCTTCATTGTATCATAGTCCTTACACAATGGAATAAATTCAATTGTTTGAAGTCTCAGTTAGAGCCAAAATATGTGGAAAATATTTGGAACATTATCAAAAGTAACGATGCAAATAAGTATTCAGGGAAAAGGAAAGACTTTTCAATATTTTTAAGGAAAGTGAAGACAAGAGAATAAAGAGGTTAATGACAGGCATTGACTTAATGAACTTAATACCAAGCAAGCTGCTTTGTAGAATGCAATCCTTGGCCAGCACAGATATTACAAACACAGTTTTAAGGACACTGTGGTTAGAAAAACTCCTAGATTCAATCAAGAACATGTTATTAGTTAGTAATGAGGATTTGAAAAAGGTTGCAATTATTGCCGATAAAATATTAGAAATGAATCTGCGTAGCAAACTTTATTTTACTGCAAGTTCTCTTTGTCAGTGCTCTGGTAAGAATGTTCCAACTGGGGATGACCTAGTAGCGAAGATTGTCACTTTGGAACAACAGATTGCCACTATTCCAATGGGAAAACATCATCCAAGAACAGCACATTGGTATATTTGAGCCCCAAGTGAAGTAGAAGTTGCAGCTATTCAGAAAGAAAATGTAGTCCCTATGGTAAATTTTGTTACTATTATTTTAAGTTTGGCTCAAGATGCTACCTGGATAAATGTAAACAACCATATAGTTTGAATGAATCGGAGGACTCCAAACTATAGCTGAATTAGCGGCATGGTCTGCTGCAGAAAGTCAGAAGTCGTGCTGCATATCCTGATTATTTGTGAGGGATAAAGAAATGGGAATGCAGTTCCTTGTAGACTTTGGAGCAGATGTCTCAGTCTGGCCTGCAACAAAGTATGACAATGTAGATAATTCATAAATACTGTATGCTGCTAACAATACAGAAATACCAATCTGTGGTACCAAAATTTTGACAGTGAACTTGGGACTAAGGTGAACATTTCAGTGGCCATTCATAATAGCCAAAATAAACAAAAGCTAAATTGGAGCCAATTTTTTAAAAAACTTTCAGTTGCTGGTAAACATGCATAATAAACAGTTAATTTATGGTGTAACTGAGCTATGTGCTAAGGGTGATGTTACAGCTATTGTGGAAAGTGATTTCATTTACACTGTGAATATAGATTTTAAATTCAGTGACCTGCTTGCTCCATACTCAAGACTGACAACACCAAACTGGGTACCTAATCAGATAAACCATAATTTAAAGCATCATATTACCACTGAAGGTCAATCAGTATTTTCCAAAGCCAGGCAGGTAGATTCCAAGAGGCTCCAAATCGCCAAGCAAGAATTTCAGTTCATGTTGGATAACAGAATTATTAGACCATCAAAATCCCAGTGGGCAAGTCCACTACATATGGTAAGCAAAAAGGATGTTTCATGGAGACCCTGTGGTGATTATAGAAAATTAAATCAGAGGACTATTCCAGACCGTTCATTTTCCAGTGCCAAGAATAGAAGCTTTTCAACCTATATTGAAAAGGAAGAAAGTTTTCTCAAAAATCAGCTTGTTTAAAGCTTATTTTCAGATCCTCATAAGTGAGGAGGACAAGCATAAGACTGCAATAATAACTCCTTTTGGACTTTATCAGTTCAATGTTATGAGTTTTGAATTAAGAAACGCTCCCTCTGCTTTCCAGAGATTCATTAATGAAGTATTCCAAGTTCTGGATTTCACATTTTTGTTTCTTGATGACATTTGAGTAACTTCCACATCATTAGAACATAAGAATCACCTTCAGTTGCTTATGGACTGATTAAATAAGTATGGTCTTCACATAAACACCACTAAATCATTGATGGGTGTAAACAAAATAGAGTTCTTGGGATATCTGATCATGGCAGAGGGTACAAAACCTCTCCCTGAGAAGGTTAAAACAATTTTGAATTACAGTCTACCAGAAACAATTCATGAACTCTGTACCTTTCTCTGCATGGTTAATTTTTATAGGCATTACCTGAAAGATGCCACCAAAACACAAGCAGTTGTTCATGACTACTTAAAAGCAGCCAGAAAGAGGGATAGAAGAAAAATTCCATGGACTGAAAAGGGAATCAGATGTTTGAAAAATGTAACCAAGCTATAGCAAGTGCAACACTCCTAACCATTTCTATTCCTGACTGCCCTTTAGCCTTGTTCACAGATGCTTCTGAAATTGCCTTTGGATCGGTCATACAACAGTACGAAAATGATGAAATGGAAGCCAATTGCATTTTACTGCAAAAATCTGAGTGACACTCAGAAGGCATATAGTACATGTGACAGGGAACTCCTTGCAATTTATCAGTCAGTAAAGCAGTTTAAACACTTCCTGGAGAGAAGAAACTTAACAATCTTCACGGAACACAAACCGTTAACATCTGCATTCCTCCAGAAGAACAAGACAACATAGTAGCCGACACCTTGTCCAGGATGGAAGAAATATCTATAATTGACTATGATGAAATCGCAAAAAAACAATTACAGGATAAAGAACTAGAACACTGAAAAAAATAACACATAAATTTTTTTAAAAATTGCACATTATCATCTGGTATTGTGTTGTGGTGTGACATTTCTACTAACAATGTAAGACCTTTCATCCCAACACTGTTCCATAAATAGATGTTCCATCATAGTCATAATTTATCGCACCTAGATTGAAATTGTCAGTGAAGCAAGACAGCTTGGTTCATTTGGCCAAATATAAAAACTGATGTTTGTAAATGGGCTCAAGCATGCATCTACTGCCAGAAAAACAAAGTAACAAAATACACACAGTCCAAATTAGCTACATATCAGGATCCTAATGAAAGATTTACTATTATGCATATTGATACAACTGGACCATTATCACCATCAGATGGAAACATTTACTGTTTCACATACATTGTTCGTTATACATCCTGGATGGAAGTCATTCCAATGCAGAATATCACAGCAGAATCAGTCGCTAAATCTTTCTATTCCCACTGGGTAGCAAGATTTGGAGTCCCATGTGTTAGTAATCACAATTTGAGTCAGAACTCTTCAAGAAACTAGCAGTGTTGTGTGGTGTTAAACTGAAGCACACTACAGCCTGGAAAAATTGAATGACTACATATAAACTATTTGTAGTCGGTTTGACACTCATCACTTTTTTATATTATCGAGGGACTAGTTTCAAAGGCCATTGCCCCCATTTTTAACCTCTCTATAACTAGCATCTGTTGTCATCTGCTCTCCTCTCTGTGGTGGTGGAATTATGAACTTCTTGGTCAAAATATCTACTGGTGGGATTTCAAAGTTCATTAACGGTCCTTATTTTTCCATATGTATATGTTCTCCCATGTTGTCAGTTTATTTTGGTTTATCACTACTTTTAATAATTTTGGATTTGGATCAATGTCATGATTTTCATTCCAAAAATGAAATGCTACTGCTGACTTATCTTGTTGTTTCAATCTGATGTTTCTAAAGTGCTCTTTGACTCTGGTCTTTAGATTTCTTTTAGTTTGACCTATGTAGCATTTCTCACAATGTTTACAATTTATTTTTTATGTTCTGGATCTGTTAACTGAAGGGATTTCATCTTTTGTTTTTGAATTTAGCAATTTTAAAATTGATTTTTCATTAGTAGGTGCCAAGATTATATTTTGTTCCTTAAAGATCTTTTTAAATTTATTAAATGTTTTTGGGTGTTATGTGGATGAACTGAATATGCTGTTGCTTTCTTTTTCTTCTGTAAATGTGGTTGCTTTCTTAATGATTTTTTTAGTTTAGCTTTTCTAATTTTCTTAAACACCAGACTTTTGTTGTATCCATTTTCTTCTGCTATATGTAGTATGGAACGAAAATCATAACTTTGATCCAAATCCAAAATTATTAAAAGGAGTAATAAACCAAAATAAACTGACAATATGGGAGAACATATTCATATGGGAAAATAAGGACTGTGTAATGAACTTCAAAATCCCACCAGTAGATAATTTAACAAAGAAGTTCATAGTTCCACCACCACAGAGAGGAGAGCACACGACAGCAGATGTTAGTTATAGAGAGGTTGAAAATGGAGGCAGTGGTCTTTGAAACTAGTCCCTCAATAATATAAAAAAGTGACGAGTGCCAATAAACCGACTACAAATAGTTTTTACGATTAATTTTGACATCACTGTTACTAAATTCCTCCAAATATACATGACTTCACAGAACCTTGAAAAGTTCTATCAGGGCATATAATTCCCATAAATGGACAGATAAATTGCCTACAGTGCTTTTAGGATTGCAAGCAGTTCTAAAAACAATTCAGATATGGGAAGATTATTAAATTACCTGGGGACATTTTTGAAATGCCAATGACAAGTGGACCCAGTTATTTTTGTATCCAATTTACAGAATCAGATGATAGCACTTAAACTATTCCTACCCAATATAAAACTACCGGAAGTGTATTTGTGCATAAAATTCTCAAGTCATGCATGCATGTTTTCTTGAGGAATGACAAAAGTCAAGAAACCACTATGACCTGCATCCATATCTTGTTAAGAAAAAAAAAAAAAAAAGAGATGAGAAAGTCTTCACTCTACTTATTAAAGGTAAACAAGTTAACATGTCAGTAGACAGAGTTAAACCAGCTTATCTACTAGCATCAGATGCAGAACCAGATCATCTTGTTCCTATTCCAGATATGTCCAACCAATTACAGCATCCTACAGTAACACCAAATGGCATAGTGCATAATAGGAACTCTACAACTTCAGAGGTAAAACATCACATTCAAGTTATAGATTGAAATTGTCTGTTAGTTTTATGTAATTATTTAAACGCTTGTTTTTTATTTCTTATTTTTTTCATTTCTTCCTAGTGTAAACATAAATAAATAAATAGCCCATAACATTACTTAAGAGCATGGGCCTCACACCCACTGGTGGGGTCAGCTCAGCCATTTCTAACAGGGTGAGCAAATCCCTGAATGATACCAGTTCTTTGTCTATCCTTAATACTGTATCTTTATATCTAGAAATGACTATTCATTTTTACTGTCACTTTCACTTTAGAACTGCTACTATCTGCTTCCCTTGATGTCTGTCTTTTGACGTTCTAATCTACTCTGCATCTAACTCTTGAACTTTTGGAGCCATCGTATCCTCGGATGTCCTCTACTTCTCCTCTCTGTCACACATCCCATAATGTTATAGCATATGCCCATCTGTCTTGACGCATTCTCACCGCATGTCCTGTCCATTGCCATTTGACTGTCTTTGCTTTTGGTTGCTATATCTTCTAGGCTGCTTATTCTTTGCACACTTTATTCTTCACTTTATCTTTTAGGCTGATGTTCAGGATCCTCCTTTCCTTCTTCAGTTGGCATGCTTGTAGCATCAGAGCCTGTTTCTTTGTTAGTGCCCAAGTTTGGCAACCATATAGTAAGACTGGAATGAATGTATAAATGTACATATCTAAAAATTATTTGTGATGTGTTTATACAAGCGTAACTGTGTTACTGGTTGGGGTGGATCAGGAGTCAACGACCTCACAGCGAGATTTTGATATGAAACAAAAATAAAAGAAAGACAGAAAAAAAAAGAATAGAGTCAAACAATAACAATAGTCATTAAGATAAAAGTGTAAAAGCGTTTGTGTAAAAGTTGATTTGATAAATATATAGAATTAGCAAAATATTGTGTATTAAAATATGAGCTGAATCTTTCCTGGCGGCATATATGTTCTAGACGTTCTCGGGCTTCGAGCCAGGTAAGTAGATGTTGAGACATCTACTTACCTGGCTCGAAGCCCGAGAACGTCTAGAACATTGTGTATTAGTTTATTAATACCACAAGGTTAATGTGGTCCTGCATAGTATCCACATTATTCAAATGAAAGATGCACTGCTGCCGCCCAGTGGATGGGAGCATGTAGAGGTTAAAACCCAGTCACTGGCCATGACTGTTAAGTACTGACTGCAGCAGGTACAAGGAAATCATAGGATATTGCTACTTCGGTGCCCAGGTTGTCCTGGCTGTCTGTGCTTAGACTAACATGCTAATTTGCTGCCTTAATGGCAGTAGTCACTTACATTATATGCTAAAAGTTTGTTCTATTTACAAAGTTTGTTCCTTCCAGTGGGAAGGATGTCATGAGCTTAGATTTCATGCAGTATTGCAGTCATCTTAATTTTTAAAAGCTAGTCTTCCATCTGGGAGGGACTCCTTCCAGGGCATCCAGTGGATTCTGGCACTGATTGTCTCATGTCATCTTAGCTGCTTGTGATCTTCTGGCCATACAGTTTGTACGGGGAGGCTTTCTTTCCTGGGTCTGCCTTGGCTGGGTAGCGCAAGGATATCAAAGGCTGCTGTTTGGGGTGAAACAGGGAAATGGTGGTTGTTAGTAGTTATTGAGGATAGTTCATGAGGTTTTCAAGGTATTCTTGCATGTCAGTCTCTGTCTTCTGTCAAAGAATAATAGGGGTCTTTTGTGTTTGCTGGCATTTGTTGTGTAGGTCCCTAGTGAATTTATTAGTGTATTGTGTAGTTTTGGTAGTTTTTGATACATGTCAAGGGCAAGTTTCTTGATAAATTCCTCTATAGTGTGTTTTTTAATTTCGTCATGGAGGATGTCCATGGGTGCTGTTGATGGAACCTTTAAAGCTATCCTTAGAATTTTGTTTTGGAAGGTGAAGTCTTTTGATATGTTTTTGCAGCGTATCCTTATACTGACGCTGCATATTTTAGGATGGGTCAGATAAGCTTTTTGTATTCTGTTACTCCCATCTTGAGGTTTAATCGGTACCAATTGGCTGGCACCTTTTCCTCTTATTTGCGCAATGTGGTCATGACACGTTAGTCCCTGGTGCATTTTCAGTCCAATCCACATAACTTTGGAAGTGCTGAGTATATTCTCTACAAATAGAATAAGTGGCTGTAAGTATAAAGAAACATGCACATCAAGGATTCAAACTCATTTTGGTCTACTTATGAGACACATGCTCTTTACCACTCAACTACCATGCATACCAGGTAACATAACTTCAAGATGAATGCAAGTAAAGAAAACAATAAACAGTAGGGACTAAAGCTCCATATTATTTAACAAATCAATAAGCATAAAATTAGTAGATGCATAAAAGTAGATGAGTAGATAAAACGGAATAATGAAATGAAAAAAGCAGCAGGCAGTGAAGTAGAAGTAATAAGAAATTATGTTTGGCAAAATAATATGCCACAAAGAGATGTAAGCTGTCTCTTCCCCTGCTTTCCTCAAGTGCGTTTTTTAAATTCAGGTTGTAGCATAACATGTATTTCCAGTGAAGTCAAAATAAAATTCTGGATGGAATGTGATATATTCCCTACATTCTGTCACCTAAGAAAAAGTAAAAATGGCAGTAGCCAGAGCTGAAGGAAAAAATATATTTCTGAAAGAGACATCAAAGGAGAGAAATAATGCACAGATGGGAGTAAACCACCAATAAAATTACAAGTTTGACAGAGAACGGGAGATAAGACAGCAAACTTTTGATTGACATACTAAAGATATACAACAGGAAGAAAGGGAAAATAAGAAAAATTATCATTGAGAAGCAAAAGGAAAAACTAATGATGTCAGAAGGAACTATGCATAGGAGCAATGATTAATGATGTGTGTCGAGGAAGAAGTGAAGGTAGAAGAAGAGGAAGTTTGACAGCTACAGCTGGAACGATTAGACATATAACAAATGAAGAAACAAATAAAATATATGAAGACATACAGTAGTATCAAGCAATCACTGTTGTATAAGTCATAGGGTTGCACGGTCCCGCAAGAGAAGATTCACCACTACAATAAAAAGGCAAAAGAGTTTATAGCAAAAATTAAATGCAAAAGACAAAACAAAGACAAATAGGCATTAATTGTTAAGGCAAGTTGGTTTTCCTAAGAAAACTCATGCAAATTCATTTGATGCTATTCCAAGCTCTTAGGTTAGTCTCTCTTAATTTTTGGAGAAATTCTTCTCCATGCAATAATACCCATATCTTGGCCCCACTAAGACACCCCTTCCTTTAATTTTGCGGCTGATATAAAACTAAATTTATCGTCAGATATTCAAATCCAATTGAACTGACCTTTCTAGAGCTTTTACAAAATTTTTCACTAGACCAAGCTTTATGCGTAGAGGGAGAAACAGTAATTTTCAGAATCAACAACGGGACGTACTTGACATTTTGTTCTCCTGGGTTGAAAGTGCTTCTTTGCTTCCAGTTTTGCGGCTGTACCATAGGCACAGGAAGCAGTATAATTTTGTAACCACACTCATGTTTTCATAAGTTTCTTTTACATGTACAGAATGGGCATTAACAACCACTTACAAACTTTTCTCACAAAAGAAAAGGAAAATAAAACAAATATTTATTTCACCCTCATTTTTAAGGTATATGCACCTGTAAGTTCAAGCTAAAATATGTGCATATTTATATATAAGGTGCATTCAAAAAGAAAAGAGCCGGAGACATAATTACAGAAACCAGTATGATGGCCTTTGCTTTTTTTTTGGTGGTTGTGACCTTGGATGCTTCCTGGAGACTTTGTCATTTTGGTTCTGGTTCAAAGTGATGACACCATGATTCATCTCCAGCCACCACTCATGCCAGGAACTCATTCCTTTCCCTAGCATAGTGCTGCAGATGACCAAGGCAGTGGACCATTTGACATGCTTCCTGGTGCGGTTGAAGACTGTGGGGCACCCATTGGGCACACACTTTACACAGGAGCAGTCATTCCTTCGTGATGGTATGAACACTTCCGACACTCAATCCGACCTTGGCGGCTATGGCTTTCACTGTCACTTGGCAGTCCTGGGTAATGAGTGCATCAACCAGCTGGATGATGTCATCGGTAATGCAGTGTGGTGCTCCAGACTGTGCATCATCGACTAACAACACCCGTCCTCCCCTGAAGCACTTGTGCCACACCTTGACCCTTGCTAGGGACACTTGCCGTACACTTGTGACATTCGTCAATGAATGTCCATTTCTTCTACTCCTTCCGCTGTTAGAAAACGAACAACACCTCTTTTTTTTTAAGTTTGATTTATGATTAATTGGGAGTCGATTAATGACACTAAACAACACTTACTTTTGTTTAGTGTCATTAATCGACTCCCAATTAATTTAATTTAATTTATAGAACAACACTGTTTTCAACACTTCCATGAAAGGATTTGATTTATGAGTCACTATGTTTACACTCAAACTTCACTTCACTTACTTGTTGTTGTACAATTGAAACGTTTTCAAGATCATTCGATCTCATCCTCAGCTGTTTGGTGACTAAATGAACCTTCCTCTTCTTCCACTACTACGGAGCTCCGATCACTCTGCCATCTGGTGTTAGGGGCACTAAGTTTTAATACTTCATTTAATGCCAGGATTTTAAAATTTATAACTTTATCACGGTTTTTGTTTATGAATATTTTTTCCCAAATATCCAAACTCTTTGCTCTTCTTTTGACGCCTCAATTTCACTGTTTGCAATGCGACTGTCAGCATTGGATGATTGATGCATGCTGCTGCTGCTAGTTTTGTATAGTAACATGATGTGCACACATGCCCTCTAGCAACGGGCTCTGGACTTCCATGCTCTGGTCAGAACAACACTTTGTTACACACACCACGATATTACCATCCTGTCACCGGTTTGTGCATATCAGATTCCGGCTCGTTTCTTTTTGTACACCCCTTATACAAGTTTCCTGACAAGCACCACAAACAAACCTACAATATTTCAATTTTTCATGCATGTTACTATTATTACACCACTAATAAAGACTCCTGTCAATGAGGTTATTCTAACTGAAACTGAAGACAATGGATGCTTGCTGTCTGGGACATATTTCAAAGAAAGTAATTCCTTACCTTAAATTAATATAAAAAATATTTTACTTACATTATATAGTGGATTATCACTTAACTGTAGTGTAAAAGGACACCTAAAAGATTGCTTCTGCTTTCCCTTCTGATGTGTTACAGCAAATTGATTCTACAATTCTTAAGTGGAATAAGTGTAAATTATACATAGACAGAAAGCTATGCATGATAAAAAAATTAAAACAGTTCTGAAATCAGCACAATGAACTTCACATTTCACACCAATCAAATTTTGTACTAGAAATTCATTGTTGACGAGTGCAATGGTGGTATTTATGGTCGTCGTCGTCGTCGTCGTCGTCATCATCATCATCATCATCATCATCATCATCATCATCATCATCATTGACTCCGCGTCCTTGAAACATGTCCTAATTTCAAAAGAAAGTGGAGCTAAAGTGTTTTTTTCAGTTCAAGAAGTGGTTTAAAAAAGTTTTTTGTATGAACATGTTCTATTATTATTTACAGAAAAAGATGGAACCAAATTGAAGAAGTACACTATCAAAAGCTTTGCTCAAGTCACCATTTTCGAAAGCTTGATATATATTTTCAACAAAAGTATCAACAGTTAATATTGTTGATTTTGCTCTACGATAACCAAATTGATTACTGAAGAATAAACTTTGCTTCTCAAAATAATCTTGTAATTGATTTTTTAGCAGACATTCTATAATTTTTGCCATTGTAGGAATTACAGAGATGGGTCTGTAACTAGTCACGCTTTCTCGATCCCCTTTTTTGTATATTGGCATTACTTTGGAAATTTTTAGCTCTTTTGGAAAAATGCCATCATTGAAACATCTATTAATACAGTAAGTAAGAGGTACTTGTATATATACTGAATTACTTCTTTGATGAGGTCATTGGAAAGATCATAAACATCCCTACTTTTTGAATTCTTTAGATTTTTGGTAACTTTTAGAACCTCATCACATGTTACTACTCTTAGTGAAAAACCCTAATTTTCTTTTCCTGGTGTTATAAAGCTCATTGCCGTGTCCAGAGATGATGGCACCTGTACAGTTATGTCCCCTATTGACTGTAAAAAGAAATTATTAAATTCGTCAGGAGTTATTCTTTCATATGTACTGTTTTTACTTCCTTTACCTCTTACTGAATTTATGACAGACCATGCTGCTTGGCATTTGTTATCTGAATTTTCTATGTGTATTTGATTGGCATTTCTCTTCGCATCCATTAACTAACTGTTTCCTCTATTTTTTCTTATAATCTCTCAAAACATTTGACAACAAATCATTAGGTATATCGAGATTTAACTGTATTGGAACACCACAGTGAAGTGAAATAATTATTAATTTATAGATGAGTCATATTTATTACACATCGAAGATGCAAACGATGGTTTGCAAAACATGTCCTCAGAATAGGTAGATAAGTGAAGCCAATGTGTAATAAATACGACTCATCTATAAATTAATAAAATCATTAGGTGTTTTTTTTTATACATGTCTTGGATAATTATTAGCCTATTTTCATTCTTTCAAGTTGTGAATTATACCACCTGTATGCATTAATTTCTGTTTTCTTATTATTGGGATTTACAAGTTGTTGTTGTTGTTGTTGTTGTTTTTTTTTTTTTTTTTTTTTTTTTTTTTTTTTTTTTTTTTTTTTTTTTTTTTTTTTTTTTGCAAGAGCTATTGAACAAATTATCGAATTTTGCAAAAAAAAAAATACCTCAAATACTTGACCCCCGAAGCACTACAGAGCATTGTTTCCCAATTCACTAATGCTGGGCTATCTTTGAATTGATTTACATTTTCTATGCTGAGATCTCTGATTTTTTTGATTATTTTTGTAGTTTTCTGAGAAATAGCTTTGTCAGTGATAACCTTAAACTACAAGGCTTTGTTATTATATTATCTAGACATGTTGAATCTCGTGTAGGAGTTGTATTTACACAATGATATCCCACCTGTTGTAATAGATTTAAAAACTGGCTTACTGTATTACATCCTTTGGTTATGTCAAAGTGAGCATTTAGATCACCACAAATTATTACATCCTATTTGAGGTTAAATAAATAGATCAATAGGTTTTCAATACATTGTAAAAACAGATTAGGGTCCCCCATCAGGTGACCTATATAATGTGATTACTGCAGCAGTGTAACTACTTATTACTACCACTGTAACCTCAAAAACTTTTTCAATACAAAACCTGTTTATGTCTATCTTCTTTATTGTTAATGAATTGTGAAATGTATATTGCAGCCACACCATTTTTATACCTGTTTCTACAGTAGGAATTTGCCAATTTAAAGTTTTCAATTCCTATATAATCTATTTCTTTTTCTTGTAACCAATGCTCACTTAGACATAATATGTCACAATTTATGTCCTTGATACATGATAGAAGGTATTATCAGTAGTAATTCATTGCTTAAATTGCTAGAGGCACTATTTAAAACATTGAACTAGTAGTGAATTGCTGCACAAATATGAAACAATTATGTGTTGCTGCACACCATTATATTCATTTGCTCCTGGTTTTAGAATTGAACTGAAAGGACTCTGTATTATAGTATAGTAGATCTCAGTATTGCATACCTTGTGTGATGCACCTCGACAGCATTTCCTGTACACATAAAAATGTCAATCAAACATTATTACCAGAAATATTTCAAATATATAATTGTCTTCAAGAGGTTTAATAATATAGTTGGATAACACCGATATTATTCATTGATTAGAGTATGAATCAAATTGAAACAATTATTTGTAGGCAGTTTTTAACACTCATTAATTTACAATATTTTTTTTAGGGACTAGTTTGCTTCCATTCTCAACCTCAAAGGTGTACCTTTCATCTTCTGTTGTTGTCTCCTGTCTTCTCTCTGATGGTGGAACTATGAACTTCTTTATGAAACTATCTACTGGTGGAATTTCAAAGTTCATTACTATGTCATTTTTCCACTTTAAGATGTTCTCCAACATCAGTTTGTTTTGGTTTATCACCCCTTTTAATAATTTTAATTGTCCTAGGTAGCATTTTTCACAATCCTTACATTTTATTTGGTATATTCCAGATCTTTAGATTGGTAGGATTTCATCTTTTGTTTTTTAATTTAACAATTGTAATACTGAATATTTAATTGTCTGTGCCAAGATGACATTTTGATCTCTAAAGATCTTTTTTAATTTATTAAATGTTTTTGGGTGATAAGTGAATCCACTGAATATGCTATTTGTTTTCTTTTTCTTTAGTGAATGTGGTTGCTTCCTTCACCATCCAATGTGACATACCAGGTTAAAGTATGTTTATCTCAAACAGTGCCAAGATGTGTATTTAGCAACATTTAATTGAATATTGTTTAATAAACTTCATCTCATTAACATATGTGTGCATTGACCAAAACTTCTTCAGCTTTAAATATAAATGACTACAGGCAAAAATTAGGGTTATCTGTGGGCGATCCACTTTCACCTTTTCTGCAAACTTATTTATGAGTTCATTTGAAGCACACATAATAATGTCTCTCCCATGGATGTTCAAGTTTTGGTACTGATATGTTGATGGCATGTTTACGATAGCTCCAAATAGACATTTAGATGATGCATTAAAACTACCCAATGTGCAGGAAAAAACTATCAAATTCATAATAGATAATGAAGTCAACAGACAACTCCCTTTCTTGGATCTAAATATCATAGGAAACGACACAAAAATAAAATTTGGAGTTTACAGGAAGCACAGCAAAGGTACTATAATCTAGAGACACATTATGACAACAAACCTGTTCCTGACTTTCAATAAAGATCAAGCAGATACAGTAAGTATAGTAAATATACTGTAAATCTAGTAATATGCAAATATAGTACAGTGGACAGTTTTGTTTTGTTTTAGATAATGATGAGCATATTGATGCAGTGAAACAAAGGAGAGAAGATAGCAATATAAATGAAAGTGAATATGGAATTCTGAGAAATCTTCTGGCTACAAGTAAGTGCTTTCTTTAGTGTAAGTTCTGTTACTTTAAACTTTAATTGCAGAAAATGTAAGACACTGTTATTTATAATTATATTACTTATAATCACTGTAACTGAATGTGTCACTTCTTTTTGTGGTCTGAGTACCTTAGTTGATACCTTACTGGTCTACTGATTCCAAGGTCATGGGTTCAAACCTACCCAGACTGATGGCTTTTAAGTGAGCCTTGTATCTGTAGAAGGTAAAAGAACTTCTGTACATAAAATTCTGGCACACTGATCTATTGCTGGTTGTTGACAGCATCCATTAGCACACAAATTAATTCTTAATTCAATGTTTTACTAAATTTACCACTAAATTATTGACTAACACATTTTTTACATTTTTTCTGCTTTTGAATTTTAAGGCTCACATATTTTCAGTAGCCAAAATGTTTAACTTTATCCATTGATTCTTACGGTAGGTGACAATGCTTTGATGGCAACTAAACATTTCATTACAGCTTTGAGAGGTCAAAATGACTAACCCCATTCACATCATTTGTTTCTTTGTATTTGTCATGGTATAAGTAGTATTGATAACAATATGGAGTACTTGACAACAATGTGTATGTAAGCTAGATAATGTTATGTGTGTTTGGAGGAATTTACTAACATTGATGTCAAAATTAATCGTAAAAACTATTTGTAGTTGGTTTATTGACACTCGTCACTTACTTTTTTTATCTTATTGAGGGACTAGTTTCAAAGGCCATTGCCTCCATTTTCAACCTCTCTCCAGCTAGCATCTGTTGTCTGCTGTCCTCCTTCTGGTGGTGGAACTATGAACTTCTTTGTTAAATTATCTACTGGTGGGATTTCAAAATTCATTATGCGGTCCTTATTTTTCCATATGAATATGTTCTCCCATGTTGTCAGTTTATTTTGGTTTATCACTCCTTTTAATAATTTTGGATTTGTATCAATGTCATGATTTTCTTTCAAAAATGAAATGCTACTGCTGACTTATCCTCTTGTTTCAATCATACGTTTCTGAAGTGCTCTTTGACTCTGGTTTTTAGATTTCTTTTAGTTTGACCTATGTAGCATTTTTCACAATTCTTACAACTTATTTGGTATATTCCGGATCTGTTAACTGAAGGGATTTCATCTTTTGTTTTTGAATTTAGCAATTTTAAAATTGAATGTCCATTAGTAGGTGTCAGTATTATATTTTGTTCCTTAAAGATCTTTTTAAATTTATTAAATGTTTTTGGGTGATATGTGGATGAACTGAATATGCTGTTGCTTTCTTTTTCTTTTGAAAATGTGGGTGCTTCCTTAGTGATTTTCTTTAGTTTAGCTTTTCTAATTTTCTTAAACACCAAACTTTTGTTGTATCCATTTCTTCTGCTATGTGTAGTATGGCTTTTTGTTGTTTGAAGTATTCTGCTTTATCCATGGGTATGTTGACTAGTCTGTGTGTAAGGCTGTTTATTATTGCATGCTTATGTATAATACATACATGAAATTACCTCTTATGATATTGAAATTCGTCATATCCCTAGGAAAAAAAATATATTTAGTGACCTTTTATCGAGACAGAAGATTGAAGGTGAAATCCCAGAAACTCTATATAATCCACACTAGGAAGTAAAAATATTCAAAATTACTTTCAATTGGGATAGGAACTTGAATAAAAAAAATTACGAATATTGCTGAAATACAAAATAAGGTTCCAACATTAAGTTCATTGTTACAAAAAGTCCTTGAATTGGAAAATGCTGTAAACTGCACAATATGCCCACCTCGGTGGTGTAGATGGTAGCGTGTCTGCCTCAAATTCGCCTGCGGTGCCGTATGTAGTAAAACCGGGCGTTAAACACTACACATTTCATTTCTCACATTCAAGAGGTCCCGAGTTCGAATCTCGGTCAGGGTGAGTTACCAGGATAAGGTTTCTCCGGGGTTTTCCCTTATCCTTCAAGACAAATGTCGGGTAACTCTAAGCTCCATGGACCCTAGACTCATTTGAGCATCATTTCACTCATTTCATTCACCATCCGATATGACTTGATGTTGGAGAACGTAAATTTAAAAAAAAAAACTGCATAATAGCCTAGAAATTTGGCATGCTATATAAATTCACGGAGATGTATTAAAGAAATGGAAAAGTATGGCATCAAAGATTCTTGAAGAAGAAGTAATAACATCTTTCCACAAGAATTTGGCACATCCCGAAAGTGAAAGAACATTGTTAGCCATAAAAGAAAGACTATACAAAAGCCATGTGGACAGAAAAGTCAGAAAAATAGTATCATCAAGTGCACGTGTCAAAAGGCAAAACCTGTTAATATAAAATACAACTATGAGCCCAAAGTCATCTTGAGGGACAAGAAAAATGATCTTGTGGCCATAGATGCCTATTGGGAAATGCCAGCAAGTCAGTATAACTACAAATACATCTTCATTATATTAGATGTTTTCACTAAATTTGTGAAAATATATCCCGTAAGGAACATCAAAAGTACAACTTGTATAAACAAAATTTTAAAAGACTGGATTCCAAGTACATACACTAAAATAATTATATGTGACAACAGCACCATGCATCGAAGAAAAGTATTCACTTCTGCACTGAAGGAGAACAATATAAAATGATATAATTCGTCAGCATACTATCCACAGGAAAACCCATGCAGAAGGTTCATGAGGGACCTCAGCTTCTGCTTCTGCATACTTTGTCACTCCCACCACCAAGGATGGTATAAGTACTGTGAGATTATCGAAAACATTATTAATTAAACCCCAAACGCCACTGCAAAATTTACACCATTGGAATTGATGACGGTCAGACACCTAAACCACTAATTTTGAAAGTCACGACTACCCTGGAACATACTATGAGTGAAGAAGAGATATTTTGTTTTGGCCTACCAAAGAATAGTACAAAAAGCTGAAAAACGACTAAGAAATGTCAAAAGAGGAAAGGCTTAATGGGATCCTCAGAGAGGAAATGAAGTTCTCATTAAAATGTTTAATATTTCAGATGCCCAAAGTTAAATTTACTGGAGGATGAATCTGATAAATAAAGGCCCATTCAAGATAGTAAATAAATTTGGTGATCATACTTATTAAGTTCAAAGTGAAGATGGGAAGATCCTTGATAGATATTACAAGTTATTACTGAAACCATTTAAAAGACCAGACCCTCGAACAAACTTGTAACACTGCATGGAATCCAACACAAATATATTAACACAGTGGGGTTCGTGAGAACAGAAATGGACTCAATAATCACTGATAATAAAAAAAGAATCACGATCTAGAGAAAGACAATATTTTGTGTGTAAAAAAAAATATATATATATATATATATATATATATATATATATATATATATATATATATATATATATATATATATTGTCACACCCTACATTAGAATAGATTTAATATTTATTAGCTTTGGGGGGAATCCGTAGCGGTAGAGCTAAACTATCTCAACAAACACTAGTTACACCACGCGGTAGGGTGGACATGTTATTTTACTGATAACTAGCTTACCTGCATGGTGGTGAAAGGTGGAAGGTCCAGCGAAGGAAAACTCACAAATGCATTTTAAAAAGAGGTTTAATAATCCCAGACAACTTACATTCAATGAGGTTTGTGTTCCGGAGGGTTGCTACAAACACATCCTCTCACGCTGGTGGCGGCCGGTCGTCTGGGGGAAGAGGATATGCCATCCCCCCTCCCCAGCGCAGCCAACGAACAAAGTTAAGCCAGTCGCCAGGTCTGACAACCCATACAGGGTTGCCACACCTCCCCCCGGACCACAAGCTGTTGACCCAGGGTCAACAGAACAATTAATAACAAATGAAAAGAAACTCGCTCGAGTGATGGAACAAAAAAAAAATTAGCATACAAACATCACAAACAGTATTATACACATAAATCTTGTCTCTTGACGTTACACATTCGTTTCTTTACTCCAGTGTCTGTCTATAACTTTAATTAAAAAGCCCTAAAAGAAAAATAAATGAAGTTCAGCACTTTTCACCACTACTGCACCAAGCAAAAAAAGTTTCACAACCTGCCTGAACAGTACATTCCATTCCCACTGGTCTCACAAATGTAATAAAAAAAAACTTGAAGCTTGCACTGCAGTCACTGATGAATAAAGACCACTGAATTGAGCACAATTGTACTTGCTCTACACTGAATAACAATGTGGGGCATTAATAGTTCTTCTGCCCCAACACAGGTACGAAGTGACAGCACTAATAGCTGCCAAAGCTCTGACGAACAGTGGTCATAAAGGGCGGACCAGAGCCCGATGACACAAGGCAGTGTGGCAGGTTTAGCACTCCCATGGTGCAAACAGTTCGGTAGGAACAGTGTGGTGCAGCAGGAATGCAGATAAATAGGGCTGACTTGATACGTATCATCATACTACAACATTATTTCCAAAAATATAAGTGTACGTCAATTACAGAAGACAACTACATCATTAAAAACAAACTTCACTTCTGAACAATAATAAATAATAAAAAAAAATTAGGTACACCCCATCTGGGTAGCAAGATACATGCTAAAACTAAGATAATTTCCATCACTCGGCAATATATAGAGCTTACAAATTTTGACAAGATAAATCAAATAATCTTCACAAAATAATCTTCACAAAAGAATACATAAAACGTAGGAATGTCACAATCAAGACTTTACAAAAACCCCTTAGGGTAGAAATAATACAATACACACAGCACAAAATAATTTGACCTTCCAAAACATTGAATAAAAATATTACAAATTTTCAAAATACCAAAACTTACAATTAGAGGGGTACCCCAAAATATTACACGTGGCCATAAACTTTTTAACAAAACTGACGTGTACACTTAAACAAAAATGAGCTCAGTTTTTCTCTTTGTTTTACCATTATAATTTCAATCATATTTATTATGTGCGCGCACTACTTAATATCATCAGTACTACTACCTTTCAAATCAACAAAACTACTTACAATCTACCAACATCAACATTTTGCATGCCAACAAAACTACTGTCACATTACTACACCAAAAAAAAAAAAAAAAAAAAAAAAAAAAAAAAAAAATCGTTCTACAACACAATACATAGAACAAAACTGAAAGAAAAATTAAGTTCTGGGGCCTCAAAATTTCACATCCTAGATACACAAAAGAGAAAATATAGTATCATGTCTTAGCCTATTCTAAAAACTTTTGTATACATTGAAGGGTACTTTTGCTTTTCAACATAAAACTTAGAATTCAATAAACCATTAAAGCATACTGGTAATCACACAACTCCAAAATATATATCACTCTTAATCCAAAACAATTTTATCAAAATGTTCAAACTATTAGCATCCTGCAATAAAGAGACAAAGTAAACATCTGTACTAGTAATGTGCTATCTCACAAATACCTGGTAACTATGGCGAGGATGACAAACAGAACATCCCCAGGTCTCAGCTTCATAACAGTCATTCACAGACCTCTCTGTGATTCAGGTTTTCCTCATCATCTTAGCATGCACCTTTCAGCACCAATGCTAAACAAAACTCAAAAATACACTTAATTACTTGCATCGATAAGCACATTTCAGCCATTTTATCGAGCCTAAAACACTGGATTAACGGGCACATTACAGCAACCCCATTAACCAGATAAACTTTACCTCTACATCTTTCACATAATCACACATAATTTCATTCATCCTTCTTATCGAGGTAGCACAGCACTATTCCAGAATGTAAACTTAAAATTAATAAACAAAATTTCAATTTTCTAATCATTGCAAAATTTATCATAAAATGAGGTTATTCAACTCAAAACAGTTATTAGGGAACATATACTTTTAATATCAATTAATTGTGACTTTCAATAATAACAATTGTATGTTCAAACATCTATTCAAGTAAATCCTTTTATGGAAGTGTTGAAAACAGTGTTGTTGTATAAATTAAGTTAATTAGGAGTCGATTAATAACACAAAACAACACTCACTTTTAAATTTTCCCGGAACCGGTTTCTGAGGTCTTCCCTCTATCTTCAGCCAGACATCGACTAGTTCTCATTGGTGTAGCTGGCAATATTTTGTCTTCGGTCTCCTCTGGTGGCGGTTCGAGGAACTTGCTGAACAAATCTTTCTGGGGGATGTCGAAATTGAATACTTTGTTCCTATTTTTTGAAATAAAGATTTGTTCCCATGTGGACAGTTCTTCTTTTCCTGTTGTATGTTTTAGTAATTTTGGTTCTGGATTTATGTTGTGTTTTTTTTCCCAAAAATGCGTGGCAACTGCTGATTTTTCTAATTGTTTGTATTTTATGTTCCTAAAGTGTTCCTTTGCTCTTGTTTCTAAATTTCTTTTCGTTTTTCCAATATAAATTTGACTACAGTCACAGCATTCAATTTGATATATACCAGATTTTTTGTTAGATGGAATGGCATCTTTGATGTTTGAGCAAATTAGGTTTTTTAAGGAGTAATGGTTCACTGGAGCTAGTTGAATGTTTTGTTTTTTGAAGACTTTTTTGAATTTATCAAAGGCCCATGGATGGTAAGTGAATTTTTTGAAAATCATATTAGTTTCTGTAGCTGAGAGGGTTGTGGTTTCCTTTAGTAGTTTCTTCTTTTTTGCTAAGTTCACTTTTTTGTCTACTAGTGATTTGGGAAAGTCATTTTTCTGTGCTATTTCAATAATTTTGTTGTATTCTATTTTGTATTCTTCTGCTGTGAGAGGGATGTTGACCAGTCTGTGTGCTAAACTATTAAAGATTGCCTGTTTGTGGGATCTTGGATTGTAGCCATTAGCTTTTATGTAGTTGTCTGTCTGTGTTGGTTTTCTGTAAATGCCAAAGTTTATTCTATTTTTATTTCTGATTATTTTTAGATCTAAAAATGGTAAATACTCGTCTTTTTCAACTTCTACAGTGAACTTGATGCTTTCTTCTTGAATATTTAAAAGTTTTAGTGCATCACTGATGTGTTTTTTTGGCACTATGGCAAATATGTCATCTACATATCTTTGCCAGAGTTTGAACATCCATGGGAAACCTTTAGTGATCCTTATTTCTAGTGCACTCATGTACAGATCGGCCAGGAAGGGTGATAAGGGGTTTCCCATTGCTAAACCAGAAGTTTGATGGAAATATTTTGTTTGAAACTGGAAGAAATTCTGTTCTATGCATAATTTGGTAAGTTCGATGTAATCTGAAATTTCAAGTGATGACATTCCAAGTGATTTGAGCCATTTTTCTATCAATGTTGGGAGTTGTTTAACTGGTATGCTGGGAAACAGTGATTTAACGTCAAATGAGACTAGTGTGTCTTCTTCATTTAGTTCAGTATCCTTAATGTGTTCTATAAGTTCATAGGTGTTTTTGATGCTTAGGCTATCGAATTTTGGAAATGAGTTGAATTTGTTTGTTAGCCATTTTGCAAGTTTGTATGTTGGTGAATTTATACTGCTAACTATAGGTCTCATTGTTATGGATGGTTTGTGTATTTTGGGTAAGCCATAAAGTCTAGGTAAGGTTGGGTTATCTGGTTTAACTGCATATTTGTTTGATATTATACTTGATTTTGCTATTGTTTTTTCAAATGATTTTATGCATAAAATCATTTGAAAAAACAATAGCAAAATCAAGTATAATATCAAACAAATATGCAGTTAAACCAGATAACCCAACCTTACCTAGACTTTATGGCTTACCCAAAATACACAAACCATCCATAACAATGAGACCTATAGTTAGCAGTATAAATTCACCAACATACAAACTTGCAAAATGGCTAACAAACAAATTCAACTCATTTCCAAAATTCGATAGCCTAAGCATCAAAAACACCTATGAACTTATAGAACACATTAAGGATACTGAACTAAATGAAGAAGACACACTAGTCTCATTTGACGTTAAATCACTGTTTCCCAGCATACCAGTTAAACAACTCCCAACATTGATAGAAAAATGGCTCAAATCACTTGGAATGTCATCACTTGAAATTTCAGATTACATCGAACTTACCAAATTATGCATAGAACAGAATTTCTTCCAGTTTCAAACAAAATATTTCCATCAAACTTCTGGTTTAGCAATGGGAAACCCCTTATCACCCTTCCTGGCCGATCTGTACATGAGTGCACTAGAAATAAGGATCACTAAAGGTTTCCCATGGATGTTCAAACTCTGGCAAAGATATGTAGATGACATATTTGCCATAGTGCCAAAAAAACACATCAGTGATGCACTAAAACTTTTAAATATTCAAGAAGAAAGCATCAAGTTCACTGTAGAAGTTGAAAAAGACGAGTATTTACCATTTTTAGATCTAAAAATAATCAGAAATAAAAATAGAATAAACTTTGGCATTTACAGAAAACCAACACAGACAGACAACTACATAAAAGCTAATGGCTACAATCCAAGATCCCACAAACAGGCAATCTTTAATAGTTTAGCACACAGACTGGTCAACATCCCTCTCACAGCAGAAGAATACAAAATAGAATACAACAAAATTATTGAAATAGCACAGAAAAATGACTTTCCCAAATCACTAGTAGACAAAAAAGTGAACTTAGCAAAAAAGAAGAAACTACTAAAGGAAACCACAACCCTCTCAGCTACAGAAACTAATATGATTTTCAAAAAATTCACTTACCATCCATGGGCCTTTGATAAATTCAAAAAAGTCTTCAAAAAACAAAACATTCAACTAGCTCCAGTGAACCATTACTCCTTAAAAAACCTAATTTGCTCAAACATCAAAGATGCCATTCCATCTAACAAAAAATCTGGTATATATCAAATTGAATGCTGTGACTGTAGTCAAATTTATATTGGAAAAACGAAAAGAAATTTAGAAACAAGAGCAAAGGAACACTTTAGGAACATAAAATACAAACAATTAGAAAAATCAGCAGTTGCCACGCATTTTTGGGAAAAAAAACACAACATAAATCCAGAACCAAAATTACTAAAACATACAACAGGAAAAGAAGAACTGTCCACATGGGAACAAATCTTTATTTCAAAAAATAGGAACAAAGTATTCAATTTCGACATCCCCCAGAAAGATTTGTTCAGCAAGTTCCTCGAACCGCCACCAGAGGAGACCGAAGACAAAATATTGCCAGCTACACCAATGAGAACTAGTCGATGTCTGGCTGAAGATAGAGGGAAGACCTCAGAAACCGGTTCCGGGAAAATTTAAAAGTGAGTGTTGTTTTGTGTTATTAATCGACTCCTAATTAACTTAATCTATTCAAGTATTGCCATTTGCCAATAATATACATCATATTCCAAAACAAAATAGCTTAGCACACTATACACTAAATCTCAAAATTCACACTCAGAAATCAAGGGACAATATACTTTACATACAACCTTTTTACATTTGATGTGACACAAAAGAAAAGCAAAATGCATTTACAGTCTATATGGTCCCACAGGATCAAAATATGGGAATATCCTAGAAACATGTACTGATTGTTCCTTAACTCTAGGAGCATTTGGTCGACGAACCACATAAGTAACAGGAGTAATTTGTCGAACAATTTCAAAAGGCCCAAAATATCTATGAAGCAATTTGGTACATTTTCCCTTTTTCCTAATTGGAGTAAAAATCTTAACAAGCTGACCTACTGCAAAATGAGTATCTCTATGCTTAGCATCATATCTTTCTTTCTGTTTAATCTGTTGCTGATTAATATTATGGATGGCTACTTCACGAGCTTTCTGAATCTCTTCCAAAGTTTGCCGAACAAATAAATCATTTGAAGTGGCCTGAAGTTGCACCTGATTTGGTAAGGAAGGTTCACGACCATATATCAAATAGAATGGTGAAAATTTTGTAGTTTCCTGAACAGAAGAATTGTATGAAAAAATCACATATGGTAAAACATTAGACCAATTGCGCTGATTTGAATCCACAAAATGACTAAGACAATTTAGTAAAGTCTGGTTGAATCGTTCAGTAAGGCCGTTGCATGCAGGGTGGTATGAACTAGTAAAATGAGGGGAAACTGACAAAGCTTTCAAGAGTTCCTGGGTTACTTCACTCAGAAAGACACTACCACGATCAGACAGTAACATGGCAGGGGCCCCATGCCTGCAAATAATCTGATGTAAGATGAACTTAGTAACCTGGGGAATGGTAGCCAAAGAGAGAGAGGCAGCTTCAACCCACCTAGAAGCATATTCTGTAGCAACTATGATATACTTATGACCCGACGTAGAACGAGGCAAAGGGCCTAACAAATCTATTCCCCAACGTTCTCCAATAAAGTTAACTGGAATAGGCTGCAAAAGACCAGCAGGTTTTTGATTCTTAGGTGCCTTCCTAGACTGACAACTTGGACAAGTTTTCACAAAATGCTCAATATCTTTTTTCATACCTATCCAGTAGTATCTTGAATTAATCTTACTAAAAGTTTTAGACAAACCTAAATGACCAGATAGTGGATCATCATGACATGAGGACAAAATTTCATGCTTTAACACCTCAGGAATGACTAGTAAATGCAAGGGACCAGTAGAACCCGAATTTTTCCTGTACAAGACATCACTTTTCAAAATATAGGTAGAAGCTTGACGTTGAACCTTAGCAGGAGCAGATTCAGGATCCTTAAGGGCATTAATAATTGGAGTCAGAACTGGATCATCATTTTGTTTCTGAGCAACCTCAACCGGTGATAGCAAACAGGTAATTAGCTCATCAAGTTGTTCAATTTGATGCTCTTCAGGCTGTAACACAGGGAACCTTGACAAAACATCTGCGTCATTATGTTTCTTACCAGATTTATAACATATATCATAATCAAATTCCTGTAACTTTAGACTCCATCGAGCCAACCGGCCTGTCAAATCCTTTAAATTGTTCAGATAACAAAGGGAGTGATGGTCTGAAATAACATGCACTTTATAGCCATACACAAAAGTCCTGAAATGTGTTAAACCAAAAACGATTGCCAAAAGCTCTAACTCTGGTACACTGTAATTTCTTTCACATTTTGACAAAGTTCTAGAAGCATATGCAATAGGTCTAAGATTATCATTTACTTTCTGTAGTAAAACACATCCTATTCCTAGACCACTAGCATCAGTGTGTAATTCTGTATAGGCTCCAGGATTATAATGAGCCAACACAGGGGCAGAAACAAGAGAGTTCTTTAACTGCTGGAATGCTGTTTGCTGATCCGGGCCCCAAATAAAACTTTGACTTTTCTTGGTCAGCTGAATCAATGGATGGGCAATGTAAGAGTAATTCTTAATAAATTTCCTGTAGAAATTGAACAAACCCAAAACTTTTCTCACGTCTCTAACATTCTTTGGGCGTGGTAGTTCTTTGATCACTGTAACTTTCTCAGAATCTGGGGAAATTCCATCTTTAGATACTTCAAAACCCAATAACTTTATCTTTTCCATAGCAAAGAAACATTTCCCAGGTTTCAGTTTAAAATTATGCATTTCCAAACGTTGAAAAACAGCTTCTAAGTTTTCTAATAATTGTTCAAAAGTTTTGGCAAAAACAACAATATCGTCCAAATATGCTAAAGCTTTCTTAAATTTCAAGTCTCCTAACAATTTCTCAGCAACAAAACTGAAAAATCTTGGTGCATTAGCAAGCCCAAAAGACAAACGTTCAAATTCATACTGCCCTTCATGAGTAACAAATGAGGTATACTTTTTACTATTCTCCTCTAAAGGAATTTGAAAGTATGCTGACAACAAATCTAAGGAAGCAAACCATTTAGCTTCTCCAAGGTAACTAAGGAGGTCATCAATAAGAGGCAAGGGAAAGGCTGAGTTTACTGTAACCTTATTCAGTTGACGATAATCTACACAAAACCGCATAGAGCCATCTTTTTTCTTTACCAACACAACAGGTGATGACCAAGGTGACTGAGAATCTCTAATAATACCAGCATTTTTCATTTCCTCTACTTGTTGGGAAATAATCTCTTTCTGCTTATGAGCTACCCTATAGGGTCGTTGCTTAATAGGTTTGTCATCCTTTACCTCTATTTTAAATTCAGCTACATTAGTTGAGCCTAAATCTTGCAATGAAGTGGCAAAAACATGTTCATATTTTAACAACAGATTATGAAGATCTGACTTTTGAGCTTCAGTTAAGTTGGTATTAACATTAAATTCAAACTTTGGAGCGTTCAATGGAGTAACATCCTTAGGTGAAACTGAGTTACTTTGAACAAATGCAACTTCATGAGCATTAGCTAATACAGTTCTAGCAAAAAGTGTTTGAGGAACAGCTGAATTATTATGTACTGGTATCACAAAGTCCTTTGAAGATTTGCAAACTACAGGTGGAATAGAAATATTCTTCTTATGCATAATACTGGTAGAAGGCTCGAACATAACCTCATTTGTAATATCAGCTGAAGGCTGCACTGCCACAAAACAAGTAGTAAGCGGTGGCAATTTAACATCTTTTACAACAGAAACTTTATTAACTATCTGTACCTCATCGTTCAATGGAATCACAGCAATATCTGTAAAGGGACCACCACATGTTGTTTCAAAAGGAATGTGTACCATTTCTCCCTCATGAGTTTGAATCTTAACTTCTGCACAAGAATAATCAATGGTAACTTTATGTGAAGTTAGAAAGTCATTACCCAAAATGAGATTATGTGCCAAGTCTTTTACCACTAACACATCTTCCTGAAAAACAAAGTCATTAATTTGAAATTTCAAATTTGTTTGATAAGGCGCATCTAATAACTTGTTACCAGCTGTTTTAAGCAAAATCTCGACAGGTTTCATTTTAGAAATGTCATTGATATGAGCTGCATTCACAATGCTAACTGCACTTCCTGTATCCAACAAAATTGGAAGTTTTGACTCCCCAATGGACCCCAAAATTTGCAAAATTTGACCTGGAAGAGAAACAACATTAGACACAGGTGAACTTACTTTGGGTACCTCTAGGTTATGTCGTTGGAGGCTGGGCCTCTCGAGTTTTTTGAACCAGATGGTGAAGTCCAGCAATTACGTGCCATATGACCACGCTTGTTGCAATTGTAACACACAATAGGTGCCTGTTGTCTCCTTTCATGATATCTTGGAGGCTTAAGTGGAGGTGGCTGCACAGTAGATGCAGCAGCAGCGAATTGAGACTGAAGTTGTTGCATTTGGGTAGCAAGTTTAGTGACCTGTTCACTCAATGTGGAAACAACATTAATAACTGGTTCAGAGTGATTTACACTTTCAAACCGTGATAAAACAGGTGCAGATGACACAGGTGGAGAAGTGTAAGTTGATGTTTGTGCTTGTACTAAATGTTGTCTATGTTGCACATAAAAATTAGCTTTATCAACGCTTTTAATAATTTGTAAAACCTCCTCAACTGTTTGTGGATTTAATGGGAGCAAAGCTTGCACATACTGAGGTTTCAATCCTTTCACTAAGTTTTTTACCTGCTCCATTTGTGTCATTGCAGCATTAACTTGGTCACACAAGGATAATACATCATAAATGTAATCTAATACAGGTTCATTTTCTAATTGTACCCTCTGCCTAAGTTTAATTTCCAACAATTCATCTTGATTGGACATTTGAAAAGCTGCCAAAAACTGTTGAGTTAGAAAATGCCAATCATGCTCAGGGTGTCTATGGCAAAAAGTTCGGTACCACAGTGCTGCTGTGTCTCGCAAGTAACATGGGAAAAACTTCAACTTTTGTACATCTGACCAACCATTTGCTGTAGAAACTAAGTTAAATTTTCTCAAAAATTCTGAAGGAGATATCAGTGCTATCCTGTCAAAACAGGGTGGATCAATAAAAGGCCGAGAAACTTGCATTGTCTGAGTCTGATTAACATTAGGTGCCATGGATACTTCTAAATTACTAGGTACATGTGCACTTTGATTAGCTAAAGCAGAAGTCGAAGCTATTACATCATGTGAATCCATTGTAACTGGCACATTGGATGATTGCCGCGTTTTCTTAGGCATTTTGACTTACTTTTAAGTAACACTGGACACCAGAATAAAATAAGGAGAATTACCAACTGGAATGAACACAAAAATGAAGTGCATCCTTCACAAAAACACCAAAAAGAAACTATTTACTTTGAATTTTACTGCCAAAACTCACACAGCGTCCCTTGACAATCAACACGTGACCACGTGGTGTCCATTATCAATTTCCATGTAGTTATAAAAAAAAAATTTTAGCACAATATTATGAAATAAGTTTACTATTGAAGAAATCAAATAAAAAACAGACCAAAAGTTAAAGGATTACGAGACGATGACCAGATTAGAATTTCTAACTAATTGAACACCACGCGGTCGGCCATGTTTCCTCCATCTTTCACCACCGTATACATTCAAATTTTTTTCATAAAAACCGGACTAAAGCAAGGAGAAAAAAAAAATTTTGAGATCTTACCCGCGTCTCCACCAATATGTCACACCCTACATTAGAATAGATTTAATATTTATTAGCTTTGGGGGGAATCCGTAGCGGTAGAGCTAAACTATCTCAACAAACACTAGTTACACCACGCGGTAGGGTGGACATGTTATTTTACTGATAACTAGCTTACCTGCATGGTGGTGAAAGGTGGAAGGTCCAGCGAAGGAAAACTCACAAATGCATTTTAAAAAGAGGTTTAATAATCCCAGACAACTTACATTCAATGAGGTTTGTGTTCCGGAGGGTTGCTACAAACACATCCTCTCACGCTGGTGGCGGCCGGTCGTCTGGGGGAAGAGGATATGCCATCCCCCCTCCCCAGCGCAGCCAACGAACAAAGTTAAGCCAGTCGCCAGGTCTGACAACCCATACAGGGTTGCCACAATATGTTATGGTTTGAAGATCAATTCATTATTTATTATTTAATGTTCATTGTTAACTTAAAAATGTTTTGCATTGTTGTGCAATTTTAATATTGTTATTCATTTTTTAACTATGTTAACATTTATTTCACAGGGGCAATATTCAAAATACATGGAAAACAATTGTTGATTTGAATAGTTTGAATGAAAATTGATCATATGTTTTGAATATAGGCATTTTGTCACAGTTATTTTAGATTTAATTTTCTTTAAAATTATTTGTGATTGTGTAGGATAGGGAATGAGGCTAAAGATAACAATTCAAAGTATGGAAGTAATCAGATAGAAGAAAAGGAAACTTAATATTAATCATGACTTTAATAGAATAGAATTTATTCACCAATTGATATACAATAAGTATATATGGCTTTGTCAGTCTTACATAATATTATTTACAGTATACACATAACAGAAACAATTACATAAACAATAAACAGGTTACAGTTTGATAGTCAACATGAAAAATTCAATGCCATGGCCGGGATTTAAACCACGGATGTCCTGGTTTCCGTCCAGTCGCTCTTGCCCATTGAACTGCCATGGCCAACTTGCCGTCATGACATTAAATTCCCCATTTGACTCGTGTATTTCCCCAAAGATCCATGGTCCAAATCCTGGCCGCGGCACTGAACCCCTCATGTTGACTCTACCTATCTTCTGTTCGTTTTCTAATGTCTCTCAAAAATCTTCACTTTGATTATTTTTTTCAGCCTATGTTTATTCCATTCCTATTTCTTGCAAGGTTGTGGGTATCTTAGGCATACAAGGTTTTTTTTTTTTTTTTTTTTTCCATTTTCTCTTGAATAACCATGCCTGGTTTAGTATATCATTTTCCTCTGACAGCTTTATTCTGAACCAATATTTGCCTTTCGCTCCCACTTTTCCTGGTTCTGCTTTTCTACTCTATTTAAACTACTTGGTAATCTCAAGTTATTTTGCAAACATGAGGGGTTCAGTGCCGTGGCAGGGATTTGAACCATGGATGTTCGGGGAAATACACAAGTCAAATGGGGAATTTAATGTGATGACGGCAAGTTGGCCATGGTAGCTTAATGGGTAAGAGCGACTGGACGGAAACCAGGAGATCCGTGGTTCAATTCCTGGCCGTGGCATTGAGCTTTTCATGTTGACTATCAAAAACCTGAGCCTATATACGGCTAGTGTGAAGAAATTATTGATTTCCATCAATTAACTAAAATAATAAGAGTTAAATGATGAAGCCTGGGACTCAAGTACTTACGATAGTAAGTCGCCACAGACGGTGTATTTTGAATGCAAGAGCTGCTAGTGGTTTACCGAGGAAATACATGAGTCAAATGAGGAATTTAATGTCATGACGGCAAGTTGGCCATGGTAGCTCAAAGGCTAAGAGCGACTGGGCAGAAACCAGGAGATTCGTGGTTTAAATCCCGGCCATGGCATTGAATTTGTCATATTGACTATCTATCAAAAGCTTAGCCTATATATGGTTAGTGTGAAGAAATGATTAATTTCCATCAATTAACTAAGAAAGGTTACAGTTTGATTTCTAGAAAATCATTTACACTATAAAATTTATGTTTTAACAAAAGTTCCTTGACTTTTTTCTTGAACATTTTGCCTGAGAATGCCTTGAGAGATTTGATTATCTTGTACAAAATTACTCCTTTGTGGTAAATACTGTTGATTGGTCAGCCAGTGATAGTCCAGATGTATCAGTTCAGTTGCTTAAGTATTATGAGCATGATAGTCTTTATTTTTCTTAAAATAATGTATATTATCATGAATAAAAGATACAATTTCTATAGTATATATACATGGCAGCAGCAATATAAGTTCGTCAAAAATTGGTTTACTTGGGTAAAGATTGATACTGTTTAATTATTTGTAGTTGTTTTTTTTTTTTTTTTTTTTTTTTTTTTTTTTTTTTTTTTTTAAAGACTGAATACCATGGCGGCTTGATTAGCAACCTCCCAGAAAGGTATCCTATAGGCCAGTATTGAGTAAACATACTCAAAGTATATAATTCTCCTTGTCCTTAGGTTACAGAATTGGGTCAGCATTCGCGTTGTATATGCTATATGGCTTAACTTTTTACGTAACAGCATAAGGTTTTTACAACAATATTAATGTAAATTTTAATGAAATATTATTTTCCTGTTAAATAGTGGAAAAAGAGATTTAAAAGAGAAATTATGATATTATTATTAAATATTACAACAAACATTGTTATAATTGGATGTGTCGTGGACCAATAGAAAGATGTTGAGTTTCCATAGCAACGGCAGGACCAATAACTTGAAATTGGCCAAAGCTAGCGTCTTTTCTGCTTTCAGCTGTAGAGGTCGGACATGTTTGTTTGTCAGTCTGTAAGTCTGCAGAAAGGATTCTGTGGAGAAAACATTGTATATAAGTAAAAACATTTATTTAAAACACATAATATCGACATTCATAAAAGTGATTATTTGTTCAGTGTTTCAAGGAGTTTTTTTAAGTGGTCTAATTAAATTAAAATATAATTTTGGAAAAGAAAGTTTTTAAAATTATTTAATCTTCCTACAAACCCATCATCACTTCTTATCCACGACTGCACCGTGAATAATAGATCTTGATGCTAACACGAAAGCAGCTGTGATAAGTTCCAGAATCCATCGCAACTGGGAACATCGGGTCCAGCTTTGAGATAATCAATATGGTGCATCATTGCATCACATCATCACCATCTCTTCATCCTTACAGATGAAGCAATTTGTTTCTTATTATAATCATCATTAGTACCATTTTTCAATAAATAAACATTTTCGAAAACATTAAGTTGAAAAGGGTAGAAGGATTTTCTTTAAAATCTTTGTAAGTCCTAGAAGTCCTTGAAAGTCACTGAACTTACATTCCAAGAACTGCTTTGTTGTTTTTAAGTTATGCTGCGCACATGCACACATACATACACACACAGAACTTGTTTTAAAAAATGTATTTTTATTATTGAGAAAGTCACAAAACAGGCACTTCCAGTGAAATCTTGATTACAGATTTTTTCAAAGTATAAAAATTGAAACAAGCATAGAGACAGTGAAGCACAAGTTAAAATAAAAGTGAATTGAGAATATATTGACACATTGTTTCACTCACACTGTTTTTCACAGGACATGTTTCAAGAGCTGTTGCTCCCATCATCAGCTGAGTCTCAACTAGTGCAAATTGTAGTGTTTTCCTCCTCCGTGTCGTTGGTAGATGGCATGATGTATTTGTCAAAGATGTCCAGTGGTGGAGTTTCAAAATTCATGATTCTTTGACGATTTTTATTAATGAAGATTTTTTCGCATCATATCCTATCGATTTTTCCATATGGAAAAAAGAAACTTCATTAATAAAAATTGTCATAGAATCATTAATTTCGAAACTCCACCACTGAACATCTTTGACAAATACATCATGCCATCTACCGATGACACGGAGAGGGAGGAAAACACTACAATTTGCACTAGTCGAGACTCAGCTGATGATGGGAGCATGTCCTTTGAAAAACAGTATAAGTGAAGCATCTGTTCACGACTGACTCTGCTTTCGACTATCTGCTGGCATGTCACAATCTTTTATATATCTCATTCATAAATTTGAGAGATTTCTGGGACAAACAGGAAGCCGACTGTTCCGTGCAATCACTAGATGTTTCTGGAATAACAAGACATCGAATGATGATTTCCGAACCTTCCAGAAGCGTAACTCAATCTATGCTGGCAAGTCCTTTATCTCAGCTATCTTTATTTTCCGGTTCTTTGTGTACACTAGCTGCGCTATAATAGATAACGGCTTCACGACAATATATGTACATATATATTTGGGATAGAGTCAGACTGAAAAATTCAATGCCATTGCCAGGAATTGAACCACAGATCTCCGGGACTCCGTCTGGTTGCTCTACCCACTGATTTACCATGCCAGCATGACACTAGACTCATGTTTTTCCCAGTAAACCACTAGTTCTCATATACACATGAGACATTTACCTTAATGGTGACATACTGTGCTTTAAGTCCCGGACTTTATAGTTGAGACCACTATTATCTGAGCTGTTCAGAAAAATTGCAGCTTTTACATGCTGGTAATGTCAGTTCATATTTGAAAAAGTGAGCCTTGCTTGAAAACAATAAATATTAACAATTTTACTTTGATTGCAGAAAATGGCACAGTATTAAATGAAGAACTAACACAAGATAACCAAGTGGAGGTTCTACACAAGCTTCTAGCTACTGGTGAGTTTATCAACACCCCATTTAACATGTTTGTACTCTAATTTAGTAATACAGGGTAATCTGCAAGTTTAGAGTGTATCTACAACTCAATATGTAAATAGCATAAGTGCTGATTCAGTTTCTGTCAAATTACTAATATGGTTTACGAGGGCAGTTCAATAAGTACCCTTGTTTTAAAATATATGGTGTTGCTAAGGGAAATTTGTGTTATGTACTGTCCTTGGTTACATATTGTCAAAACAAATTTGGTGCTGATTCATAGGTTAGTTTGATTTCAGATATTTCAATGAGTTGTTCAAGTTGATTTTGCTAAAATATAAAAATTGCTGTAGTGTACAGTGATTTGCTGTTTTCTTTTGGATGGGAAAACGTGGGGAGATAAAAGCGAAATTAGGTGCTCTTTATGGAGACCTTTTGCCTTCTATGACAGCAGTTAATATATTAGTATAACGAATTTAAACATAGTCAAACATCCATTTTTGATGAGGAGAGCCTATGATGCTCTGCAGATGTGATAACCGAGGAAGTCATTGAAAAAGTCCACAATATGATTCTTGCTGACCGTCGAACAAAAGTTTGTGATGTGGCAGAGGCCATGGGTGTGTCAATGGGAACTGTAATTCCTATTTTGCATGATAAGTTGGAGGTGAGAAGGCTGTCGGCCTAATGGGTGTCACGTTTGCTCACATTGGACAAGCTGGTGCGACTTTCAACTTCGAAGCTGTGTTTAGAGCTGTTTAAGCAAAGTCCGAAGAACTTTTTGCATCGAGTTGTCACTGTTGATGAAACCTGGATTCATCATTATACTCTAGAAACCAAGCAACAATCAAAACAATGGGTTGCTTCTGGAGAATCTGCTCCAAAGAAGGCAAAGACAATCCCATTGGTTGGAAAAGTGATGGCGATGATTTTTTGGGATGCAAAGGGTGTCATGCTCAATGACTTCCTGGAAAAAGGAATAACAATTACTGGAGAATACTACAGTAAGTTATTGGCTCAATTTGATAAGAAGTTGAAGGAAATATGTCCCCCTATAGCAAAGAAGAAAGTTCTGTTTCACCACGATAATAACCCAGCATATCCATCCGGAGCTGCTGCTGCCAAACTGCAACACACCCCATATTCTCTGTTCGCAAACATGAAGAAATGCTTAGCAGGAACAAAATTTAGGACAACTGATGAGTTCATTATAGAGACAGAGGTGTATTTTGCAGAACTTGACAATTTTTATTTTTTGGAGGGGTTTAAAAAATGGCAGGAGCATTGGGAGAAGTTCTTATCCCTAAAAGGGGACTAAGTAAAGAAATAAATAATTTGTGTTTGAAAAGACTTACATCTTCATTCCTAACATGCATACTGTTCGATCCACCCTTGTAGTTTACATAACTAATTTACGTAGTTTAAAGGGAAGTAAAGTAAGTGATCCTGTGTCATAGATTTATGGTACATAAAAGTACTTCTAGCCTGATGAAGAGGCCTCTGTGAAAAATTAAGCAATCTTTCATGCCCAGTGTACAATGGGATGCTGAGAACCGTAGCACTTAAAGAGCATCCATAGATTACCTTAAGTATAGAATTGACATTCCCAGGTTCCTGAGCCCCACTCTCAATTAGGTTCCTCCGGTAACAGAGTTTATACCAAATGCCCAGTCAGCTTTGGTCTAATACCTCAAAACTGAAGCTACTGATAGTGAAGCAATAGAAATATTACAGTAATATATATCAATTTGTGAACAACTTTACTTATCTATTTAAAAAGCTATAAATTCCTCAAGGCTAGTTTTGCAATATATCTATTGTATCTTCAGCTTTGTTTGCTGTTTATCTTCTCATGGTTACTGCTGCTAATGATGGATTGTTCGCCATCTACCACCATCCATTGGAAGCAAAACAGATTTATTTATAGAATCAATTGACGTTATTTCATAATTCATCGCGCTATATCTGTTTTTCAAGATAAATATTTTGTTCCAAACTATTAAATATATCATTCCATTTAATTAGTTTAATAATTTAACTTCTGGATTTATTTCATTTGCTGACCAAAAAAATCTGCCACAGCTGATTTATCAATCTGTTTGTATTTAATATTTTTAACATTTTCCTTCAGTTTGGTTTCCAAATTACATTTGGTCCTTCCAGTGTAAATGTGGGCACATTCTAAACATTAAATTGATAAATGCCAAATTGTTTATTATGTGAAATTTTATCTTGTTTAATTTTATTGAGTAATTTTTTTTCTAGCCCAAATTAATTTTTAAAAATTATCATCTTTTTTAAGAGTAGATACATCATTTACATTTTTTTATTCAAATTGTTCTATCTTTTTATGAATAAAATCTTTATTAAAACCACTAATTAAAGCAGTAGTAATAATATGCTTATATAGAAAATTTATTTGAAAATCTAAGTGAAAATGATAAATCATTTATTGAAATGAAATGCAGCCAAATCTTACAAATTTTGAATAAAAAACATTGTAAAGGAAATAGTAATAAACAGATTAGTAGATCATTAACTGTAAAAGATTTAAGTTTTACTAAAGCAGACAAAAATAATGGGATTATAACCTTGGTAAAATTTAATAGAATAGAACTGTTACTTCAAGGTGTAGATTATATAAGAATTAATAAATTGCCCTTTAAACTCTTGCATTTCAAATTTTAATAAAACACTTGATGAATTGAAAATTATACCAAATAAAGAAAAGAATATTAAAAAACTTGAGTCATTTTATTAAAACTTAAGACTTCGCTAGGTCTTGATAAAGTATGACTCAAGCTTTTTAATATGAAATTAACTTCACTTTTAATAATGCTTTAATTCATAACTATTTCAAAGAAAAACATTGTAATCCAGTTTTGCCTAGAATATTTGCTCTTCCTAAAATTAATAAATCTGGAAATAAAATGGAACATAATTCATTGTAAATTGTATAAATTCACCTACTTACAACTTGGCTAAATGGGTAGATAAAAAATTTAGTACTTACAAAAAATTTGAGAGCTTTAGTATTAAACATCTTTTTGAAATGGTAAAAATGATCAACTACGTACTATTATCTAAGATGGATAAACTGAATATAGTTTTGGTTCGGGAGAAAATATTCATCTTCAAAATAGAAATTGCGTGATGAATTTTGAAATACTGCCAATTGATTCTACACATAATTTTTTTTTTGCTTCCAGTGGACAGTGGTATAATAGTGAACAATCCATCACCTTCCAGCAGTAACCACAGGAAGATAAACAGTAAACAAAGCTAAGGGTGAACTAGATATATTGCAAAACTGGTCCTGAAGAACTTTTATATACATACATACAAGAGAAGCCCGAAATAACGTGGTTGTTGGGGGATATCCTTTACCCCATATTATAACTTTACTGCAGCATATAGAGATGCAACACTAGAAGGAACAAAAATCAGTCCTGCCTAGTTGGAGGAGGGAAATATACATGTAATAATAATTTACAGGGTAGTATTAAACTCTCATATATGAGGTAAATATATTACAATTCTTTTAAAATAACTCACCAGTTATGCTGGAAGATGTATTTCAGCGTGCAACCAATCTTGATTTATATTCCACTACATATATTTTACACCTATCTAATTTTTCTTTGTTTTAAAAGAATCCATAAGTTTTGAGTTTGATTTATGAGTCACTATGTTTACACTCAAACTTCACTTACTTGTTGTATAATTGAAACGTTTTCAAGATCATTCGATCTCATCCTCAGCTGTTTGGTGACTAAATGAACCTTCCTCTTCTTCCACTACTACGGAGCTCTGATCACTCTGCCATCTGGTGTTAGGGGCACTAAGTTTTAATGCTTCATTTAATGCCGGGATTTCAAAATTTATAACTTTATCACGGTTTTTGTTTATGAATATTTTTTCCCAAATATCCAATTCTATGGGTGTACTTAAAGATGTTAACAGTTTAATGTTGTGGCCAATGTTGTGGTTTTCTGTCCAAAAATGGTGTGACACTGCAGATTTTTCTGTTTGTTTCAACTTAATGTTCCTCTGGTGTTCTTTTTGCCTGGTTAACAAGTTTCTCTTAGTTTTTCCTATGTAGCTTTTCTCACAGGTTTCACAATTAATCTGATAAATTCCTGATTTCAAATTGGTGGGGATTGTATTTTTCAGTTGTTTATTTAGCAGGTTCCTCAGACTGAATTTGTTTTGGGGTGCTAGTTTTTAAGTTTTGTTTGACTCAGTGATGTGCTACATTTTCTCACCCTGTATTATGCCAAGATGGAAGAGATGAATGTCGTTTGATTCATTTTGCCTGTCCATCCTCAGAATCACTTGTTTAAATGGGTTATCACTTCACTAACATTCAGAATGTTTTCTTAGCTCCAATTCATTTTCACCACCATCATGTTCACCCTCATCTTGTTCAATATCAAAAACCTTAGTTATCACTTCACTAACATTCAGAATGTTTTCTTCGCCTCCATGTCATTTTCACCACCATCGTGTTCACCCTCATCTTGTTCAATATCAAAAATCTTAGTTATCACTTCACTAACATTCAGAATGTTTTCTTCGTCTCCATGTCATTTTCACCACCATCATCTTCACCCTCATCTTGTTCAATATCAAAAATCTTAGCCTATATACAGCTAGTGTGAAGAAATGATTAATTTCTACCAATTAACTAAAGTAATAAGAGTTAAATGATGAAGGCTGGGACTCAAGTACTTGCGATAGTAAGTCACCACAAACGGCGTATCTCGAATGCGAAAGCTTCTAGTGGTTTACCGGGAAAATATATGAGTCAACTGGAGAATTTAATGTCATGATGGCAAGTTGGCCATGGTAGCTCAATGGGTAAGAGCAACTGGATGGAAATAAGGAGATCTGTCATTCAAATTCCAGCCATGGCATTGAATTTTTCATGTTGACTCTATCTATTCTCTCTTTTAGTGTAGTTTCATTTAAGAACCAGTTTCCTCACTATTCTTTTTAAGGATGACTTACTGCCCTTAATGTTACTGTTTTCTCTTAAAATAATAAGTAATTTAACTATTGTAGGAACACCTTTTTCCTAAGCATAACAAATTTTGAATCCTTCTTGTAATGACAAATTTGTCAAAGTCATCTAGATCTGTTACTCATTTTGGAACACTATGCTTTTTACCTGAAATTCCAAAGATGTGCTCTGATTTTCATTTTGTTTGTGTTCTTGAACAGTTTTTTTTTTTTTTTTTTTTTTTTTTATTACTGTTCTTTGTGACACTCCTGTGTCATCTGATATGCACTTTAGCTTTTACAATCTTTTTGAAACAATCTTCTGATGTAACCAATCCTTTGCTTTTAGCATCTTTCTTCATGTATACTCGTACATTTGAAGCATATTCTCAACTCTGACTGTGTAATGTTTTGGATTCTAATTTACAAAGTACACTGATGCCATAATTAATTTATGCAATTATCAGTAATGCCTAACAAATTCACTATACTCACTCCACATCACAAAACTCTTAATTATGTCTTCAATAGCACACTACCAAAAAAAAAAGAAAAAAAGTGGATTAGCAAGGACTGTGCTTAAGATGCAGATGACATCACTACTTTTCCCCTTCCCTCCCTAGGTGCAGTGCGTGATTTCATTCAACAGAATTATTTGAGCTGATGTAAAAGACAAGGACAAGAACAGTGGTATCATTTATTACTTTCCTGGAATGCAGTGTCCAATGTCAACAAACAGGGGTGGTGGTGAAAATTATACTGTGAAACCTCTGTTTGGCAGATATTTTTATCTCAGCGTGCCGGGAGAGAAAAAAATATTAATAACTACAATAAATTTTAACAGGGACATACTTTTACCCGTGTTAAGTCTGAATACATGGTGTTTCAGCCCATGCTATTTCAGGCTTTCACTGTATAACTTTTTTTAATAGGTAAGTGAAAGGTAAGTTTGTCATAAATTATATTTTATTATAATATAACTTTGATCTGCTTGACAACTACCATATGCCTCCCTGAACACAATGTATGTAGAACAGTGGTTGGAAATTCCAGGAGGTAACTGGGTAACACATAATTCCCAGCTCCTGAGTGCCATGTGAAACTGTGATCAGTCCTGGGGACGGACCATACGCATGAGCTGATGCACTCCTGAAGGTGACGGATTTTTCTCTTTACTGATAGGTGAGCCAGATGCTAAACTGGACTACACCCAGAATGAGGCACACAATTGAAGACATTTGAAATAGTAGAGGATTTTATCACTTTGGCACAAAATAAAAAAATAAAAATAAAGCTTAAGTCACTAAAAGTAGTAGTTAACTCTTGTGGTCTGTGCAGCTTAGTAATTAATAGAACAGAAGAAGGTAAACAATTGACATTAGTGAGCCCATTCACCGATAACCAGAGTTAGGAGCTTTAGGACCCCGTGGGAGAACACAGTAATCTGCTACGTGACGTAATACAACATGCTACATCATACATCAAAATGCTCAGGGCCATACAATCTGCCGCATTCGCTGCCATTAGTGGCAGAGTGGCAGTGTTTGGAGACAGTGAAGAACGTAAATGTCAAAAATACTTTAAACGCATTATGGACAAAGAGTTAGTGAGAGGTGATATTTTCGCACAGAAGGAAGAAAATATTCAATGCAACGTATGCTATGTAGAAAGCCCAAATGGCTGAGACAGCACCGCAGCACTAAGAACCATCAAGCAAGGATTTTAGCAAGAACAGAGGTCAGGCCCAAGTGTAACTTCACCGTCTCAGTCCAAATTCTTTCAGGACTTGTGTAAGACTTGGTGTGTGCAAATATACTGATGCACACAGGAGAAATTGCACATTTGAAGCACTTCATACAAAAGTATACTAAATGAGATCCTCCGTCTCAAACAACTTTACTTAAATGAGAATTACCATAATGTTATAATGATGTCATATCGCAAATACGAAAAAGAATGGGCAAAAATAAAATGTGGATTTCTATTGATGAAACCGAAGATGCTGTTGGCAGGTGTGTTACAAATGTTGTGGGAACGCTCTTGCCAGACAAACCAGGAGAAACATTTAGTAACATCAGAAATTAGTGCAATGGTGAACCATGTAACAGTTGCAGACATTATTTGAAGCAAAGGGTTAGAAACAGTGATGTATTTAACATTTGAAAGTAATGAGTCGGTAATTCAAACACAAACATCACTTAAATTATCCTTACTTGGACATGTTTTGGAGAATGTTTTGTCCCCATCATCAGCAGTCGGATAACATCACTTAAATTATCCTTACTTGGACATGTTTTGGAGAATGTTTTGTCCCCATCGTCAGCAGTCGGACAACTGCTGATGATGGGGACAAAACGTTCTCTGAAACATGTCCAAGTAAGGATAATTTAAGTGATGTTAGTGTTTCAATTACCGACTCATTACTTTCAAAAGTTTCAGACATATTTAAAAGAAGCATGACATTGTTGTATCCAGAAGGAACAAATGTAGATAATGTACTCCTTTTCAACACTGACGCTGCAAGTTATATGATAAAAACAGGCAAAGAGCTTCAGAACATGTATCCTAACATGCTGCATTAGACCTGTCTGACACATGGGCTCCATTGTGAGCCGAGGAAATTTGCAGGAGTTACGGTGATGTAGACAGTTCTATTACAAACATGAAAAACACATTCTTGAAAGCTCCAAGCAGATAACGTAAATTTAAAGAAGTGGCGCCTAACATCCCTTTACCTTTCTTTTCTTGGAAGTGTTGAAAACAGTGTTGTTATGATAAATTAGCTTTATAGAGAGACGAGAGCCAGCTGATGATAGAGGCAAAGCCTCAGAAACATGTTCCAGAAAAATTTAAAAGTAAGTGTTGTTTAGTGTCATTAAACGACTCTCTTTAAAGTTAATCCCGTTACCTTCTCAGCCTGTTACAACTCGCTGGGGCACCTGGCTAAATGTCGCTATGTATTATGCAGATCATTACGACATAGTTACTGAATTATTAATTTTTAGATGAGTCGTATTTATTACACATCTGCTTCACTTTTGTACCTATTTTGAGGACATGTTTCGCAAATCATCGTTTGCATCTTCGGCTCTTATGCGACTAAAGCTTGATCCAGTGGTGTGGGTAATTCTGGGGTTGCTGCTGCCATCTGTTGATTTAGTGATGAACTTAAATGTGGGATTCTCTTCTGGCGGGATTTCAAAGTTCATTAGTTGGTTTTTATGTTTTTCTATGTATATTCTCTCCCATATGACGAGTTCACTATGTTTTTGTACGTATTTTAGTAATTCTGTGCTATCTTCAATTTCATGATTTTCAGACCAGAAATGAGCTGCTATTGTGGACTTATCAATATTTTTGTATCTTAAGTGCCTGAAGTGTTCTTTCTTTCTAGTGCCTATGTTTCTTTTTGTCCTTCCTATGTAAATTTTTTCACAGTCTTTACACTTAATCTTGTAAATGCCTGACTTTTCCTCTGGTTTTATCTTATCAGTATTATTACTGTGAAGTAGGTTTTTAATGTTGTAATTGTTTTTTGGTGCCAATGTTATATTGTATTTCTTGAATATTTTTGGAACTTTTTTGTGGCCCAGGGGTGGTAAGTAAATTTAGCAAACCTAAATTCTTGTTTTATTGGTGTGAGAGCTGTGATCTGTTTTAATCTCTTTTGAAGTTTGAATAATTTTAGTTTTTTATGTACAAGGTTTTTTCCATATCCATTTTTAATTGCAGTTTTTAAGATTTTATGGTATTCGTTTTGATATTCTTGCTGGCTGAGAGGTAGATTTACTAATCTGTGTGTGAGACTGTTGATGGTTGCATGTTTGTGTGGAATTGGGTTGAAACTATTTGCTTTGATGTAATTATCTGTTTGTTGCTTTTCTATGGATACCAAATTCTAGTTTTTCATTGCTTTTTTTGATTTTAAGGTCTAAAAAAGGTAGAGTACAGTCCTCTCCAGTTTCCACTGTGAATTGTATGCTGGGTTCTTGCAGGTTGAGTAGTTTCAAAGCATCGTCTATTTTTTTGTAGGGCACTGTTGCAAAGATGTCGTCTACGTATCTGTACCATGTTTTAAAAATATGAGGGAAGGCTTTAGTTATATGTGTTTCGAAAAAGCTCATGTATAGATTGGCCAAAAATGGTGATAGCGGGCTTCCCATAGCTAGTCCTGAAATTTGTTTATAATATTTTCTATCGAAGACAAAATAATTTCGATGTATACGTATTTCAGTCATTGCCAAATATTCTTCTATTGCATTGGCATCAAGGTTTATAGAATTTAGCCATTTTTTCAGTTGAATCAAAAGTTTGTCTAATGGAATGCTAGGGAAGAGGGAGCGGACATCAAAGGATACTAAAGTGTCATGAGGTTTTAGTTTAAGATTTTGAATTTTTTCTACCAGGTCTAAAGAGCTTTTTATGCTCAGAGTATGGAATTGTGGAAAGGACTGAAATTTTTTAGACAGCCATTTTGCCAGAAGGTAAGTAGGAGTGTTTATATTATTTACAATGGGTCTCATGGGTATGTTGGGTTTGTGTATTTTAGGCAAACCATATAGTCTTGCAAGGGTAGGGTTGTCCGGTTTGATAGTTTTTTGTTCTGCAGTTGTTAAAATTTTACTGTTAATGATGGTTTTTTGTACATGTTTTATGCATCGGTTGAGTGGATCAGAATCTATTTCCTGGAATTCTTTTTGTTGTAGTAACTCTTAACATTTTTTCCTTGTATGTAGCTGTATCTAAGATTACTATTTTGTTCCCTTTATCAGCCCTTGAGAAGATTACATCCTTTTTCCTTAAAGATTTAACTTCCTGGTTTTTTATTTATTAGGTTTTCCAATATAGGAGATGATTTTTTCCTAATTATATTTTTGTCCATGGTTTCCAAGCCTTGGACTGTACTCTACCTTTTTTAGACCTTAAAATCAATAGAAAAACATAAAAACCAACTAATGAACTTTGAAATCATGCCAGATTTAAGTTCATCTCTAAATCAACAGATGGCAGCAGCAACTCCAGAATCACCCACACCACTGGATCAAGCTTTAGTCGCATAAGAGCCGAAGATGCAAACGATGATTTGCAAAACATGTCCTCAAAATAGGTACATAAGTGGAGCAGATGTGTAATAAATACGACTCATCTATAAATTAATATGTTTTATTTTGTTTAAATTTACATTATTTTATATTTAAATTGTTCAGTGTTTTATTTATAACATTTTTATTAAAACCATTAATTAAAGCAGTTTTAATAATGCGCTTATATCTTCTATTACATTCTTCTTTACTTAGGGGTATATTTATTAATCTGTTGATTAAAATGTGGTTGGTAGTTGGTTGCTAATGGTCAGCATATTGGAGCTCTTTCATTTGCCTTCTTGCTTCCTAGTAGCACAATGAGAGGTCTGTCCCTGTTAAAATTTGACACTTCATAAGATAAGTCAGATTCATTGTAGAATCCTCTTCTCTACAAAGTGTACAAATAAAGAGTATACAAAGTATCTCTTGTTCTCTTACGACCCCAATGCTATTAGCGTACACAACAGCTAGGGAGTCTTTATTTTTCCAATTTTCTCCTTTCTTCCCTCTTCTTCCTGACCAAGGAAATCTCTTCTACATTCTGACCTACCATGGCATGTACAAGCGACTCTTCATTACCAATGAGAGATAAGGTCGGTGGAAGATTTTTATTCCTCCTGACTAGGTCAAAGTGATCCGCTGACCAACATTAGCTGTGGTCCCCCATTCAAATTGGGGTTGTGAATGAATGATATATCGGCCAAAGCGTAAAACTAGTCTTCATTTTAGAACAGTTACATTAAAGCTCAAATGAACATGTTTCCCAGTCTAAATCAAAATAGTAAAAATAGTAAATTTATGTGAGAAATGGTTAAAAATTTTATTTTTTATGTAATCAATATGAATTGATTTCCCATAAATGCCAAAGTTTATAAATATTAAAAGCAGAAGCATTATTAACAGTGAAGTATTCTTCATATTTAAGTTTGAATTTAGGAGTCACTATGCTTACACTCAGTCTTCACTTACTTGTTGTTGTATAATTGAAACGTTTTCAAGATCATTCGATCTCATCCTCAGCTGTTTGGTGACTAAATGAACCTTCCTCTTCTTCCACTGCTACGGAGCTCCGATCACTCTGCCATCTGGTGTTAGGGGCACTAGAAAACGTTTCAATTATACAACAACAAGTAAGTGAAGACTGAGTGTAAACATAGTGACTCCTAAATTCAAACTTAAATATGCCAAAGTTTAGTTTATTGTTATTTTTTACTATCCTTAGATCTAGAAAAGGAAGGCAACCATTATTTTCAATTTTTGATGTGAACTCTAAGCTTTATCTTCTAAATTTAAAGTTTTAAAGAATCATTCATTAAAATTCATTCATCTGCATATCTGTACCAAATTTTGAAAGTTATGTTCAATGCTTTGGTGACTTGCGCTTCAAAAAAGCTCATAAGGAGATCAGCAAGAAAAGTTGAAAGTGGATTACCTATTGTTAAACCAAAAGTTTGTTGACAAAATTGACCATTAAAATTGGGGAAAAAAATGATACAAACAAAAATTAGTAATGTTAATGATACAATGAAGCACATTAGCTGAGGATGTTAGGAAGGTCCTAACAAAATGCATTTTAGGTACACACTAGCAATAAATGGAGCATTGAGTACTAGTTCTTCTCAAAATTATATTAAAGATTAGTAAGTTTAACAAAATCAACTTAAGTCCTCAAGCAAATCTATACAACTCATTTTTTAGAAACAGCAAACGTTTTTCTCCAGGAAACTAGGAAATAAAGCAGTTAGATCAAAAGAAACAAGTTTATCAGTCTTAGATAATACAACATTGTTGATACTTTTTACTAGTTCAAAATAATTTTTTTAATACTTAAACCCTCAAATTTATTAAAATTACTAATTTTTTATGCAACCATTTAGCCAAATTGTAAGCTGCTGCATTTATACAGTTTACAGTGGGTCTCATTTTATTTCCAGGTTTATGAATTTCAGGAAGAACATAAATTCTAGGCAAAACAGGATTACTAACTTTTACAGTATCTTTTCATTATTTGATATAATTTTTATTTCATTAAGCATTTTTTAAACATTTGAAATGCAAGATTTTTAAGGGTCATTATTAATTGTTATAAAATCTTCACCTGGAAGTAAAAGTTCCATTCTGTTAATATAATCAAATTTATTTAAGATTACCTATTGCCTTTGTCAGCTTTAGTAAAGGTTATATCTTTTTCATTTAATGATTTAATAATATGTTTATTATTATTATTATTATTATTATTATTATTATTATTATTATTATTATTATTATTATTATTATTATTATTATTATTATTATTATTATTATTATTATTATTATTATTATTATTATTATTATGTTTATTTATTATCAGACATTAGGTAATTACATTGAATCGCAATAGTCTGTCTTATGTACTAAATTTTTACATGGCAGATGAACACATATGATAATGTGTCAGAAATGGAAAGGTACTTTATCCTTGATACCACAATTATTCTACATGCCAGTTAAACCCCTTGTTTCATCTAGAAATTCCTGTAAACTATAAAAAGGGTAATTCTTTCTTGGAACTGTTGAAAACAGTGTTGTTATGATAAATTTAAAAGTAAATGTTGTTTAGTGTCATTAATCAACTCCCTTTAAATATAAAAAGGGTGTTTCAAAAGCCATTTATAGAATGTCTTTAAATCTACTCATATTAATGTTTCTTATCCAAGTAGGCAGATTATTAAAAAGTTGTAACCCTACTACTCTGTAAGAATTTGCTATTTTGAGAAGCCTGACATTGGCATTTCTATATTATTATACCTTGTTTGATAATTATGTATGTCCCTTCCTTTTACCAAATGGTGTACATTCTCTTTAGTATAAACTAAGACATCATATATATACGGATTAACAACTGTTACTTTTTAACTTTGCAGTTCAATTTTTCACACTGAAATTAAGATTGCCAAATAATTTGGATTCCAAACTAAGCCAAACTGTTTTACCTGAAACATTAACTTTTTTTTTTTCAGTTCAGTATAGTGTTAAATACACAAAAGAACCACGTCATATGAATTTATGCAGTTTAAGAACACAGCTATACAGGTTGTGTGATATAAATAGAATACTAACTTGCTTTAATAAATCCATACACACTAATAATAATAATAATAATAATAATAATAATAATAATAATAATAATAATAATAATAGTAATAGTAATAATAATAACAATAATCTTTATAAAAATAAAGTTCTAACTAGTATTAATAAATATTAAAAGCAGAAGCATTATTAACAGTGAAGTATTCCTCATATTTGAGTTTGATTTATGAGTCACTATGTTTACACTCAAACTTCACTTGTTGTTTTATAATTGAAACGTTTTCAAGATCATTCGATCTCATCCTCAGCTGTTTGGTGACTAAATGAACCTTCCTCTTCTTCCATTACTACGGAGCTCCGATCACTCTGCCATCTGGTGTTAGGGGCACTAAGTTTTAATACTTCATCCCGGCATTAAATGAAGTATTAAAACACCAGGTGGCAGAGTGATTGGAGCTCCGTAGTAATGGAAGAAGAGGATGGTTCATTTAGTCACCAAACAGCTGAGGATGAGATCGAATGATCTTGAAAACGTTTCAATTATACAATGACAAGTAAGTGAAGTTTGAGTGCAAACATAGTGACTCATAAATCAAACTCATAGTATTAATAAACTCATCCATAACTCATTAATAAACTCATCATATGTGAAGCATATAATTTAAGTTCAATATTATTGTTTCACGTTGAAGGTCATCAGTTTCAACATCTCTTGTGAAAGCCTCATGTAAGATACTACAGAATATAAGGTTCTGCACCTGTTATCTGTCCTTTACACATAATTCTGGCAGAGAGCGTGCTAGCCTTCGCCTATTCTAGTGCTGCTATGAGGCAGTCCAGTCAATAAAAGAAAGCACAGTATATGTAAATTGAACTAATAAATGGAACAGTCTGAATGCAAAAATCTAAAAAACATGTTGACATAATGGAATATTTTTACTTTACAAGTTTTAAGTGTTTGTATTAAAAGATACTGAGTGTCTTATTTTATTATTCACAGCTGCCAGTAATGGAGTGGAAATCAAAGCAATAGAATCAGCGCCTAGTCACAAGGTGCTGTCCTCCACACCAGACAATGATACTGATGTTAAGTCGTGGAAACGGTTTGTTCCAGAGAGTGTTAACCTTGGCACTCTCTATACATCAAATGGTAAAGTGAAATGTGCATTACCTTCATCTTCAAACCAAGAAATGATAGACCTAGCAATGTTGCCATTTACACGATATTCCAATTTTTTAGAACAGCACTACAAGACTTTGCAAACCACAAGACTGGGGCGTCCCAGTGCTCACCAGAAACCACACAGCAACCGTGCAGTTATAGTGGATTGTTACAATTGTGGATTAAGATGTCATGAGAAACTGAGTGCTGTTGAGCGAGCTAAAATTCACAAGACATTCCATGAATTAGAAGACTATGCTGCACAGCGATCGTACATCAACTCTCGCGTCGAACGTTTTGAACCTAGGCGACGAAAAAGTGACAAACCTTCTCGGAGAAAGATCTCACAGATCTTTACATTAGAACATGATGGTGTTGTACACAGAGTGTGCAAAAAGTTCTTTCTGTCTACCCTAGATATCTCTGATAAGAAAGCACGCATATTCCTCAAGAGAAAAACTGTTCAAAAGACAGCATCCTCATTATTGCTTAAGAGAGGCATGACACCAATAAATGCCAGCTGTTTCATGTGACATAATGCTGATTAAATACATATTTTGTCCTTATAGGTGAGCATTGTGGAGTGTTCTAGCATATGGAAATATAATGCTGGGGTCTAGTGCTAGATTTGTGACTTTTGTCTTAAAATTAATGTGAATTTAGTGCAATCCATTACAAACTGATTATTAGCAGCAGTCAAATGAAAATTATTAGAAGGTAAAAATTAGGGATGTGACAGTTGTAAATGAAATGTTGTAGTTTCAGTACTGTTAAGGGTTACCAGTAACAACTTAATTGTTTTCATTGTTTCTATATTCATATTTGCATTACTTTAATGGTTATCAGTATCAATTAGTTGTAACTACATTTCAGTATGAACAGTGTTTACTCATATTTATTTTACTATTTGATGCAGTTTAAAAAGAAGTTTCTATAATTGAAAAAACTATTTGTGATCTTTTTTTGTTTTTTGACACTTTTTCACTTACATTTTTATATCATTTAGGTTGACTAGTTTCAGAAGCCATTGCCTCCATGCCCCTAAAAATCCAACTTCTGTGGTCCTCGTCCTGAGGGTTGGGCAACAGGAAGTAGGGGACTGACTGATGGGGTAATGTACGGCGGGGACTTGGTGTGCCCCAGGACCGCTACGGCTGCCGAGAAGGCCCATCAGTAACTCCGAAAACTGGCAGAAGAGGCTCTGGTGTAATCTCTCAACTGGATTCCTCTGCGAGGTGAGAGTGTTCCTACAAACGCCCAAACCATGGTCCACTTCAGACTTCCATGACCCCATTTATTTGTTTTCCTTTTCTTTTTCTTTTTCCTCCCCGAACACATGTCTGCCGGGTAGCATAGTGCGGGTGGTTGGAGTGGGAAGTGCAAGGGGTGACTGGGTAATGCGTACCTCCCAACCCCTTGTTACAATGTAGGGCTGTGTTCATATCCGCTGATAAAGGTCAGTCCCGGAGGGGCCATTGCATGAGCACTCCTGAAGGCGATTGGGTCCATCTGTCTTTACACTGGGAGGTGTGACCCTAAGGTGAGCAAGGTCCAGGTCAGGACTCTCACCTAAGCCGGGGTGGCGCCCACGATGTGAGCACGCCATCAGAGACATTTGCAATGGTGGAGGTCATTACCGCAATGGTACCGAATTCTAAACCAACAATTGTGAAGGGAAGTGGAAAAGAAGCAGTCGAGCCCAGTGGTCTTCGCTACTTAGTCGTAACTAGAGCAGAGGAAGGCAAGAACTTTCTGTCCCTGAACCCTTTCGTCATCCAAAAGGGTTTGGATAAAATAGCTGGTCCTGTAAAGTCATGTACTCGTTCAAGAAATGGTATGCTCCTGGTTGAAGCACACTCTGTCTCCCAGGCAGCAGTCCTCTTGAAGGCCAACTTGTTAGGCAGCTACCCGGTGACGGTCACAGTCCATAAGAGCCTCAACTCCTCGCACGGAGTGGATAACACCCGTGCTTTGGATGGCATGACTAATGAGGAAATCATTGAGAACCTACAGGATCAAGGTGTGACAGCTGTGTACCGTGTACAGCGAAGAGAGTGAGGAGAATTGGTGCCTACCCATACCCTGTTCCTGACCTTTGATCGGGTCGATCTCCAGCAAAGGCTTAGGGCAGGGTACAAGACCATCCAGGTGCGCCCCTATATTCCCAACCCGCTAAGATGCTACAAGTGTCAGCGCTTCGGACACACTAGCACTTTCTGCAAGGGACACCTACCTGCTGTAACTGCAATGTCGCAGCATGAGAGTGCGTGCACATCGCCAGTTAAATGCGTGAACTGTGCTGGTGAACACCCATCCAGCTCTCGCGAATGCCCGTGCTTTGTCGAGGAAAAGGCGATCCAAGAGATCCGGGTAAAAGAGAAGGTTTCCTTCTCGGAAGCCCGGAAACTCGCGCGTACTCGCATACCCTACCTCCCGCGGTCCGCTACTTACAGCTCAGCAGCAGCCAAGCCGGTTCCGCGGAGAGAGATCGCCACTCAGACCAGCGTCATTAATGAGGTATCCATATCTGATAAAGTCCTCGTTCCATCACCAACTCCGAAGCCTGCCAAAGCAACACTCTTGTCTGCACCTACGACGTCAAAGCCTCCGTCAGGAAGAAGATCGCCAGCACTGTCACCGGCTAAAGAATCAACGTCCAAGTATGACAAGCGGTTGTCTACGATGCACTTCCAAAGCCGTTCAAAACCAGGTATAAGAGGTCGGATTTCTTGAAGGATACCAGCAAACCTGCCAGCCGTAAGAAGAGTGCCCGATCATCTAAAAGCTCCTCCTCTGAGGAGACTTCGGGTGAGGACTCTGATCGATGCTTGTCCTCGTCGGTCACCGTCTCCAACTGTTTTGGGGTCCTTGAACCAAAGTTCTCTATTGCAAAAGGGGCCTCATCCGTGGAGGGGATGGAACGGGAGGATACGGACCACACTGCCAGGACGACATCCAGAAAACGGCCCGACAATTCGGACGTTAAAGGGGTTAGCCCTAAACCTAAAAAGAAGGGTAAACTAATTCGGCCACCTTCGAATTCGTCATGAGGTGGACTAACCTCTAACCTTTTCTCCCACCTTTCCCATGGCGATCCTCCAGTGGAACATACGTGGGCTTAGGGCACATCGCCCAGAGCTTGATTTGCTACTTATTAAGCACGACCCACTTGTAGTTTGCTTGCAGGTGACTAAGCTACGTCCTCAGGATTCGTTTGAACTAAGGTGGTATAAACCCTTCCGGCGAGATCTTGTCCCGGAAGAGGGTATTCCGGTGCACGGAGGGACAATGGTACTGGTCAGAGATGACGTATATGAGGACGTGATACCTTTACGCACTAACATCCAATCAGTTGCTGCTCTTATAGTACTGCCGACGATAGACTTGGTTATCTGCAACATCTATATTACACCCTCAGATGACCTATCACTCACCGCGCTCCAAGATCTTATTGTCCAGTTACCTAGCCCCTTTCTGATGGTGGGAGACCTCAATGCACATATCCCTCTCTGGGGCTCAGCACGACCTTGTGCAAGAGGTAGAGTTGTCTCCGACTTCCTGACAGTAACAACCTTATTCTCCTGAACACCGGAGAACCTACATTTCTTTCTGATGTGTTCAACACCTCGCATCTAGATTTGGCAGTCTGCTCACCGCAGGTAGCAGTATCCCTCCAATGGAACGTAATCTCTGAGCTGCACTCCAGTGACCACTTCCCCTGCCTTGTCTGTCTCCTAGAACACAACGTGTGTTCCACACGTTTGCCTACCTGGCAGTTCGATCACGCCAACTGGGCCCTTTACACCCAGCTGGCGGTTTTTAGTTATGAGGAGCCCGCCTCTTTCAACGATCTCGTCGAACATCTTAGCGAGCGGATACTTTCCGCCGCGGAACAGTCTGTTCCGCGCTCGTTTCATAATCCTCGTCGACTTCCTGTCCCATGGTGGACGGATGACTGCCGGAATGCAATCTGTAATCGTAGACGTGCTCTACGGGTTTTCAAACGCCACCCCACACTGGAGAACCTTATTGAGTACAAGAAAATGCGTGCCAGGGCTAGGCAAGTTATTAAGCAGAGCAAAAAGTCATCTTGGAACGCATTTGTGTCGTCTTTCGATCACCATACACCTTCCTCTGTAGTATGGGATAGGTTAAGGCGCGTGGCCGAAAATTCCACTCACATACCAATAGCTGATTTGAAAACTCCTTCAGGAGTCGTGGATCCATTTGACGTGGCTAACACCCTCGGCAGTGCTTTCGCTCATGTGTAGCTCAGATCATTATGCACCTGAGTTACTCTCAATAAAGAATCAGGTGGGGTCGCAAGGTTTCTGCTTTATTTCTGGAAACCTTGAGGACTACAATCGCCTGTTCACCATAGCGGAGCTAGAACATGCACTTTCATCGTCACGACTATCTGCACCAGGTCGAGATGGTATCCGCGCGCAATTCTTACATCTCTCTTCTGAAGGAAATTAAATGTGTAGTGTTTAATGCCCGCTTTTACTACATACGGCACCGCAGGCGGTGACACTGATGATACATGAGATGAGATGGCGGGGGAAACCGGAGGTCCCGGAGAAAACCCGCCCCAGCGCCGTGTTGTCTATCACAAATCTCATTTTGCGGTCACCTGGGTTCGAACCCGGGCCGCCTTGGTTAGAGCCAAGCGGTTTAACCACTGACCCACGGCGCGGCCGTCTCCGGAAGGGAAGGCTTTCCTACTCTAGGTTTTTAACCGTATCTGGGTTGACGGCAGTTTTCCTGACAAGTGGCGGGAGGCCACCATTATTCCAGTTTTGAAACCTGGGAAGGACCGACATCTGCCTTCCTGCTACCGTCCTATTTCCCTCACCAGCTGCGTCTGCAAGGTGATGGAACGCATGATCAATGGGCGGTTGGTGTTGTGCCTGGAAACTCACAACCTATTGACGAACATCCAGTGTGGTTTCTGCCGTCGCCGTTCCACAGTAGACCATCTTGTTTCTGTGTCAACGCAGATCATGCACGGTTTCCTTATGAACTGTGAGACCGTCGGCATATATTTCGATCTCGAGAAAGCTTACCATACCTGTTGGCGTGCAGGCCTGTTACGCACCCTGCACAGCTGGAATATCTTATTGTCCAGTTACCTAGCCCCTTTCTGATGGTGGGAGACCTCAATGCACATATCCCTCTCTGGGGCTCAGCACGACCTTGTGCAAGAGGTAGAGTTGTCTCCGACTTCCTGACAGTAACAACCTTATTCTCCTGAACACCGGAGAACCTACATTTCTTTCTGATGTGTTCAACACCTCGCATCTAGATTTGGCAGTCTGCTCACCGCAGGTAGCAGTATCCCTCCAATGGAACGTAATCTCTGAGCTGCACTCCAGTGACCACTTCCCCTGCCTTGTCTGTCTCCTAGAACACAACTACCAGTGTTCCTTCGGGAGTTCATGAAGGATTGCGTTTTCGGAGTAAGGGTCGGCTCGGTCTACTCATTTTCATCCAAGAGAACGGGGTCCCACAAGGTTCAGTGCTGAGTTACACTGTTTGCTATAGCCATAAATTCTAAATGAAATGTGTAGTGCTTAACGCCCGCTTTTACTACATACGGCACCGCAGGCGGTGACACTGATGATGCATGAGATGAAGATGGAGCACCGGTGGAATGAGATGGCGGGGGAAACCGGAGGTCCCGGAGAAAACCCGCCCCAACGCCGTGTTGTCCACCACAAACCTCACTTTGCGGTCGCCTGGGATCGAACCCGGGCCGCCTTGGTGAGAGCCAACCGGTCTAACCACTGAGCCACGGCGTGGCCTCATAAATTCTATCTCTAGCTGTGTTCCTCGAGGGGCATCATCGTGCTTATTCGTGGACGACTTCGCCGTCTACTGTACTTCTCAGCGTACTGCGTTTCTGGAGCGTCGTCTACAGCATTGCTTGGACAACCTTCACGACTGGGGCTCTAAGAACGGCTTTAAGTTCTCCACTGAGAAGACAGTCTGCGTTAACTTCTGGCGCCACAAGAGTCGGTTGACTAGGTCGCCATGTTTTACCATTTGTCGATGAAACTAGGTTCCTCAGAGTTATTTTCGATATGAAGCTTAGCTGGTCGTCGCATATAACACAGTTGAAAGCACGATGTGGGCGTTCTCTGAATCTCTTGCAGATAATAATAACCCATGGCGCGATAGCCCTTAGAGGGCCAAGGCCTACCAACCCGACTGCCGGCCTCACGCCCACTTACACACGGCAGAGGTGGACGATCATCCAAACGATACGGGGAGGAGATGTGGTCAGCATCTCCGCATCCCCCAGCCGGAATGTTGGTTTCCGTGACCAGGGCCACTTACCTAGCATAAGCTCCTCACTTTCTTCACGATGCTCAGTGGCCACCGGTCCTATACCCGGGACCTAAAATCCCCACCACATGGGTGGGATCGAACCCGGGCTGCTTACCGTGGCCAGGGACCAAGGCATGGTGCCTTATCCCGCTACGCTACGGCGCAGGACATCTCTTGCGGATACTTAGTGGAAAATCGTGGGGAGCAGATCGCGCTGTGCTGCTTCGCCTTTATCGCACACTGATACGTTCCAAACTGGATTATGGTTGCATCGTATATGCCTCAGCTCGTCCATTTGTGCTGAGGAAATTGGGTATGGTCCACAACTCTGGTCGTCGTTTAGCTACTGGGGCATTTCCACTTCCACCCTGTAATGGGGGGGGGGGTGGTTTTGTAACCTTATACCATTCTACTGTAGACTCCGACCACACTAGTGTTGGTATGCCTTGCAGAAATTTACTCATTTGTTCATCATAGCTTCAGTTAGAAGATGATTCTTGGCAGCACACCGCATTGGTAAACCTAAGACTTTAAGGCTGATGCTGAATGGTCCGGATTGCAACACTGTTGAGTAGGTCTTGATGATTGTTCTTTAACCTTTCTCTGTAATCCATAGATTAGCCATCACTTCATGTTTTCAGTCCTTAGATTAGTCTTTCTCTTACCATCTAAGCCTGTTTTTCGATTTGGTGTGGCGCCACTGGCAAAGGTGCTGCTGCTTTTTTTTTTAGCTCTTAAATAGCTTATCTTGAAACTTTTAGATCAGCAGCTACATAAATTAAAGAGGTACCACTTGACCTCTGAAGTGACCTTCTTGCATCCGATTTTGTATATTAGATGCAGAAATACACACCTTCAAATACAGAGCACTCACAGATTAAAAATTGGATGACAACACCATATGGCAAACAGCTCAATGCACAGCAAATACCTGAGACCTGGGCTGCTAATGGAAGAAAGTTGCTGCTGTTTACTTCAGAATCACGTAATTTGCATCTCTACCTGCCTTTTTTGTATAGTGGTGCGCACACTATTTAAAATTTTCCTTGTTTTAAAATGTTTAGATTTCCATTGCGGTAACATGTCACAGACCCCTTAACTAGTTCAGTAGTATTTGAAAACTAATCTGCAAACTTCATTTTGCTGCTTATTCAGTGATGTACTTACAGCAATCACTCACTGATTTTTGCACTATTAAAAGCACTTCTAACTTCATAAGTGATCTGTTGGCAATTTCAGTTCAGAGTTTAGTCAGTTAATTATATCCTGCTGCTTCTAAAAATTATTTGGTTTCATGTCATTATGCTCGGTTTGCTGATGCAATAAGACAGAAATACTTCTATTTTTTTTTCACAGTCTGTGAATAACAACCTCTAATAAACTGAAGTGTTAAGTATGCTTGGTTAATGAAGATGCAGGAATGAAGTCGTACATGTTTTATAAACAGTCTGGTATAAACAAGAAGGGCAACCTCCCTCATATCTTACAGTAATATCTCCAAATCTGTCATGGCTTTCATATACATTTCATGCATGGTGCTTGAAAGAAAAGTAATTTGGCTGAAATGTTCAATCCAGAGAATAAATTATTATTTTAACTATGAAACTAATTTATAGAATGGTACACTGTTACCATTCAGCAGCCAAGAAGAGAGGATTAGAAGCGCATAATATTGTTGTTGTGCAGCATAATTAAGGAGAAACAAGTTTTAGCTGTCAATACCTAGAACTGGTTTTTATGGGTTTACTCATTTTAGGGTATTAGATCATACTAAACAGTTGGATGGTACAAGTAAATTGAGCTATATGGGTTCCATATCATATGATGCAGACATGAAAAGGAAAATGTATTTCTATTGCCACCATCAACCGATAGTTGAAATATTCTTATATGAACTACTACTACTACTACTACTACTACTACTACTACTACTACTACTACTACTACTACTACTACTACTACTACCACCACCACCGCCACCGCCACCGCCACCACCACCACCACTGCGTAACATTAACCAACCACTGTGGTGCAGTAGATCGGGATTAACTATGAAAAGGCTAATGAATAACATCAAGGTAACAATCATCAAGAGAAAGTACAAAGGAGAGAATATCTTTATTCCGATGATTTCAACGGATTTACCTTTTGATTTTAAGCGTCTACAATTTCCTGTGCGTTTGAACTTTGCGATGACCAAATCGGAAGGGCAAGGGCAGTCGTTAGTAGTTTGCGGAATCAACTTGGAGTTTACCTGTTTCTCTCATGGACAACTATAAGTCGCATGTTCACGCGTCGGAAAACCATCTTATACGAGAGGAGTTCAATAAGTAATGTAACATGTTTTTTCTTGGCCAATTTTGGTTGGAAAATCCTGATATTTCTTGTGGAACATTTTCAAACATTCCCGCTTCAACTCGTAAAGTTTCATTGACTTCCGATAGGTGACAGCGGTATACGGAGCTTTTAAAATAGCACCTGTAACAGAGGTGCATTCCAAACAACGGGCAGTGATTGAGTTTCTTTTGGCGGAAAACCAGGGCATTTCAGATATTCATAGGCACGTCCAGAATATCTACGGTGATCTGACAGTGGACAAAAGCACGATGAGTCGTTGGGCAAAGCGTCTCATCATCACCGCAAGGTCAAGCAAAACTAGTCTCTCGCGTGCTGAGTGGCCGTGTACAGCTGTTACTCGTGCAACGTTGGAGCATGCGAACATTCATTCGAGATGATCGCCATCAAACCTCACTGCTCAACTTGACGTCTCTATTGATAGTGCTGCCACAATTGTTCATCATTTGGGATTTTCAAAGGTTTGTTCCCGCTGGGTCCCTTTATGTCTAACCGAAGATCATAAAGAGCAAAGGTGAACCATCCGTGTGGAATTGCTTGCTCGTCATGAGGCTGATGATAACAATTTTTTGTCATTGTTACCAGCGATGAAACGTGGGTTTATCACTTCGAACCCGAAACAAAACGGAAATCATTGGAGTGGTGCCACACCCACTCCCCTACCAAGAAAAAGTTTAAAGCCATACACTCAGCCGGTAAAGCCATGGCTACAGTCTTCTGGGATGCTGAAGGGATTATTCTGTTCAATGCCCTTCCCCATGGTCAAACGATCAACTGTGAAGTGTATTGTACTACTCTTTGTCATGTGGGATCTGCTAATACTATAATTACATGAAATCAAATGAATTTTTCTGATCTAATCTACCTCAGACTATCATGGACACATGACAGCTAGTAAATGTAAAGAAAGATTGGTTTCAGAACACATTCTTAAATTATGTAGAAGAGGGAATATTGTTTATAATGTATAATGCACCTAATCCATTTGTTCTACTGTGGTTCTACTTCTGCTTCTTCAGTTTGCAGAGAGTAGGCAATCTTGCCTGTTTCATCTTCACGTCATTAAAACAATCTTTTCCGTGGACACCCAACATCTCTTCTTCCTTGGGACTGATAACCATTAACCATCACTAAGATTCTTTTACTCTTCTTGCGAGTCAGATGGACTGTCCAATCTTCCTTGTACTCTCCTGTTTTTCATTTTTTTTTTCATTTAAGTTATAAATATTTAGTTCTTCTCATTAAACTTCGTTTTGAATTCATTCCGGACTTGTACATCCTTTTACACTGCAAAACCTTTATTTTAGCTGACTGGATCTTACTTATATCCTTCTCTTGGAGTGTCCAGGATTCACTTCTGAATGTTAATAATAGAACAGTCAAGTTTTACTTTGTAGAATTCAATTTATGGCCTCACATATTGATTCACATTTAGTTATTGGAAACAAACTGAATTTTTCCAGCATAAAGAATGAAATTGTGTGTGTGGGTGTGGGTGCGTGCGCGGGCGCGTGTGTGATGTAAGAATTTGAAGATAAAATAATGCTTCTCAGCTCCCAGTGTTTAGATATTATAAAGCGTAGAGTATTAGAAGGCATATGAGGTGGAGCTCGGACGGGCTCGCCTAGAGCGATTGTCTTATCATAGGTGTGTGTCATTGCCTAGTTCGGAACGCAGACCAAGCGTGAACAACAGATTTCTTTTCTTAATGAGCCCAAAATTACTATTGCAAATTCTAAAATGCAATATGCCTTGATATATGCAGCAAGAAATTAAGAGGCAGTCTGCACAAGTGCTGTTTTTCTACGACGTAAGGTTCTCAAGTTATCGCTTGGAGAATAAACACCTGACTCCCGTGTTTATGCTTATGTGCTTCAACTTCCAATCTTGCCCATGTGTTATTCCTTTTCATTACATAGTGTCGTTATGAACTGCATATATTTATTTAATGAATTAACTGACTACGGATTACTGCACTCCAGGAGCTCGTGCGCATATACTTTGAAGTTCGGATCAAGACCAGTACGTAACGCAAATTGAATGTAAGGTACTTATGTAACTGGGACAATAAGCAGATAATTCACGTTCTAATATTGTACTTTGGAAACTGTTAACAATGTTGCTTTCAAAGCGTACCAGTGGTGCAGGTACTAAGGATGAAGTACTTAGCCCCCTAGTCAGAAATATTATTTTTAAAGTGTCCAGCTTTTTTAAGGAATGGTCATCTGAGAAAGTGCGTAAGCGGAACAATTTTTTCATAAATCCAGGAATTCCGACCAGAGCGTGCAATGTGAGTGTACATGCGGTGTCGCTTATTGTGAAACAGCAAAACGTCTAGCACAAGAATTGGTGAATCTATTGTATTTAAGTTAGCAACTCCTATACAATAAGTCGTTTTCAGAAATACAGGTACGTTACTATTTTCAGTAAATAAGCATGTTAATATTGAATGTTACAGTTTATATTGTTATAATTATCTTTTGCGTCAGTTAACGTTTTGCCAACAAATGTTACTTTCTTCTAACTTCCGCGCTCGGTTGCATTGCTCAGCTCATATGCCTTCTAAAATCGTATGTCATATAGATCTTGATTTTCGAGAATTTCACATACAGTTCAGTGGTCAATGTTTATTAAGTAATCCTTACCACATAAAAAGCACTCTTGAGAAGTCATTAATCCAATCATGAACAACTGTCCACTTAATCATGAACCGTGATTAATCTGAACATTTCAACAGATGCGTAAAGTTAGGGCCTGCAGGGCCTGCAATGCGGGCGGGCCCATATTTTGAAGAGCCTACAGAAAAGGAAAAAAACATACAGATATAAATTCTGAAATATGTATAAGACAAATAGTGAAGTTTAATGTCAGTCTGCATAGAAAGTTAATGGCCAGATCATTCCAAACGGTTTCCTAGAATTGTTCAACGTTTAGTTGAGTTTAGCACAGCTGTGTGTGTTAACAATGCTGCTTGTCCTTCACTACAAATTCTCTCATAACACTGGTTTGTATCATGTTTCTGTGTCGTCAAAAATGAGTGGCGCATACTTAACACAATGAAAATGAATACCAAAGTATTACATTAGGCGGGAAGTTATTCTGTATTGATGTCTAGGGTTCCTGATATCGTAACATGCACATTTTTTCCCTAAACATTTAACTTTTGTCACACTTCTCATTCAACAACGTCAATTATACATTAAGATGTGAATAACTGGCAGGTCAATCAACAGCCAACTCGGTTTCAGACGAGCTTTCTATGCGGGAACTAGGTGCATCGTAAAAGGTGGTGTGATATTTTCAAAACTTTACAAGTTAAAAGTTTTTCTATTTAAACATGTTTTTCAGTAAAATGAAACCTTTTAAAGTTAAGTAGGACCATCTAAATGAAGAAGAAGAGAAAAAAGAAAGAAGAAGTGTGAATTAGAAAAAGAAAAATTAGTGAAAATAAGTGATCCTTTTTCTTCTAATAGTAGTACTAGCTCAATTGTTACAGAAGTTTGCAGTGTCACAAGTGAGTGCATTTCTGAAGTGAACACGAAAGTGAAAACGAAAATAGCAAACCCGCCATAAATATAATTAGGCCTATCACAGACTATTCAAATGATCGTGCAGATGCAGGTTATCAATTGGATGTAGATAATGAAATTAAAATGTTCCTTGTTAGACATAATCCTTGTAAGCTAGCGGGCCCATTCCCCAAAGATTCCAAGCAGGAAAACAGGTCCTATTACGAAAAGTTCACATTGGCAGCACAAAGAATTTGGAGAGAATGGTTGTGTTAATCATCTAAAAATGACTATCTTTACAGTAAACCGTGTTGGCTGTTTGGAGGACACAAATCGTTGCCAGCTTTTAGGGAAGGAGTTCGAGATTGGAGGTGCCTAACCCAAAGTATATTGCGACACGAAACTAGCTATGCACATTTGAACGCTTGCATCGTTTTCAATTCGTGGCGTAACGAAAACACAGTTGATGCTGGTATGAATTCAGAACTAAAGAAAAGTGAGAACATACGGAAACAGGTCCTTGAGCCTATTGTGAATGTGACTAACTCTGTCATCCAATAATTTAGCTTTTCGGGGGCACGGGGAGCAAATCAAAAGATCAAACAGTGGAAAATGTTCTGTAATTATTGAACTTTTGGCAAAGTATGATCCGGTATTACACAATTTAATAAATAAACCAAAATGCACGCAAAAATATTGTGACTTTGTGGGTTCGTGAAATTAAAAGTCCAATTGCACCACTCAAAAATGTTCTTTATTTCCACTGACTTACAGTTGAACACTTGCCAATTACACAGAATTACGTAATGCACACAATTACGATTCACCAGTTCGTCCGTTACAGTTCCACTTGCACTCGTAATTACGTGAACTCCTCCGACGCAACGTACGCAGTCCGTCCCCTAACTGGGCGCTCCTCACAGCTCGCCAAGAACTGACTGACTCCTCACTCATCGCAGCCCCTTTTTATAGGAAAAACCCTGTTTTCTAGAAGGTTCTGGATTAGATTAAGTATCCCGTAAGTTCGAGAACTCATGTGGAGCGAAAAGCGACGACACAGCGATGTTTTTTCAGCCAACCCTCGTTACCGCTATAAGACAAATGACTGGGCGTGGCGAACGTCTACCGTCTCCTGCTGCTGCCGGTCGGTTCTATAGGGAGTTCCGACGTTCGGGTGACACTGCTCCCTCCTCAAAGCTAGTCGTCCCGAACAGCACCATCGTAGCCTGCCAGGCGATCCAGGTGTACCACCATCTTTCCTCGGGGAACCTTCTAATGCGGTAGACCACGTCGTTAATCCTCTTTACCACCCGGTACGGTCCTTGCCATGGCTGCTGGAGCTTCGGGCAGCGTCCCTTGGTCCGGGTAGGACGGTGCAACCAGACCAGGTCACCTTGCTGGAACCCTTGTCTGTTGGCTTGCCTGTCATACTTGGTCTTCATGCGGTCGCTCGCCTTCTGAATGTTCTGGCGAGCCATCTCGTGCATGTCGTGGTGATGGTCCACCAAGTTCTCCACATACTCGGTCGCTGGCTGTTTCGCTTCCGGAGGGCTTCCAAAAGCCAGGTCACAAGGGAGGCGTAACTCTCGGCCGAACATTAAGCTGGCTGCTGTCATCCCAGTTGTGTCGTGTGTAGACGAGTGCTAGGCCAGCAAGAACAGTGGCACTTTGACGTCCCAGTCTCGCTGATGGCTGGCCACGACCTTCCTCAGGTGTTCCTCTAAGGTCTTGATGTATCTTTCGACCATGCCATCCGACTGGGGATGTAGAGGCGTCATGCGGGTCTTGTTCACCCCAAGCCTTTGTAATGCCTCCTTCATTAGGTTGGACTCAAAGTTGGTACCCTGGTCACAGTGTAGCTCTAACGGCACCCCAAATCGACAGAACACTTGCTCCACGAAGCAGTCTGTGATTGTCTTTGCCTCTTGGTTTGGGATGGCATACACCTCGGGCCACTCGGTGAAGTAGTCCACGACCACCATTAGGTACTTGTTGCCTCGGTCGGACACTGGTAATGGTCCAGCTATGTCGACGGCGATCCTTTCGAATGGCGCTCCGACGTTGTACTGCTGCATGCGACCCCAGCTTCTAGTCTGGGGCTCGCGACTCGCCGCGCACACGTGACATTGATGGCACCATCTCTCAGTGTCTGCTCGGAACCTCAGCCAGTAGTAGCGCTGTCAGAGTTTGTCGATCGTTCGGTTTGCTCCCAGGTGTCCTCCTGAAGTACCGGCGTGCACTTCCTCCAAGACTTCCGGGACCTTACTTCGGGGAAGTACCAACTTTTCTCTCTGCGCCTTCCCATCAGGCGATTCCCATACCCGGAACAGCACCCCCTCTCTTGTCTTCAGTGAGTCCCATTGGACCCAGTACGACTTGTATGTGGCGCTCCTTGGTGCGACGTCCTCCCAGGTTGGTCTTGTCCCTGCCTCCACTTCTCTCAAGAGTGGCCCCAAGTCTGCGTCCGCCAGCTGCTCCCTCCTCAGGCCTGCGCTATCCCAGCAATCCGCAGGCACTGCCCTGACTACTCGGACTGCTGCGCCACGCTCCTTCTCCACTCTTGTGCACTGGCCGCACTCTTCTGGACAGGGTGCTGGGGACATGGCGTCAGCGTTACCGTGGCTCTTCCCTCTATGATGTTCCGAGGTGACGTCGTACTCCTGCAGCCTCGGGACCCAACCTGCTGTCTGGCCTTCTGGTCGCGCCGTCATCATCACCTCGCTCCTCGCGGGAACAACCACGTCTTCGTTCAAGACGACCCCGCAGATTCCAAGGCGCTCTTCGGGCTGACGGAGTATACGTTCTTCTCCATTGAGCCGCAGGACCTTCCTGCCGACGTCGACCGTCGCCTCGTGGCTCCTGAGGGCATCCAGTCCCAGAATCACCTCCTCAGCCACTTTCGCGACGAACATCCACAGACGTACGGTGCTCCTTCCCAAGGTCAGCTTCAGCAGGGCCTCCTCCAATGGCAAGGTGTCGCCCGATGCCGTGACAAGCTGGTATGGTCGGCTCGGCTTCCTTGTCAGCAAACCCTTCGCCACGTCAGGTCTGATGATGGTCACGGCCGCCCCGGTGTCCACCAGCACGCGGCACGGCTTCCCTCTCACCCAACCGTCCGCGATGAGGCTGTCATCCATACGCCGGCTGACGGCGCGCAGTGTCACTCGAGGGGATGGTGGAAATGGCGCCGACATTCCCCTCTCTACGCCGGGACTTACTCGTTCTTCCAGCTGCCCTTCCTGGTGTGGGTAGTCTCTCTGCAGGTGTCCGGGCTGTCCACACACCCAACACAGGCCACTAGGTGTTCGCCGGCGTCCCTCGGCTGGTCTTCTGTCTCCAGCGTAGCGCACACTGGTTCTCGACGACGGGATAGGTGTTACCTTGGCCGCCTCCATCCTTAATGCTGCCGTTAGCGCCTCGTGGATTGTTTTATAATCGCCGAGCATTAGGCGCTGACGAATCTCCGTGTCTCGTACCCCGTCCACAAATGTGTAGGCAGCTTCCCGGGATACAAACTCTGGTGGGAGGTCGACTAGGGCCTTGCTAGCTAGTTGTTCAACGGCCAGGGCGAACTCCTGCAGCGTCTCCCCTGGCTGCTGTGACCTTGCCTTCATCTGGCTGCGGTACGCTGCGGCTAAGCGGTGGTTCCCAAAACGATTCTCTAGGGGCTCCTAGATATCCTTGGGTGCCGACGTTGACTGAACCGCGTTCAGGACTTCCGCGGCCAGACCCTGGAGGCTGGCTATTAACTGTGCGGCCTCCTCTTCTGGTGACCATTTGTTGTGCTTGGCTACTGTGTCGAACTGGCGGCGGAAGACCTCAAACGTTGACGCGCCGTCATATTTCGGAGGTTTGACGCGCGCCGATGTTGTGTCGCGTCCTGGTGCGTCGGCCTTCAAATCCTTCAACCTCCTGCCGACGACGTCCTCCACCATGGCGCTCAGGGACTTGACGCTGTTGTCGGCCTTCCCTTCCAGGTCGTTAACATGGCCTGCCAGGTCCTCGACGCGCTCATCCACTTGGCCCATCCGCTTGCCCAGCTCCGTCACGTCATCCCTCACGCCGTCTAACTGTTCTTCAAATTTGGCAGCGAGAGCCTCGTTCGCCACCTTCATTTCCGTGGTCAGTTCGGCCATCTTTGCGGTCATTGTCGTGGCCAAGTTGTTTGCCGTTTCCGTCTTCGTTGTTAATTCGGCCTTCATTTCTTCCATCTTCTCGGTGATGTTGTCGTTGGCCGTCTTCATTTGTTTCAGTTCCGCGGCCAGGTTGTTATTTGTAGTCTCCAGCTTCGCGGCCAGGCTGTTATTTGCCGCTTCTGTTTTTGCAGTGAGGTTTTCATTCGCCGTCTTTATTTCTGTCAGTTCCGCCTTCATTTCCATCATATCCAAAATCTTTTCCAATGAGGCGTCCATGGTTGTAATGTTCGGTGATGTTGTTATCGCACTCCTGACACCAGTGTGACTGTGGGTTCGTGAAATGAAAAGTCCAATTGCACCACTCAAAAATGTTCTTTATTTCCACCGACTTACAGTTGAACACTTGCCAATTACACAGAATTACGTAATGCACACAATTACGATTCTCCAGTTCGTCCGTTACAGTTCCACTGGCACTCGTAGTTACGTAAACTCCTCCGACGCACGTACACAGTCCGTCATCTCACTGGGCGCTCCTCACGGCTCGCCAAGAACTGACTGACTCCTCACTCATTGCAACTCCTTTTTATAGGAATATCACTGTTTTCTAGAAGGTTCTGGATTAGATGAAATATCCCGTAAGTTCGAGAACTCAGGTGGAGCGAAAAGAGACGACACAGTGATGTTTTTCCAGCCAACCCTCGTTACCGCTATAAGACAAATGACTGGGCGTGGCGAACGTCTACCGTCTCCTGCTACTGCCGGTCGGTTCTATAGGGAGTTCCGGGTGACAAAAAAGAGATCAATTAACTCAGATATTTAGATATGTTAAAGTTTAACATGGTGTCACTGGAAGGCCTGGTGACGTGAAGATAAATGAAAGCTTTTTAGGTTTTCGTGAAATTAAAGATTAAAGTGCATTAGGAATAAAAAAAGAGAAATATAAGTGCAACAGACGAAAAAGGACTTTCGTTAATTAAATGCTGTGGTCAGGATTATGATGGCTGTGCTAATATGTCAGGCATATACAAAGGTATTAGAACAAGAATTCAACAAAGACAAAGAACTGGAAAATATGTGCATTGTACAGGGCATAATTTAAATCTAATGTTTAACGATGCTGCATGTGGAATTCAATGAGTCAGGTCCTTTTATGACGCAGTAGAAAAGTGGTATATTTTCTCCAGTAGCAGTATTAAAAGATGGGAATTATTGGTATCTTCTTGTACCTTAGAAAAGCTTTGCCCAACCCGTTGGTCTTGGAGAAACCAGTCTGTTAAAGCCATTTGGTTTGCATATGTTGATATACTTAAGGCTCTGTCAAAAATAATATTGATATCTTAAAAAAATAAAGAGAGGAAGCTGTAGTTTTGAAGAAATCAGTCAGAGAAATTTGAATACATTTTTCAGATATTGCTACAATCTAGAATGTACAAACTTAGCATCTCAAATTATGCAATCGAAAAATGTAGATCTTGATAAAGCGTGTTCTCTTGTTCAGAATGCACATGATAATTTATCTTGCTATCGAAAAAAAAAAAAAAAAAAAAAAAAAAAAAACTTTGAAGAAGCAATGTCATCAGCCATTTCTTTGGCAGACAAATGGGGCATTTCACCAAAATTTGAAAACAAAATAATTCGAAAAGTGAAAAAAAAAAAAAAATACATTTTGATGAATTGCGTCAGGACGAGCGGCTAGTGGATCAAAGTATGTATTTGAGAACCATTGTTTTTAATGGCTGCTTGAACATTATTGTAGCCCAGTTAAGAGACAGATTTGAGGGTATGCACAATGTTCACCATTTCTTCAAAATTATTTCCCCAAAATTCCTAAATGCTGCCTCCGATGAAAAGATTCACAATGCAGCAATAATTCTAAATGAATATGGGGAGGATTTATCTAGTGAATTTCCAGACAGTGTAATAGGTTTCAAATACGCTCTGAAAAAATAAATATCCATACTAACCTCTGTCCTCGACTTAACAAAACTATTAGTAATAGAGAATTCAATCGTAGCTGCTAGCATTCCAGTTTTATGCACATCATTTTACCTGTTTTTAACTATTCCTGTTACTGTTTCTTCGGCTGAACGCTCATTTCCTAAGCTCAAACTTATAAGGACTATCTGGGGAATTCTGCGACACAAGATAGACTAAGTGAACTCAGCCTCCTCAGAATAGAAAGTGAAACAGCTAGATCCATTGATGTCAGTGAATTCATTCATACCTTCGCATCAGAGAAAGTGCGCCGCATGGTCCATTTTCAGTAGAGATCAAGGTGAGTAGAGTGCGATTTTGTAAGTGCAAGTACATTAATTATCAAACAATGGATAGAAGTATAGATTTATCCTTATTGATATAGAATATCAACCCCTATAATGTTCTTAATTTCAGTGGTATTAATTTTGTTCAATAGGTACTTAGAAAATAGTGATCAAATAATAGCTTTGTTTATATTACCTAGGATTATACAATGCATTGCATTAAATTTTCTACCCGATGTAATTGAAGTTACGTTAATTACTGATCGGTTATATATTATATTTTAGGGGGTCCGGATTTTAATTTTTGCAGGAGGGCCCGTATTGCATACGTTACGCCTCTGGAGTCCATTCATCATCTTACATTTGTAATTTCAAAGGTATATGCTTTAGCTTCTATAGATGAATTTCCTTTTTAAACTCTTGAAGTAGATCAAGATTATTTTCAAATTTATTAACTTCAGTGGGTTGTTAAGAGGCATGGGTGATTCGATTTCGGATGTGTAAGCTGGTCCATTTTCTTAGTTCTTGAACTTTGTGTAAGAACAAGGTACTTTTTTTTATTTATTTTTTTTATTTATTTTTTTTTTTTTTTTTTTTTTACTCATGACTTGCTATATGTTGAAAGGGCTTTCATTATAGGGCTACTACATGTAACTGTTTGTAAGGTCATTATACAAGCGGTTTAATAGCCCCAGTAATTAACCTAAGAGCTGATTTTGTATGTGCTGAAATATTATGGAAGTAGGTGATATCAGTACTTCTTCACGGTACTTAAGAATTGGTCGTATATATTATTAGATGATCCGGTGAACTTCGTACTATCTAAAATTGATGATACTGTCAAAAACAGGAAAACAGAATCATGACTCCACCAAAATTTCCAGTATTCCACTTATTCTTAAAACATGTACAATCAACTGCAGGTAGGACCTAAAGACAGAGTGTGGCAGGATCTCAAATTGTGACATTGTGGGTTCGTAGAATTAAAAGTCCAAGTTGCAGAAATTCGAAATGTTTTTTATTTCTGTAGAAATACACTTTGGTCAACCCCTACAGTGGCAGAATTACGTAACATACACAATTATAATTTTCCAAGGGCGTTGGCCACAAACAAAAGAGTTCACTTTCAAAACACCTGCACGTCGACGGTTCTCAGTTCCAAAACGACTCCGTTTACGACTCGCGGCTCTTATATAGCTCCGCTCACTGTTCGAGAAATTACCGATAATTCTTGTAACAAACAATACTTGAATCTTCTAATTATCTGGTTATATCTGTTTCGGCATACCTTTTATCTCCGCCCAGCACTATCTGTCTCTTATCTCTCCGCGCCGAAACTTTTGTGCGCGTCGCCGCCAGTCTCCACAATATATAAAACAGTGTCGGGGCTTAACACTTCGGTCTTCAATATAGGGTTACCATGTTTTAAAGATGACTCGAGGGTACTTTACATTAAAGGTTCATAATGCTGAACACCTCATATATCGCAACACATTTGGGACAAATTGCTTTAGAAAAATTATGACATGTTAGTGACATTTGCACTGCATTCATGTATTATTTTGTGATCCATCTGTTCTAAACATGTACTTGCCACTGTTTATGAGTAATATTAGTACACAAATTCTGTCATACTAACAAATTCAAGAATGACATACCTGTGTGACCCACTGGAGTTTTACATGTCAGTGTACTGACATTAAACTGATACTGTTAAACATTCTGTCGTTGTTCTAAGTTGGGATCACACTCCCCATCTTCGGCATAGAAAAAAGTGCTCAACCCAATATATGAGCCATCTGTTACATGCAGTGATGCAAAGCCACATAATTTTGAAAAGCAGAATTAGCCGCACATATATAATGCACTTATACCCGATTTCACCAACAGATGTTAAAAACGATATTATCAAATGTAACGTAATAACTGTCACTGCGCTAACAATGCTGTTAGTTGTTTTGCATTTCACCAACCTGTTTTCTGAAAATGTTAACAAGCATGTGTTAACGCCAAGAGACTTGTAAGTATTACTGCTATGGATGAGTCGTATTATTTTCTGAACGTACTGCGATGCGTTTTTTTTTTTTTTTTTTTCTTTTCGTCAGCACACAACTGAAAAAAATCTTCAAATTCCACCCCGGAGTTGATAATCTGGTGTTAATATGTGATAGGAGTTAACACCATTGTTGATATGCAGTATGTTTCAAATGTAAACGACTGTACATTGCAGTTAAAAACAAGGTATAATTGGAATAAAACAATTGAGGATCAGATATTAATCTTGTGGCACCATTGGACTTCAAAAGAAGAAAGGTTACTATAACTTCAAAGTTAAAAAGTATCGTTGGACTTCCAAAGAAGAAAAATTAGCAGAAATTCATTCATCGAACTCAGGAGTAATAACAAAGAAGTTTGTGAGCCAGAATAAAAAGGAAAAGTAAACAACATATGTCCTTAAGAAATGAAAAAGTTATAGACCAGGATTTTCAGAAAGATACGGAAACGCAGGGCATAAAGGTTGTAGTAGTGTTGCTACTAGAAAATAATGAAAATTTAGTTGAATTACGAGAATATAGTAGAAATTTAGAATTGCAAGAAGTAGAAAAATCGGATATGTAGGAAAATGCAGGTAGGTAGTTCAGAAATGCGAGGAAATATATTATGATCAGTTGTGTAAGTGTTCAAAGGTTGATGCAAAAATGTTTATAGGTGCACACAATTCCACGTTGTGATGCAAATAAGTCGGCGAGCAATGAGGTTTCTCTCAGGATATGCGTGGATGTGTGAGAAGGAGTTCTTAATAACACTGGAATGCCCGTCTCCAAATCATTTATTCACTGCTTCTTCTTTTAAAACATAGATATTATTTTACTATCCCATAATGAAATAATATATATATATACATGTCTTGCCCGAATATAACGCAAAATATTACACCTTTGTCAGCAACTTCCAATTCGTTTTGCAATTTCTTTTCACAACATTAATTTTTACATGACCTTTCCTAAAAATTACTCACATGGTTATGTAACAACAGTTCATTTAAAATTTACCAACATTCTGATCTGCAATTTTCAACTTTTAAATATTACTCGTAAAATATTTCAATCTACATCTGATCTACTTAAAATTAATTCATATTGTTGTTACACTTGAAACAATTCATAAAGATACACTCCCATGTTTAAACCAACTGCTATCTGACCTTTCATTAACTAGATTCAAAATTTCCGTTTCCTTTGTCACCGTGATCTCTATTGCTACCTCATTCATTTCATTAGTGATTTCCTCCAAATTCCTCGTCTGTATTCTATTTTCCCTTTCTGATACTTCTAGTCTACTCCTAGTTTCTTCTAACTCTTTTTTAGCCATTTCTCTTTCTTTGCTTAAGTTCTGTCGTATTTCCGCCCTCAGTTTTCTGTTTTCGCTATCTGACCTTACCTTAGTTAGATTTATAACTTCATTTTCATCATTCTCCGTCTCCTCACTAACATCTTTCCCTACATTGTCTGTTACCTGATCAGCTTCTTCTCTTGCGTTCTCTACTTCCTGACTAACTTTCCTGAAATTTTCTAACGACTGTTGTTGATTGTCTAACTTCTTTCCTAGTTCTATTTGTCCTGCCTCTAACTTCTGAAAACCACTTTCTATCTTTCCTTCTATCTTTTTTAAACTTTGATTATTATCCTTCATCTCTTTTATTAAACTTTGATTATTATCCTTCCCCTATTTTATTAAACTTTCACTTAAACTTTGTTATCCTTCATCTCTTTTCTTAAACTTTGATTGTTATCATCTTTTTATTAAACTTTGAGTATCATCCTCTATCTTTTTACTTAAACTTTGAACACTTGCGAACACTTTTCTAATTTCCTCTAACATATTTATTTCCCTTTCTACATTATTTAGGACAGTTCTACCACACTCTGCTACTTCAACTACTTCCTGCTACTGCTATTACCATAAACCTCTTGAACTTCCATGTTTTCTACAAATTTTACTTAAAATCTTGTTTTTCACTCCTCAAATAAATTCACCATAGTCTAGTATATAATTTATCACTTTGTACCTTTAATTTTCTACTGGCTCCGGATGTCACTGATGACGCTCCTTTCATCTTTCCAGTAGTACCGTTGTAGATCCGCTTGTTGTCGAACGTCATCGTGTCGAACCTCCTTCTCCTGTTGAACCTCGTCGGCGGGTTGAAACTCCTCGGTTGAACCTCCTCCTCAGGTTGAACCTCTTTCACGTTGAATCTGCTGCTCGTGTCAAACCTCCTTCTCGTATCGAGTCCCGCGTTTGCGCGACAATTTGAAGCAAAAATGGTTATAGGTGCACACAATTCCACGTTGTGACGCAATTTGATGCAAATAAGTCGGCGAGCAATGAGGTTTCTCTCAGGATATTCGTGGATGTGTGAGAAGGAGTTCTTAATAACACTGGAATGCCCGTCTCCAAATTATTTATTCACTGCTTCTTCTTTTAAAACATCGAAATGAAAGTTGCCGACCAAGGGTTACCAATCTCGGTTTAGAGTTACTGAATGCAGAATGTTTATTACTCGATAAATTTATTCGTTCCTCATATATATACGAACCGACAATTATCAAACACAGAACAGGTTGACCGCCCTAATAGGTTTCACGCCTCGGACTCCTGTCTCATCGGCTGCACGCCGAAGACTCCTCTAATGACTTCCTAGCCACGAACTTCACACATCGGCTCCACGCCGAAGAGTGCTTGAATGACCACAGCTGCGCGTGTGTGTATATGTAACTTTCACTCTCAAAACTCCTTTTCAACCAAAGTCCCTTTGTGGCTGTTTTGTCGCCATTGTAAATGATCCAAAGAATTTCCTATTCATACTAGTCAGTGAGCCACTTTAGAAATCTTCTAAGGACACTGCTTCTTACATTGCTTTGTTATAACACTTTCCCCAACTCAACTGGTCTTGCCCTTGTCGTAACAAAGAACCAACATTTCTTTGACATCTATCATGATTCTTTGCTTCTGGCAAACCTTAATTTCGGTATCAAGGTCTTAAGAAAAACATAAAATTAGATTTAGGGAATCTAAATAAAAAGATACAAACAGATTTAGGGAAGTTGAGTAGAACAATAAACCTTTAAGAACAGAGTTGGAGGAAAACAATAAAGCTTTAAGATCTCATATTTAGGAAAGAAACAGATTTAGTAAATGGACAGAAATAAATAAAAATCACTTAAAGACTTTCAAGGAAGAAATAAGGGGGAAATAAGTTAGATTAGAAATGAAATAAAAGAAAATAGAGAACCGATTGAAAAGGAAATCGTATGCGCTGAAAAGAAAGTATTGTCGCGAACGCATTATTTATGATAGTGCGCCGCAGAGAGATAAAGGGCAGATAGTGCCGGCTGGAGGTAAACAGCTTGTCTAAGAAAACAAAGATAGCGTGGAGATAAAAGGCATACCAAAACAGTTAAAATTAGAAAATTCTAGTAACATCTTGATTGTCTTACAGAAAACTCGATTTCTCGTTTGTTACTGAATATTCCAGAAATATCTAGTGATATCAGTAGTGGTACAGATAAGAGACGACACGCCAGCGGAGTTGAGTGAGCTCATGGTTTGTGGTCAACGACCTTGGAAGATTGAATTTGTGTATGTTACGTAATTCTGCAGTAATCAGAAGTGTACCGAGAGTATTTCTACGGAAATAAAGAAGTTCTGAATCTCTGCAACTTCGACGTTTAATTCTACGAACCCGAAAAGTCACAATTGATGTCAGGAAGTGGAAAATTTGACAATGGACGCGGCATTGGAAAGGATTTTAGCGGAACTGAAAGAAATAAAGACGGCCAACGACAACCTCACCGGCGAATTGAAAGAAAGGAAGACGGCAAATAACAACTTGGCCGCGACGATGACCGCAAAGATCACCGAATTTACCACGGAAATGAGAGCAGCGAACGACAGCCTGGCCACGGAAATGAATGCCGAATTATCTGAAATGGAAGGCAGCGAACGAAGCTCTCGCCACAAAATTTGAAGAGCACTTGACGGGTGTGAAGGACTACGTTACGGATCTGGGCAAGCGGATGTGTCAAGTGGAGGAGCGTGTCGAGGACCTTGAAAACCGCATTAACGACCTGGAGGGAAAGGCCGACAGCAACACAAACGCCATGGTGGAGGACATCATCGGCAGAAGGCTGAAGGATTTAAAGGCCGATGCGCCGGGACGCGACACATTTGCGCGCGTCAAAGCCCCAAAATGCGATTGCGCGATAAATTTCGTAGTTTTCTGCCGCCAGGCCAAGCACAACAAGTGGTCACCAGAGGAAAATGCTGCACAGCTAATAGCCAGCCTTCAGGGACAGGCCGCAGAAGTCCTGAACGTGGTCCAGACAGCGGCGGCGCCCAAGGTTATGTGGGAAGCTCTGGAAAACCCCTTTGGAAACCACCGCTTAGCCGCAGGTTATCGAAGCCAATTGAAGTCGAGGTCGCAGCAGCCAGGGTGGACGCTGCAGGAGTTCGCCCTGGCGATTGAGCAACTGGCTAGCAAAGCCTTAGTCGACCTCCCACCAGAGTTCGTATCCCGAGAGGCTGCCTAAACATTTGTCGACGGGGTACGAGACCCGGAGATTCGTCAGCGTCTAATGCTCGGCGACTACAAAACCATCCACGAGGCGCTAACGGCAGCATTAAGGATGGAGGCGGCCAAGGTGACAAGTACCCCAAGTTCCAAAACAAGGAGTATCCGCTATAATGGAGACCAAACACCAGTCGAGAGACGCCGGCGAAGAGCTAGTGGCCTGTGTTGGGGGTGTGGACAGACGGGACACCTGCAGGCTGCCCACACCAGGAAGAGCAGCCGGAAAACGAGTAACATCTGTCGTGGAGAGGGGCACGTCGGCGCCATCACCACCATCCCCTCGAGTGACACTGCACGCCGTCAGCCAGCGTATGGATGACAGCCTCATAATGGATGGCTGGGTGAAAGGGAGGCTGTGCCACGTGCTGGTAGACACCGGGGCAGCCGTGACCGTCATCAGACCTGACAGCCAGGGGTTTGCCGACGAGGAAGCCGAGCCAGCTATACCAGCTTATGACGTCATCGGGTGACATCTTGCCTGCGGAGGAGACCCTCTGAAGTTGACCTTGGGATGGAGTGCCGTGCGTCAATGGCTGTTTGTCGCGAAGGTGGCTGAGGAGGTAATACTGGGATTGGATGCCCTCAGGAGGCAGGAGGCGGCGGTTGACGTCGGCAGGAAGGTCCTGCGGCTTAATGGATATGTGATATTTCGGCAACCCGAAGAGTGCCTTGGAATCTGCAGAATCATCTTGAACGAAGACGTGGTCATCCCCGCGAGAAGCGAGGTGGTGGTGACGGCGCGACTGGAAGGCCAGCGAACGAAGAACAGGATGCTGGACCAGAAGACGCTTGTGCACGGACTATGTGTAGCCAGGGCATTGTTGCCGTGCCGAGAGGAGGTGCCAGTGAGACTGCCAAACCCAATGGATACCGATCAAGACGTCCAGGCCGGGACGGAGTTGGGGAATAGCGAGCCCGTGGTCAGCGTAACACCAATCGACTAGATACAGGAGCCGTTGCCGACGCAACACTTGGGGCCCCGGCTGGAATGCTTACTGGAGAGAGTGGCCGACCACCTGACCGCAGAAGACCTGGAGGAAGTTCAGCAACTGCTGAGACGATACCAGCGAGTCTTGTATCCAAGGCGAAAGCGATTACGGCCGCACGGGCCAAGTACTCCACCACATCGACACCGGAGACGCGCAGCCTATTCGGCAACCACCAAGACCCGTTCCTCTAGACAAACAAGCGGCGGTACAGGATATGCCAGAGGACATGAAATCCAGAGACTGAAGAGTCGGACCACCCTTGGTGTTCCCCTGTAATTCTGATAACGAAGAAGAACGGCGAGCTACGCTTCTGTGTGGACTACAGGAAGTTGAACGCTGTCACCAGGAAGGATTGCTTCTCCATACCCCGAATTGACGACACCCTGGACACGCTTGCTGGTGCGCAGTGATTTTCGACCCTGTACCTGAAGTCGGGTTACTGGTAGGTGGCTCTAGACCCGAGAGACAAGGAAAATACCGCATTCTCGACAAGCCAAGGGCTTTGGACGTTCACAGTTATGCCCTTTGGGTTCTGCAACGTGTCAGCTACCGTCCAACGCCTTATGGAGTCTGTCATGAGAGAACTGACTTATGACACCTGCATGCTATACCTGGACGACATCATCGTCGGCTAGACTTTAGCAGACTATCTGTAAAACTTGAAGAAGGTGCTACAGAGACTGCAGGTGACTAACCTGAAGATAACCGCAAAGAAGGGCCAGCTATTCCGTAAGGAAGTCAACCACTTGGGCCACACAGTCTGAACAACCGGATAGGCTACATACCCGGAGAAGACACACGTCGTGGGAGATTGGCCTCAGCCAAGGGATAAGAGAGAGTTACGCAGTTTCCTAGGGCTGTACAGTTATTACCACTGTTTCATAAAGGGGTTCTTCAACATCGCCAAATCGCTCACCAGGCTGACAGAAGAACACCGGTCTTATGTGTGGACGGAGGACGCCGAAAGCGCTTTCCAGCACCTGAAGAAGACGCTGTGCAGTACTCCTATTTTGGGATTCCCACAACCATGTGGCGCCTTCAGTGTGGACACCGACGCCAGTAAACATTGCATTGGAGGCGTCCTATCTTAAGTCCAGGACGGCAATGGCAGGGTGATAGCCCACTACAGCAACATGCTATCAAAGGCAGAGAAAAACTACTGCGTCACCCGCCGAGAACTGCTACGGGTAGTGAAGATCTCGTAGCACTTCCACAAGTACCTGTACGGTCAGCCACTCCACCTGAAGATTGACCACTCCGCCCTAACCTGGCTACTGAGCTTTAGGAACCTGGAAGGCCAGACAGCACGTTGGGTACAGAGGCTGCAGGAGCACTTCACCTCTGAACATCTTTGAGGGAAGAGCCATGGCAACGCAGGCGCTATGTCCCGAAGACCCTGTCCAGAAGAGTGCGGCCAGTGCACAGGCGTGGAAGAGAAGAAGCGTGCTGCAGCTCTCAGTGGTCACGGCAGTGTCTGCGGACGGCTGGGATAGCGCAGGCCTGAGGATGGCGAAGCTGGGACCACTCCTGAAAGAAGTGGAGGCAGGGGAAAGACTAACCTGGGAGGACATCGCACCAAGGAGCGCCACATACAAGTCGTATTGGGTCAAAGGGACTCGCTGAAGATCAAAGAGGGTATGCTGTTCCGGGTATGGGAATCACCTGATGGGAAGACGCAAAGAGAACTGTTGGTGCTCCCAGCTGTAAGATTTCGGAAGCCTTGTAGGAAGTGCACGCCGGTACTTCAGGAGGACACTTGGGAGCAAACTGGACGATCTACGAACTCCTACAGCGCTATTACTGGCTGAGGCTCCGAGCAGACTCTGAGAGGTGGTGCCTGCAATGTCATGTACGCGGCGAGTCGTGGGCCCCAGAGTAGGAGCCGGGGTCGCATGCAGCAGTACAACGTCGGAGCGCGGTTCGAAAGGATCGTCGTCGACATAGCTGGACCATTCCCAGTGTCAGACCGAGGCAATAAGTACCCGATGGTGTTTGTGGATTACTTCACCAAGTGGCCGAAGGTGTTTGCCATCATGAACCAGGAGGCAAAGACAATCACAGACTGCCTCGTGGAGCAAGTGTTCTGCTGATTTGGGGTGCCGTTAGATCTCCACAGCGACCAGGGCACTAATTTTAAGTCCAACCTAATGAAGGTGGCAATGGAAAGACTTCGGGTGAACAAGACCCGCACAACACATCTACATCCACAGTTTGACGGCATGGTCGAAGAGTACATCAAGACCTTAGAAGAACACCTGAGAAAGGTTGTGGCCAGCCATCAGCGAGACTGGGACGTCAAGATACCACTGTTCTTTCTGGCCTGCTGCTCTTCAACACACGACACCACTGGGATGAAGCCAGCCAGCTCAATGTTCGGCCGAGAGTTACGCCTCCCTTGTGACCTGGCTTTTGGAGACCCCCGGACGAAAAACAGCCAGCAACCGTGTATGTCGAGGACCTGGTGGACCTTCTCCATGAAATGCATGAAGTGGCTCGTCTGAACATCCAGAAAGCCCGATACGACAGGCAAGCCAACAGCCAAGTGTTCCAGCAGGGTGACCTAGTCTGGTTGTACCACCCTACTCGGACGAAGGGACGCTGCCCGAAACCACAACAGCCATGGCAAGGACCGTACCGAGTGGTGAAGAGGATTAACTACGTGGTCTACCGCATCCAGAAGGAAACCCAAGGGAAGATGTTGGTGGTACAATTGGATCGTCTGGCCCGCTACGATGGTGCTGTTCGGGACGACCAGCCTTAAGAAGGGAGCAGTGTCGCGAACCCATTATTTACGATAGGGCGCCGCAGAGAGATAAAGGACAGATATTGCCGGCTGGAGATAAACATTTTACCTAAGAAAATAAATATAGCGCGGAAATAAAAGGCATACCAAAACAGATAAAGTTAGAAAATTCTAGTAATATCTTTATTGTCTTACAGAATATTCGATTTCTTGTTTGTTACAAAAATATTCCAGAAATATATAGTGATATCAGTAGTGGTATATATAACAGGCAACACGCCAACGGAGTAGTCGTAAACAGTTGTAAACAGAATCGTAATGAGAGAGTGGTAAGTGATCTGGAAGTTGAGTGAGCTCTTTGTTTGTGGTCAACGACCTTGGAAGATTGTATTTATGTATGTTACGTAATTGTGCTGTAATCAGAAGTGTACCGAGTGTATTTCTACGGAAATAACGTTTTGAATCTCTGCAACTTGTAATTTTAATTCTACGAACCCGCAAAGTCACAGTATGTCAGTTGTCTCAAAGAACAGCGAAAGAGAATAGAACAGTGAATAAGGAACTAGTACAGAGTTTACAAAAAGAAAGGGAGGAAATAACTGAAATGTTAGAAAGGGAAAAGGAATTAGCATAGATATTAGGAAAAGAAAAGAAGGAAAATAAGTTTAGGTTTGAGAGATCGGAAACAGAAGTTCAAAAACAATGTAAAAGTGTAGAAGAAGCTATTAATCAAATGAAAAATGTATCCGTTGAGATATAAAATGTAAAAAAGGTGTTATGAAGCTTTAAAAAATACTGAAAATGTACCGCATTCAATGTGTGGTAATGTAGGTGATGTAACTGCAAGAAACGAGGCAATGCCAAATGCATCTGTTGACACTTCTATGTATAATATTGCTATAAGTAATACTAATTCTGATATTATAACTAACATTACAGGGAATGTAAATCAAAATTTACCTTTACCTAATCATGTGAAATAAAATCGTACCACCAACTTTGGAAAATGAGGATTCAGGTGCTCCTAAAACATTTATTGTAGGATTGCAGGAGTATTCCTTAGTTAAAAATATACCTTAGGAATATAAAATGTTTATTGTAAGTAAATGTTTCAAAGATAATGCAGATAATTGGTTTAATTTATCTGTGGAATACACTATGATTTTAAGATCTTTGCTAAAATTGTCTTACGCAGATACTGGGAACTGACGCAGCCCCTGTCAGCTAGGAACACTGAGACGACAATAATTCCTTCGTTGAAACCAGACATTTCACTCTCGTTCCGTTGCAACTCTAACATTACTCCAAGCAGTGTGTCCTTTACAGTCTCCCAGTTCTCTCTGTAAAACCGGTAGCCGAGGCCATCTACTCCCGGTGCCGATGTCATGCTGGCTGATGTGAGTGTCGTCCATAGTTCTGTTAAGGTTATTTCCGCATTTAATGCCTCATTATCTTCTGGTGATAGTTGTTCCACAATGTTCTTGTAAACATTTTGTTGTGCTGCAACATCGACTTCCGTTTTCCCAAATCTGGAAGAAAAGAAATGGTAGGCCTCTGCTAAGATATCTCGTGTTGTGGTCAGTACTTCTCCAGATGTGGATTCCAAAGCAGAGATATATTTCTGCGTTCCGCGGCACTTTTCAGACGCAACGTGATAGAGCGAGGTTTTCTCTTCACCCTGTAGCAAGTTCTCTCCCACTCGTTGTAGTGTTCCCCTACAGAGTTCTTCCTGAAGGGAACAGATTTCTTTATTGCTTCGATGTGATGCGTGACAATTTCTCCACCTTGTTACCTCCTTTGTTGTTGGTATCTATCGTTAAGCAGTTCATAGTAATAATGCAGATACTTTCTTCTATCCTTTGCCTTCTCTATGCCTTCACTCTTGTAAAAATTGCGTATGGCAGGCTTCAGAGTGAACAACCACTGATGGAACCTGTTGGCGGTTCTACTCTTCGCGGTTCGAGTCCACCTTATCCACCTCTGTTGAAACTTGGATTTAAGCATCGTATCCTGTAAGAGGGCATTGTTTAATTTCCAGGAACCTCTTCCAATCGGAGGTGGTCTTTCGGTGTGCATTATTTTCATGAGAAATGCATGATGATCGCTAAATGGCACTGGTCTCACTTGGATGTCCTGAACCTGTGATGTCATCGTCTCACTTACGTAAAATCTATCTATTCGCGAAGCAGCAGAGTTACGATGGAAGGTAAACTCGACATAGTTAGCATGTTTTTTTCCCATGCATCCTGCAGTTTTAAGGACTTACACAGACTATCTAACACTGGCGAGGGGTAATATTGGCCCTTCTGGTCTTTGGCATTGATGACACAATTGAAATCTCCTCCGAGGATCAAGCTGTCGTATCTATGGCGCAAAAAGAAAGGCAATTCCTTAGCCAGGAATTCTTCACGTTCCTTTCTTCTGTGGCACCCAGATGGCAAGTATACGTTAACTAATAGGGTGTTATTTTCAGTCAATAAAGATGTAATTCTACCACTCGCATGCGTTTCTGTTAGGCGCACTCCACATGTTGCACGATACACTATTGCTGTACCACGCTGTTCCTCTCCCACGTTTGATATATAGGTATATTGGGGCCCACAGAAATCCAGACAATGCTCGTTATTTTCTTGGACAAACAGAAATCAATGTCATAATCAAATACAAAGTCGCGCACTAATGTTTTCTTTGTGTAGTTCCGCAAACAATTTACATTCACTGATGCCAAGGTTTGGAGGAGGAGTACCATCAACAACACCGGAAAAAGAAGTTGCTAATACGTAATGCCGCCACTGATTCACTCTTGGTCTACCGGCTTGCTCTTCTTTTTAGATTTCCTTGTTGGTGATTCCTCCTTTGTATCCGGATCTTTTTTCTTACGTTTGTCTAATCGAGGGTCACGATTGCTAACTTGCACTCCACACACATAGGGCTGTATTATTATATTACTCTCTTCCAAAGTTTTAGCTACTGCCATTTCCTCCGCTAGGGGGGCCGAAGTTGCTGGTTTAGTCGCTGCTGAATTATTTTCAATCTTGTCATCCAATACTGTCGTTTCACCATCTGCTATATATTCACTTCGTGGTGCATCAACCACCACTGAATCCGTCGAACACTGGGACTCCAAACCGTTAATGTCACCGGTGACCAGAGTGTGTGGAGTTTCCGCGTCATTCTGCCTCGTATCAGTCATCGATGCGGGTTTGTCATCCTCGCTGCTTATGCCTGACTGCCGGTCGTTTATTATCTCCGTGTCGGCTGCCGGTAAAATGGAGTGCGCATCTTTTTCGGTGTCCACATTTTGATTTACTACCCTTGGTTTCGGTAAGGCTCCAGATGCCAGCTTGGCCCATGTAAAGGTATCCTGTGCACTGTTCGGTATACGTGGTACGAATTTACGTGGACATTGATTACTTAAGTGGCCCGCTGAATGACAAATTGCCCAAGTAGTAGGTTGATCGGGATAACTAACCAAAGCCGAATGTCCCTCAATATTTATGAATGACGGGATGTTTCTTCAATAGTAGATGAACCGTGCGCACTCCGTTTGTCACCTTATAACGATAAGTCTCATTCCATGCATCATCAGTTACATGTAGTATATTCCCATATGGTTGCAAAGCCACGCTTATTTTCAAATTTGTGATATGTAGTGGCAAATTGAATATCTTAACCATACGTCTTCCGAATCCGGCAACATCAATAAGAACCTTGGTCCGTTGTCCATTTGACAGAGTGAAACTAGCTTCCCCATTTCTCTGTTTTAACACTCGTTCTACCAAATCTTGCGAACTGCATTTAATGAAGATCTGTCGAGAAATGCCATTTATTTGTAATGCTGTAACCTCATCTTCTTCTAACTTGAGCGTGTTGAATATCCATTCATGTATCTCGTACGCAGTCGGTCGACTATCTCTTTCTACAAAACTTATCACCAATGTTGTTGGACGGTCGGCAATGTCCTATTAATTACCGTATTAAACAAAAAAGAATACTAGTATGACTACGTTAACGTCGTCTCTTCGCAGAAAAGTGCACTGTAAACAGCCGTAAAGTAAACACTAGCCGCGAGCGCAACACAACTTCCCTCTGCGCCGGCCGGCAAGGGACCTAACTCGACCTTCACTGAACAGCAGCTCAAGGCCGTCTGTACTTAACACAGATGAGCGAGGAGCTGGCAACCTAGCGCACGTGCTTGGCAGCCTGGACTAGCCACGAACTAGCTTTGAATCTGTCAGCACAGAATACCAAATTTGCTGTCAGAATGGACTTGTAATGCAGATGTAGCTTATGCAAACGTATTGCCAATTACTCTAGCAGTGTGACGTCATACACTACCTGCCTGTTCTTTTACCCGTTAAGGATATTCGGCAACATTACCAAATGAATAAGCCAATATTAAGATTGATTCTTTTGACGTTCTATATGATCTGTTAAAGTTTGGAAGCTTAGCATTTTTAGCTGTTTGTAAATACCACGTAAATACCAATGTTATGAACGATATATTGCTTTAGAACCCATACAATTCACTTCTGTTTTAAAAGTTAGTATCACAAGGTATTGCTAATGAAAAGATGTTCTGCCTGTTCCACAAAGTTGTAAACATGTACAGTTATGAAGGATTTCATATATGAAAGTGAATAAGACTATCAAAGAAGGAAGTGCCAAATATATATGCATAGTAGGTTCCGAAGTCACTTGTGACTAGAGGATTCTGCTCATCAATATTTCACATTCTTGATTTTAGAAGTGAGGTTATGGTATGTTCTTATGGTCACTAATAAGGTCGTTAATTTTTTGAAAGATGAATCCGATAGGAAAACTTTAGCTTTTATTAACTCATCATTTCAATTGCAAATGCTGAAGCACCAAAAGAAACCACGTAATAAATCTACACTTCCACTGTCGCAACGCATGTGAAGTTTGCGATTACTGTAGTGCTTTTGCTTTTCTTCTTTTTTCCCGCGTACCGCGTGTCATAAAGCCGGCAATAAAGTTAAACGTAACAAAATCATTAATGCTTATATTTTATCAATTTTCATTTACCTATAGTCTTGGTGGCCTTCACTAGCATAAAAAAAAAAGCGTGCGAAATCATCGAAGTCAGAGAATGCATTATATACGAATTTTATTTTAAAGATGAGATTTTACACAATTGTGGTGCAGTTCTTTTCATTCATTAGTTCTCAACAATCATATTGAAACTGCTGTCATCAACATTAAATAAAATTAATAAGTATGCATCAGATTTATGCAAATACTTTAAAACTAAAATTAAGTAAAACTACTTAAAAACTATATTTATCTGGAATTATTTAAGAGATATCTACTTGTGGCCTTCATAAAATTAGCATATCTCTGGCTAGTTTTCATTACAAGTCTTTTCTTCCATTGTTGTTCTATACTCGTACGAACACATTAAAATAATTGTTACATTTTTTAGATAACATAATCAATTAATATGTTCTGTATGTTACAATATAACAATTATGTAAGATGTATTATGGAGTAAAACATACTTTAAATTTTGTTTAAATTCAAATTACTAATCAGTTCTATATGTTCATTCCAATAGCACAATTTTCTACACTGTTTCAAAAAACTACATGTGAATTACATTATATGGATTGCAGACATACTCAAATTTTGTTATGTCAAGGTTACCTCGTATGTTTGGAAGTACATTTTAATATCTTAATAAGGCAACAAAACTGTTTTTCAACACTATGCATTATAAAATCCCAAGAAACATAATAAGTGTTTGACGTAAGAATAAATGACCTACAACCCTATCATTGCACAATACAACAATGACATTAAAAAAATAAAACTCGAGAGGTTTTATAGAAATTATTTCAAGCAAAAACATTTTTGCTGATATTAAGACAAAACTTCATTTAATATATAAGATGCCTATTTTAGCAGAACTTAATTATTTTCTATAATGTGAATAAAAAAGTTGAAAAATTCAATAACCTGTAAACAAACAATCTTTTTCTCTTAAACTAATTAAAATTAACAAATGCTCACCTAACAATTTCTTTGTATTTGTATACCAAGCTCAAATTGAAGTTGTGGAAGCAACAAACTGTAGGACCAAGGAGCATTTCAAATTACCAGACCAGAAGTGATTAATAATGAATACCTTAACAGTTATTGACATGGGTTATTATATTTTTATGCGTATTATATGTTTAAACTCTGGTTATTTGATGTAAGCTAAGAAATCAGAAGAAAACCATAGGTTTCACAGAGGCATTGACTTAAGGAAGATGCTACAGTTTACAATATCATGTTCACCTATTGATCACATTGCCCATGCAAATTGTTGGACAAGAAATATACACACTCTGCAGTCAAGCTATTTTTTCATTGAATCACTCCCTATGCATTAACAAACTATTTGTTCAATCTGTGCATTGTGAGAGGATATATTACAAAGAATTAAAAATACAACAATAGTCAACATTTTATTTATCAAAATATTTTTTCGCTTTTGGTATGTTTGTGTAGTCTTGAAGTCACCATTATCTGTTACATAAATTTTCTGAGATGATTATACCTGTCAATCATTTAACAGTTAGAAACTTGATAGTTGGTTCCATGTCATCCTAGTTAGGTAATTCATTCAAACAGATTCGTAGGAAACAAAAAAATTCTTCCATGGGATACTTCCACTTTTGAGGTACTCTACATAATCATTTAAAGAAATGTGTCCAACTGATACAATTTTACGGAACAGTTTGGATAATATACAATTGAAATTTGCACATAGAATTAAATAATGTATTTGTGAGAAAGGTGAACAAAGAAAGTGGAAAATTCTGGACATACAATTCAGACTGTGAAAAAGAGAATATGTCAAAGTTATAATGAACCAAAATAAACAAAACTCTCATGACAACCAAGGCTATCATAATATGTAACGCTTAAACACAGGTCTATGTTAAAATTCCAAAAGGACTGTTCTACCTAACTGAGGCTTTTCTCAACCCTCATAACTTACTTTTTTTTTTTTTTACCTACTTACTTTCCCAACTGTTAGTTTATTTACTGGTAAGTGTCTACTACTATATGTAATAAAACTGGATATTAAACACTGTTATATAACATGATCCCAATTCAGGTTCATGGAAAGTGAAATTTGCATTATATTAATGCAAGCTTCTAGCATTGTTGCCCACTGAATGCAATTTTTCTATCCCCTGTCATCATAGCAGGAGCTAAGGGTTTGATTACTTCTGTTCTTTATTACTTCTTCTGTTGCAGGATGTAAAACAAAACACAAGGCTAGAGGAATGGGATGGAGACGATGCCTCTGTAGATAGTATCAAACAGAAACAGGATTTCCATTGTGCAGAGCTTGGTAAACAAGAAAGCAAGAATACTGAGTGAGTATTTTTTTTTAATTTTATGTCCTCCAGCATTAAGTCATTTCAGATAATGAATGAAATGGGTGAAATGATGCTCAAATGAGTCTGGGACCCATAGAGCTCAGAGTTACCTGACATTCGTCTTTCAGGAAAAGGGAAAATCCCAGAAAAAACCTTATCCGGGTAACTCACCCTAACCGAGATTTGAACTCGGGACCTCTTGAACATGAGGCAGACAAGCTACCATCTACATTACTGAGGCAGGCCGAGTGAGTATGCTAGATACATACATTTCTTAATAAAAACTGCAACAGTTAATAGGGAAAATGTGTATACGTTACAAAAACAGCATGCTGCTCTTGAGTGCCAAGGCTTTCATGGCCATTGTCCATTGCAGAAATTTCTTCAGCTTTCAATGTAGGCCATATCTTTTAGCATCAGGAGAAATCTGGTATGGTTTAACTACCCATTAGCCCCTAAAGCTGAATCTTGAGTGGTTACCAGACACATCAGAAGTGGTGGTTAATCAGTATTTCATAGACAGATTCCACTGGAGTTCAAGGTGTTAGATGATCTGTGTGAAAAGAGCATATGCCACATGGAACATTTCTGAGTATCCAGTTGGACCCAGGACATTAATTATCCTTGGATACTTGTGGAAATAAACATTGATTTTTTATTACCATTTAAAACAAAGTCTTAATATAAACTCCGAAAGACTAATTAAAATTCAAGCGGTGGCCAAGGCCTCAAAAGGGCAAATGACTATCCAGGAACAAGAAATAAAGGCAGACCTTGCCTTCAATAGGTATTGATGTCTTGGAGCCACTTTCTTGAAAGATGACAGCAAACCAGAAAAAAACAATAGAAGTCTGGGATGGTTTCTACCAGAGATGTGGGGAAGCAGGCACAGATGTCCAAAGGTGAAGCAGAAATGGACAGCCTAAGATGAAGGTTGTCAGTACTTGAAGTACTGGGCCATATGGAGATGTCAGTCTCATTGGAAGAGATTGATGGATGCTGTAATTTTAGACTACAGTGATTTCTTTCATACAGGCCAACCTGTAACACAGTAGTACTGCCTCGAGGGTACTATGTAATATCATTACAAGCCAGGATGTTGAAGTTGCCATAATGCAAGGACCATGGACCATGACAGGGACTTTAGACGTAGTGCTGTGTTTTGGAACTAAAGATCAATGGCTATTCTATCTACAGCACTTGAGCTGATGTTAAATTAAGAGTGGATGTCATGAGAAGGCAGTATAATGCTGAGCATTACCGATTTTCTTACAAGAGTTCTTCTGATGCTCTTGGAAAGTTATGAAATGGATAGAATGGTCCAACACATAGCAGTCTGCTCCGTCTATTTTCCAGATGACTGAGGAAATTCCTCCTCCTCAGGAGTTTAGAAAACTTTGAATTGCTGCAAAATTGTTGATTGGCTATGACACCAATGCACATTTTTGCATAGTGATAATATGGACATCAATGAGAGAGAAGTGACACTGCTCAAGTATTTGAGCATGACAGATTTTGAGATCTTAAATCAAGGGAATGTTTTGATCTTTGTTAATTTTCAAAGGGAGATATTTGCAGACTTCAAATCAGAATTCTTTGAAATTGTAGAAAAAGTGAAGAACTGGAGATTTATTCAGTAGCCTTCCTTATCTGAGCATTAACATATTTACTTTCGTCTTACATGAAAAGGAAAGGACCATCTATATAGGAAACTTAGGAGAACCACGTGGAAGTTTAACAGAGGGGATATGGGAGACAGTCTCAAGAAGGGACCCCAGATCGCAATAAAGAATACGTAGGTCCTTGTATTGTCTGTAGAGTTCTTCACAAACACCTTGATGTCCATATTTGAAAGGAACTGCCCCCATATATGGGAGTTGAGGGCAAGAGATAAATTCAAATGAAATTCAAGTTTTGGATTCCATCAGGGAAAGAACACAAGAGCTTTATAATATTGTGACTTTGTGGGTTCGTAGAATTAAAAGTCCAATTTGCAGAAATTAAAATCGTTCTTTATTTCCGTAGAAATAAACACTGATCAATTCTCACGTAACAACATTATGTCACATACACACCACAATCTTCCAAGGTCGATGACCATAACAAACAACGTTCTGATCAGAAATACCTCATTGATAAATTCGAGACTCTTCCAGAAGAATAAAGAAACCAAATATTCTATCACATTCCAGAAGCGTAACTTAATCTATGCCGGCAAGTCCTTTATCACAGCTATCTTTGTTTGCCGGTCCCTTTGTGTACACTAGCCGCGCTAGCGTTAACTGCTTATGCAAGCTCTTTATTACCGTGAAACATTATCTGCCGTTTGTTATCTATTTGCACCGAAATTTTTATGTCCGTTGCCGTGACAATATGTATAAGGCTAATAAATATCAGAGAACCTGGGATAAAAATAAAGAATCTTAAAGACAGTTCAAGAAAGCGATCAAAAAGCTCTCAGAGAAATAATGGATACCTTTTTTTTTGTTTTTAAGTTTCAAGAGCTGCAAAGCATTGCATGTTTGCGGAAACTGTTGAGGCAGACTGACCTCATTGGAGAATCCCACCGGTTCATGGACACATGGAAGGGAAAGACCATCAAGCTGATACTTGAATCTCACTTCCTGGTCATGCAAACTGTGGATGATGAATTTGTCTTGGCAGGGATGTGTAGGCTCTAGAAAGAAGGTGGCATGCTGCCTTCTTTTTTTCTTTCAAGCCTTTTAAAAGTGCAGGTATTGATAGGAAGTTTTCCCTATTTCTTTGCAAAGGCTTGAACATTACCTTTTTACATCCAGTGCAAATATTTAGGGCCTGCATGGCCGTGAGGTGTGTTTAATACCGCTGAAAGCAGCCAAAGAGCTGCTTAACCAGGTAGATAATCCTGCTGTAGTTCTAGGGATTTTTATCTTGTCAGCCTGACTTTATTCATTATGAAGGTACTGGAAAGGCTGATAGATATTTGAAAGGTGGAGTGCTGGTTTGTAGACCTATATGTCCTCAGCGGATGACGTGATGTCAAGTAAATCCACAGAATCTGTACGTTTCGTCAATTAATTCTTTTAGTTGAGGGGAGACTGAACTGTGGTGAATTGACCATGGTAGTTTTCTAAGAGGGAAAGCTAGGATGTCTAATAATACTTGTTTAGGACCTTCAAGCATAGTCTGGAGAACAGGTAATTCAGTTCGGTGGTTAAAGACTGGAAATAAATATTAGAAGCAGAAGCATTATTAACAGTGAAGTATTCTTCATTTTTGAGTTTGATTTATGAGTCACTATGTTTACACTCAACTTCACTTACTAGCGTAAACATAGTGACTGATAAATCAAACTCAAAAAAGACTGGAAAGCCAAGAGACTATGGTGAGGCTGAGGATATCAGTACCCAGGGCCTAGCAGATGACAAATGTCTGGTTGCAAGAGGTAAATTCTGAGTAATGTTTCAGAGTTTGTACAGGACTTTTTACATACTCTAGAGGAAGGTTACAAGGAAACATATTCTTTAAACAAGACAAGACAAATAATAGTGTTTACAAAGAGGAGGAGGCTCTCAACTTCAGTACATTATTATTATTATTATTATTATTATTATTATTATTATTATTATTATTATTATTATTATTATTATTATTATTATTATTATTATTATTATTATTATTATTATTATTATTATTATTATTATTATTATTATTATTGTTATTGTTATTGTTATTGTTATTATTATTATTATTATTATTATTATTATTATTATTATTATTATTATTATTATTATTATTATTATGATGTGTGTGTGTGTAGTGTTTAACGCCCGCTTTTACTACATACGGCACCGCAGGCGGTGACACTGATGATACATGAGATGAAGATGGAGCACAGGTGGAATGCGATGGCGGGGGAAACCGGAGGTCCCGGAGAAAACCCGCCCCAGCGCCGTGTTGTCCACCACAAATCTCACTTTGCTGTCGCCTGGGATCGAACCCGGGCCGCCTTGGTGAGAGCCAAGCGGTCTAACCACTGAGCCACGGCGCGGCCAATGATGATGATGATGATTGATTGATGATTATTATTATTATTATTATTATTATTATTATTATTATTATTATTATTATTATTATTATTATTATTATTATTATTATTATTATTATTATTATTATTGTTATTATTATTGTTATTTTTATTGTTATTGTTATTGTTATTGTTATTGTTGTTATTATTGTTATTGTTGTTATTATTGTTATTGTTATTATTATTATTATTATTATTATTATTATTATTATTATTATTATTATTATTATTATTATTATTATTATTATTATTATTATTATTATTATTATTATTATTATTATTATTATTATTATTATTATTATTATTATTATTATTATTATTATGTGTGTGTGTGTAGTGTTTAACGCCCGCTTTTACTACATACGGCACCGCAGGCGGTGACACTGATGATACATGAGATGAAGATGGAGCACAGGTGGAATGCGATGGCGGGGGAAACCGGAGGTCCCGGAGAAAACCCGCCCCAGCGCCATGTTGTCCACCACAAATCTCACTTTGCTGTCGCCTGGGATCGAACCCGGGCCGCCTTGGTGAGAGCCAAGCGGTCTAACCACTGAGCCACGGCGCGGCCAATGATGATGATGATGATTGATTGATGATGATGATTATTATTATTATTATTATTATTATTATTATTATTATTATTATTATTATTATTATTATTATTATTATTATTATTATTATTATTATTATTATTATTATTATTATTATTATTATTATTATTATTATTATTATTATTATTATTATTATTATTATTATTATTATTATTATTTATTATCATTATTATCATCATCATTATCATCATTATTATCATTATCATCATCATACTCATCATTATCATCATTATTATCATCATTATCATCATCATACTCATCATTATCATCATCATTATCATTATTATCATTATTATTAACATTTATTATTATCATTTATTATTATCATTATTATTAACATTTATTATTATCACTATTATTATCATTGTTATTATCATTATTATCATTATCATATTTATTATCATTATTATTATTATTATTATTATTATTATTATTATTATTATTATTATTATTATTATTATTATTATTATTATTATTATTATTATTATTATTATTATTATTATTACTATTATCATTATTACAAACATTTAAAAAAAGCAGTTTTCTCCAGCTGCTCTACAAATTATGTTTACTGAGAGTTATTCATTGCAAATTCTCATTCGGTGAGCTGAGTATTATTTTTGTGTCAAGTTGTGTCTGGTGGGATAATTACTCTGATCTTATGCATAGATTATTTATTCTTGGTTCTAAAATTATACAATGGATTCCTAGAAGTTTTTTCTGTGAAGAAACTTCTTTTTCCAACAAACATTTTCTTCCAACAATTTTTTTTCTCCTAACAATCATTTTTATACAACTTTTTAGTTACTCTGGATACATGATTCTCATTTTTCTTAACAATTCGTATACAATATTGATAAAATTTAAATTTAAATACAAACGTATAAACAGATGTAAAAAAGAAGACATAAAATAATAATGCCAAATTTTTTAGACTAAAATAAATTTATAGTTTTCATATCTGATGATTGAACAGGACATTAAACACATATGGTGATGAGGACCTTCATGCAGTATGGAAACCTTAACCTTAATAGCCTTGCTATTAGTCATTCATCACCCATTGGGAGAAGAGGACGTTGACCCATACTTCTTACTTGGGGATCATACTAAAATTTTTGAGTAACATTTTTAAAATTAAAATTTTGTCATATAATTAAAACTGCCTTATCGTTATCTGCAAAGTTTATACTGCATAAATAGAGTCAACATGAAAAATTCAATGCCATGGCCGGGATTTGAACCACAGATCTCCTAGTTTCCGTCCAGTTATTCTAACCCATTGAGCTACTATGCCCAATGTGTGTCCTGACATTAAATTCTCCATTTGACTCGTGTATCTCCCCGGTAGACCACTAGGGGATCTCGCATTCGAGATGCACCGTTTGTGGCGACTTACTATCATAAGAACTTGAGTCCCAGTATTCATCATTTAACTCTTATTATTGTAGTTAATTGATGGAAATAAATCATTTCTTCACACTAGCCATGTATAGGCTAAGGTCTTTGATAGATAAAGTCAATATGAAAAATTCAATGCCATGGCCGGGACTTGAACCACGGATCTCCTGGTTTCCGTCCAGTCGCTCTAACCCATTGAGCTACCATGGCCAACGTGCCATCCTGACATTAAATTCTCCATTTGACTCGTATATTTGCCCGGTAGACCACTAGGGGATCTCGCATTCGAGATAAACTGTTTGTGGCAACTTACTATCGTAAGTACTTGAGTCCCAGTATTCATCATTTAACTCTTATTATGGTACTTAATTGATGGAAATTAATCATTTCTTCACACTAGGTGTATATAGGCAAAGGTCTTTTATAGATAGAGTCAACATGAAAAATTCAATGCCATGGCCAACTGCCGTCCTGACATTAAATTCTCCATTTGACTCATATATTTCCCCAGACTAGTCAAATGTCAATGGGTTAGAGCAACTGGACGGAAACCAGGAGATCCATGGTTCAAATCGTGGCCGTGGCATTGAATTTTTCATCAAAAGCCTTAGCCTGTATACATCTAGTGTGAAGAAGTGATTAATTTCCATCAATTAACTTTGTGTCATGTATTTGGAAGATGTACTTAAATACCAAGTTTGGCATTTAAACATCTTTTATTTGGGAGTTCTTCTTTACACACATGCGCGCGCCCACACACACACACACACACACACACACACACACACACACACACACACACACACGCATGCACACACACACACACACACACACACACACACACACACACACTCACTCACTCACTCTCACACACTCACACTCACACTCACTCTCACACACTCACACACTCACACTCACACACTCTCACACTCTCACTCACTCTTTGTATTAAGTGGACCTCCAAATGTGTATTTCCACTGAAATATCAGTATGAAATTTTTGGGTAGAATGTAATACTTCCCCTACTTAGTATAAATATGTAGCAGAGATAATAAAAGTATGTGCAAACAAATGGAGACTGTTTGCAAAATGATAGAAAAACCCATCAAATAAATAAAGATTAAGACTTTTAAGAATTGTTGCATATGACTTTCAGTAAGTCTCATAAATATGGGCAACAACAACTTAGCTGGCATCAAGAAGCTCAACAGAAGAGGAATGAAACTTAAGCAGATCATGGTAATTTATCACTTGGTATGCAAAATTTATGCACTTTCATATAGTTTTGCAAAGGAATTAATTGTATCCATTTGAACACCATAGATTTTCGACAATAAGTAGAAACAGCATTTTATTAAACTGAAAAGTGTTAACATACTCTAAAACATGTCATTATCATTATTGTTTAATGTGTTTGTAAATTATGAAATATAACAAATGTTTCCTCATAATTAATGTTAATAAAGGAACTCATGAAAGCCATTTTCACTGACATGTTAAGTATAAAGGCTGGTTCTCAACAGTGGAGTGAGATGCAACAATTCCATTCACAATATACTGAGGAGAATGCATTCTTACTAAGTTGCTGCATGTGGTGATACTGTTGATACATGACATGAAATTATAATTTGGAAAGAAGGTTATAAAGTTTAAGGTACCTCCACAACAGATATGAGGACTGAGCAAAACCTGGAAAAAGTCTTAGCAGAAGAACAGTCTTAGTGGGCCTTGAACATGTAGCTCAGTTACTTTTGTCGATGCACAGCAAATCAATAACCATTTGAATAATAAAGTAGAAAGTCAATTTCATGCACAGGATGGTATTTGTTTTTAAAGGATTAGGAGGTTGATACAAATATAAACATAACTTTTGTGCATCACAGAATAAGCAGTTCTGAGTGTGACAGTGGAGTGGCTAGTTGAAGGTCAGTGTGTTAGAGAGAGGGAATTAGCTTGGTTAGCTACAATGTTGCATCTGTACAGTCATAAATGAGCAGGAGGTTCTTGTGTCTGTTGCACAATGCATTACTATTAAGTTGTTAACCAATGGAGGGGTAAACACGTTCATAAATTTCAGCTCATTTAAGGACACAGTTTGGAAACGCTACATTGTTCCAAAATTGAATGTTTACTTAGGCCAGACAATTTAAGGGTGGCCAAGACTTTGTGGAAAATGAAAGTCATGCTTGACGACCAAGGTCAGGCTTCACAAATGACAACATCCACACCCTTCAAGAGCTTATTGAAGGTGATTGCTGCTCCACCGTTCAATAAATCGCTTCAGAAGTGTGTATCAGCATTGGGAATGCTCATACCATTATTAGGAAGCATCTTGGCCGTAGAAAGTCCCTTGGAACCCCCTCAGAACTCTCCAGCTTACTTGTAAATCGCAAAATAATAATACTACACATATAGAAGCAGGAATGAATAATACTAGGTCTATCTCCTCTTTCTCTCAGTACAATTTTTAGCTTTTCCTGAGACACATTGTTACAAAAATTGAGGATTGAAACTGATAGAAACATCAGGATGTTTAAAGAAATTGGTCAACAACTTGATTTCAACAATTCTAAATATTTTTGAGTTTGATTTATGAGTCACTATGTTTACAAGATAATGCTTCTGCTTTGAATATTTAATTCTAAATATATTTTAGTTGAAAATACATTCAACTATAAATCACTTTCATTAAATGGGGGCAGAACAATAATATGATGTATTCAATACTTTTGTACATATGGATTAAATAAAGTAGAAATTGGAGTGCTTGGTATCCGTGCCTTTACTTTATACTCACAAAAAGTTAAACATACTTTTCAATTTCATCTGTTCTTCTCTTATTTGATCAATTTTGACAATGCCTACTAACAAAATATCATTAAGGTTTCTCTCTGATGTACTTGTTAAAAAATGCTTATCAATATCCTGGAGTCCATTTTATGCACATTTGGGACTTGAGCTTCTCAACCTATTGCATATTAAGGCATGAGATCACATAGTTGTCAATATTTGTAATCGCTTGCCGGTGAGAACATGAGAACGGTGAGAACCTTGGACTTGAGAACATCCCTTATGATCCAGTGAGAGTTAAGGTGTACCTAGAAAATAACTGATGCAGTGTGAATTTCAAATGTGATATAATCTTTCCAAAAAGGTGAAGGGACTGTATACCTCAGCAAATAAATGAATATGGCAACCTCATCAGCTTGAATGGAAAACAGCATTATAGCTGTGCTATACCAGATAAGTCTCAAGCCAGTAATCATGTCACTCATGCAATAGTGAGAAAGAAACCCTTGGTCACATTTTGGGTACCTGTCATGTCTTTGAGACTCTATGGAATTGTCACATCACAAAATAAGATTCACTATTCCAGAAGCTTTGAAAGTAAAAGCCACAGAGTGTTTGAAAAGGTCTGTGGACTCTCTCAAGATGACTCCTTTCATCAGATTATCATCCTTGCCATCCCATCAGGCTTATGATCTGGATATACATATAATTGATCCAACAGTGAAATGGAGCAGAACAAACAACAGTCATCTGAAGTACGTGCTGATAAGTGTTGAATCTATGAGGACTGATCATTAAAAGCTGACACTGATTTTTTCCTGTAACTTCCACGATAGTTTTTCATCTGTAACATAAATATTTAAAATGACTTCATTTTTATGTATAATGTTAGTAGGCAGCAGCACTCTCATATTGGTAAGTTGATAGTAATGCTCTATTTTGTAGATGTTATGTGCATTTCGCTTACAAGACAATGGAGGTAATGCAAGAGGAGTAGTACAGTGCAATCAAATTCTGCTTTTGTTTAAATCATACAGCCACTGAAACTTATGAAAAGCTGAAGCAAGTGTACGGTGAAGATGCACTACCTTGTGCAATGTTGTTAAGATGGTTCAAAGAAGACAGACTTGTCTATGTTAAGCAAGGTGGGCAGAGTAATTCGACTTCTACTGCAACTGAAATCAATATCAACACAGCTGCTGTGACTGTCAGTGAGAACCAGCAGATAATATTACATAACCTTAGTGAAATGTTGAGAATTTCATGTGGCAGTTTCTTTATGATTAGCACGATCATCTCAATATGACCGAGTTTGTGACCATTGGGTGCAACATCTGTTTACTCCCGAACTAAAAGGCTGTGCAAATGGAGACAAGCTGTGAGGTGCTGCACCTCTTTGCTGATGGGGGGAAATGCATTTTTGAGAAAGGTTATCTCTGCTGATGAATCATGGCTGCACCATTGTGATCCTGAAGGAAAACAAGCTAGCACAGTGTGGAAATTGCCAGGTTCTCCAACACCAAAAAAGGCAAATGTTTTTCCATCTGCAAGAAAAGTGATGGTGATGACATTTTTAACTGTAATGGAATGATTTACCATCATCTGGTTGCCCCTCACACTAATGTTACAGCAGTATACTACACTTTAGCATTGGCTACACGGAGAAAGCACATTGCAGAGAAAGAACCAGAGGTTTCTCGGATTGGGTGACAATTTCATCGTGACAATGCACAGCCTCATGTTACAAATCAAGTTATGCAGTTTTTGGGTCGACTCAGCACTACTTGTGTGCCGCATCCACCTTAAAGCCCCGAATCTCACACCCTGTGATTTTTTTTATATTCCCATCACTAAAGGCAAAGCTTGGGGCATTCAATTTGAGAACTCTGAAGCAGTGCTCAAGAAAAGTGAGACAATTATCAAGGACTTGACAAAGAATGGTCTGCAGCATGTGTTCCAGGACTGGCAGAGACAATATAAAAAGTACATTGAAGTAGGAGGGGACCACTTTGAAAAAGATCATGTAAACATTGAAATGGAGTAATAAACATCTGTGGTGGAAAAAAACAGGCTCAGTCTTGGCTGATCAGTCTTTGTATTAACGTAATATTCCCTATTACTTAGATAAGTGTAATTTAATGTCTATTGAAGTTACTGGACTGATGTTTGCGGCAAGAATAATCATACTAGCTTATTGTTGATGTTTGCAAAAAGTTTCATCTTAGAGCCAGTTTTATGTACAATGTTGCACTTTTTGACCTCAAGTCAATCAAATTTTGCAAAATCGTCAATACTCAAAATTAACTCCATTACCTCACTATGTCTTAAAGGAAGAAGATGTTATCATACCTTGGAGTACATATCAACACTGATCTTAAAGACTGTATTATAATTCTTTAGTTTTTAATCTTAGTATTGAACTGGGTTTTCAAATAACTAATTGACATAATTCCTTTCTTGGAAGTGTTGAAAACAGTGTTGTAATAAATTAAATTTAAAAGTAAGTGTTGTTTAGTGTCATTAATCGACTCCCTTTAAATTTAACTAATTGACATTTATTAATTTTTAGATGAGTCGTATTTATTACACATCTGCTTCACTTTCGTACCTATTTTGAGGACATGTTTCGCAAATCATCGTTTGCATCTACGGCTCTTATGCGACTAAAGCTTGATCCAGCGGTGTGGGTAATTCTGGAGTTGCTGCTGCCATCTGTTGATTTAGTGATGAACTTAAATGTGGGATTCTCTTCTGGCGGGATTTCAAAGCTCATAAGTTGGTTTTTATGTTTTTCTAAAGAGTTTTTTATGCTCAGAGTATGGAATTGTGGAAAGGACTGAAATTTTTTGGACAGCCATTTTGCCAGAAGGTAAGTAGGAGTGTTTATAAAAAATTTCAGTCCTTTCCACAATTCCATACTCTGAGCATAAAAAACTCTTTAGAAAAACATAAAAACCAACTTATGAGCTTTGAAATCCCGCCAGAAGAGAATCCCACATTTAAGTTCATCACTAAATCAACAGATGGCAGCAGCAACCCCAGAATTACCCACACCGCTGGATCAAGCTTTAGTCGCATAAGAGCCGTAGATGCAAACGATGATTTGCGAAACATGTCCTCAAAATAGGTACGAAAGTGAAGCAGATGTGTAATAAATACGACTCATCTAAAAATTAATAATTTTTCGCTTCACTGTGGTGTTCCAATACAGTTAAATCTCGATAATTGACATTTGTTACCATTTATCTAGAGTAAAACTTTCTCTGTTTTAGAAACTAAAAGACTTCTTTCTGAATAAATAACAGAAAATCAGTTCTGGACAGATTTATAAAGCTTCATTCCTAATAATCCAAATAGAAAAGAAGATTAAAATACATGTATATATTTTTGTTGTATATAAATGATTTGCCAATTGCTATTAATTCCACAGATGTTATTTTATTTGCAGATGACACTAATATCCTAATAAAAGGAGACAATCAAGAAAGCATACAGACCAAACTCAATGATGCTCTATGTAAACTGCAACATGGTTTCAGACAAATGAACTAATTATAAATGAGGATAAGACTAATATAATTTTGAGTCAAACTAATACTCAATGCTCCATTTATTGCTAGTATTTACCTAGAATGCATTTCGTTAGGATCTTCCTAACATCATCAGCTGTTGTCGACTAATGGATGTTGGTTTGGTGAACTCATTGGAGGCAACAGGTGCGTCTCTGTCGGTATCTTGATGAACTTGAAGTTTGGGTTTTCATCAAAGGTAGTGTCAAAATTAAACAATTTTCTTTCATATTTCTTTATGAAGACTTTTTCCCACATGGTAAATGCAGCTGGACCTTGGACACTTTTTAATAAGTGGATTTCTCATTGTATATCATGATTCTCCTTCCAAAAATGGTACGCTACCACCGATTTATCTACTTCTTTGTTCCTGATGTTCCTAAAATGCTCCTTAAGCCTAATGTTCAAGTTCCTTTTTGTTTTTCCAATGTAAAAGTTGTCACAGCCTTTGCAGTTTATCTGGTACACACCTGATTTTTTGTCTGTGGGTATCTCCTTTGTATTATGTGATTTCAAAAGGTGTTATACACTAAATTTGTTCAAAGGTGTGTAGCTCTGGGATGATATGTAAATTTTCTGTATGAAGTTTCATTGTTGATTGGGGAGAGAGTAGTTACTTATTAATTTATAGATGAGTCGTATTTATTACACATCTGCTTCACTTACGTACCTATTTTGAGGACATGTTTCGCAAATCATCGTTTGCATCTTCGGCTCTTATGTGACTAAAGCTTGATCCAGTGGTGTGGGTAATTCTGGAGTTGCTGCTGCCATCTGTTGATTTAGTGATGAACTTAAATGTGGGATTCTCTTCTGGCGGGATTTCAAAGTTCATTAGTTGGTTTTTATGTTTTTCTATGTATATTCTCTCCCATATGACGAGTTCACTAAGTTTTTGTACATACTTTAGTAATTCAGTGCTATCTTCAATTTCATGATTTTCAGACCAGAAATGAGCTGCTATTGCGGACTTATCAATATTTTTGTATCTTAAGTGCCGGAAGTGTTCTTTCTTTCTAGTGCCTATGTTTCTTTTTGTCCTCCCTATGTAAATTTTTTCACAGTCTTTACACTTAATCTTGTAAATGCCTGACTTTTCCTCTGGTTTTATCTTATCAGTATTATTACTGTTAAGTAGGTTTTTAATGCTGTATAATTCAAACTTCAAAAGAGATTAAAACAGATCACAGCTCTTTCACCAATAAAACAAGAAATTAGATTTGCTAAATTTACTTACCACCCCTGGGCCACAAAAAAGTTCCAAAAAATATTCAAGAAATACAATATAACATTGGCACCAAAAAAAAATTACAACAAAAGAAACATAGGCACTAGAAAGAAAGAACACTTCAGGCACTTAGCATACTAAAATATAGATAAGTCCGCAATAGCAGCTCATTTCTGGTCTGAAAATCATGAAATTGAAGATAGCACAGAATTACTAAAATACGTACAAAAACATAGTGAACTCGTCATATGGGAGAGAATATACATAGAAAAACATAGAAACCAACTAATGAACTTTGAAATCCCGCCAGAAGAGAATCCCACAGTTAAGTTCATCATTAAATCAACAGATGGCAGCAGCAACTCCAGAATTACCCACACCACTGGATCAAGCTTTAGTCGCATAAGAGCCGAAGATGCAAAAGATGATTTGCGAAACATGTCCTCAAAATAGGTACATAAGTGAAGCAGATGTGTAATAAATATGACTCATCTATAAATTAATAATTATTTTGCTTCACTGTGGTGTTCTAATACAGTTAAATCTCGAGTAGTTACTTGTTTGCATCTTTGTTGTCTTTTGAATTTATCAATTTTCTTGTTTACCAATTCAGCACTGAATCCATTGTATTCTGCAATGTGAATGATATTATTGTACTCTTTGATATATTCTATCTTGTACAAAATTGAATCGAGAATATATTGACACATTGCTTCACTCACACTGTTTATTCACAGGACATGTTTCAAGAGCTCTTGCTCCTATCCTCAGCTGATACTCGACTAGTGCAAGTTGTAGTGGTTTCTTCTTTCTCCGTATTGTCAATAGATGGCGTGATGTACTTGTCAAAGATGTCCGGTGGTGGAGTTTCAAAATTCATGACTCTATGACGATTTTTGTTAATGAAGATTTTTTCCCATACGGAAAGGTCTATGGGGTGATTAACGTATTTTATTAGAGATGTTTCCAAATTGATGTCATGTCTAGTATTCAAAAAATGAAAAGCCACTGCTGATTTTTCTGTTTCACCATTTTTAATGTTTCTCATATGTTCTTTAGTTCTGATGTTAATATTTCTTTTTGTTTTTCCTATATAAATTTTAGGGCAAGTTTCACATTTGATCTCATAGATTCCTGGTTTTTCTTTGGTAGTGATTGAATTTTTGGGAGGGCCTTTTAACAAATTTCTGATATTAAACCTATTTTGAGGTGCAAGAGTTATGTTGTGTTTTGAGAAGATTTTTTGGAATTTGTTATAGGCTGATGGGTGGAAGGTGAATTTTTTAAAAAGTTTTTTCTCTTTTTCTCCTGTAGGTTCTAGGGTGGTGGTTTCTTTTATTTTCTTAGCTTTGTTGAGTCTGTTAACAGTTTTGTCTATTAAATTTGGGTTGAAACCGTTGGATATAGCTACTTTTTTATGTGTAGGTATTCTTCTTGATAATCTTCTCTGTTTAGTAGAAAGTTGATCATCCGAAAGATTAAACTGTTGAAAATGGCATGTTGGTGTTGTTTTGGGTTGAAACTGTTGTTCTTAATGTAATTATCTGTGTGTGTCGGTTTCCTGTAGATACCAAAAGTGAGTTTGTTGTTCATTTTTGGACATCAAGATCAAAAAAATGAACAACAAACTCACTTTTGGTATCTACAGGAAACCGACACACACATTAAGAACAACAGTTTCAACCCAAAACAACACCAACATGCCATTTTCAACAGTTTAATCTTTCGGATGATCAACTTTCTACTAAACAGAGAAGATTATCAAGAAGAATACCTACACATAAAAAAAGTAGCTATATCCAACGGTTTCAACCCAAATTTAATAGACAAAACTGTTAACAGACTCAACAAAGCTAAGAAAATAAAAGAAACCACCACCCTAGAACCTACAGGAGAGAAAGAGAAAAAACTTTTTAAAAAATTCACCTTCCACCCATCAGCCTATAACAAATTCCAAAAAATCTTCTCAAAACACAACATAACTCTTGCACCTCAAAACAGGTTTAATATCAGAAATTTGTTAAAAGGCCCTCCCAAAAATTCAATCACTACCAAAGAAAAACCAGGAATCTATGAGATCAAATGTGAAACTTGCCCTAAAATTTATATAGGAAAAACAAAAAGAAATATTAACATCAGAACTAAAGAACATATGAGAAACATTAAAAATGGTGAAACAGAAAAATCAGCAGTGGCTTTTCATTTTTTGAATACTAGACATGACATCAATTTGGAAACATCTCTAATAAAATACGTTAATCACCCCATAGACCTTTCCGTATGGGAAAAAATCTTCATTAACAAAAATTGTCATAGAGTCATGAATTTTGAAACTTCACCACCGGACATCTTTGACAAGTACATCACGACATCTATTGACAATACGGAGAAAGAAGAAACCACTACAACTTGCACTAGTCGAGTATCAGCTGAGGATAGGAGCTAGAGCTCTTGAAACATGTCCTGTGGATAAACAGTGTGAGTGAAGCAATGTGTCAATATATTCTCGATTCAATTTTGTACTAGTTTGTGCTTCACTGTCCCTACGCTTCTTTCAAGTTTATATTCTATCTTGTTTAAAGGTACACTAACCAGCCTGTAAGTTAAACTGTTGATAACAGCATGCTTTTGTTGTCTTGGGTTACATCCATCTGCTTTTATGAAATTTTCTGTGTGTGTTTCCTTCCTATGTATACCAATATCAAGTTTTGATTGTTTTCTGCTAAGTTTTAAATCTAAGAAAGGGATTTCATTGTTTGTCTCTTTTTCTATGGAAAATTTTACTGCAGGATTTTGTACATTTAGTAGTTTTAATGCATCATCCACTTGTTTTTTGATTTACTATTTCCGATATGTCATCCACATATCTATACCAACGTTTGAAAATTAGTGGGAATGCCTTTGTGATATGGATTTCCAAAAAGCTCATGAAGAGATCTGCCAAAAATGGGGACAATGGGTTGCCCATAGATAGTCCTGATTTTTGTTTTAAAAATTTTGTATTGAATGTAAATGCAAATATTTGTTAAGTGAAGGTATTCCTCTGTGATGTTTTGGTCTAATTGTAGGGACTGAAGCCATATTTGCATGTACTCCATGGTTTGTTTCTTGGTAGACTTGGGAACAAAGAGATTACATCAAAAGATACCATTCGGTCGGTGGGAGAAAATTGTAGATTTTTTGTTTTGTTGATGAATTCCAACGAACTTTTAATACTGTGGCTTTCAAATTTTGGTAGCTCCTTAAATGTTTTGTTTAACTATTGGATAGTTTGTAGCAGGGTGTGTTTATGTTGTTAATGATTAGGCGCATCGTATTTCCTATTTTATGAATTTTGGGTAATCCATACATGTTAGCCACTGTAGGGTTGTCTGGTTTTACAGTGAACATTGAACATTCTTTCTTCTCAGGAAAGAAGATATGATCCTACCATTTGATGATGAAGATAGTGAAGATGAACTTCCTCCAGCAGAAGACATCCTCAATATGTGTGAAGTGAATATCAATGCTGCAGATGATGCAGAGGAAAAAGACGATCCTGAATATAAGAGCTCTCACACTGGTGAAGAAGAAGACAATGAAGATGAGTTTCAAGAATCAGACATGAAATGTACAGCAGGCAGAATGAGGAGAACACAACGACCTTTCAATTACACACCAAGAAACAATCCCATTCCAAAAGTTCATAGGTGTGATGTTTGTGACAAAGCATTTGGTTACTTACACAACTTGAAGGACCATAAACTGACCCACACAGGCATTAAGGCCTTCTCTTGCAATATATGTAACAAGAGGTTTCCAAGAATTGGTTACCTTAAGATTCACACCATGATACATACTGGAGAGAAGCCGTACAACTGCAAGGAATGTGACAAGAAGTTCACTCAGCTCAGCAGTCTCAAGAAACACATACTTACTCACACTGGTGACAAACCACACACCTGCGACATCTGTGACAAACGGTTTGCTGTGTATGGCAACCTCATGAGGCACAAAATAATTCATACTGGTCAAAAACTTCACAAGTGTGAGATCTGCAAGAAGTGCTTTGCTGACCCAGGATATCTGAAACGTCATAGAGATATACATTTTGCAGGAAAACGTTATAACTGCAAAGTGTGCAACATGAAGTTCTCTCATACAGGCAGTCTGCGTAGGCACACAGTTTTGCACAATGGGGGCAAGGTAAAATCTCATAAATGTGAAGTTTGTGGTAAGGCATTTGCCCAAAGCTTTGAACTAAATAGGCATAAAATGACTCATACAGGTGAGAAACCACATGTTTGTGACATTTGTCAAAAGAGCTTCTCGCAGTTTGGAGACCTGAAGCGTCACAAATTGTTACACACAGGTGAGCGACCCTTTGTTTGTGATATATGCCCCAAGAGTTTCGCTTGTTCTAGTTACCTCAAGAGACACAAAATCATACATTGTGTTAACAAACCACACAAATGTGACAACTGCAACAAAACGTTTGCTGAGAAACGTTCTTTAAGAAAACACAGGTTGATTCATGAGAACATAGACACTGCATGAGGAGGATAACCCTCTCGGAACTTGACTGCTGCTCATTACTGAAGCCTGGTTCACAATAACCAAGAAAAGAAAGTAGAAGAGAACAACAAATTTAAAATATATATATATATATATATTGTGATATCCCTGGAAATATTTCAATATGTTATTATCAACCAAATGGTTGAACTATTCCAAGGATATTACTGGGGAACATTACTCGGAGAGTGAGAGGTCAAATAACGTACATTAAGACTTGGAAGATACGGGACACTTCATAATTAAATACTCTATTCTCCTTGAAACTAACATACCTGTTATATTCAAAATTCTAAACCCCTAAACACAATACAATACAACATTCTACAGGCGCGGAGAGATGTAACACAAGCGTTCTACTCGAGAGTTGTTCACCAACTCCTGCGAAGGTCAAGCTAATCTCTCTTGGCCAGCCAGCTCCAGAACCTTCCATGGCTGGCTAGCTCACATCAACCAGTTGCTTGCGTAGAAGCACTACTGTGAAGATTACCAACCAGTCATAAGGAGCCAGACGCCTGGCGGCGACTTGACCTTACTAAATGTACGACTCATCACCGATACAAAACTGTTTTGGTTTCTCAATAATAATGTTTAAAACTAAAGAATAATACAAAACAAAGTGAGTATATCACATTTCCCCGCACTCACAAAAGTGAGGCGTCCTCGCCGAAGCTAATAAATCAAATGAAGAAACATCAATTAACATAAGGAAGCATATTTTGAATATAATGTGAAGTAGCTCAATGTCTATATACGTTGGCAATACAACTGTTTGAAATTGCAACATGTGATGCTACTTAATGTTTTTTTTTTTAAGTTTTTTTTTTCTCTGTGATTGGTTACCCCCATTTTTCTTTGTGTTTATAAAAGCGTAGTTATATTATACAAATGAGTCTTTTTCAAGAGTTTATATTCGTAAATTGTTTTGGAGACTGACACTGAAAACCCCAGCCCCACAAACGAAGTTCAAAATTTATTTCACTTCTGGGCACATAACTGTATTAGAACACTGAAATACAGTGCCGATGAAGTTCTTTGAAGGCAGAGAATGTGGAGGATATGACTGACCTTGTCGTAGAACTCCTAGTAACTGTTCCTTGCCCGAGAGATGTAACACAAGCGTTCTACTCGAGAGTCGCTCACCAACTCCCGCGAAGATCAAGCTAATCTCTCTTGGCCAGCCAGCTCCAGAGCCTTCCATGGCTGGCTAGCTCACAGCAACCAGTTGTTTTGCATAGAAACACTACTCTGAAGATTTCCAACCAGCCATAAGGAGCTGGTCGCCTGGCGGCGACTTGACCTTACTAAATGTACGACTCATCACCGATACAAAACTGTTTTGGTTTCTCAATAATAATGTTTAAGAGTAAAGAATAATATGAAACAAAGTGAGTATATCACAATATTATAATGTTACTTGGTTTACTACTCCTCAGACAGTCGTTAACCTACAAGGAAACCTTGTTCCACCAAGCAATATTTGGACCCCATTTATTAATTGGAGAACCATGATTCTGTTATCAGGATATTGACTGTGGGTGACTTAGTGTGTTAAGGGCTGGTCTACTGATACCAAGATCGTGGAAGCAATCTTGGCCCAGACTGACAGAATTTAAGTATACTTAAAAGCAACAGCTCCATGTCATACATTTACTGGCTTGTAAAACAACTCCTGTGGGACAAAAGAATAGGACATAGGCAGTGATATTATCTTGGAAATATACAGCATGATTAACAAATAGTATATATACACACACACCAGGTATATGTATGCACCAGGTGCATATATATACAACAGGTGCCTGCCTCTACTTATTTTTTAATTTATGCAACATGCTAAACGACATATGTGACTTTAACGACATATGTGACTTACGCCTTTCATGAATGCCTTCTAATGCATGATTTGCAGAACAAATTATAGAGGAGGGATAGATAACTCAGTGTATAAATGTTGTATGGGACAGAAAGCAGTCATTGCGTATGTTGATTCCAAAAACATCATACCCAGACACAGAGGCTGCAGTGGCAATTTTAGACGAGTTTGCAAATTTTTATTCATTCACATACATTCACACATCTTTAAACATGACCTTAAGGAACAACCTATCACATGCATCAGTTGACAATAACATTGGAGCACAAAATGGCAGATCTACACCGTAGGACCAATTAGATTTAAATCTTCAGCCAACATGTGTTTTTGTTGTACAGCCATATCAAAAAATGCCAAGAATTAGGTAGATTGTTTTTTATTCTGTCACAATTATGGCAGTTTTTAGCTCATACAGTAATTATGATGGCGGACGGAGTCTTTGTTTGCATTAAAACTACCATAACGAGCTCTAAACACTGTATGAAGCTCTAAAACGTGTTGTAAAGATCTGAGGTGGATCTTGAGTTCTGCCGTTACTTATTCGTATAGAAACCTCTGCCCACGAGGTAGCACTAGCTGAATGGTATTATCCAGGTTACTTCACCACTCTGCCACTGCAAGCTGGGTTCAAATCCTTCGTGTTCAGCTCAGAAATATTATCCTTTATTTTACCTCTTGTGGCCTATACCTAGTATAGCCATAAATACTGTTACAACTAGAAAACTGAAAAATGCAAATGCCATGCAAAATATTTTAATTGGCTTTTACTATGTTGTACCTACAGGCTTTCATTACGCACAGCACCAATTACATTTCGAAATGGCCACCTTTTGCACAGATACAGGTTCTGTGTCTTTGTGGCCACTCGTCTATGGCAGAACGGAGAACATCCAGGAGAGAAATCTGCCACTGCTGACAACAAGGCAAGCTTTAAACTGGCAATGGTGGGGTGTCCCCTCTTGCAGGCAATGTTCTCAACTAGTGACCACAGTTGGTAGTCCAATGGATTCAGGTCCAGACTGCTACTGGGCCAATCTTCAGGTGAAATGAAGTCAGTGACATGACACTGAAGCCATGCTTGCGTTGACCTGGCCTTGTGGGCAGGGGCAGAATCCTGCTGGAAAGTCCATAGTTGGTTTTGAAACAATGTATCACTCAAAACCTTGACAATAGGCTCTAAAACAGTGCTTTCATATACTCTGGCACTGGTTTTAATGCCCTTTTTGCAAAAATGTTGCTGGGTGGTACCAGAATAACTCACCCCCCCCACCAACCATCACTGCGGAGGGATAATGGGCCCTCTGAACTTGAGGAACCTTATTACTGGCTTCCCGAATGATGATGCATAAACCCTGTCATTTTGCATATTGAAAGGCTCCTCAATAGTGAAAACTTTTTCATCAGTGAAGAGGATGTTCCTATGACTATTATGAGACAGACATTTAAGCACTCTGAGCTTCTTTAGGCCTGTGTCAAGATAATGTTCTTTACATCAATGATAAGCCCTTAGTCCAAGTTCTCTGAGAGAAGCTTGGGCATTGTACTTTTTGAAATGTGCCTTTCACAAGACAGGATAGCCTGCTTCTGCACAGGATTTTTTCGAACACGAGCTGGCTCTACTTTTTGTGCTGCTGGAATCATGACACTGCGTGGTCGACTCTCCCTCGGCCAATCCTTCACAGTCCCAGTTGCAGTGAATCGTTCATTGGTGCAGTACACAAACATACGGCTGATTTTCAGCTTTTGTAGCATCTTGAGAATGTCACTTGCAGATTTTCCAACTTTATGCAATGCAATGACGGCTACACAATTTTCATAATCACCCCATTTCATGGTGAAATCTGCAGCTAAATACTTCCTGTTTCAAAGATAAGCTAACATTGGTTCAAGGTTAAGGTGTGCACATAGGCAGTTGTTTACATGCCAAACCAGATGTACAGTATGTGTCAAAAATTCGTAACAGTATTTATGGCAAGACTAGGTAATTTGATATTATGATACAAATAACATTTTTATAACATTATACGTATTTATAAAATACAAAAAAATGCCATTCTTTCACTAACAGATAGATATAAATCTATAGTTTGTAATAGTTTGTGACTTTGTGGGTTCATAGAATTAAAAGTCCGAGTTGCAGATATTCAAAATGTTCTTAATTTCCATAGAAATACATGCACAGTAGCAGTATTACATCACATACACCATTGCAATCTACCAAGGTCGATGACCACAACAGCATTCTGATTACATCTGTTTACAACACTCCTGTTAAGTCTGTCCTTACAGCTGTTTACTACTCCACTATGTTTATGACTGACTCTTGGCGAGTCGTCACTCCCTTAAATACCTCATTGATAAATTCGAAAGATCTCTGGAACAAAGAAGAAATCGACTGTTCTCTGTCAATCAAGATATCACTAGAATTTTCTATACGGGAAACTATCCTTGCTGGCAAGTCCTTTATCTTGCATTATCTTTAACTGCTTATGCAAGCTCTTTATTACCACACTGTCTGCCTATCAGTTCCTTTGTGTAAACAAGCCGCGTGAACACTTTTTGCGCGTACGCCGCCAGTCGTAAAAAATGGAATTCACGACACTGCTCACTCCTCAAGGCTGGTCGTCCCGAACAGCACCATCGTAGCGGGCCAGACAATCCAGGTGTACCACCAACATCTTCCCTCGGGGCACCTTCTGGATGCGGTAGACTACGTCGTTGATCCTCTTCACCACCCGGTACGGTCCTTGCCACGGCTGCTGAAGCTTTGGGCAGCGTTCCTTGGTCCGAGTAGGGCGATACAACCAGGCCAGGTCACCTTGTTGGAACCCTTGGCTGTTGGCTTGCCTATCGTATCGGGTCTTCCTGCGGTCGCTCGCCTTCTGGATGTGCTGACGAGCCTATCTCATGCATGTCGTGGAGATGGTCCACCAGGTTCTCCACATACTCGGTTGCTGGCTAATTTGCGTCCGGAGGGCTTCCAAAAGCCAGATAACAGGGGAGGCGTAACTCTCGGCCGAACATGAAGCTGGCTAGCGTCATCCCAGTGGTGTCCTGTGTTGACGAGCGGTAGGCCAGCAAGAACAATGGCACCTTGAGGTCCCAGTCTCGCTGATGGCTGGCCACAACCTTCCTCAGGTGTTCTAAGGTCTTGATGTATCATTCGACCATGCCATTCGACTGGGGATGTAGAGGTGCTGTGCGGGTCTTGTTCACCCCGTATTTCCAGTGCCTCCTTCATTTGGTTGGACTCAAAATTGGTGCCCTGGTCGCCGTGGAGCTCTAACGGAACCCCAAATTGGCAGAACACTTGCTCCACGAGGCAGTCTGTGATTGTCCTTGCCTCCTGGTTCGGGATGGCACACACCTCCGGCCACTTGGTGAAGTAGTCCACGACCACCATCAGGTACTTGTTGCCTCGGTCGGACACTGGGAATGGTCCAGCTATGTCGACGGCGATCCGTTCGAATGGCGCTCCGACGTTGTACTGCTGCATGCGACCCCAGCTTCTAGTCTGGGGCTCGCGACTCGCCGCGCACACGTGACATTGATGGCACCATATCTCAGTGTCTGCTCGGAACCTCAGCCAGTAGTAGCGCTGTCGGAGTTTGTCGATCGTTCGGTTTGCTCCCAGGTGTCCTCCTGAAGTACCGGCGTGCACTTCCTCCAAGACTTCCGGGACCTTACTTCGGGCAAGTACCAACTGTTCTCTCTGCGCCTTCCCATCAGGCGATTCCCATAACCGGAACAGCACCCCCTTTCTTGTCTTCCGTGAGTTCCATTGGACCCAGTACGACTTGTATGTGGCGCTCCTTGGTGCGATGTCCTCCCAGGTTGGTCTTGTCCCTGCCTCCACTTCTCTCAAGAGTGGCCCCAAGTCTGCGTCCGCCAGCTGCTCCCTCCTCAGGCCTGCGCTATCCCATCCATCCGCAAGCACTGTCGTGACCACTCTGACAGCTGCGGCACGCTCTTTCTCTTCCACTCTTATGCACTGCCGGCACTCTTCTGGACAGGGTCTTCGGTCATAGTGTCTGCGTTGCCGTGGCTCTTCTCTCTACGAGGTCGCGCCGTGGCTCAGTGGTTAGACCGATTGGCTCTCACCAAGGCGGCCCGGGTTCGATCCCAGGCGACCGTAAGGTGAGGTTTGTGATGGACAACACGGCGCTGGGGTGGGTTTTCTCCGGGCTCTCCGGTTTCCCCCGCCATCTCATTCCACCGGTGCTCCATCTTCATCTCATGTATCACCAGTGTCATCGCCTGCGGTGCCGCATGCAGTAACAGCGGGCGTTAAACACTATACATTTACATTTTCTCTCTACGATGTTCAGAGGTGAAATCGTACTCCTGCAGCCTCTGGACCCATCGGACGTTCTGGCCTTCCAGGTTCCTAAAGCTAAGTAGCCAGGTGAGGGCGGAGTGGTTAGTCCTCAGGTGGATTGTCTGACCGTACAGGTACGTGTGGAAGTGCTCCAAGGTCTTCACTACCGCCAATAACTCTCGTCGGGTGACGCAGTAGTTCTTCTCTACCTTGGATAGCGTCTTGCTGTAGTAAGCTATCACCAGTTCGTGGCCGTTCTGGACTTGGGATAGGACGCCTCCAATGCAATGGTCGCTGGCGTCGATGTCCACGATGAAGGCACCACCTGGTTGTGGGAATCGCAGAATAGGAGCACTGCACATTGTCTTCTTCAGGTGCTGGAAAGCGCCTTCGGCTTCCTCCGTCCACATACAAGGCCGGCGTCCCTCTGTCAGGTGGGTGAGGGGTTTGGCGATGTTGGAGAACCCCTTTATAAAACGGCGGTAATAACTGCACGGCTCCAGGAAACTGTGCAATTCTTTCTTATCCTTCGGCCGAGGCCAATTTCTCACGGCCTGTGTCTTCTCCGGAACTGTGGCCACCCCGGTTGCTGAGACTATGCGGCCAAAGCAGTTAACTTCCTTGCGGAAGAGCCGGCACTTCTTTGCTTTTAGCTTCAGTTTAGTCGCCTGCAGTCTCTGCAACACCTTGCTCAGGTTTTCCAGATGGTCTTCGAACGTCTTACCGACGATGATGTCCTCCAGGTATAACAAGCAGGCGTCATAAGTCAGCCCTCTCATCACTGATTCCATGAGACGTTGGAAGGTAGCTGGTGCGCTGCAGAGGCCAAAGGGCATAACTGTGAACTGCCAAAGCCCTTGGCCTTTTGAGAATGCGATCTTCTTCTTGTCTCTTGGGTCCAGAGCTACCTGCCAGTAACCCGACTTCAGGTCCAGGGTCGAGAACCACTGATTGCCAGCTAGCGTGTCCAGGGTGTCGTCAATCCGGGATAAAGGGAAACAACCCTTCCGGGTAACAGAGTTCAGCTTGCTGTAGTCTACGCTGAAGCGTAGCTCGCAGTTCTTCTTCGTCACCAGAACTACAGCGAGCACCAAGAGCTGTCAGACTCTTCAATCGGATTTCATGTCATCTAGCATATTCCGTACCGCCATTTGTTTTGCCAGCGGAATGCGTCTAGGGGGTTGCCGAATAGGCCGGGCGTCTCCGGTGTCGATGCGGTGAAGCACTTTGTGCGTGCGGCCGTATTCACAGCTGTTCTGCGGTTAGGTGGTCGACCGCCCTCTCCAGTAAGCCTTCCAGCCGGGGCCCCTGGTGTTGCGTCGGCACCGGCTCCTGTGTCTTGTCGATTGCTGTTATGCTGCCCATGGGCTCGCACGTCTCCAACTCCGTTCCGGCCTGAATGTCGTGATCGGTGTCTGCCAGGTTGAGCAGTCTCACTGGCATCTCCTCGGCGCGGGCCGAGCATTAGGCGCTGACGAATCTCCATGTCTCGTACCCCGTCAACGAATGTGTAGGCGGCTTCCCGGGATACGAACTCTGGTGGGAGGTCGACTAAGGCTTTGCTAGTTAGCTGCTCAATTGCCAGGGCGAACTCCTGCAGCGTCTCCCCTGGCTGCTGTGACCTTGCCTTTAGCTGGCTGCGGTACGCTGCGGCTAAGCGGTGGTTTCCATAGCGGTTCTCCAAGGCCTCCCAGATGTCCTTGGGCGCCGCCGCTGTGTGGACCACGTTCAGGACTTCTGCGGCCCGTCCCTGGAGGCTGGCTATTAGCTGTGCGGCCTCTTCCTCCGGTGACCACTTGTGCTTGGCCACTGTTTCAAAGTGGCGGCGGAAGACATCGAAAGTTGTCGCGCCGTTGTATTTAGGCGGTTTGACGTGCGCAGAATGTGTGTCGCGTCCCGGCGCGTCGACCTTTAAATCCTTCAACCTCCTGCCGACGATGTCCTTTACCATGGTGTTCAGGGACTTGGTGTCGCTTTCGGCCTTTCCCTCCAGGTCGTTTATGCGGTTTGCCAGGTCTTCGACGTGCTCGTCCACTTGACCTATCCGCTTGCCGAGCCCAGTGACGTCGTCCTTCACGCCGGCAAAATGTTCCTCAAATTTGGCGGCGAGGGCCTCGTTCGCATCCTTCATTTCTTCCATCTTCTCGGTGAGGTTATCGTTAGCCGTCTTCATTTCTTCCAGCTTCGCGGTCAGGTTGTTAGTTGCCACCTCCGTCTTCGTTGTTAATTCGGTCATCTTCGCGGCTAAGTTGTTATTTGCCGTCTTCAACTGCTCTAGAATCTGTGCCAATGCAGTCTCCATGTAGTAACGTCCCATTCCTGACACCAATTGTGACTTTGTGGGTTCGTAGAATTAAAAGTCCGAGTTGCAGATATTCCAAATTGTCTTTATTTCCATAGAAATACACTCACAGTAGCAGTATTACCTCACACACACTATTGTAATCTACCAAGGTCAATGACCACAACAGCGTTCTGATTACATCTGTTTACAACACTCCTGTTACGTCTGTCCTTACAGCTGTTTACTACTCCACTCTGTTTACAACTGACTCTTAGTGAGTCGTCGCTCCCTTAAATACCTTATTGATAATTCGAGAGATTTCTGGAACAAACAAGAAATCGACTGTTCTCTGTCAATCAAGATATCACTAGAATTTTCTATACGGGAAACTTTATCCGTGCCGGCAAGTCCTTTACCTCATGCTATCTTTAACTGCTTATGCAAGCTCTTTATTACCACACTGTCCTCCTATCAGTTCCTTTGTGTAAAAAAGCCGTGTGAACCCTTTTTGTGCGTACGCTGCCAGTCGTAAAAAAAGAAATTTGCGTCAATATTTTATTATGTTAGTTAGTTAGTTAGTTAGTTTTTATTCATCCTTTTGATCATATTACATGATATAGGACACGTCAAGTACTTATAACTAAAATTATACAATATACATATATACAACACAAGTTTGGAATGAAAATTCAACTGTATGTACAGTATAATGATGATAATGATGCTAGTAATAATAATAATGATGATGATGATGGTGGTGGTGATGGTGATGATGATGATGATGATAATAATAATAATAATAATAATAATAATAATAATAATAATAATAATAATAATAATAATAATAATAATAATAATAATAATAATAATAATAATAATAATAATAATAATAATAATAATAATAACAACAGTTCACTTGTAGTTAACATATTCAAACAATTCACCTATACTATAAAACATTAACATCATTAACATTAACAAAATCAATTGTCAAAGCAATCATAATACTCTTCTATGCTATAAAAACAATGGAGTGAAAGAAGTTTTTTGAGACAAATTCTAAATCGATGCAGTGCAGGTATTTGCTTCAGATAATTGGGTAATTTATTATAAAGCTGGAGGCCAGTATATACAAAACTTTTTTCAAAAGAACTAGTGCTATGTGTGATTACATGAAGGTTATCTTTTCTTCTGGTATCATGAGAATGTATCTGTGAGTTTGTTGTGTACATACTGAGATTATTTTTTATGTAGCATAATGTTTCATATATGTAAATACAGGGGAGGGGCAATATATTTAATTCCTTAAATAATGGCCTACAACTGGTTCTTTTATTAACATGTAGTATTATCCTAATTGCCCGTTTTTGCATTTTAAAAATAGATTTTGCTCCTGTTGAATTACCCCAAAATAATATTCCAAAGCTAAGAACAGATTGAAAATATGCATGATATAAAGATATGACCGATTTCAAGTCCATGATTTTTGAAATGACTGTGATGGCATAAGTTATTTTACTCAGTTTTTGAGATAGTTTTTGAATGTGAGCCGACCACTTTAAATTATTATCCACCCATACCCCTAGAAATTTTGTACTATCTGTGTATGAGATATATTTGCCCTGGAACTCTATAAAGGGATGACTGGCAAGTGTATTTTGTTTATGATGAAAAGCTATTGCTGTTGTTTTTTCTGTATTTATTAATAATCTATTAATGTTGAACCAGTTTAGCAATTCAGACATTGTCTGTTCTATCTTATTATGGTCGGTATTGTGCTTGACTTATTCAACCAAGTTTCAAACACTTCACAAATCAAAGTGACTTTAGCTATTTGCGCCTGCATCAATGCTTGGCATGAAGGAATGCTGCATTATCTAGGTATTCATATTTGAAACCTTTCAAATATTGTCGGGGTCATCATTTTGAACTTTACTGTGTTGATGAAATCCACACTGTTTTACAATTTTTTTTTTTTTTTTTTTTTTTTTTTTTTTAACCCAGAACTTAACACTTACACAACTTCTTTGTCAGTAGAAGAAGTGAAACAAGATTTAAGCATGAAACAAAAACTGTTATATTTAACGTTGTTGACATGCTCCTAAAAGTGAAGCCTAACTGCGTAACATGGTTTACAACAGACTTGGTACAATTATAAAGGGTCACAAGGCTAAGTATGATTCCTAATTATCGGATTGCCATTCTTGTGCCTTTGACTAACAAGAGAACCTATAACAACAGTAAATAAATTTGTAACTAAAATACATACAATAAGGACTAGGAGTAAGAAAAAAAACCAAAACATTGTGATGTTTTGAACCTAACTTGGCATCCTCATATTCCAGCAACTACCCCACTCTGTCAGCTGCCATGTATTCTATGTTGCTCTTTGGGAAAGAATTTGTTTATGAACTTGCTAGTATCGTGTGTATGAAAAACCATTGTTTATTTAAGCTTTTTGCAGCTTCTTGGTCCTCATTTAGGGCTGTAAGTATTAATCCTAGATGTGTATATTACCGAATAGAAGGGCAGAGCACTGCAGGTTGCATAGATAAGAATAAATAGGGGCAACTGCCTCACCTGGTATATATAATATTGGCATGTGAAAATGTTAACAGAGGGCTATAGTTATATAGACTATAGGACTATAATTTTTAGAGGACTATAGATCTCTTACCTTTGCAGTTCACAAAATGGTGCAAGTTGACAGATGTGTGTGTAGTTCATATAACATATTGTAACCTTTGGACCTCACACACAGACTACACAGTTTTCAATGTTATTTCAAGGCTTCGACTGTGCAAGATCTTTCTCTGCATTTCAAAGAACAGTGTAGGTTCAGACACAAGATGGGTGTATAGTCCATAGAAAACACTGTAATCCTTGGATATCACACACAATTGTTCAAGACTGTCACTGCACAAAGCTGTCCCTTTCAGTTTTCAATTAATGAGAGTCAAAATATTGCGTACACATAGGTAGTATTGTAATTGAATGGGCTAATGAAGCTGAGCACATTATGTATACAACAGTTTATATGAGACCCACTAGATAAATATTGAGACAGCAAATAATAAATACTCAAAAACGTTTTGTTTATCCTAGGTTCTCAGAGTATTCTCCCTGGCACTGTTTGCAGCATTCCGTTCTCTGAAACCACTTTTGGAAGCATCCATCCCACTCAGTTTCCACTACTTTAGATAACTTCTCTTCATATGCTGCAACAGTTTCTTCAGGACTAGAACATTGATGGTATTGAAGCTAGTTCTTCACAATACCGTACCAAACCAGGACTAGAGGTTGGATTAGTCAGCAGTTTTGTCTCAATTCCTTGCAGAAACTCCATTGTTAGATCAGCTGTGTGAGCTGACACATTGTCATGATGCTACAAAGTGCCCCTTAGTTCTATCTTTAGATGGCTTTCTTAGATTTTTTAAACAGTGTCAGAAAGCACACTTCTGTGTACTGTTTTACAGTAGCAGCTTTCTGATTTTTGAGCCAAGTGACCCTTTTTGGAGAAGAAAAAGCAACTGTTTTCTTTCTGACAATCCTTGCCCTCTTGACCTTAATCGGTGGTGGATCATCTGGGAACTCTAAATGGAAGACTGACATTTTGTTTCTGGTTCACATTGATGTATTCAAGTTTCGTCATTCATAACAATCATGTCAATCACAGCAAGATTTTTTACAGTTAACTCTCTGCAGCATTTCTTTGCACCATTCCACACTTGGATTTTCTGTGCTTTAGATAAGTTATGGGACACCCATCTAGAAGAAATCCTTTTTACTTGAAGAATGGTTGAAACACTGTGAACTAATTGCTAATGCCAACTCAGTTCTTGTAGGTCATTCTTGGATCTTCTCTAATCATTATTTCCACAGTGGTGATGTTTTTCTCAGTTAGGTACTACTGTTTTTGATTTGCTATTCTTCTCCTCAACTTTAAGGGATTTCCATCCTCTCTAGAGTTCTCCAAACCACCAGAATATAGTGGCACATGCTGGAAAATCCCCTCAAACGTTGAAGTGACTGGGTTTCATTTAAGTCACATTTGAAGTCATATAAGATCATTGCACAAAAATGCTGTCTCTGAATCTCTATTGCATTTGCAAGAACATTCACACTTTCTAAATTTCAAACATAAAATGAGGGAAAATGAATGACACAGCAGTGCTCTGTCTGCTATCATTGCATTACCAATAAGTTAGCTATTTCAATACAGCAACAATGCTTTCCATAAGGGTGACCAAAATTCTGTGTCTCAATACTTATCTAATGACTCTCGTGGATGCTGTATCACCAGACTGTCACTATATAAAATTATAATGTTGCTATTGTGTAATCATCACCACATGCTTCAGGAAAGGAAGTACATCACAAGATTAGTTGATTAGATTGGCCCTCAAAGAGATACAGTAATATACCTGGCTAGATATCTCTGATGTAAAACGGATAATGATGAGTAGCAATGGAATGAGAGAACCCACAGCTTCTGCCACAGACTCTCAACCTTGCGTAATTCACATGATGTACTCAGAAGGGAAGACAGTGGAAAGGGCCTATTTAAAATTGCCATCCCAGAGCTGGGAATTCAGTTATGGACTTTCAACATGAAAGCTGTGAAGTGAACATCTGAGCCATACTTGTGCTTAAGTATTATAATGTGATAGTTTAGAATTAACAGGAAGATTTCCTGTTTGCCAGAAATGGTAAAGAACACAGAAGTTTTAACTTTCTTATTCTTGTTCTGCAACACCATATATTAAGTTTGTATTGCATATATTATACTATTCACTGTAGAAGTTATTCAAGGTGGCCGTGATATGAAATGGCTTCTAGAGCTCTCTATAGTCAATTTCTAGATAAATGAAACTAGTTGATATTGTAGCATATGTGCATCCTGAGACCCTTAGATTCATTGACAATTGCTATTTCTATAGTGAGAGCATCTATGTAGTTTAACACTAGAAGGACCGGTGAGTATGGTCTACCGAGAAGGACCAGCCCATCATTTTGATGGGTGCAGCTTTATTTGCTCTTTTTAAAATATCAAACAAATTTGACTACATACCAGTTTATTTAATATTATTTATACAGTTTACCAGTATATAATTTTACTTTTGTCTGAAGAATTACATTGTAAAATGAACATTTTAAGCCTAAAAATCAATCCAAATATATATGATAACCAAATGTGAAATGGACAACTTCCCTTTGCAAACACATGTGTTTCATCATAAAATTTTGAATACCACAGTATATCGTAGAAAAAACACTTATAAACCTGATTTCATGTTCAAGTTTTGTTGACTCACACTTGTTTACACTCACCTTCACTTATTTTTAAAAATGCTGGAACGTTTTCTGGGACATTTGCCCTCTTCCTCAGCAGTTTAGCAGTTGAGTCCTATACTGCTGAGGAAGAGGGCGAATGTCCTGGAAAACGTTCCAGCATTTTTAAAAATAATAAGTGAAGGTGAGTGTAAACAAGTGTGACTCAACAAAACTTCACTATTAATAATGCTTCTATTTGTAATATTTAAACCTGATTTCGTTCATTCAAAGCCACCTGCAGCATTGTAGCACCTAGCACACGTGTAGTGAGTGTTGCCTAAACATGGTCCACAAACATACTTGCTGCACTTGTTACATAAATGCTTGCTCCTATTCTTCCATCTGCATCTGCAAATTTGGCAAGTGTTCCAAATGTTGCTGTGCTAAGGTACTGTGTTAGGAAGTGTATTTTGTACCCTTGTAGATTTATATGCTGAAGGTAACTCTTCTGCTAAGTTGTATATAAACTGATGTCTGCTTACTTTTTCACCTGTTACTTCCTTATAGAGTACCCATGTATTAATAGCTGCCAAGGCCAACACATTGAAAACACCATGCATAGGCTACCTTCTGCATCCATATTTCATTGTGTACAGTCGAGCCAATTGATCAACGACGTCAAATGGTATTACTGTAGTACACCACTGATTCTGGTAGCTTTTTAGGATGTTGTTTATTTATAGTAAATGTGTCATGCATTGAACTCAAAAGAAGCACATTTTTGTTCTTTTCCCTTGATAGCATGTCAGAGTTATGTCACCTGACTTATAAAGTACAGTTGTGTGCAAAGGTACTTACATTTTGCTGATTGAGGGATTTCCCTTCTACATTTCTTTACTGTGTCCACAATGCTTGTACTTTTACGCTTCAAACTTTCTGCAAGGCATTTGGTTGTGGAAAATTTGTCACATGTAATATTTCTTCCTGCAAAAACAAAGGGCTGTATAAGACACATTACAACATGCTCTGCAAGAGGAACACCTGTGGGGTGCTGCTCGTCTTTGCCCAGATAAGGAAAATCATTCACCAGATACTTTGAATGTGCATCAACTGCAAGCCAAAATTTTATTCAAAATTTGTCCGGTTTATTGCTCATATATTGAATGAAGAGCATCTAGCCTTGCAAGGAAACAGTTGCTCATCCACAGTGATATTTTCACTTGGAATGTAACACTGCAAGGAATTGGCAATAAAAGGATGCCAAACAGGAGTAGCAGCTGCAAAGCGATCTGCACTTAGTCTTTGAGAATGTGTGTCCTTGTCATCAAATCACATAAACCACAAAATGATTATGTAGAAAATGAAGCTAGCTAAAGTGAAACAATGAATATTATACAAATATAATAATTTGTTACAAAAACTTCACTTATCATAAGAAAATGATGTTAATTCTTCTTTCTAATTGAAATCAAACTCTTTGACGTGAAACCGATTTCAGTTAGAAAGAAGAATTAACATCATTTTCTTAAGATAAGTGAAATTTTTGTTACAAGTTATTATATTTGTATAATAAACCACAAAATTTGTTTCTGCTCATTGTGTTCCTGAAAAATGGTGGTCGCCAGGTATTTAAACATAACAACTTCAATGGAAAATTTTTTGCTCGAACACCTTGTAAATACATAAGTGGTAGCACAAATTGTGCTTCTTAGGCAATAAAGCTTTCTTACTCATCGACAAAGGGTCTGCAGAGTGCCATAAACCAATCAGGAAGGTAAACAACAACAGATGTGGACAGATCCGAAGGCTATTTGTTCACACTTCCATACCCGTCAAAATGACAGATGGCGGTCCTTCTAGAAGGAGTTGTTTGTACCAGTTTTTAGAAAGGTCCAAAATGCTTAATTCTTTATTAAAATTTGTAGAACATGGGAAGTGTAGGAAAAAACATGAGCATGAAATAAGTCTTCTAAAGCAGCGCATCTGCCAAAATGATGGGTGCGGCATTCTAGTGTTAACAGATAGAGTCAACATGAAAAATGCAATGCCATGGCCGATATTTGAACCATGGATCTCCTTTCCATCCAATTGCTCTTATCCATTGAGCTACCTTGGTGAACTTGCCTTCATGACAAGTAAGGCTACTGAATGTAACCTTCACCTCGGAATGTACTGTCATGGTATCCTGTTAATGTCTCCTTTCAGGGCATTGAGTTGCAGAAAGAAAAATGTTCCGGCAAACCTCAGCACTGTGAAGGCTACAACTCAGGAATGAAGCATCTCTGGACACACGTTGTAACAAACTACTTTTTTTGTCCACATATGGGGAATACATAACTGAAATTAGACCCCCCATGTTTGAAACATGCTGCATTACACATATGTACTACTGATAGAGAAAGTTGTATGAATGTATTACATTAGGTTTTTTTTTTCCCCCATAGTGCTTATCTACACTTCTATGAAAAAAAGATGGGATGAGAGCCATCTGTATAAATATATGTCCATCATACAGGAGGGTATAGAAATTATTAACACATTATGTTACTTGTTATATACATAATACCAAATAAAAGGAGTATTTAACGTGAGAAAAATCTTTATAATTAGCTGAAAATAACACTTTCATCCCATCCTTTCTTTCATAGACCTGTAGATAAGCATTGTGAAAAAAAAATTCTGATGTGATACATTCACACAACTTTCTCTATCAGTAGCACATATGTGTAATGAAGCATGTTTCAAACATGGAGGGTCTAAAAGTATAAAATTGAAAAAAGCGTAGAGACAGTGAAGCACAACTAAGCACAAAAGTGAATTGAGAAGATATTGACATTCAAGAGCTTTTGCTCTTATCATCAGCTGGAACTCGACTCGAGTCGAAGCGGAAGTCGAGTTCCAGCTGATGATCAGAGCAAAAGCTCTTGAAACATGTCCTGTGGAAAACAGTGTGACTGAAGCAATGTGTCAATATCTTCTCGATTCACTTTTGTGCTCCATGGGGGGCCTAATTTCAGTTATGTATTCCCCATATATGGACAATAAAAGTAGTTTGTTGCAACATGTGTCCAGAGATGCTTCATTCCTGAGTTGTGGCCTTCACAGTGCTGAGGTTTGCTGGAACATTTTTCTTTCTGCAACTCAATGCCGTGAAAGGATACATTAACAGGATACCATGACAGTACATTCCGAGATGAAGGTTATAATCAGTAACCTTACTTGTCATGATGGCAAGTTGGCCATGGTAGCTCAATAGATAAGAGCGACTGGACGGAAAGGAGATCTGTGGTTCAAATCTTGGCCATGGCATTGAATTTTTCACATTGACTCTACCTGTAAAATACCTTAGCCTATGTACGGCTAGTGAAGAAATCATTAATTTCCATCAATTAATTAAAATCTATGTAGTTTGCAAGCAATTCAAATTGGCTGTTGTGTCAAAAACTAGCAAACAATACCAAAAGATGATAGATATTGTGACTTTAGGGGTTCATAGAATTAAAGTCCAAGTTGCAGAAATTAAAAACATTCTTTATTTGCGTAGAAATACACTTTGTACACCAGCAGAATTATGTAACACACAAATACAATCTTCCAAGGTCGTTGACCACAACAATGAGTTCACTTTAAAAACACAATTGCAGGCACGCGATACTCAGTTCTGATTACCCCACTCTCATTACGACTCTGTTTATAACTCTTGTTACGACTCTGTTTACCACTACTCGCTGGTGTGTCATGATCTCATATGTATTACAGATGTATTATTTTATCTTGACAGAAATCCTGAGCGGTAGGGATGAGTAGCAACTGTAGTGGGGATAGTGCACCTATCGCCACAATGCATCACACGCATAAGATTACGAGAGGGGAGGGCGCTGCATAAGGTGTCTAAAAACAAATTTCATTCTCGAAGCCAGTTTTTGCAGCTCTTATAAACTAAGTTGTAATTCTTAGTATGGTAGTAATCTCCACGCTTTTGTTGGATCTTAAATAGTACATAGGCATTTGGAACAAAATCTTGTTCTCCTCCAGCAGGCATGATAAACAACTGTCGGCCTTTCAATATCGCTGCAGAGTCCCTGTAACGAATTTCACTCCAGGCATATGGTCTAGTATGTGCAGTATTTATATAAGTTTCATCCATATAAACTTCACTTCGATATCTGGGAATATTTCGTAAATACTTAAGCCTTTCTGCATGTATGGTGCGATGTTCGATTAAAATTTGTCTGTCACGCTTAGTGCTCTTTTTTACCCCAAAATAATCCTAGCTTCAAAAGAACTCTTCTTAATGTTCAGATACTGCCTTGGAAGTCAGTAGAATTTTTAAGCTTGATAAGCACTTTCTTCAAAGTTGGTCTTTGTTTATCTGTGCTTTAAAAATTATTCATAGTTTATCGAGATTTAACTGTATTGGAACACCACAGTGAAGCGAAATAATTATTAATTTTTAGATGAGTCATATTTATTACACATCTGCATCACTTTCGTACCTATATTGAGGACATGTTTTGCAAATCATCGTTCGCATAAGAGTAGAAGATGCAAACGATGATTTGCGAAACATGTCCTCAAAATAGGTACGAAAGTGAAGCAGATGTGTAATAAATACTACTCATCTAAAAATTAATAATTATTTCGCTTCACTGTGGTGTTCCAATACAGTTAAATCTCGATATATTGAAGTGACGTCAAGTTAAGAGGAACATGCGAAAGTTAGATCCAGCCAATTTTAAAAACCGGACAACATGGAGGTAAGAAAGTTCACATTTTATTTGAGTCGCATAAGAGCAGAAGATGCAAACGATGATTTGCGAAACATGTCCTCAAAATAGGTACCAAAGTGAAGCAGATGTGTAATAAATACGACTCATCTAAAAATTAATAAATATTCATAGTTTGCCTAACTACTTCTGAATTAAAACATCCAAATTAGATTTTGTGCATGTTCTTAATCTTTGTTTACTGGGTATAGAGAAGGACGTTGTTGCACTAGCACCAATGGCTTTTCTTTCCTTAATAACTATCCTAAACTGCTTTCAGACACAACTGTTGCCTCAGATACCCTTCTCCAGATTTTTATAGCTGACCCAGACCATTGTTCCTTTTTTATAAATCTATGGATGTTGGTTATTACTTCTCGTGTTTTTTAATGTATCACTTTATTTCCTAATGTGCTGCTAAGAGGCGTCATTTATAAATGCTCTCTTGGAACCAGGAGACAAGCACATTTTGAAACAAGCTGTAGTATTACCGAGTAGCACTGCATGTGTTCACTTGCTCGCAACTGGTACGCAACTGACCTGCCCTCCCCTCCAGTTGTAACCGTTCTGAAGTGGACTCATCCAGATAACACTGCGCATCGCTCTGCACTTTTCAAGATAAAAAAATACATCTGTATCTCCATTGATAATTCTAGACTGTTCTAAAACAAACAAGGAACTGAATTATTAAATTTTAGATGAGTCGCGTTTTTTAACACATCTGCTTCACTTTCGTACCTATTTTGAGGACATGTTTCGCAAATCTTCGCTTGCATCTACGGCTCTTGTGCGACTAGAACTGAATGTTCTCTATCAATCAAGATGTCACTAGAATGTTCATTTTATCTCACTTTATTTGTTTCGGCAGACCTTTATCTCCATGCTATCTGTATCAGTACCTTTGTGTGCACAAGCTGCGCTATTGTGGTAACGGGTTTGCGACAGCATTAATAAAGAAGAATAAACAGCTTTGATGTAATTATTTTTAACAAAATTAAGTCTGGTAAAACTGGTGGAATCAACAAAATTAGAAAATGCTAATGCTATCAGATATTCATATTGGCTAACATGTACTACTATGGCTGAATTCGAAGCAGGTGTAAAAGTATCATTGATCAGATACAAACAAATGATGTTCCAATGCGCAAGATTAACATTTCAGTTTGCTCAATATGATTACCCATATCCAAACCTGTTCTTGTTACTGGCCTGTTTGAACCATGCATAATGTTGTCGCTTTTTCGTTCTTGTTCTTGGATTGTTATGAAGAACTGGATGTTGGAGAAAAAAATATATATAGATAAAAACAGATTAGATGTAAACTTTGACTTGTTGAAGCTGTTACAGTTAGTAATTATTAATGTTTAGTGCAGTATGTAAATATTTATCTTTCTAAACATAAATAATTAAGGCAAAAACGTATTTTTGCTTGCAGTATATATAATTATGTTAATTCCTGTGAACAAGTAAAAGTTTTAAGCTCCTGTTTTAGGAGATAAGGACTGCAGTGCAACTTAAGAATTTAGGTACAAATTTGAGTTGATTAGTAACATTTACATACTACTTACACTAATAATTAAGTTATGCTCCATATAATTTTGCTCTGTATCTCTCAGCTGACATGTGCAGTTTCATTATCTCATTAGCGGCTATCACAGAAAATGTTTTTGTGTAATATAAACTTTTACGTTATTTAATATTGTCATTTATCTTAATATTTTTAAGGAGAATTGTCCATTTAGAGTTTTCATAATTGTATGCATAAGATATATGGACTGCTTACAAAACCAATGAACAGTTTAAGGACTTAAACAATGCTCAGTTAAACATCTAAACAACATTTAACTTTGCATGGCTCAGTTCATGTCTGCACTGTTTAGCTAAGCAGCATTTAAACCACACTCTGCCCCAAAAAGAATGTGGCAACACTATATTTTGAAGCTTTTATTTTTGAATAGTTTGACATAATGATGGCTGAGTAATGGTTAAAGGTAATGTCAGTAAAACTAGCAAACTGCAAAATAGGTACTCTCCTAAGGACAAAACATGTGATGCAGTTAATGTAATCTCAGAGTAGAATATACCTACATTCATACCTCAAAGAAAAGAAAAAAAAGGGAGCATATACATTTGATTGCGTTCAGAACTGTGATGAAATTGAATTACTGTTTCTCAGATTCATAAATCAGAATGAACAAATATGTGAACTGTTTGATTCTTTGTTTTTCTTCTATGAAATCTCAAGGGATGATACCATTGTTTCAAGGATTGACAAAATTATATAAATAAATATGCTATATAAATGAAGAATTAAGAGATTTAAATTTTTAAGCTAAAATGAAATTAATAACACCGGGTAAGTTTTTGATGATTGAACATTAATCTACAACAAGCCTCAAATAACTTTTATTAATTAGCAATGAGTTAGAAACCAAAAGCTTTCATTTTGTAATCATATACATGTAACATAACAATTATAGCGCTGGTCAACAAATGTCAACTTTTTGTCTGCCACATGAACAAAAATAGGTCACTTCAACTAAATCGTACTTTCTAAATACAAAAATGACAGTAAAACTTATGTAACATACAACACTTTTGTGTGACAGAGCTGAGGTTGATTTTTAATAAAATGACACAATATTTCCCTTTGTTAGCATATGATTCCAATAACGTATGAATATTCATTGAACACTACATAAAATGCTTTGGTTTTAAATAGAAGATAATGTCACCTAATTATCGGAAGGCACGGCCAGCTAGAAGCAGCAGACGGGAAGCATTCGGCCACGCCTAGCCATTTGTCTTGTAGCGGTAACGAGGGGGATGGTTGGAAAAACATCGTTAGCCATCTCTTTCCCCCTCCTTGATGTCTGGAACCTGCAGGATGATTCACCGAATAGCGAGACTTCGAGAAACAGCGATATTCCTATAAAAAGGGGCTGCAGTTGGCGAGTGAGTTAAGTTCTTGGCGAGCAGTCGTGAGGAGCGTCGAGTGAGTGGACGGACTGGAAGACGGTGTACGTGTATTAGAGCCGTTGTACGTAACTGTGAGCGTGCAAATGGACCTGTGACAGACGAACTGGTGAATTGTAACTGTGTGCACTAAGTAATTCTATGTGATTGGCAAGTGTTTCAACTGTAATTCGGTGGAAATAAAGAACATTTTGAGTTTGTGCAATTGGACTTTTAATTTCACGAACCCACAACCCACTGGTGTCAGGAAGCGGGACGACAACATCACCGAACATTACAACCATGGACGCGGCATTGGAAAAGATTTGGAGAACATGATGGAAATGAAGGCCGAACTGATCTCGGAAATGAAGACGGCAAATGACAACCTCGCTGCGAAGACGGAAGCTGCAAACAACAACTTGGCTGCGACAATGACTGCAATGAAGGCCGAACTGACTTCGGAAATGAAGACGGCAAATGACAACCTCGCTGCGAAGACGGAAGCTGCAAACAACGACTTGGCTGCGACAATGACTGCAATGAAGGCCGAATTAACCACAGAAATGAGAGCAGCGAACGACAGTCTAGCCACGGAAATGAAGGTCGCGAACGATGTTCTCGCCACCAAATTTGAGGAACAGTTGGCCGGCGTGAAGGATGACGTCGCGAAGCTGGGCAAGCGGATGGGTCAAGTAGACGAGCGCCTTAATGATTTAAAGGGAAAGACCGACAGCAGCGTCAAGTCCCTGAATGAGTTGGTGGAGGACGTCGTCGGCAGGAGCTTGAAGGATTTGAAGGCCGACGCGACACATCGGCGCGCGTAAACCACCGAAATATGACGGCGCGTCTACTTTCGAGGTCTTCCGCCGCCAATTCGACGCAGTGGCCAAGCTCAACAAATTGTCACAAGAGGAGGCCACACAGTTAATAGCCAGCCTCCAGGGATGGGCCGCGGAAGTCCTGAACGCGGTACAGACAACAGCGGCGCCCAAGGACATCTGGGAGGCCCTGGAGAATCGTTTTTAAAACCACCGCTTAGCCGCAGCGTACCGCATCCAACTAAAGGCAAGGACACAGCAGCCAGGGGAGACGCTGCAGGAGTTCGCTCTGGCAGTTGAGCAACTGCTAGCAAGGCCCTAGTCGACCTACCACCAGAGTTCGTATCCCGGGAAGCTGCCTACACATTCGTTGACGGGGTACGAGACACGGAGATTCGTCAGCGCCTAATGCTCGGCGATTATAAAACCATCCGCGAGGCGCTAACGGCATCATTAAGGATGGAGGTGGCCAAGGTAACCGCTATCCCGACGTCGAGAACAAGGAGCCTCCGCTACACCGCAGAAACAAGTCCAGCCGAGGGACGCCGGCGAAGACCTAGTGGCCTGTGTTGGGGATGTGGACAGCCGGGACACCTAGAGAGAGATTGCCGACACCAGGAAGGGCAGCCGGAAGAACGAGTAAGGCCCGACGTAGCGAGGAGCACATCGGTGCCGTCCACACCATCTCCTCGACTGACACTGCGCGCCGTCAGCCGGCGGATGGATGACAGCCTCATCGCAGACGGCTGGGTAAGAGGAAAGCCGTGCCGCGTGCTGGTGTACACCGGGGCGGCCGTGACCATCATCAGACCTGACGTGGCGAAGGGTTTGCCGACGAGGAAGCCGAGCCGACCATATCAGCTTGTGACGGCATCGGGCGACACCTTTCCTGTGCAGAAGGAGGCCCTATTGAAGTTGACCTTGGGACGGAGTGTCGTACGTCTGTGGGTGTTCGTCGCGAAAGTGGCTGAGGAGTTGATTCTGGGACTGGATGCCCTCAGGAGCCATGAGGCGACGGTCGACGTCGGCAGGAAGGTCCTGCGGTTCAACGCAGAAGAGGTTATACTCCGTCAACCCGAAGAGCGCCTAGGAATCTGCAGGGTCATATTGAACGAAGACGTGGTTGTCCCCGCGAGGAGCCAGGTCGTGGTGACGGCACGACTAGAAGGCCAGAGAACCAGGAACATGATGCTGGACCAGAAGACACCTGTGCATGGACTGTGTGTAGCCAGGGCATTGCTGCCGTGCCGAGAGGAGGTGCCAGTGAGACTGCTAAATCCAACGGACACCGATCACGACGTCCAGGCCGGGACGGAGTTGGGAACGTGCAAGCCCGTGGTAAGCGTAACAGCAATCGACAAGACACAGGAGCCGGTGCCGACGCAACACTTAGGGCCCCGGCTAGAAGGCTTACTGGAGAGCGCGGCCGACCACCTGACCGCAGAACAACTGGGTAAAGTTCGACAACTGCTGAGGCGATACCAGTGCGTCTGCAGCCAAGGCGACAGCGACTACGGCCGCACGGACAAAGTGCTTCACGGCATCGACACCGGGGACGCCCGGCCTATTCGGCAACCACCTAGACGCGTTCCGCTAGCGAAGCAAGGGGCGGTACGAGACATGATGGAGGACATGAGATCCAGGGGAGTGATTGAAGAGTCTGACTGCCCTTGGTGTTCCCCTGTAGTCTTGGTGACGGTTCGCAAAGTTCGAGGAGCAGTTGGCCGGCATAAAGGAGGACGTCACGGAGTTAGGCGAGCACTTCTAGGGCCTAGCAGGCCGCGTTAACGAGCTGGAAGGAAAGGCCGACAGCAGCGTCAAGTCCCTGAGCGCCATGGTGGAGGACGTCGTCGGCAGGAGGTTGAAGGGTATGAAGGTCGACGCGACGGGAAGCGACACAACATAAAACGCGTCAAACCTCCCAAATACGACGGCTCGTGAACGTTAGAAGACTTCTGCCGCCAGTTCGACACGGTGGCCAGGCACAACAAGTGGTCACCGGAGGAAGAGGCCGCACATCTAATAGCCAGCCTCCAGGTACAGGCCGCAGAAGTCCTAAACGAGTTCCAGACAGCGGCGGCTTCCAAGGATATCTGGGAGGCCCTGGAGAACCGTTTCGGAAACCACCTCCTAGCCGCAGCCTACCGCAGTCAGCTGAAGACAAGGTCACAGCAGCCAGGGGAGATGCTGCAGGAAAGCCGTAGTTGACCTCCCACCGGAGTTCGTATCCCGGTAAGCCGCCTACGCCTTTGTTGACGGGGTACGAGACACCGAGATACGTCAGCGCCTAATGCTCGGCGATTACGCAACTATTCATGAGGCATTAACGGCAGCACTGAGGATGGAGTCGACCAAGTTGGCGGCTACCCCGACGTCGCGAACCAGGAATATCCGCTGCATGGAAGATCGAAGGCCAGCCGAGGGACGCCGACCTAGTGGCAACTGTTAGGGGTGTGGATAGCCGGGACACCTGGAGAGACTGCCCACACCAGGGAGAGCAGCCTGGAAACGAGTAAGGGCCGTCGTGGCCATCACCACCACCCCTTCGAGTGACACTGCGCGTCGTCAGCCGGCGGAAGGATGACAGCCTCATCGCGGACGGTTGGGTGAGAGGGAAGACGTGCCGCGTGCTGGTGGACACCGGGGCAGCCGTGACCGTCATCAGACCCGACATAGCCAAAGGTCTGCCATCCAGGAAACCAAGCCGACCATACCTGCTAATCACAGCATCGGGTGACACATTGCCTGTGGAGAGGGCAGCTCTGCTGAAGCTGACCTTTGGACGGAGTGCCGTGTGTCAATAGGAGCTTTTCGCCAAGGTGACTGAGGAGGTAATACTGGATGCCCTCAGGATTCACGAAGCGACGGTCGACGTCGGCAAGAAGGTCCTGCAGCTTAACGGGGAAGACATCATACTCCGGTAACCCGAAGATCGCCTCGGAATCTGAAGGTTCGTATTGAAGGAAGACGTGGTTGTCCCTGCGAGAAGCGAGGTGGTAGTGACGGCGCGACTGGAAGGCCAGAGAACCAGGAACATGATGCTGGACCAGAAGACGCCTGTACATGGGCTATGTATAGCCAGAACATTATATCCGTGCCGAGAAGAGGTGTCAGTGAGGCTGCTCAACCTGACGGGCACCGATAACGACATTCAGGCTGGGACGGAGGTGGGGACGTGCGAGCCCGTGATCAGCATGACAGCAATTGACAAGACCGAGGACCCGGTGCCGACGCAAAACCTTGGATCCGGCTGGAGGGTTTACTGGAGAGGGTGGTCGACCACCTGACTGCAGAACAGCTGGAGAAGCTTCGGCAACTGCTGAGATGATACCAGCATGTCTTCAGCCAAGGTAACAGTGACTACGGCCGCACGGACAAAGTGCTTCACCGCATCGACACCGGAGACGCCCGGCCTATTCGGCAACCACCTAGACGCGTTCCGCTGGCGAAACAAGCTGCGGTACTGGACATGTTGGAGGACATGAGATCCAGGGGAGTGATTGAAGAGTCTGACAGCCCTTGTTGTTCCCCTGTAGTTCTGGTGACAAAGAAGAACGGCGAGCTACGCTTCTGCGTGGACTACAGGAAGTTGAACGCTGTCACCCGGAACGACTGTTTCCTTTACCCCGGATTGACAACACCCTGGACATGCTAGGTGGTGCTCAGTGGTTCTCGACCCTGGACCTGAAGTCGGGCTACTGGCAGGTAGCTCTAGACCCGAGAGACAAGGAGAAGACCGCATTATCGACAGGCCAAGGGCCCTGGCAGTTCATAGTTATACCCTTTGGCCTCTACAACGCACCAGCTACCTTCCAGCGCCTTATGGAGTCAGTGATGAGAGGACTGATTATGACGCCTGCCTGCTATACCCGGACGACAACATGATTGTCGGTAAGACTTTCGAAAACCATCTCGAGAATCTGAGTAAGGCGCTACAGAGACTGCATACGACCAACTTAAAGCTGAACGCGAAAAATGCCAGCAGTTCCGCAATGAAGTCAACTACTGGGGCCACATAGTCTCAGTAACCGGAGTGGCCACAGACCCGGAGAAGTCACAGGCCGTAAGAGATTGACCTCGGCCAAAGGATAAGCGAGAGTTGCGCAGTTTCCTGGGGCTGTGCAGTTACTGTCGCCGTTTCATAAAGGGGTTCTCCAACATCGCCATGCCCCTGACCCGCCTGACAGAGGAACACCGGCCTTATGTTTGGTCGCAGGACGCCGAAGGCAGCTTTCCAGCGGCCGAAGAAGACACTGTACTGTGCTCCTATTCTGATATTTCCACAACCACGTGGGGCTTTCATTGTGGACACCGACGCCAGTGAACACTGCATTGGGGTGTCCTATCCCAAGTCAGGACGGGCACGAGCGATGATAGCCTACTACAGCAAGACACTATCCAAGGCAGAGAAGAACTACTGCGTCACACGGCGAGAGCTACTGGAGGTAGTGAAACCTTGGAGCACTTCCACAAATACCTATACCGTCAGACATTCCACCTGAGGACTGACTACTCCGCCCTCACTTGGCTACTTAGTTTTAGGAACCTGGTAGGCCAGACAGCCCTTGGGTCCAGAGGCTGCAGGGATATGACTTCACCTCTGAACATCGTAGAGGGAAGAGCCACGGCAACGCAGACGCCATGTCCCGGAGCCCCTGTCCAGGATAGTGTGGCCAATGCACAAGAGTGGAAGATAAGGAGCGTACCACAGCTGTCAGAGTGGTCACGGCAGTGAGTGCGGATGGTTGGAATAGCGCAGGCCGGAAGAGGGAGCAGCTAGCGGACGCAGACTTGGGGCCACACTTGAAGGGGAGTGTCCCTGAGACAGGGACAAGACCAACATGGGAGAACATCGCACCGAGGAGCGCCACCTACAAGTCGTACTGGGCCCAATAGTACTTGCTAAAGATCAGAGAGGGCGTGCTATTCCGGGTATAGGAATCACCCGATGGGAAGACGCAAAGAAAACAGCTGGTACTTCCCCGAACTAAGGTCCCGGAAGTCTTGGAGGAAGTGCACGTCGGTTCTTGAGGACACCTGGGAGCGAACCGAACGATCGACAAACTACGGCAACGCTACTAGTGGCTAAGTCTCCGAGCAGACGCTGAGAGATGGTGCCGTCAATGTCATGTGTGCAAGGCTAGGAGCCGGGGTCGCATGCAGCAGTACATTGTCGGAGCGCCATTTGAAAGGATCGCCGTTGACATTGCTGGACCGTTCCCAGTTTCCGACCGAGGCAGCCAGTACCTGATAGTGGTCGTGGACCACATCACCAAGTGGCCGGAGGTGTATGCCATACCGAACCAGGAGGCAGAGACAATCACAGACTACCTCATGGAGCAAGCGTTCTGCCGATTTGGGGTGCCGTTAGAGCACCACAGCGACCAGGGTACCAATTTTGAGTCTAACTTAATGAAGGAGGCACTAGAGAGACTTGGGGTTAACAAGACCCACACAACACCTCTACATCCCCAGTCGAATGGCATGGTCGAAAGATACATCAAGACCTTAGAGGAGGACCTGAGGAAGGTCGTAGCCAGTCATCAGCGAGACTGTGACGTCAAGGTGCTACTGTTCTTGCTGGATTACCGCTCGTCAACACACGATACCACGGGGATGATGCCAGTCAGTTTAATGTTCGGCCGAGTGTTACGCCTCCCTTGTGACCTGGCTTTTGGGAGCCCTCCGGAAGCGAAACAGCCAGCAACCGAGTATGCGGAGAACCTGATAGAGCACCTCTACGACATGCACGAGATGGCTCGTCAGATCATCCAGAGGGCCAAGGACTCCATGAAGACCCGGTACGACAGGCAAGCCAACAGCCAAAGTTTCCAGCAAGGTGAGCTGGTCTGGTTGTACCGCCCTACCCGGACCAAGGGACGCTGCCCGAAGCTTCAGCAGCCATGGCAAGGACCGTACCTGGTGGTGAAGAGGATTAACGACATGGTCTACCGCATGCAGAAGGTGCCGCGGGCAAAGATGTTGGTGGTACATATGGACCGTCTGGCCCGCTACGATGGTGCTGTTCGGGTCGACCAGCCTTGAGGAGGGAGCAGTGTCACCCGAAAGTAAAGACCAGCTGACAGAAAGAGAGGGGACAGATGGCATCAAGGCCACGCCTACTCGTGTGACGGAGTGGCTCTTGCTGTGGGAGTGAGAGAGATGGATGGGGTAGGAACCATGCCTACGCCAACGCGCAGCGCTAATGTCGTGCCGAGGAGAGACAGGGTGGGGAGAAGTAACCAGAAATTACTGGATCCCTGCTTCTGCCGCCTTGGAGGACTGTGATATTTCGTTAATAGCCGGCAAACTTCCAGATACTGCGATTTGTGTATATAAGTAATACATTGGACGAGTTTATCAGTTTTAGAGTTTGAGTCAGATCTTACGGTGGGGGGCCGAGTTGACCTGCTATTGGTGAATTGTAATTGTGAGTGTTACGTAATTGTGTGTGGTACGCAATTCTGTGTAATCGGTAAGCGTACCAGGTGTAATTCGGCGGAAATAAAGAACATTTTGAGTTTGTGCAACTTGGATTTTTAATTCATCGAACCCACAACTCACAATATAAAGCATATAGGGTTCTATTCTTGGACCATTGGTTTACATCATTTCAAAGCACAATTTAACATAATTTAGCTTATAGTAGAATGATTTTGTAATATAGTTAAGCTTAGTTCTATTGTGGTTAGTTCCATTAGTTAACAAATCCTCCTAGGTAGTTTGGCTTACTTATGTTGGTTTATAGGATCATAATATAGTTCTGCTTATTTCTATGTGTTTATACACTTTCAAAGCATAGTTCAATTTCTATTTATTTACCGGAGTTCCAAATGTAGTTTAAACATAATTATTGCCAATATGTATAGTGTACTACTTTTTTAATATTATTTATATTTCTGTGGTTCAAATCCCGGCTATGGCATTGAATTTCCTACACACGTCTAGTGTGAAAGAACAATTAATTTCCGTTTATATTTATAGTTCATCAAAGTTTAATTATTGACGGATTTTGTGAATTGGTTCTTATATTTACTAATGGGTTCATTTTTGTTCAGTAGCTACATTCCTCTAAATTCTGAGATTGCTTTCTTTAATTCTTGTTGTTTTAGTTTGAGTAAGTTGCATTCATTAAGTGGTCAGTAATTTGTTCACATTGATTGCACTCACAATTAGTATCATTACGTATTTTAACTGACGGTAGTAAGATTTAGTTTTTCCATGACATGTTAAGAAGCTTGTCAAGTTTGATGCTATGTTCAAGTTTTTCTTTCTGTCATGAATGGTTGGGAAGACAGATTTGGTGATTTAACCTTTGGGTGTTGCTTGCCATTCACTATTCCAATTTTCACAACTTATTTTTGCTTCTTGGTATTTTATTTGAATTTTTAGGATTTTATTGTAGCTGACTTCTGTAGAGTGGATATTAGTGTACTCCTTTGCCAGTTAGTCTGCCTTTTCATTGCCATAGTGCTCTGTATGTGCCTTTATCCATCTAAAACTCTGCGACTTGATTTATTTGATGTATTCTTTGCACTAGAGTATTGTGGTTAGAAGGATTTTTAATGGGTCTAGGGATATTTGTCTGTTAGTGTAAATGGTTGCTATTTGTCAGTGATTTTCTATATCTTCTTTCCTCATAATCTTTTCTAAAGCCTTGATTATAATAAACTGCGCTGCCTGGTTATTAGAGCACTTTCCATCATTCTTTAGTCCTTTCAAAACAATATGGAAGTTGCAACATGTTTGGCGATATTTCTGCATTTGTTTTTGTATACTTATATCAGTATTAAATTAAGCCAGGACCCATAGAGCTGAAAACTACCCGACATTCATCTTTCAGGAAAATGGAAAACCCCGAAAAACAACGTATCCGCATAACACCCGGAGTGACATTCAAAGTCAGTACCTTTTGAAAACTACCCTAATACTATGGAGGCAGGCATTTCCACTTCTGCAATTACCTTGCTTCTTGACATCTGCCCAGCGCCAATGATTCATTGTCAAGCACATATGTGACAGCATGCTTTGATACCTCTAATGTTTTCTTTCCCCCATAAATCTTGTGGTTTTATTTGCGGAAGCTAATTGTGCTTTTCGGCAAAGTTTCATTACTCTATTAGTATTTAAATATTTCACAAATTGATTGATCTGAAGTTATCTAATGTGTTTGTGTATCACCCTATAGCGTTACTTATTAGTAGTGATAATAGTTCTCCTTTTCTACAGGAAATAAATAAAATCAGTGTTTAGAAGTAAGAAATGCTGGTCGCACTGAAAAATCTTGACGGTATGTGCCATTTCTCCGGAGCCACGTCCCATGATGGACGAACGACTGCACGAATGCTATTCGTGATTGTAGACGTTCTCTAAGGATATTTCTAGGCAAATAATTAAGGATAGAAGAAGAACCTCATGAAACAGTTTTATCAACTTTTAAAAGCCGTGCACCTTCCTCTGTTGTATGGGAAAATCGACCCACTTATCAATTACTGGTCTGAAAACATCTATAAGAGTTGTTGTTGATCCCTTTGTCGTGCCTAAAACCTTCGGCTGTGCTTTCGCTAAAGTGTCTAGCTCAAATAATTATGCTCCTGAGTGCATCTCAATTAAGACTCGGGTAGAATCCTAAGGTTTCGGTTTCGTTCCAGAAACCTTGAAGATTATAACCATCTCTTCACCTTGGCAGAGATAGAACACGTTCTTTCACCTTCGCGGCTGTCAGCACCAGGACCAGACGGAATCCACATTCAAATGTTACAACATATTTCACCTAAAGGTAAGGCATTCCTGCTCAAGGTCTATAACCATGTGTGGGTTGATGCCGCGTTTCCTTATAAGTGGCGAGAAGCCACCATTATACTTATTTTGAAAGCTGAAAAGGACCGTCACCTCCCCTCTAACTATCGTCCTATTTCCCTCACCAGTTGCGTGTGCAAGGTAATGGAACGCATGATTAATGGGCGGTAAATATGATGGATGGAAACGCACAACGTACTGAATAATATCCAGTGCGGTTTTCAACGACGCCGTTCAACAGTGGGTCTTCTTGTGTCAATATCGACACAGATTGTTTATAATCTGTATTCCTTAAGAGCTATTAAATCGTCGGAATATTTTTGACCTTGAAAACGCTTATGATACGTGGTGGTGGACTTTCCACACCTGGAATATACGTGGTCGCCTACCACTCTTCCTTCAGGAATTCATGAAGGATCGCGTTTTCCGAGCAAGGGTCGGCTCGCTTTTTCTAATCTTTTTGTTCAGCAGAACTGTGTACCAGGGGGATCGGTACTAAGTGTTACGTTGTTTGCTATTGCGATTAATTCTATCTCGAAATGTGTTCCTTCGGGGATCTCGTCATGCCTATTTGTAGACGACTTTGCCGTCAGTTGTACATCTCAGCGCACACCGTTTTTAGAGCGCCGTCAACAGACCACCTTAGACAACCTTAAGAATTGGAGTTTAAAAAAACGGTTTCCGATTCTCTGCTGAAAAAACAATCCACGTTAACTTCTGGCGCCGTCAGAGTTGATTACCTCCAACGCTGCGTTTAGGCTCGGATCTACTACCTTTTGCAGATGAGACGAGGTTCCTTGGATTGATATTTGATAGAAAACTTAGTTGGTCATCGCATATAGCACAATTGAAAGCACGATGTGACTGATCTTTAAATATCTTGCGGGTACTAAGTGGAAAATCATGGGGAGCGGATCGTACAGTGTAATTGCGAATTTAACGCACACTCATCCTTTCAAATTAGATTATGGTAGTATCGGCTATGTCTCAGCACGTCCATCTATGCTGAAGAGATTAGACACCGTTCATAATTGTGGCATAGGTACGTATAGCAGTTGGGGCATTTCCAACAAGCGCTGTTATAAGCCTGTATGCTGAATCTGCAGAACCTCCTCTGCAACACAGGCGCAACGTGTTATTAAGAAATTATGGCTGTGGACTTACTTGCAAGGCCACACATCCAAAGTTTACGCCGTTCTTCAACACCTTAATGGACGCTCGTTATAGGAACACTTCACTTAAACCAAAGCCACCTGGTTTCAGTTTCCGAGAACTCCTTAGAAAGCTTGACACTGAAATGCCCAAGATGCATCCCAAAGAGCATACCCTCCTTGGTTGTGCAGAACGTCCCATGTAGATCTGGGCATGACTAAATACGATAAATCAACCATGCCTTTGTCTAGTATCCGCACATGTTTTTTTAGAATTGTTATCACTTTATAAAGACCATTAATTTATACTCATGTCTCCAAGAGCTCAAATGGTGTTGCTTGTGCTTATGTGTGTGGAACCGAACCATATACATTTGGATTCCATACTAGCACCTCCATTTATACTGCAGAGCATTATACCATATACCGGGCCATTTTACATGTACGTCGACGAAAAATGGGGGACTGCTTAATGAAGAGTGATTCCCTCAGTGCACTTCAAAGCCTTCGTCAGCTGTACAACTACCACCCTATTGTGCAGCGTATCCAGAATGTCCTCCACATTTTACACGCTTCTGGCGTCAGTGTGGTCTGTGCATGGATTCCTGCTCACGTTGGGTCGACGGGGAATGAAATGGCAGGTTCAGCAGCTAAGACGGCTAGCATGGACCTCAGGGTTAGAGTACCGTCTTTTACCTCGGGAGATTTTAGAGCTGTATTGCGGAGAGCTGTGCAGTCCTGCTGGCAGGAAGAGTGGTCCGCTCTCCACAGCAATAAACTTAGGTCTTTTAAGGAACTTCCGATTCCCTGGGTTACCTCCTGTCGTTCATCTAGTCAGGAGGAGGTGCGTTTAGCTAGGTTACGCATTTGGCACTGCTTTTTACGCATAGTTTTCGGTTAAGAAGGGAGCCTGCTCCAGTCTGTCCATTTTGCAACTAGCCCTACTCGTGCTACTAGAGTGTTTTTGCCTAGCACACCTTAGGACGTCTCTGCAGATGCCGGCCAGCTTTGCAGAAATGTTAGCGGATGACAACAAAGCGGTGGAGAAGGTTTTTAGGTTCTTTTATAAATTAGAATTTAGTGAAACGAATTATTTGTTCTGTTTGGTCTTATATCTCTTGTTATTGACTCTTTGTTTTTGTTGTGTACATATCGTATTTTTGAGAGTTTTTTTTACACCTTTATTAAGTTTTAGAACCATTTATGTCTGGCTTTGGCCAGGAATGAGTTTTAAAGGGCTCTGATAACCGCTGCAGTTGGGCGCCCTTTTTCACATATAATCATCATCATCATCATCATCATCATCCGGAGCTGCGTGACGCGTTAACAATCTGAGTTTTAAACTCTGATCAATCAAGTACTTGAGACACATATTACCAACAATTGGAGTTAGTTCATGGGGTTGTGTAAATAAACAAAAATAAACAAATTTCCTCACTGACTTGATAGAACCTCCACACTTGATGAAGTTATGAAAGATGGGCGACAAAACTTAAAACAACTGCAGTAACCACAGGATAGAAAGTTGAAATCCGAAATTCTGCCGTGCAGATGTATGGAACAATACTGTGGCTATATGACTGAAAGCTTTTAAAAAAATCTGTTTTCCATTTTCAAAAGCAAAAGCATCTTTGGATTATTTGAGGTTTCGGCGAGCTGCATAATATTCAGAAATCACAAAATATGCATTATCTCTTAATGGCTTGTATTCTGTATTTGAAGAATTTAAAGAAATCTGGAATAAAACAAATCGAATTCTGACTCAATTCCTAGCATAAGATTTCCACTGTACAAGATAATGAACACAAAACACATAGAAAAATAGTTGCTACTTTATTATGTGTCGTCTGGTTGTTAGGAAAGCTTTATCTTTTCGTACTCATGACTAGTCTTCAAGGTGTTAGTTTAGCCTATATATGGCTAGTGTGAAGGAATTATTAATTTCCATAAATTAACTTAAATAATAAGAGTTAAATTATGAAGCCTGGGAGTCAAGTTTCCATAAGTCTCCACAAACTGTGTATCTTGAACACGAGAGCCCCTGGTTTAGAGGGAAAATATGAGTCAAATGGAGAATTTAATGCCATGACGACATGTTGGCCATGGTAGCTCAATGGGTAAGAGCGACTGGACTGAAACCAGGAGATCCGTGGTTCAAATCCTGGCCATGGCATTGAATTTTTCAGTTTGACTATCTATCCAAAACCTTAGCCTATATATGGCTAGTGTGAAGGAATTATTAATTTCCATCAACTAAGTTAAATAATGTTAAGATATAGCCTAACTCTTTCAGGAAATTCTGCGTGGGAGTTGAAAGCAAACAATGGAAAATAATTATTTACTACAAATCCTCTTTCACTTGCTTTACTGCTATAAAGCAGCCTGCAATAATACAACTCATAATCACTCATTGTCATAGTACCCTTTTAATTTCACCAGAACAGTACCCTACTGTTCGTGAATGTAAGTTTGTTACTATGACAGACGCCATCTGTTCACGCGTATTCCAAGGTCACGCAGAGACAGCAGTAACCGTATACAGGTAGTTCAAATAATTGACTCTGAGTTTTGCTCGAGTCTACTGGAACTCACTGAAACTGCAGTTCATGAATGAGAACATTCTGCTAATTGTGGTGGTGTTATATAAGAGTGTGGACAGCAAGTGAACGAGTTGTGTAACAGTCACACTGAGTTATCAAGTTACATTGTTACATCATTAAACGAGTGAATTACTAGATTTTACCATGCCAAAGGTGTCCAGTGCTCGACTTATCGTTCTGGCTCAGGAATTCAAACAAGATTTCATAGACGCAGATGGAACTGCAATTCGTTGTACTATTTGCGATTCGGGAATTTCGTTAGATGAATAACACCAACGAGATCGCATCAAACAGCATATTTCCAGCTCTAAGCATCAGACGAATAATACTCTTCAGGCAAACAAATCGTGGCAGCCTCTATTACGAAATACTTTTCAACAGAATTCTTCAAAAAGCCAAAATTTTAAGGAAATCGGCATTTTAGTTGGTTTAGTTCTTACACAAGCAGGAATTCCTCTCAATAAGATGAACCATCTAGACTTCAATGGATTTCTTGAAAAATACACAAAGATGTCAATGCCGAATGAGAGTACTTTAAGAGGAAAAAAAACTACATGGAAATTATTTGCCAAGAAACCATACAAAGAATCAAAAAGAAAGTGTCCGATTGCAACGTGGGATTCATTGTGGATGAAACCATAGACTCGATGGAATGATATATTTTGAGCATTTCATTTTTTCCCTTAGTGGGAGAGAAAGTTAAGCCCAATGTTGTTAAAAAGGGTTGAGCTGCAAAAAGCCAAAGCCAATACAGTAATGCAGTTAATGATGGACTTTTGTCAAAAATTGGCCTTCTGGTATCGAGTTTGAAAAGCTTCTCTTGGTTACGGACAAGGCTCCATATATGGTTTCAGTTGTTAATTAATTGGAACTTTTATTTGCTAAGTTCCTGTTATGGATCACATGGAAATCACTGGCCTGTCCCTTCCAAATTTCCGGTGTCTTAAACACAGGCCTTAAAGTACCTATAACAGCTTCATGTGTTTTCCTTGTTCTGAGTGTGATGATTTGATGTACTTGTTTGGAATTCAATGAATTAGAGTAGAGGAAAGAGAAATTGTGTATAATACAATTTCAAATCATTAGACTTCAGTATGCGGCACAAGATAATTTTATAAGTCTAAAGTAATAATATTGCGAATAGATTATGAGTTTATGTGCAAGCAGAGGGTGTGTGAGTGAGTATGCGCGCGCGCGCGCAGAAATTCCGCAAGTCCCCTCTCAGCCCGTTACATACCTTTTTGTAACTTGACCGTGGATATAGCTTGTAGATTTCATAACTGGTGTATATGTCACAGATACATTGCAGACGTATAACATTTTACTGTACATATTGCCTAAACATTACACATTTGCACATTGGGAGTAGGTACAATTCACATAACTGTGGCGTGAGGGACACTTTATATAAAGTGTCGTCTAAAACTGCTCTCCAGCAATCCTTGTAGACCTTATTATTCATAGGCATTATTCCAACTTTAGATAATAGTAACGCACTTTATTTTGAACTGTGTTTTGAACAATAATTGAATCGTGTGTTACGGGTATGTATTGCGCAAGATAATGAACTTGAGATCAGAGCAACATTAATGTGTGATCATTGAAAAAATTGTCTTAATATAAGTATTATATTATAAGTATAATATTATAATTATATTATTATTTATAATATATAATTATACACTATTATAATATATACAATAGTACGTGAGACTACTTTAATTCGAATCTAAACACCTGGAAGGGAAGAAAGAGAAAATGATGGTGAGACGGACTGTCATTAGGCTTTTGATTGATCAGGGAAGGCAACGAATGTTTTCTTTCATTGGCATTTGTTTGATTTTGTATATTTGGTGTTCTGTGTTATGTATAGAAATGAATAGGACTTTTAATTAGTTGAGCATTGGTAAAGCGCAAAGTTAAATAATCATGTTTAAATGCTCCAGATGCGTCCAACTTTAGCGGCTGGGTATCGGTATTACTGAAATAAAATTAGCACTTTACGAAATAGTGTTACTCGTTTGAAATCTCGCAAAAAGCTGTGCGTAAAATTATTAATATACCCGTGTACATACCCTTGCAGCAACATTCCTCAGTTGCTCAGGAGGAACTGAAAGAAGGGATATTTTTCTTCTGTTTAAGGACGTCAATGTTGTTTTTAATATTATTAAATGTTAATAAACAGTAGTGTTACTCGTCTGAAATCTCGCAAAAAGCTGTGCGTAAAATTATTAATATACCCGTGTACATACCCTTGCAGCAACATTCCTCAGTTGCTCAGGAGGAACTGAAAGAAGGGATATTTTTCTTCTGTTTAAGGACGTCAATGTTGTTTTTAATATTATTAAATGTTAATAAACAGTAGTGTTACTCGTCTGAAATCTCGCAAAAAGCTGTGCGTAAAATTATTAATATACCCGTGTACATACCCTTGCAGCAACATTCCTCAGTTGCTCAGGAGGAACTGAAAGAAGGGATATTTTTCTTCTGTTTAAGGACGTCAATATTGTTTTTAATATTATTAAATGTTAATAAACAGTATTTTTAATTATGGTATTTATAATTAATATTGCTTTAGTCACTTTCCATCACTTTTAAGATTTAGTGACTTTTGACTATCACTAGTTGGCAGTACTGGAAATGGGCTAATGTAGCGCGCTGTGGTATCACTTATGAAAGAGTAAATAGAAACAATGCGTGTATTATTTTCTGACCTCTGTCTGATGAAGTAAAATAAACGTGAATCGCTTACATTCTGTTGTTTGTACAAGTAATTCTGAAGACAGAAAATGTCTAAACGTAAGGGGCTGAGTGTAGAAGAAAAGAGGACACGAATGCTGCAGATATTTTATGAAAAGAAGGAGTTCTTTCAACTAAAGGTAATGCTCTCCAATTTTATTTCAGTCATATGTTAGAAAAGGCAGATATATTTTACTTCTTGGAAACGTTTATACATTTTGTGTGGCTACCAACAGAGAGGGGAACCAGCGAAATGTTTATTAAACTTATTATTTCTCTGATAATGTATTAACGTTTGCCTAGCACTATTAAGGAAGCATAAATTTAATGCATTTGCAATTTCATATGAATATATCATTAATATTGAGGAGATGTCATTAGGTTTTTCAGATCTACAAGTTTCAGATTTGGTAGGATTCCATTGTTTGATTTTGTTCAAAACTTGTTATAAAGCTTGATATATACTTAATGTTAATGATTCCAAGGTAGGCGCATATTACAATGCAGTGAGTGGATGATAAAATTTATCTCAAGTAGGTACTAAACAATGGCCTCAGTGATAGTTGGTTCACAGTAAATCATTAACTAAAACCAGTAAATGGCAATAAACATTATATTCTCTGTTCAGTTGTTGCTAATGGTTTGTTTATGAACATATACTGTGTAAATTGTATTTTATACGGTAAAACTATAAAGGCACTTAAGTGCAAACATATCAATATTATTAACCTTTAAGTAAATAACATTACATAGGTAATGTGTTAATATTAATAAATAATTACGCAGGTACATATGTAATACACATGCCATTATTGAAGTTATTTCCAGGGTTAGGATTGTTACGTGCAAATTTCAGATGAAAAAAGGAAGGGAAATGGTACTCAAGGTAAAAAAAGGGACCAAAGGGTGCTGGTTTATTCAGCTAATTCAACAATTTCTCTTTCCTCTATTCTAATTTATTGAATTGCAAACAAGTGCATCAAATTATCACTCTCATAAGAAGGAAAGCACATGAAGCTGTTATACTTTAAGACAATAAGCATCTCTACATTTTTAAGTCTGTTTCTATTAGATGATGCTAAACCTTTTTTTGACATCCGAGAAATGAGTGGGGCAAATCTTGTATTACTTCGGAATGGCAATTCTACAAATGTGGCAAAATCCTCAATGTCTGTTTTCTTCTGAAGACTAAACTTGAATTTGTCTTTGGCAAAGCCATCTAACTGCTCCCTCATGGAATTAAAAATATCCCACTGTTTCTCCTTTTCCAAACCTTGTTGTTCTAATAGTTTAATGGCTGCAGTTGGGTACTTATAGCTATGAACACAGTATAGTTCGGTCTGCAAGTTATTTATTTTCTCCAGTAACAGAAGTTCCTGTACCTTGGAAATTGCACCTGTGTCAGCTGGATCCAAAGAAAGCACATCCTCAATTTTGTGAAAATTCGATCCAAGATCCCCAGCGAGTAAAGACTGGAAATTTGGAAGGGGCAGGCCAGTGGTTTCCTTGCAGACAACACAATTCAGAGCTTTCAGTAAAATCTTCTTCAGGGCAGAGATAAACTGATTTGCAATGTCCTATTCGTTTCTTATGGTTTCACAAACTGTGAAGGGCATGAACCAAGCATGTCACATGCCTCAACTTAGGAAATAAAGACTTCATTTGGTAAAGAGCTGAAATCATGTATGGAGCCTGGTCCGTAACCACGAGAAGAATTTTTTAAACTTGATATCAGAAGATTAGACTTTTTGACAAAGGCCCATAATTGATTGTATTACTGTAGTAACATTGCCTTTCTGTAGCTCATACAATTTTTAACAACATGGGCTTAACTTTCTCCCTTGCGAAGTGAAAAACTAAAATGTTCAAAACAATCATTCCATCGAGTCTATTGTTTCAGCCACATGATTCCCACATTGCAATCACTTTTCCCTTGATTCTTTGTATGTTTCTTGGTAAACAGGTTCCATGTAGTTTTTTCTTAAAAGTACTCTCATTCGGCATTGACATCTTTATGTATTTTTTAAGAAATCCCTTGAAGGCTCAATGGTTCAACTTATTGAGAGGAATTCCTCCTTGTGTAAGAGCTGCACACAACTCAGTGTTGATTTCCTTAAAATTTTGGCTTTTTGTAGAACTCTGTTGAAACGCATTTCGTAAAAGAGGCTGCCATAATTTGTTTTCCTGAAGAGTCTTGTTTATTTGTTGCTTAGAGCTGGAAATGTGCTATTTGTTGCAATCTCGCTGTTGTTTTTCATCTAGCAAAATTCCCAAATTGCAAATTGTGTATCAAATAACAGTTCCATCGGTGTCTATGAAATCTTGTTTGGATTCATAAGCCAGAACAATAAGTAGAGCAGTGGACACTTTTGCCATGGTAAAATCTAGTAATTCACTCGTTTAGTAATGAACAAAAGATTAACACCAGTTCACTTTCTAACTCAATGTGACTTACACAACTCATTCACTTGCTGTCCAAAACTGCCACAATTACCAGAATGTTCTCATTCATGCTGAAACTGCAGTCTGAGTGATTTCTAGGTGCTTCGAACACAACTCAGAGTCAGTTCTTGGAATTATGCGTATAAGGTTACTTCTGTTTCTGCATGACTTTGGAATCTGCACAAACAGATGACGTCTGTCACAGTAACAAACTCACATTCACGAACACTAGGCTACTGATACCTAGGAAATTAAAAGGATAGAATGATCTACAATGACAGTGAGTCATTGTATATCATACTCCAATGTGTAAGAACTATGATACAATGATGCACAAAATTAATATAATTTTGAGTCAAATTAATACTCAGTGCTCCACTTATTACTAGTATTTACCTAGAATGCATTTCATTAAGATCTTCCTAACATCATCAGCTGTTGTCGACTAATAGATGTTGGTTTGATGAATTCCTTGGAGGTGATAGGGGCAAATCTGTCTGTATCTTGATGAACTTGAAGTTTGGGTTCTCTTCAAAGGTAATGCCGAAATAGAACAATTTTCTTACATATTTCTTTATGAAATTTTTTTCCCATGTGGTTAATGCAGCTGGACCTTGGACACTTTTAATAAGTGTATTTCTTGTTCTATATCATGATTATCCTTCCAAAAATGGTACGCTACTGCCAATTTATCTATTTGTTTGTTCCTGATGTTCCTAAAATGCTCTTTAAGCATAATATTCAAATTCCTTATAGTTTTTCCAATGCAAAATTTGTCACAGCCCTTGCAGTTTACCCGCTTCACACCTGATTTTTTTGTCTCTAGATATCTCCATTAACACCATTTTCTTAAGATAAGTGAAGTTTTTTATTACAAATATTTATAGTTGTGTAATAATCTCCTTTGTATTCTGTGATTTCAAAAGGTGTTGTACACCAAATTTGTTCTGTGGGGCCAAAGTAATGTGATCTTTGAAGACTTTTTGGAAAAGGTGTGTAGCTCTGGGATGATATGTAAATTTTCTGTATGAAGTTTCATTGCTGATTGGGGAAAGAGTAGTTACTTGTTTGCATCTTTGTTGTCTTTTGAATTTATCAATTTTCTTTTTGACCAATTGAGCAGTGAATCCATTGTATTCTGCAATGTGAATTATATTTTTGTACTGTAATTTTTTCTGAAGTGTGAGCAGTAAGAAAGGGACTATTGCAAGCCAAAGGAGAAGAGTAGTAAAACTTATTTGCTTCGATAGTGGATTGATGGAAATCCTACTCTTAACAACAGATGGAAGTATAGTAGTGGGTCAATGTGTGAAGAATATGTTTTATTTTAGTATTTTCAGAATATTTTAAAACTCATTGTGATTTTCAAGTTAGAGGTTGTTGGTTTTAACTAAAATAAACCCATATTATTTTTATACCATTGTTATAGGTACCCTGTAACAAAAAATTATACATTATCAACATTTTCAGACAGCTGCTCATATAAATGATTGTTTTCAAGATCCACACAACCTTATCAGCAGCATTTACTATAAGTAGAAGAGGAAATGATGGCAATTGTATTTTTTAAAGGATTAGCAAACAAGCATTAGTTTCCACCAGCATTGCTTTGAATTAGCTAAAGAATGTAAAATTTTGAAATTTCCTGGAAAAATATTCTGGATAAAAAGTTTGTGATAAATCAACAATAAGGAAAAACTGCCATGATAAAGTTTATGAAGAGGTAATTTAATAAAATTATTTAAATGTGTTATAAAAATTACTTTCAAATGGAAGCAAAATTATGTATGGCTTGTAGTGCCTTGGAATTTGATTTATTAGCTTATTATCAACAAATGATTTTTTACACTTGTTCCCCTTCAAAAATAAGATTCAAAATTATACTTCTGATCTTTACTCATTTTCAATGAAATAATTCTATTCAGGTAATAGAAAATTAGGAAGAACTCTTGGTAATGTTACAGATGCAGCAGTACACATGCTTAAGGCTGTTAAAGTTTTACATGCACATATTTTATTATAAGGCAGTTCATATGACTAGTTTAGCGGATGTTCTCCACCTGTTGACAGGGGAAATTCAAGCAAATTTTCCAATGCCTTAATTTCTTCTCTGAAAAAAGTGTTGATGAAGGTGCCATCAAGTGTGAAATTATTTGCTAGTAGGATACAAGATACTCATCTATCCCTAGAGCCAATCCTTACGAAATGAGGATCAAGGACTGAAGTAGTTGTATATTACAATGAAATAGGTGCTCACCGTGATGGACAAAAATGAAGCAGCAAAAGTGCTTGCAATGAGAAGAGTCTCCAGAGTAAATGAGAGTTTATTAAGATCTGCTTTAGTAAAATCCTAGCTGTAATCACATATTTGGAAGAAAAAGATGTGCCTTTGTCTTCTGCTCTACAGTACGAAACAGCTGTCGCCAGACACATACCAGAACAGATAGGAAAATATCTTTGTAACAAAATAGAGCAAATTGGAGCAAGGAATCTAGGATTAATCTTTCTTTGGGATGTGAATAAGATGCTACAAAGTGAATCTGAAAAAGAACTTAATGCTTATTCTGTAAGTAATGAAACTGTCCTGAGGTTTTTTGTGAAGCAGAGCGATCTTCCACTTCATATAAAAACATTTTTTAGTGACTGAAGAAAATCGTTTCTTCCAGAAAAAGAAGAAAAATATTTGTTTGTTGCAATAAAAACAACTAATGCTAGAATAGACTGAAAGAGACACTAATAGTGTTAACTTTGTTAATGCCTGAATTTAAGAATAAATTAAAAAATTTAATTAATTCAACAAGATTAATGAATGTGCAAAAGTTGAAACAATGTACTTTATTTTAAATGTATATTATAAAGTTTTTAGAGCATGTTTACCAGATTTTTGTGCATTTATTCATGCTTTATAGTGCATATAAATCTGAGCTCTAGTCATCACAGACATGTAGGAAGACGATTTGGAAAGTTGTCGAGTACCTCTTTAAGCATCATATAGTTTTAGCTGCTAAACTCTATTAAACAAGTCTACTGTTCTGTAACATCAGCAGCTCACATTTGCCCAATCTACCTCAGGGATTCTGCAATACTGCCTGTTCAGCTATCCATAACTTATTCCATTCTGTGATTCACATGACAATAAAGATGGTCTCAAAAAGATTTGATTGGCCAAACATCAGGAAGGATTGTAAAATTTGCATTTTGGTTAATCTGGATGTCAAGTGCAAGATTCACAAGCATACAAAATAAATTCCAGCAGAATTTCCTGTATCAAGTAAATAATTCCAGCACATTGATGTGCACTTGTTGTACCCTATCCTTCTGTAAAGAATTTTATTACCTTTTAACTGTTATTGAGAAGTTCTCTTTGGTTAGAGGCAGTCCCATTAGAAGATAAAGCAATCAAAACTATAACTGAGAACTTTAATCTCTGTTGATTCTCAAGATTTGTATTCCAATACACATCACAACAGACCAAGGTTGTCAATTCAAAAGTGGAATGTTCAAGACCAGGAGCAAGTACCTAGGTTCACAGAGTAACTGCACGACAGTGTACCACCCGCTAGCCAACACAGAAAGCCTTGAAAGTCAGCCTTTAAATGTCATCTATTAAAGGCATATTCTTGGGTGGAAGCCCTTCTTTTGGTGCTGTTAGGTTTTTACACTGCAGTAAAAATAAACTGACTTTAGTCTTATATCAGCTGAATCTTTCATCGTTCTACACATTAATTCCTTTCCCTGGTAGGGTACTCGTGTTGAGTGTGGTGGTATCTCTTAACAAGACTTTGTAGACTTTGTAAGCTGGTCACTATGCGTTGTCTTTGAAATTCTCTTCTGTTTTGCATGGTTACAGATAAAAGTAAAGAATGATTTTTCATTTGAAAAATATTTGGTATTGAAAAGTTTAGGCAAATAACAGAGTATCTCAGATAGTTATGTAAAAAAATGAAGCTGCTGACAGTGAAGTAAACTAAGTATTAAGAATAACTAAACACTATAGCAACACAACTTCACTATTACTTATCTTGTTTAAAATCCTCTGGGACCATTTTCTGAGCAACTCTTCATTTTCTGTCACACAAATTTGCTGTTTTTTTAATAGTTTGATTTACAGGTTGATAAACATACCTCTAAACAAGAAAGAATTTAATACAGAATATAAACACATTATTAACAGTGTTTTAATTAATGGTTTTAATAAAGATTTTATACACAAAAGGTTAGAAAAATTTAAATATCAAAAAAATGTAAATGATGTTTTACTCTAAAAAAGTAAAAAATTATTGTATTTTCAAAAAATGTACATATCATCCATGGGCAAATATAAAATTCCAAAAAATGTTCAAGGAAGTTGGTATAATACTGGCACCTTAAAATAAATACAGCATAAAAAATTTACTACAGTTTTCTAAAAAGACGAAATTTCAGGTAACAAAAAATCTGGTATTTATCAAGTTAACTATTTAGAATGCGATCAGGTTTATGCTGGTAGGACCAAATGTCATTTAGAAACCAGCGCGAAGGAACATTTCAGAAATATTAAATATAAAGACAGATGAATCGGCAGTGGCTGATCATTTTTGGTCATCTAAACATGAAATAAACCCAGAAGTTAAATGATTGAAACAATTGAACGAACCGATAGATTTAATGGTTTGGGAGGAAATATTTATTTTGAAAAATAAAGATCATGTGATGAATTTTGATATTCCACAAGTAGATGTCATCAATAAGTTTGTGTTGTCCCCAGTAGATGGCAGTAAGATAGAGCTATTCTTCAAATTCTGGAAGTGGCCAAGGCCAGTCAGTGTGTCAATGTCAAGTTGACAGGTTGAAAATGAAGCAGAGTTGCTTTGAAACCGGTCCCAAAGGATTTTAAACAAGAATATCTCAGAAACGATTCATCCCACAAAAAATGTATTTGACTTAAATAAATTGTATGTTTTAACAAGATCTACATTTGTTGTGCAGTGATATTTTGTCAATCTCTTGCAATTTGCCAGATTTTTTTTTAATTTATTGTATTGTATTTATTTCATCTTTTGGAACATAACACATATGTTATAGGACACGTCAGTTCAAGATACAAAGATAAATATAAAAAGTTACATAAGACTAAAATCTGTAACAGATACAGGATCCAACAAAAGTCTAAAGTAGAAAAAGCAAGTAAATATAAACTATATAAAGACCATAGAGAAATGCTATATAAAAGTAATTTATGTAATAAAAGTAATTTATTTATGTTTCTTTTTAAATTGTCGTCCAATGCAAGTCATATTGGACAATGAATCCAATAGACGAAATGATGCTCCAGTGAGTCCAGGTTCAAAGAGCTTAGAGTATCTGACATTCATTTTTCAGGATAAAGGAAAATCCCAGAACAAATGTTATCCGGATAACTCACACTGACTGAGATTCAAACTTGGGACCTGTTGACACCCTACCACTCTCACACTTGTGTCATACATACTACCACTGCCCTACAGAGGCGATTTGGTTTGCCAGTTATGATCCTGAAGAGGGCTTCTGAGGACATTCCCAGAAAATTCAAGATATACATTACATTTATTGTGAAAATATTTTAGATATGGTAATTTTAATCAAAATTCTTATTCATTTTTGAGGAGGTTTATAATTTTCAAGTGTTCCATCTAAAGGTAGTCTAGAGTGTGAGAACTTTCTTGAAAATCTTTGTGTCACACTCTTGGAAGATGCTCAACTTAACCCTTTATTTGGCAAATGATTTTGCTACTTATGCCGGTTTTGCTGTACTTGCTAAACTGGTTCTCATACAGCTTTCTGCAGTGTCTCAACACATTTGATTCAAATAGCCATGATCGTTAATGCAAAATGCAATGGGCTGGCCACTCATACATCATGATTTCGAATCTTAGCATCTGCAGTCAAATGTGCCTATGGTAAAAGATGGGGAGGGCCTAAGTAAAATAATTGATGTGACGGTATGCTTGGATGTTGACAGGCTATCATTTGACTGCATTTGCTTGGATTTTGCCATTTAATACTTAAAAAAACACTAAAATGTAATTGTAAAAATAATATAATATTGTGACTTTGTGGGTTCATAGAATTAAAAGTCCAAACTGCAGAAATTCAAATGTTCTTTATTTGCATAGAAATACACTTCATACACCAGCAGAATTATGTCACATACACAATTACAATCTTCCAGTTTGTCTGCCATAGGTCCACACTGCATTCACTATCTAGGCTCCTTGCCGTAAACTGACTTGCCTCGACCAGCGTAGTTGCTTTTATTCACCACTCATTGGTTCTCGAAGTTTCCCGACTTCTGCTGAAGTATCACGGTCCTTCACGATGGAGTGAGAATTGTCTCGACCATCTCCATCTCTTTCCCCCTCTCTGCCACTCCCTCAGCGAGTGCCAACCAGCCACATGAGTAGGCGTGGCTTGAGCGCTATTTCTGTTTTTCTCTCCCTGCCATCTGGCTTTGGCTAGGCGTAAATGATGTCTCGCGACAGTATTTACAATTGAAATGACTAAAAGTTTTGCTAGTATAACCAACAAAGGCCAGTAAAATGTTATAATAACAAAACAACTGCATTAAAATATTTTAAAATTGAATATAGTGTAATGTTGCCCTAGGGCAACACCGCCAAATAAAGGGTTAAATACTATTATGTATTTCAAATGGGAAGAATTCTGGAGTCTAGCTAATCAGTGTGTTAGTGCACTCTGCATTGCCAGCTTGTTACCCCCACTCTATTGATATTTCCCTCTCTCTTGCACATTCATATGACATGCAGGTCTGCTTGACGCTAGATGTAAGGTTAACCAAATTAAATTTTCCAAACTTTTATAATGATGCAGTTGCCAAAATTAAAGTTGGAAAAAGCAATTTTGCAAATTATATATATATATATATTTTTTTTTTTTAAATGCTATAATTATACTGATTACAAAGAAAATGAAGCTATTTACAGTGGAGTAACAAACACTACACAAATAAAAATATTTAGTAAATATTCTCCACTTAACTTAAGAAGCTGATGACAATACTTCAATTATGTTTTTGTGAGATTAATTTCAGGGACACTTGCCCACATCTTCAGTCAACACAATTCGTTGTCAAGGATAATTTGACAACGAATTGTGTTGACTGAAGATGTGGACAAGTGTCCATGAAATTAATCTCACAAAAACATAATTGAAGTATTGTCATCGGCTTCTTAAGTTAAGTGGAGAATATTTACTAAATATTTTTATTTGTGTAGCTATAATTATAGTTTATGAATTACCTGTTTTTCTAATCCAATGGAACTGCCAATGGCTCATCCACTGTCAGTGTCACATCAAGAGACAGTTCGTCATTGTCACTGTCTTCATCATCTGAGTCTTGCAAATTTATGATTATAGGTTCCAAAATCTCGTCATGTGCTATTTCTTTCTTAAAATCATCTTCTTGTAGGTTTTCTGCATGTCTCATGCAGTTTTTCCTGTTGTGTTGCCTTGTCAATTTCTTTGTGAACAAGTCATTCAACATCCGTCAGTTTAAAGGTATTATTTGTGTTTGCAACCTTCCGTTTTATTTGAGCCCGCACCAACTCATTTGGATTAAATTGGCAGTGATAAGCTGGGAGGCATATTACGCCGTGTCCCATTTCAATTGCAAGTTGATCCAGCTGATTACACTTTTTCCGTGTTTTTAAATGGAAGTGCTCTTTGCAATAACTCATCTTTAGTTTCTGCTTCTGAAAATTCAATCTCCCTTTTTTGCAACCATTCAACAATTTCATTCTTTCTGCTGGCCAAATTTGGTATTTTATTTGCAATAATCAAATATTATGGCACATGCATTATAATAATGCTTCCCTCTTCTAAATAATTTAAGAATCTGTTAAGAAGCCATCCTTTCAATGTATCAGCTGTCATTTCTTCTTGGTAGTCTTAATATTTCTGGAGAGAAAAATCCATTTGCTGTCTGGTAGGAACCCTGACTTAGCAGATCCTGCATGACAAATGATGAGCTGACTGCCTTTTCCAACAGGTACCTTTAGGCCACCCTTTTTTGAGGATTCTTGCCAAATTTATTTTTGAGCGTGGTTTTTATTTACCCATGTCTCGTCTAAGTAAAAGATGGGTCTCACATTACCAGAATGTCTAATTTCTTGCATTTTGTGTAAGAATTTTGATCTTGCTGCAACAATGTTACTTCTCTCCATTAAAAATTGACAACCAACCTGAACCCTAATCCCCTCAAAATTCTGAAAGTCGATTTTGAGCCAGTGTATGAAATGTTAGTTTTTAGAGTGCAAGTTATTTTTTGTATAGTTGGAAATTCACCTTGGTCATAAAACTCAAACACAGTTCTATGTACGAAAGTCCTTGTCAAAGTCACTTAAATTTGTAACCCTCTTCAGAGCACCAGCATGTTTTCTGGGTGACACAAACCTTGGGCACCACTGGGATCAGATTTTCTTGCATCCCCACAAATGCAGAAAACACTTGCTTTACCTGCGCCATACACTTCAGCAGTGAGCCATTGAGCATGTTTGAAATCTAGCTGATTTCTATATTCCTCATTGCCCATCTTTTTGAAGTACGTGTAGACCTTAAAAATAATACTTCGAGCCTGACTTTGCAATACCTGCATATTTGATTCCCCACTAAATTCACCGCAAGAAGCCATTGTACTATTTAACTCTTACTCTACTCTTGTCTAAAGACGAATTGAATAATATTGATTTGAACTCTCCAGAGTAAATAAACACTGCTTATCTAGCAGTCATTCATAAACATAAGCATACAACATTCCACAGGCTAGCAGGAAATGAAGTGTTTACTCTTTCTCGAATTTAAATCCTTGGCTTATTCAAAATAATTCTTTTATCACATCATGTCAATAGTTTAAATTTCAGTTCTGAGTAATTACAAATATATGTACACACATACAAACTAACCAGTGATGAAGTGCTTTACCTCACTATGTGTCGGTAAGTGTATTGATATTTATTTGTTTATATCACAAAAATTATTTGAGCTGATACACTTTTACATGCTTTTTGAGACAGAGGAACAACTGAATGATACTGCTTTGAACTCTCTAGAGTAAATAGATATTATGAACCATTCATAAACAAAGATATGTGACCAGATACATTCTGCCAGGCCGTTAGGAAGTATACTTTTTCCTCTTGCTTGAATATAACAAACACCTTGACTTATTTAAAGTAATTCTTTTATCACATCATATCAAACATTTATGTTTCTGTTCGGAGTAATTACAAACATACGTACAGGCATACATGCCAACCAATAATGCTATTTATTACAGTGCTTATGTCACGACACATTGTTATAATATAATTGTGCTTTATTTGTTTGTATTAGGAAAACTATTTGAGCTAAAAATATGGGGTTTTTATGATTATGTTAGATGCATTACTCTACCTTCCATGTGGATCAGTTTAGGCAAAATATGAATTTTTGTCTTATTGCAAATAGTATTTAATAGGGATTGATTAGGTAGGCGCTCGTCACACACCACTTAGAGAGAATGCAGTATGACAACACCGCAGGACTCCGATTGGTTGCTCACCTAGTAGCACTCAAGGACAAACATCATCCCATTTGAAACCGATAGTAAATTTGGTATTTAACCAACTTTTTGAGTTTGAGTTATGCTGTTCACACACACACACACACACACACACACACACACACACACATGCAGACCTTTGTCTTTTTTTCCTTCTTTGTATTCATTAAAGACTCAAAATGTAATTGTGGTGAAACTTGAACATTGAATTTTTGAGTAGAATATGGTACCTCCCCTACTTACTGTATATAGTAGAGAAAGTAAAAACTGTAAAGGCATTAAAAACTTGTACCTATCAATCTGATCATTCACTTAGATTAATATGTAATTATTAATGTATAATATATGGTAACAATGGGAATACATCTGCATGACTACATCAATAGCAAAACAGAAAGTTTATTTTGTGTGTCGTAACTCCATTTGTTTGTAACTGTCAAATGATGCATTTTCACCTTCTTCCAATGCAGGTTACCAGTGTCAAACATTACATGCATTAAATGCTTACTAACTGTAGATCCATTAATACGAGAGTTGTTTCCAGTTTGTTTAGCTGTACCAAGCTTTATTCCTTTATTAATAGTATACATTAAAGTTGCTAGTTGTTCTTTGTTGATATATATAACTTTTTGCTGTTGCTTTTGAAGGATTATCCTAGTTTGAGTTGCATATAAACAAGCAGATGGAACTTTCACAAGAAGAGCCAACATCTAATGGAAGAAATTAATTGTTCTTCTACTATAGCTGTATGTAGGACAAGGTTTCAAACACCCAATGGATCTGAGAAAGAATGCACATTTGCTGAACTTTTTTCCTGTTTCATTTCTCTTATGATTAGAGAGAGCTCTAGCGACTGCTTCAGTCAAAGCTGCTTCAGTTGCTCTTACCCATTGAGCTACCATGGCCAACGTGCTCCTGACATTCAGTTCTCCAATTGACTCATATATATATAAATATATATATTAATTTAACTCATTAATGTCCACCAGCTAACTTAATAAGAGTTTAATGGTGAAGCCTGGGATTTAAGTACTTACAATAGTAAGTCACTACAAGTGGTGGTGTATCTCAGATACGAGATCCCCTAGTGGTTTACCAGGAAATATAGGAGTCAATTGGAGAATTTAATGTCAGGACAGCATGTTGGCCAAGGTAGCTCAATGGGTAAGAGTGAATGGATGGATTCCAGGAGTTCAAATCCCAGCCATGGCATTGAAGTTTTCAAGTTGACTCTATCCATCCAATAAGGAAAACTCCTTAAAATCAGTTCATCAAATATTAGATCCAATAGCTAACTACTTCATAGGCCTTATAATAAATGTTAGTAAGACAGTTACTATGGACATCCATTCAAAATGAAACAAAGATTATCTGGCTCCACAAATTCAACTCCTTTTCTAGATAGTTGAGAAGGTATAAACCAGTAATATAAATGAGTGGCTTGTTCTTGATGATGAATATTTTGTGACATATGTGAGATGCTAATGGTTTCTTGTGCTTAATCTGGTATTTAAACTAAACATAGCTTGGAAGTTGGCATGAAAGAACATTTTAGAAATTCATGTCAGCTATGTATGACCACTTCTGAAACTCCCTCTATAAGGATAAATGCATAAACCATCAGCACTTGATGTGTGAAAGAAAATGTTCATCATGATACTGACTATAGGACATGATGACAGCACATTTTTAATGACTCGGCTGACTACCATTCAGCCTACTGATGATGGGAAGAAAGTTTCCCAAAATGTGTGTGTTTCAAAACTGTTTGTCAAGCAGAGTATGTGTTCCAATGTATAAGAAGGAGAAGGTTTTTTAAGTTCTTTTCTAAGTTAGATTTTAGAATTTAGTGAAGAGAATTGTTTTTGGCCTTATATTGCTTTTTATTTTATTTTTGTTTTTATGTGTACATGTATTTTTTGTGAGTTTATTTACATTTGTATTAAGTTTTAGAACCGTTTATAATCTGGCTTTTGCCATGAATGATTTTTTAAAGGGTGCTCATAACCACTGCAGTTGGCTGCCCTTATACAGATATCATCATGTGTTCCAATGTGGAAGATTTATGATACAATGAAACACAAAATTAATATAATTTAGAGTCGAATTAGTACTCAATGCTCCACTTATTGCTAGTATTTACCTAGAACGTGTTTTGTTAGGATCTTCGTAACATCATCAGTTGTTGTCGACTAATGGATGTTGGTTTGACATTTAATGGATGTTAGGAAGATCCTAACGAAATGCATTCTAGGTAAATACTAGCAATAAGTGGAGCATTGAGTACTAGTTGGACTCAAAATTATAGAGTATGTGTGTTTATAATGTGTTCATGTGCAAATGTTTTGAGACATTGTTCTGTTGCAGGAGTTAGAAAAGATAGCACCCAAAGAGAAGGGGATAATAGCTCAGTCTGTTAAGGATGTTGTACAAAGTTTGGTGGATGATGGTCTCATAGATACTGAAAAAATTGGGACATCTGTGTACTTCTGGGCATTTCCTAGGTAAGTAAAGATGAGAAATAATTTGTAATGATGTATACAGCTGCTCTTCTTACTTCTTGCTGCATTCTCGTGATTTTCTCTAATATTATTGTCACAAAATCTTATTCTTCTAAATACTTTTTGCTTTACTAAAGTTTAAGATGCTTGACCTGGTTATGTTCTATTGCATAATGAACTATGTGGAGTATGGAGTTTACAGTTACTCAGCATTTTTTTTTCTTAGGATAAGGGAAAATCCCAGTAAAGAAAGTTTTATCCAGGTAAGACTACCAAGTTTATAACCTCTTGAATGTGAGGCAGTATAATCCCCATATCATGGAAGTAGATTATCTACTTATGGAAATAATTTCTTACTTGTTTACACATTTCATTTTTCTTTTTTTAATTAGCATGTTCCAATGCAAGTCATATCAACGATGAATGAAGTAAAATGTGTTTCAAATGAGAAGAGTTCTGGAGTCCAGCTAATCAGATGCCGTATCACACTCAGCATTGGCAGCTTGTTACCCCACTCCTTTTATATTTCCCTCTCTCTTGCACACTCATACAACATGCAGGCCTGCTTGGCGCTGACGTAAGGGTAGGCAAATTATATTTTGCAAACTTTTACAATGATGAAGTTGCCAAAATCAAAATTTGAAAAAGCATTTTCGCAAATTGTGTATATTTTAAAATACTATAACTATAATTATTGTTTATGAATTACCTGTTTTTCTAATCCAATGGAACTGCCAGTGGCTCATCCATATCGCTGTCAATGTCACTTCCATTAAGAGACAATTCGTCATTGTCACTGTCTTCATCATCTGAGTCTAGCAAATTTATGATTATAGGTTCCAAAATCTCGTCATGTGCTATTTCTTTCTTAAAATCTGCATGCCTCACACAGTTTTCCCAGTCCTGTTGTGTTACCATGTCAATTTCTTCGTGAGCAAGTCGTTTAATGTCCGTCAGTTTAAAAGTATTATTTCTGTTTGCAATCCCCCTTTTTATTTGAGCCCACACCAACTCAATTGCATTATATTGGCAGTGGTAAGGTGGGATGCATATTAACTTGTGTCCTGTTTTAATTGCAAGTTGATCCTGCTGATACACTTTTTCCGTGTTTTTAAATGGAAGTGCTCTTTGCAATAACTCATTTTTAGTTTTTGTTCCTGAAAATTTTTTGAAGAATGTGTACACCTTAAAAATAATACTTCGAGGCTGACCTGCCTTTTTGACTTGCCACTGAATTCACTGCAAGAAGCCATTGCACTATTTAACTCTTACTCTACTGTTGTGTAAAGAACAACTGAATGATATTGATTTGAACTCTCCAGAGTAAATAAACGCTTCTTATCCAGCATTCATTCATAAACAAGCATTTCACAGGCTAACAGGAAATAAAGTGTTTGCTCTTTCTCAAATTTAACACCTTGATTTATTCACAGTAATTCTTTTATCCGTCATGTCAGTAGTTCAAGTTTCAGTTCTGAGTAATTAAAAGTATATGTACATACATACACATCAACCACTTTGAACTCTCTAGAGTAAATAGAGATTACGAACTATTCATAAACAAAAATATAATGTGACCAGACACGTTCTGCCAGGGCAGCAGGAAATTTGTTGTTTCCTCTCGCTCGAATTGGTGGTTTATTCAAATTAATTGTTTTATCATGTCATGTCAAACATTTATGTTTCAGTTCTGAGTAATTACAAATATACGTACGCACATACATGCCAAACAATAATGATATCCATACAGTGTTTAAGTCGCGATTTATTGTTATAATACAGGTAATAGTGGTTTATTTATTTGTATTAGAAAAACTATTTGAGCTAAAAATATGGGGTTTTCATGGTTATGTTAGATACATTACTCTTCACCTTCCACATGGATCAGTTTCGGCAATATCTGAATTTTTGTCTTAGTGCAAATAGTATTTCAAACAGATTGATTAGGTTGGCGCTTGTCACACACCACTTAGTGGGAATGCAATACGACAACACCGCAGGACTGGTTGCTCACCTAGTAACGCTCAAGGACAAACACCTTGCCATTTGAAACACATAATAGGCAAAATTATGCTCAAATGAACACAGGGCTCATTGAGGTTATTACCGGACATTCATCTGTCAGGATAAGGAAAAGCCCCACAAAAGCCATATCTAGAAAACCCAACTGACTGAAATTTGAATTCAGGATCTCTTGAATTTGAGGCAAACATACTACTGAGGCAGGCTTGTTTTGTTTTTGTTAATTGATGGAAATTAATCATTTCTTCACACTAGCCGTATATAGACTAAGGTTTTTGATAGATAGAGGCGACATGAAAAATTCAGTGCCATTGGCATTGAATTTTGATTGTTGACTATCTATCACCAGGAGATCCGTGGTTCAAATCCCGGCCATGGCATTGAATTTTTCATTTTGACTCTATCTATGGTATTTATTTATTTATTGTTATCTAAAAAGGTTCCCGGAGCCATAGCTCATGCTAGGGAACAGTACAAAAATATATAAAATGATGGCAAACAGCCCTTAACAATACTTATATTACATTTTCATAGTAGGAATGAATTACTGTACAAAAATAACATATATGAAACAAACATTGTTTATAACTCAAGAAATAATAGTAACAAAGAACATTACAGAAAAAAACATAAAAAACTACATATTCTATGAGACATTAAATACATATTAATTTTTAACCAGTTCAGCTAATCAAACCAGCTATAAATGTGTGACACTTTATCAGCTATCAAAATATGCCTTCAGTAAATTTTCAGCAACTTTCCTTTAAAACCTTTTGTATTCCTGCAGCCTTTCAGTTACAGTGGCAATGCATTATATAAGTTGATAACGTGTGAGGTTAAGCTGTTCAGGCCATAAGTAGAAGTGTTCACAGTTGGTTTTGTTAAGTTTCCTTTATTTGTTGTATTATATATATGTGAGGAGCTTTCAAATGTTAGATTAGACTTTAGAAGATTATTTTATTATTTTGTGGCGATATATTAGCAAGGACAACTCTATGCTTACTTGTAATGGTAAAATGTTAGTTACATGGTAGAGTGTTTTTGTGTTGTAAATGGCAGATTGTAGATTATTTTCAAGGCATGATTTTGAAGTACTTCAGGGTCATGAATTAAATATTTAACAGAATTCCCCCATAAGATGTTTAAAGCGTGGTAGATACTCCATAAATGATTTACACTGAATCCTTTGAATTTCAATGAATTTTCAAAAAGCTAGTTTCCTATATGGTGGCTTTGAATTCCTATGATCTTTCCATGATCATAAGAAAAATAAATGCAGTGTATGCCTGCAGGAAAGTTTTAAGTATTACCCAGGACATTTAGGAAGATACCTAAAGTGGAGGCGCTGTTATCTGTTTACATCACACAGTTGTTTATCAGAGGGGAGGTGAGGTGAGGTGGACAGTATGTCACAAAAATATGTACATCATTGAAGGCACAAAATGCACTGCACTAAGGAGTAGAACAAAATTGACTTATTTACTTCTGACATGAAAATTCTGATTCCTGCATATGTTTCTTTTGCTGTATCTGAAGAGCTTGCGTCTGTGGCGAGGTTGTCTAAAGGATGGATATCAGTTGACAACTCCCAACGTTGATAGAAAAATGGCTCAAATCACTTGGAATGTCATCACTTGAAATTTCAGATTACATCAAACTAACCAAATTATGCATAGAACAAAATTTCTTCCAGTTTCAATCAAAATATTTCCATCAAACTTTTGGTTTAGCAGTGGGCAGCCCCTTATCACCCTTCCTGGCCGATCTGTACATGAGTGCACTAGAAATAAGGATCACTAAAGGTTTCCCATGGATGTTCAAACTCTGGCAAAGATCTGTAGATGACATATTTGCCATAGTGCCAAAAAAACACATCAGTGATGCACTAAAACTTTTAAATATTCCAGAAAAAAACATTAAGTTCACTGTAGAAGTTGAAAAAGACGAGTATTTACCATTTTTAGATCTAAAAATAATCAGAAATAAAAATAGAATAAACTTTGGCATTTACAGAAAACCAACACAGACAGACAACTACATAAAAGCTAATGGCTACAATCCAAGATCCCACAAACAGGCAATCTTTAATAGTTTAGCACACAGACTGGTCAACATCCCTCTCACAACAGAAGAATACAAAATAGAATACAAAAAAATTATTGAAATAGCACAGAAAAATGACTTTCCCAAATCACTAGTAGACAAAAAAGTGAACTTAGCAAAAAAGAAGAAACTACTAAAGGAAACCACAACCCTCTCAGCTACAGAAACTAAAATGATCTTCAAAATTCACTTACCATCCATGGGCCTTTGATAAATTCAAAAAAGTCTTCAAAAAAACAAAACATTCAACTAGCACCAGTCAACCATTTCTCCTTAAAAAACCTAATTTGCTCAAACATCAAAGATGCCATTCCATCTAACAAAAAATCTGGTATATATCAACTTGAATGCTGTGACTGTAGTCAAATTTATATTGGAAAAACCAAAAGAAATTTAGAAATAAGAGCAAAGGAACACTTTAGGAACATAAAATGCAAACAATTAGAAAAATCAGCAGTTGCCATGCATTTTTGGGAAAAAAACCACAACATAAATCCAGAACCAAAATTACTAAAACATACAACAGGAAAACAAGAACTGTCCACATGGGAACAAATCTTCATTTCAAAAAATAGGAACAAAGTATTCAATTTCAACATCACCCGGAAAGATTTGTTCAGCAAGTTCCTCAAACTGCCACCTGAGGAGACTGATGACAAAATATTGCCAGCTACACCAATGAGAACCAGTCGATGTCCGGCTGAGGATAGAGGGAAGGCCTCTGAAACTAGTTCTGGGAAAATTTAAAAGTAAGTGTTGTTTAATGTCATTAATCGACTCCCAATAAATTTAATTTATACAACAACACTGTTTTCAACACTTCCATGAAAGGATCAGTTGTTATGTCTGTAGAACTGCCGTTGTTATCTCCAGAATCCATGAAGCCGACTATGGTATTTGGTTTCTCTTCATTACTGATATCCAAACCCACATTGATTACTATTAGTTCTATTTCTTCTTCCTTCAGGGCATTTTGGTGCCAGTATTCTTATTCTATGGGCATAATTTTGATGCATGGATTTTTTCCAATTTTTTTTAATGTTGTCCTCTGAACATTGTCTGGTTAGTCCTTAAAGTGCATTTAAAGTCATAGAACACACCTATTTCTGCTATGTTTTGCTTCATGATATTCCATATTAGTTCAGTGGGGTTTAAATGATAGTAATAAGGTGGCACTCTATATCATGGCATTTGACAAAAATGTAGCATATTTTTACATATTTTGAAACTAAATCCTGTTTCCTTTAATATTCATCAGAATGTTTTCTCTCCATAACCAAAATTAATTTTCTCATTTACTGCATAGAATGACTTCTTCACTGTTGTAATTTCTTTATACACTTCATAATACTATAAAAAGTTCTGTGAATGATGCATGTATCGAAATCGTTTGAAACATGTTTTTCTGATTATGTTTTCCTGGAGAAATAACTCATGTACTTGAAATACTAGCTTTTTCAAATTCTTTAATTTTATTTTTACCTTCACTTTTTCCTACTGCTGTATGACGTGTCCTATATCATGTACTATGATCAAAAGGATGAATAAATACTACTACTACTACTACTTTGCTTTCCGTCCATGCAGAACTGGAAAACATTCTGAATAATACTTCTACTTTGTGAGTTTACAATCATTCGAGGTGATTGTTTTTAAAATTTCCAGGTTTGAAAATTATTAGAGACACCTACTTTGTGTTAGGATGCTACATTGTACTTCAGTACTCACTTGTCACACCAGAGTTAACAACTAGAGTAACAACTTAATACGCAGCTTATATCCAACCATCACAACACGTTAGTTCCTGCTATTGTCGCATATAAATAAAGCTCAAGCTATTTGTCCCAACTAATATTTGGAAATTCACAAAGTTGCCATGTGGGGAGTGTTAGTAACTAACTAACTATATTTGGAAATTCAGATCATTAACAAAGAATATCTTCAAAATGGATAACTCCACAAAATAATTTTGTATAAATTGTGTGTTTTAATGAGATCTGCATTTTTTGTTTAGTAAGATTTTGTCTATAGATATAGAATAAAAAGAAGTATTTCAGAAAGTGGAGTGCCATTGTTACTAAAATTAGGCTTGTAAGTGGAGAAAAGTATATACAAGGTTGACTCACTTGCCTAATTTTAGTAAGATTTTGTCTGTCTCTTAAGGAGACCAATTAAGCAGGTCATCCAGAATGAAGAAGACTTAAAGAGGCTATTATTTAAATATTCAGTTCATACATTTCATTCATTATGTAACTGTCTTAAACACAGAGTTTCAATAAAAATTGGTAAGTGCCATTTTTGAGAAAATCAAAATTAATGAACATTTATACATGTAAAGGACATTTTGGGAATGAGTGATTTTTCCAAAAGTCAAGTTGTATCCTTCGAAGATACTTTAGTGCCAAATTTGGCATTTAATAGACATTTTGCTTTTATGTAGACATATTTGCATTGACTACCATTTTTAAAAATGTGTTTTTCAGGGAACCTCAAGCATTTTTGGAGGAATGCAATACATGCATAGGTATTACTTGTACTTTTTCTCTTAGTTACCAAGTTTTGCTCTTTTCTACCGTGTACCTAATTTTATGTTTCTCTGCAGCATTAAGGATTTTCTAGCTTAAGTAAGGTATACGAGGGCATTGGATAAATCTGATAAATTTCCATGAAGGGATGGAAATTTTTTGTTGCAACTTTGTGGGTGGTAAGCTTAATTATTCAAAAGATTGTACAGAAAATTTGAATGTGCTGCAATATACAGTTCATTGTTGACAGCCATCTGAACTGGTGAGTGTGATAGCTGCAATTAAAAATGGAAAAAAACAGAGTTTTGTGCTGTTATTAAACATTTTCATTTGAAAGGCTGGACTGTCGCACAAGTCAAAACTGAATTGAAGTTCAGGTGGACTCTGCACCAACATTGAAGACCACTTACTTTTGGATCATTGAATTTAAATGTGGTCGTAGAAGCACCAAAGATAAATAGCACTCTGGTTGCCCAATTGAGGTCATCATACAGGACATCATTGAAAAAATTCACGATCTGGTTATGCAAGACTGCCGAATCAAAATTTGTGCAATTGATGAAGCTGTAGACATCTCAACTGAGAGAGTGCACAATATCCTGCATGAAAAACTGGCAATGAGAAAGCTGTGTGCAAGATGGGTGCCTTGATTGTTCACAGTCTACCAACAGCTCATCCAGAAGAACACTTCTATCGAGTATCTGGCGATGTTTAATTGCAATCTGCGATACTTTTTGCGCCAATTTGTGACCATGGATGAAACTTGGATCCATCATTAAACACCAGAGTCAAAACAACTCAGTCTCTTGTTTTGAACATTTGGAAATGCTTCTAAGCTTTATTAGGCGAGAAAGTAAACCTTTAATATTGTGTGGGGATTTTAACTTAAAATTTTTACATAATTCCAAAACTATACAGCAGTTTAGACTGTTATTGCTTTCTTTTAATTTGGTTGAAACTGTTACAACTTCAATACGTATAATTACTTTATCACAAACATGTATTGATAAAATAATAATAGATAACAATTGTCTTCCATATAAAACAGAAATTTGAGATTTTGGAATCTCTGATCCTAATACAATGCTTTTGCTTATACCTAAGTTCAATCACTCAAAGCAGAATTCCTCTTCATCATCAATTAAGTACAAAAGATGCTTTAATTTTGATAATGTAGAATATTTTAAATATCTATTAACACAGGAAACTTGGAACAATTTGGTACATAAATCTGATAGTGATAGTAAAGCTTCTGAATTTATTAATATTGTAAAGTTTTATTTTTACCTTGCATTTCCTATTAAAAAGACAGTAATACCATATAACCCGCTAAATAAATCAAAATGGTTAACCAATTTAATGAAAAAAAGGGGGGGGGGATGCAGAACTTTACAAGCAGTTGAAGTATAAAGACAGTTCTACCCTAAGAAAGTACTACGATTCCTATGCCAGAATTTTAAAGAAAGTTATTATCCAAGCTAAAATATTGTGACTTTGTGGGTTCGTGAAATTAAAAGTCCAATTGCACAACTCAAAAATGTTCATTTCCACCGAATTACAGTCAGAACACTTGCTGATTACACAGAATTACGTAATGCACACAATTACAATTCATCAGTTCGTCTGTCACTGGTCCACTGCACGCTTGCAGTTACGCACAACTGCTCTGATGCACGTACACTTTTCCAGTCCGTTCACTAGCACGGCGCTCCTCCGGCTGCTCACCAAGAACTGAACTCGTCTCCGGCCCGGTGCGTCGCTTATATAATACCAACTGACCTATCTAGACGGTTCCAGGTTAGATGAAATATCCTGGATGTTCGAGAACTCAGGGGGAGGGGAAAGAGATGGCACAGTGGCCTGTGATCCCTTCAGTTGGCGCTACAAGCTAAATGGGTAGGCGTGGCCAAATGCTTCTCGGCCCTCACTCAGCCGTCAGTTGGACGTGCCTGGGTGACACTATCTAAATTGTGTTGTTGTTTTCAAATGCTAGGCTTTGGCAATGAAGCGATTAGCTCTCTTGCTCTCCAATATTTCTGAGTAGTGGGTCCGGCAGGTAGGGCTTCACAGGTTAAAAGAAGTTCTTCAGTCATCTCCTCTTCTTTGTTGCACAGAGGACAATTTGGACTTGTATAAATTCCTATTCTGTGTAAGTGTTTGGCCAAATAATCATGTTCCGTAAGTAATCTAAACTTTGCTACTGCAGCTTTGCGTGGGAATTCTGGATTTTTAATTAAAATGTTCCATTTTCTATCTTTGGCTTTGTTAGATATTGATTAGTTTTGTTCGTGTTTATATTTACTTTTGATAAATCTTTTTATGCATGTAAAGGGTAAGTTTTTACTTTTGTTGTGAATTAAATTTGCACCTTTTTTGTCAAGAAAATCAGCTGATTCATTTCCAGCAATTCCACAATGTGCAGGTATCCACTTTAATATAATTCTTTTCTGTAGTTTTTGAAGTTGTTGGATCATTTTGTGACATTCTTTAATTTGGATTGCCCTCTTTTTATATGAACTTGTTGCACATAATGCTGCTTTAGAATCAGAAAGTATGACAGCATTTTTGAATTTATCTATTCTGTATAGAAGGTGTTGGAGTGAAATATGAATAGCCGTTACTTCTGCATCAAAATTTGTTGTGTGGTATCCTGCTGGTTGATAGAATGAGAACAGTGCACACTTAATTCCTGCTCCTGAGTTGTTGTCCAAGTTAGATCCATCTGTGTAGATATGTAACCATTCTTCAGGTGGGTATCTATTGTTCACAGTTTCTAATGCTAGTGCTTTTAGTACAGGTTTGGAAGTTTCAGATTTTGTAACTATTTGTTGTAAATCTAATTGAATATTAATTGGTTCAAAAGTCAGTGGGTTTTCTTTGATTAAAATGTTTTCTTTAGAATTAGGAAGATTCAGATCTGTATTTAATTCCATAACTTTGTGTAGGAAACTTGTTTGTGTTTTCAACTTGATTGGTTGTAGTAATCTTTTCTCCCATTTTGTTGTTTTTAACCGCAACATTTTTTCATGTTGTATTAGTGCCTGCTTCTCTAAAGTTAGATGTGTTGGATAGTTCCGAGTTAAGGCTTGCATTGCCGTGATTGGAGTTGATTTTGCTGCACCAGTTATTAGTCGCTGGGCCTGATTTTGGTATACTTCTATGTGATTTATATTAGAACTGTTTGCTGTAATTATTACCTCTGCATTATAAAGAAGTATTGGCTTGATGAATGTTTTGTATGTGGTGTTCAGTGTCTCCCGATTACTGCCCCACTTGACTCCAGCTAATCTTTTCAAAATGGAAATTTTTTTTGTTGATTTGTTTACTACTGCTTCAATATGATGTCTCCAAAATAACTTTGAATCAAAAATTGTTCCTAAATATTGTGTTTCATATATTTGTTTCAGGTCTGTTTTCTTGAACTGCAGATTTAGTTTAGGGGTTTCTTTTTTAAGCTAAATATTTGGAATGTTGTTTTATCAGTATTTATTTTCATCAAATTGTTGTCAGTCCACTTTTCCAATAGTATCAGAGCCTTTTTCATTGAAGTTTTGGATTTCTCTATTTGTGGGGAAGATGTCCCATAATCATGTCATCTGCAAAAAGTGCTGTCTTTATTTCTGTGTTTGATACAGCCGCGGGAAGATCATTGATGAAGATGCTGAACAAGGTAGTACTCAGTACTGCACCTTGTAGTAGGCCCATTTTTATTTGTCGGAATTTGGATGTACTGTCATTGTATTTTGTAGCACAGAAATGTTGAGAGAGAAACTGAGTGATCCAATTTAACATGTTATCTTGAATGCCTAGTTTTGAAAGTTTCTCAAGAAGTTTATGCCTCCATACTGAATCGTATGCTTTTTCAAAATCAATGAAAACTGACAGCGTATCTTGATTTTTGTTGAAAGATTCTTGGACATCTTGGGATAGTTGAATTGTATTTTCTTTAGTAGATAAGTGTTGTCTGAATCCTGTTTGAGCAGTTGTTAATATGTTATTACTTTCTAAGAACCAATTTAGCCTTGCTGAAATCATACATTCTGCTGTTTTTGCAATGACACTTGTTAAGGAAATTGGTCTGTAATTATTTATTTTGTCGGGTGCTTTGTCTTTTTTTTAGAATAGGAATAATTATTTTTTTCCACGCTGTAGGTACAGTAGAAGTCCATGATATATTAAATAATTTCAGTAGTACCTTTCTTCCCTTTGGTCCTAGGTGTTTCAGAAATTCAGCATGTATTTTATCTGATCCAGGAGACTTTTTATCTTTCAACTCATGGATGGCATGATTTAGTTCCCTTATGGTGAATTCTTTGCTGAATATATCGTTTGTTTGTTCTGGACACTTTTTAAATTTTTTGAGATCTTTTTAATCTGCCTTTGTTTTCTTTTTGCTTGAGAGGAAAGTTTATGCTGAGAGCTGTAATACTTATTAAAGGCTTCAGAAATAGAGTAATTTGAAGTAAGTGTTTTCCCATTTAATTTGAGTGGTTCTTTCCTTGTTTCTTTCTGACAATTAATTTTACTTATATATCTGTATACTTTTTTGCATCTTTTCTATAAACAGCTTTTTCAATAAATTCACTGAAAGCTTTTTTTTTGGCAATATAAATTTATTTTTTACATCTTGCTGCCTTCGCCATTCCTGTGTATCTGTTGGGTTATTGGACAATTCTGCTTTTTTCCTTGCTGTGTCCCTTTCTTCTTTTAACTTTGATAGTTCTGTATTCCAAAAGGGTTTGTAATTTTTAGTTTTTCCTCTTGGGATCCATTTTTTTGCTGCTTCAAGAATTATATTTGTTATTGTTTTATTGATTTTATCTACAGATGCTTCATGTTGAGTGGAGTAAAGATTTTGTTCAGTTTCCTCAGTAAATTTTGTCCAATTTGCTTTTCTACAATTCCAAGAGTATTTCAACTTTGGCCTGCTAATATTTTGTTTGTCATGAAGTATTATGGATGCAATAACTGCTCTATGATCAGATCCTATGTCTTCAATGATTTCACGTGTCTTATCTTTTAAATCTGAAGATACTAATAATAGGTCTGGATTAGTGCACTGGCCATTATAGTGTAGGTATGTGGGGCAATCCCCATTCTTGTAGATAAGATCTTAAGTGTTAGAATTTAATAAATCAATAGTTTTGCCACAGGTATTGTAGTCTTTGTATCCCCATTTTGGTGAATGACCATTGAAATCACCAATCAAAATTGTTTTACGGTGTGTGTTTGGAGGAATTTAGTAACAGTGACGTCAAATTAATATAAAAATTATTTGTGGTTGGTTTATTGACACTCGTCACTTACTTTTTCATATATTTATGAGAGACTAGTTTCAAAGGCCCTGGCCTCCATTTTCAATCTCTTTCCAACTGGCATCTGTTGTTGTCTGCTCTCTCTGGTGGTGGAACTATGAACTTTTTTGTCAAATTATCTACTGGCAGGATTTCAAAGTTCATTACGCGATCCTTATTTTTCCAGATGAATATGTTCTCCCATGTTGTCAATCTATTTTGGTTTATCACTCCTTTTAATAATTTTGGATTTGGATCAATGTCATGGTTTTCATTCCAAAAATGAAATGCTACTGCTGACTTGTCTTCTTGTTTCAATCTGATGTTCCTAAAGTGTTCTTTGAAGGATCGCTTTATGAACTTTGAAATCCCGCCAGTAGATAATTTGACAAAAAAGTTCATAGTTCCACCACCAGAGAGAGCAGACAACAACAGATGCCAGTTGGAAAGAGATTGAAAATGGAGGCCAGGGCCTTTGAAACTAGTCTCTCATAAATATATGAAAAAGTAAGTGACGAGTGTCAATAAACCAACCACAAATAGTTTTTATATTGTTTTACAGTGTTTATTTATTATATTCAGACAAGGATTGTTATTTGGTGGATTGTATATACCATATATGGTGTAACGTGAATTTCCTTTCCAGATTTCAGTTTGGATAATTTCTATTTTATCTTCTTGCTGCATTTCTTTTATAATTGTAAACTTTGATAAGATGTTTGTTCTGACACCTGTAAGTATTCCACTAGCTATTTGGCTTGATTTGGGGAGAACATATATATTAAATCCAGAAATTTCAAAATATTTTTGTAGATCATTTGTTACATTGGCTTATTGGATGATGAATATGTCTTATTTTTTTTTTCTTCTATCACATTTTGAAGTTCCATTTGTTACTCTGTGAAAGTCCTCCTGCATTCCATTGGAGAATTTTGAGGGTGTTCTGTAATTGACGTCCTGCAGATGTCCCCACCTGGAGATCCGAATGGGGGACTATAATATGTAAATTGTAATAGACTTTATTTTAAATACAAAAAATAAAGTTAAAGCTATTTGGGAAATTGTAGAGAGAAACTGAAGGAAAACTAATATTTCTAATGAAGATATTGTAGTTATACATGAAGATAAGATAGAAAATAAAGTTCAACATGTAGCAGAAATATTTAATAATTATTATGCTGGAATCACGGGTAATTTGCATATTTCAATGAACCAGTGGAAACAAAGACCACAACTTTTTGAAAGTAATAAGTCCATATTTTTAAAATTAGTGTCTAAGGATGAAATGCTTAAGGTAATAACCTCCCTTAACAATAAATCATCCTGCGGAATAGATGAGGTGCCAGATGTTGTAGTTAAGTGATTTCCTGAATAACTAATCTTTCCCCTTTTGGAGATTGCAAATTCGTCACTCTCTTTTATGTGTTTTCCTACAATTGTTAAAGTAGCTAAAGTCCAACCTATTTACAAGAAAAGAGATAAAAATTGTAATGAAAATTATAGTCCATCTTTTCCAAAATTCTTGAAAAAAATATGTATAGCAGACTGGTGTCCTTTTTTGAAGTTAAGATGTTTTCCAAGTCTTGGTTTGGGTTTAGACAGGGTAAAGGAATTCATCATACCATTCGATCTTTTATTGAAACTATTTATAAAGCACAGTATAATAAGGCATATGCCTTGATTTAAGTAAGAATTTGATATGGTAAATCATGATATTCTTATCAGGAAGCTTCAACACATAGACATTAGGGGTGTTGCTAATGATTGGTGTTGATCATATTTGAGTAATAGGCAACAAATTGTCATAATATATTCTGTAAAATCCAGTTTAACAATCATACATTGTGGCATACTGCAAGGATCCATTTTGGACTCATTGATGTTTCTAGTTTATATAAATGACTTACGCATGTGTTTGCCAGATAGTAATAAAGTTTTATTTGCTAATGACACAAATATTATAGTAAACGATAAAACTTTGTCCAAATACAGGTTGAAATAAACAATACCTCTTCAAATTGGCTTCAGTGGCTCCAAAGTAATATGCTCAATTAAATTTAGAGAAAACTGTGTACATGCATTTTTAAAAATCAAATACCTGAAAATCCCTTCCATATCTCAGTAAATTGTTCTGGAATTGCAGAAGTAAATACTAAGTTCTTAGATATTTCTATTGATTCTAATTTATCTTGTGAATGCCACATATTGTCTTTGAATGAAAAATTGCGGTCTTTAAGTTATGCATTCCATATCTGTCAAAATCTCTTTCTATTGATGTATGATACCAAAATTATAGATGCAGTAAATTAAGAATCATAGGTAATAGATTAGATATGAACATTTGATATATTCGTTAAATGTGAAATAGGATGTTAGCTGAGCAGTTAGCTATGAGGGAAGTCAGCTTCGGAGGAGGTCCAGATGTTTGGCATTTGTGACATGTGCTGAAAGCTTTCTTAGAAGCTGATCACCGAAGGGGCACTACTGGTCATTAACAAAAGGCCAGATGGCTAGGTAATTCTGATGTGTCAGTAACACGTTTCTTGAGAAGAATCTCACACAGAGCTTGGCTGGTCATCGAGGAAGAAAGACACGGCTGGAGGGAGTGTATTTTCTGGCCATAAATAATAAATTATGTGTGATCGTGTAGTATATGTTTCATATATGTAGCTCCGTATATTAATATAGATTAGTGTACATTGGTCAGCAACTTTGTGGTTACGTGAATATTATTAAAAAAAAAAAAAAAAAAAGCAGTTACTAAACAAGTCTCAAACTTGGATTCCGGTGTCATCCTTACTCCTATATGCTCATGCATACTTTAAGATAAGACTCTCGCTCCAGACTGAGGCTAGACCATACACGCAGCTTCAAATTTGTGTAACTTAAGGAAATTGTGGCAACAAACTGGCATGCCATCGCAGGGCTCGACACGAGAAGGAGGCCTGACATGAGGAGGAGGCTCAACATGACAAAGAGGCTCAACCTGAGAAGTAAGGATGACCACAAGGAGTTCTACAGCAGTTCAACTGAAAAGAAGAAAGGAGGCCTGCATCATCAGCGACATCATCAGGAGACAGTAAACAAATTAAAGGTACAGAGTGTTATATCTCTAATAAAATATTGTGAATGTATTTGAGGAGTGGGAAAATGTTAAGTCAAAATTCTGAAGAAAACATGGAAGTTCAGGAGGTTGATAATAACAGTAGGCAGGAAGTAGTTGAAGTAGCAGAGTGTAGTAGAACTGTACCAAATGATGTAGGAATGGAAGGAAATATGTTAGGGGAACTTAGGGAAATGTTCGCAAGTCTAAGGAATGAGTTCAATGAGAGTTTAAGAAACGAGATGGATAAGAATATTCAAAGTTTTAAGTGAAAAAATAGACAATCAAAGTTTTAAGTAAAAAGATGGAAGATAACATTCAAAGTTTAAGAAAAGATATGGATAATAACAATAAGAGTTTAAGACACATAGAAGAAAAGATAGAAAATATTCAGAAGTTAAAGGTAGGACAAGTAGAACTAGGAAAGAAGTTAGAGAATAAACAACAAGCATTAGAAAATGTTAGACAACAAGTTAGTCAGGAAATAGAGAACATAAGGAAAGAAGCTGATCAGGTAACAGATAATGTAAGGAAAGAAGTTAGTCAGGAGAGAGAGAATTCTGAAATTAAAATTTTCAAACTAGTTAATGAAAAATCAGATAAAGAAAACAGAAAACTGAGGGAAGAAATAGCACATAAATTAGACAAAGAAAGGGAAATAGATAGAAAAAAATTGGAAGAAACTAGGAGTAGATAAGAGGTATCAGAAAGGGAAAATAGAAGACTGACGAGGAATTTGGAGGAAATTGCTGATCAAATGAAAGAGGTAGCAATAGAAATCAAAGGAGTAAAAGGAAACAAACAAATTACTATATAGTTCATTTCTTTCAAGTTAAAAAATTTCTATATTTAAACTGAATATTTAATCTGAAAATTGCGAGAAGTGTTGAATTTTTTATTTAACCATTTAGCTAAATGATATGCTAGTGTATACAATTTACCTTAATATTAATTTCATTTCCAGATTTAGGAATTCAGGATAAAGTCCATAAATTCTAAGTAAAAGTTAATAACCAACTTTTACAATTTTTTTTTTCTATTAAGTATAATTTTCACTTCATTAAGAGTGTAATCAAGAGTTGTAGCACATGATTTTAGTGACTCCTAATTAATTGTTATATAATCTTTGTCTTGAAATTAATATAAACAAATTCATCCAAAATTACAATCGATTACCTTCATCACTTTAGTATAGATCACATCTTTTTCGTTCAATAATGTAATAATCCCTTTATCATGATTTCCTCTAGGATGGTTTTTACTCAAAGTCTGAAAGATTTTACTGCATTTCATTTTAATCAATAGTTTATTAGTTAATTTAAATCCTGACTGCCAATTTTAATATCAACAACATAATCATCTGCATGTGTGTATCAATATGTCAGTAACACTTCTTAAAATACACCTAATGCAGTTCTTAAAATGCATAAACCTGGAAATAAAGTGAGACCTATTGTAAATTGTATAAATTCACCTACTCTCAATCATTTGACTGCATACAAGCCTACCTGGAGATCCTACCTGATGGACTTAGTCTGGAGTTCAAGATATTCTCAGGAAACAAGCCAGGTGAAAAGATGATTAGAAATCAACATTTCGGGAGCGTACATTGCTCCCATCATCAGGGTATTTTTAAGAAATGTTATAACCACTAAATAGATGTAACACAAAAATCTATTTATATTTTATAGAAATGTTGATTTCTAATTATCTGTTCAGCTGACTTGTTTCCCGAGAATATCTTGAACATTTGAACATCTTGAATATCTTGAACATATTTGTCTCCAGGAAAGCTTCAGATCTTATTTTAGTCTGGAGTGCTTCAAGAAAGTTTTTGTGAGCAGTTTTTAAGTTCCAATCTGGTAATGGAGCAGAACGGATATGGGGCAGAATTGTTATTGTTGAAGTCAAGTAAAATGAACTAAATGATATAGCAACATGAAACACATATACTGCAATAACTGAATTGAATTTATTTATTCAACCTTGCTAACTCAGCTTGCTTGGCTCCCAGGCCCTTTAGCATTGCTGAGTAGCATAGTCACCCTTCTATCCTCTACTTTAATTTGCTGTCTGTTTCCGCTTGTCCTATATTTTCTGTTTCACTCTTTACTTTTCTCATCCATTTCTCTTTTGCTTTCCAAAACAGGTTTGCATTATTTCTATTTCCACTTTCATTTTTCCCCATTACCATTTTTATGGCTATCAGCTCGCTTTGCATCTTTTCCCACTTCTTCCATACTTTCTGCCTCCTTGCTGCTGGCTTTTTGCACTCTGTCAAAATAGAACTGTACTTTCTGTTTCTCCACATAATTCACATATTTCTGCTTTGCTACTTCTTAGTCTTTAAAAACATACTACAATAATATGTGTGGAATAGAAAAAGCTGATGGTATCAATTATTGGCAGAGGGACAGGAGAATCAACAATATTGTTGATGTGTTTTGCTAATAGAGGAAACTTTGAAGTGTAAGAAGATGTATAACTGTAATAGGGAAAGGGGATGAATGAAAGCGTGAAATCTGAATTTAAGAAGAACATGATTAATTGAAGTGATCGTAATAAAAGGTTGAAATAAGAGGTAGGTAATATACAAAGAAAGACACGAATTGGGTAAATAGAAAGGAAAGTTTGGAAGTTAAAATTAATAGCAGAAAGGTGCTAGCCCGGCTCAGGGGTGCACAAGTACTCAAATTGTCTGTCAGTGAGCAATTTTCAACTGCTTCTTGGTAACTTTATGCAAGTATAAATAAAAGCTGCTTCCACCTTTTTTCCTTATGTAAGAAACCAGCTAATATCTATCATTTGAAAATGTTAATTTATTTAGAATTGAAAAAGCCAAATACCTAGGAATGATCTAACTCAGCCAACGCTCATATGAAACATTAGTAAGAAAACTGATGGTTTCAAAATACAGTAAAACGTCTCTAACGGAACATGATCATTCTGGCATTTATTTTTTGTTTACATAGGTTTCTGTCTTACAGAGGGTTGTATTTGAATACAAAGAAATAATGAAGTAGTCACACAGGAATATAGTGAAGGAATAATATAGAGTGAAGTGTAAGTAATAATAGGCAGATATATATTATGTAATATATTTACAACTTACATACAATAATTATAGTTTATTGCCTAGTTTGTGTCTTGTTTTTAATTTTACCTTTCCAATCTGCAACTGTCTGTATATCAACATCATTTGCTTCACCACATACAACATACCAAACAATGTTATGGCGATGTTTGAAACTTTTGAGGCATCCATTGGAAACTTTGAAATGGTCTTTGCCTAATTTTCTTATTGTCTCTAAAGCTTGAGTCTAAAACAATGGCCCAGAAATGGGAATTCCTTTAGAGCACACACTAACAAACCACTTGAACACAGCACGATTTAGCTTGTCATACTTTGTAGATTTTGTAGATATTTTGCATACCCTGCTGTTCCCTTTAACCACTTCTCTTTAATTTCTATTTTTTCCCTCTTTAAACAACACAGTTAATTCTTTAGCTGGACGTTTGTTCTTTTCATGTTCTTCAATAACCTTAATATTTTCCTTCAGTGATAATGTCTTATGTTTAGAACTCATTTCACAGAATTTGTGTACTTACAAACTATGCTTTTAAAAACCACCAAAGTTCACAGTTTTCTTCCACTCATATTTAATTATTTGTACCCACTACAAAACAACATGTGTACTGGAAGAGAGTTGAGAGAGCTAATGGTTCGTTTTCCCTTTTCCTCGAAGGATTACAGTTTATGACTTTATCGTTCATGGAACTTCTGTGCAAGCACAGTTGCCCTCAAAATTATTGCACTTTTTAAAATATGTACATTGTAACCCATTACATATAATTTTATCTGTTTTAATCAGGTTATTTACAGAAATGGTTTTCGAAAAATATTTCCCTTTCTGTATTAGCCAGTTTTGCAACTTATATTATAATTTTACACGGAAAATATTGCCACTTTGAAATTTATTTTCCGTTTTTCCAGGTTTCTGTCATATAAGGATTCTGTTTTAGGCAAGTTTTACTGTACTAAACAGACTTGCTGCTAAAAGGTGGGTCTGTTGTTGGAAATTGTAAATAAAACTTGCATCATGTACGTTAAACCCATTTTAAGATATTATGATGTGTTTATAACTTAATTTTCAAACAGGAAAAGCCTTGAGCATTACAATTAATAACTGGTTCCATCAAATCTATTCAAACTCAAGCTTTGTTAAACATGACATCCAGTTAATCCATTATGGATTAACCAGTCAAATCCAAGTTTTATAAGACTAATCCTGTTAGTAAACTTATGTTTGCCTATTGACTTAATCTTAATGAAATATTTAATAAAAATTATGTTACTCCGGTTTAAGCCAAAGCTTTTAGCCTTGAAACACTCAATACAATTAACCCTTTCAGTGCTGAATTCAGCTGATGGCTCATTTCTAGATTATGAAAAAGGAGCCAGAGCTGGCAGATTTTTCCAGTTCTTTTTCTTCTATAAAAAAGTGGAGCACTATGCAATGAAATTTGATGGTGAAAGTGATGCCATATATACATTACTCCAAAATGTATTTCCATGGTTACATAAATGTAGTTATTTTGTCTGATTCTAATACTGCAGTCAAGCTATGGTTTACTACCCAGCCCAAAGTGTTAAAGATTAAAGAAATTCATAATTTGATCAAACATATACAGAAACTAAATAAAAGCATAGTCTTACAGTGGATCCATGCTCATTGTGGAGTTTCTGAAAATAAAATGGCAGAATTTTAGTTAATAAAAGAGGGGGAGGGTTAAACTCAACTTTGTATTACAACAAAACAATCATTCAAATAAATGAATATAGAAAGAAATATTATTTATAATTGCAACCAGTGGATAACAGTTCAAAATGAACAGTCAAAATGGACAAACATTTTGAATGATCTATCAATAGTTTCTGATTTACTACATTGCAGCTTACTGAAGAACATGATTATTTGAATGAATATGTTTATATCCATGCAAATTCTGTTAATTTAGCTTAATGGTAGCGTAAAAAATTCAGTATACTTTCAACAAATTTAAGAGTTTAAGGATTAAAAATTATATAATAGATAGAAAGGATAAACACAGTATTGTGCGCTAATGATAAACTTGTTTCTTTTGATATAGCCGTTTAGTTTTCTAGGTATTGCTTGAAAAAAAAAAAAAACTAATTTTAAAATATTGTTAAGATCTACACAGTTAAGAAGCATTAATAAATAATTTTGTTAAGCTTACAAATCATTGTTTTTTATTTTAATTGAAAATTCTTTTAAAAAACTTTGGTTGAGCAATAGGTAATCTTTCATCATTTCTTGCTGATCCTTTCATGGGCTTTTCAGAATACAAGTTTATTTCCTTTAACTTTTAAAACTTTATGATATTTTTGCTATTGTTCCAGATAAACTTATAAATAATGCTTTAGAACTTTTAAATTTACGAGATATAACTATAAAATTCTTATTAGAAAATCCTTGATTTAATTTTATCTTTCAAGATTCTAGAGAAAGTAACGATTTGTGTTTGGAACACAATATAATTTTAAATATAAAAATAATTTTAAATAACACCAATTAATTTTTGGAATTATTTTAAATTAATATGTCTACATTTCAGCAGAAATTGGCAACCTTTGAGGATAGAGGATGAACATTGAATTATTTAGATAAAATTTTGTATTAACATTGTTCATCCTACTTTTAGCAGATCAACATTACACTTTATTCTTCTGTGTCACTTTTGCACTATCACTCTGTTATGTTTATTTTCTGTAATTCCTATTTATTCTGGGCATGTGAGAAATTGTATATAAACAAATTAACCACAAATATTTAAGTATAACAGTATTAACTATATCAATTTTAAAAACATTAAAGATCATTCATGTACATGTATAAATGCTGCATCAATTATAAAAGCTGTTTCTACTTCTAAAAAATTAAAACATGATTACATCTTTAAAATATTTACTCATCTATGAGTTAAAAAAACATTGAAACTCTTTAAAGAACATAAAATAACACTACTTCCTCAAAATAAATACAATATAAAAGTTTTTCTAAGTTCTTTTAAAGAAGATAAAAATTCAAATTATAAAAATATCTGGCATTTTTCAATTTAGCTGTTTAGGTTGTGACAGGGTTCACATTGGTAATATCAAATATTATTTGGTAATAAGATCAAAGGAAAAGTTTTGAAAATACTAAATATAGACCAATTTTGGCAATCCATTTGGAATCTATTTTCAAAAATATGGATGCTGTAGTCATTTTGAATTGATTTTGTAAATTGGTTTTATTTCATTAAAACAACCTAGTTGGCAATACGTTAACATACAATCCATCACCTATTTGTAGTTACTGTAACAACAAAATAAATATAAATATTCAATTTTGAGACTAACCCTTGAGAATATATAATTGTAAGGTATAAGTGAAGAGTTGGTTACTAATATTTATAATTGAGGCATTTAGAACCTTAAGGGCATAAAGCACAACATCATTAATTTGGAGATTAGTATGTAAGCATGCTCCTGACATTTGCCAACCTTATGGTCAACCAGTTGTAGCTGAGCTTTAGGCCCTCTTTGATTTAATGAAACATTCATAAGAAGCTGTCTCGTCAGCTTTTCCTGATATTTAGTTACATAAAGGGCTAAAGCATAAAGTATCATTTTAGTATGTAAGCATGCTCCTGACATTTGCCAACCTTATGGTCAACCAGCTGTAGCTGAGCTTTAGGCCCTCTTTGATTTAATGAAACATTCATAAGAAGCTGTCTCGTCAGCTTTTCCTGATATTTAGTTACATAAAGGGCTAAAGCATAAAGTATCATTTTAGTATGTAAGCATGCTCCTGACATTTGCCAACCTTATGGTCAACCAGCTGTAGCTGAGCTTTAGGCCCTCTTTGATTTAATGAAACATTCATAAGAAGCTGTCTCGTCAGCTTTTCCTGATATTTAGTTACATAAGGGGCCAAAGCATAAAGTATCATTTTGTTTGTGCTGTTCAATTTTTATCTAGTGTTGCCAACATAATTTACTCTTTACACCACATTTGCAAATAGTACTTTGTAATGGAAATTTTCATTTTAACAAAAATCTATTTTTCTCAAGACTCTGTTTCTGTGCTTTGGGCCCTTATGGTTGTTAGCACCTAAATTTATTTGTTCATATTGCTTCACTGTCTATAGCTTCAACTTCTTTCTTTCTCTCTTTTTTTCTTTTTTAATTTGCACAGTTTAAAATTCATAAATTTATATGCATAGAAGTGAAAACTAACCAGGGTCCAGATTTTGATGACATCTCTTGTTTTTCTTATGCAGTGTGCATTGCTCCTAAATCAGTGGTTACAAGTATATTCATTTTATTGGTCAGTTTTTTGCTGTTTTTGTTTTTACCCTACTTTCTTTTGTGGTTGCTTTCTTTCTTTTTTTGGAAGAAATTAGATTAAGTGAAATTATTTAATATTGTGACTGCAGAAATCTGGTTTACAGAAATTTAGAACTACTTCTGCTGCAGTAAAAAGACGAGAAATTGAAAATCAGCTGTCTTCAAGGCTGACTCTGTGTTTTGCTGCACAAAAACAAATTAAAGAAATCACTGCGGTACACTTCAGTCATCGACTGTCGCAATAACCAACAAACAACTGCCGCTCTAACACCTTGCGGCGTATTTATACCCCCGGCCATTGCTTCTAGAAAGCGCAGACCTTCCGAGAACTCTCACGGCAACAATAATGCACCAAATGCTCTGGAGCCTCTCTCTGTCTCTTTCTCTCCAGCCCACGCGTCTGGCTCCGGCTTGTGGCAGCAGCATAACAATGCCACATGGTGACAGTATCTATCTTTAATATATCAAAATTAATATTTTAGTTAGTCAACATTCTAAATGTTGAAATTGGTTTCTACCTATACTGGACAATTGTTGCATCAGTCAGTTCCCCTATTTCCTACATGTCCTTGGTAATAGAGTTTTATTCAGCCATCCCTAAAATAAAGCCACCAAATCTTATATAACACACAAATCTTATATTTGAATTTGGAGGGGATATTTTCTAATGGACAGTGAAGTCTTATTTCTGTAAGATGTACGAAACAAATGTAATATAGGTAGCTGAAGGATAGTTGACATTAGGCAGCATGTGGATGTTGACAAGCATATACAGACAATGCAACTCTCAAGAAATCTCCACAACTTTTACTGCAACAAAATGTGTGCATGAGGGAGAATAAATCAGAGTTTTATAGACACTTTTGTGAAGCTTTGATTTCTGCAAACATCACATTTTGGACATTGAAAGGTTTTCTAGAACTACATTTCGGATATGTCATCCCAGACAAATCAACTTTTAGGGAGAACTACCTGTCACAATGGTAACACTATTAGCATCTAACATAATCCTTGGTATATTGGAGATTGATGAACCCATTGAAGGTTTCTGCCTAGAAGCGAAGTATTAGTATACTTTTAAATACTATGTGTTTGCTATGGCTGAAAATTACCAGAAATTATGACATCTTTTTGTGACTGACGCAGCTCCATACATTGTAAAAGTATGTACAGCTAAGTCATTACAAAAGTGAATCGAGAAGATATTGACACATTGCTTCACTCACACTGTTTATTCACAGGACATGTTTCAAGAGCTCTTGCTCCTATCATCAGCTGATACTCGATTAGTGTAAATTGTAGTGGTTTCCTCTTTCTCCGTATTGTCAATAGATGGCGTGATGTACTTGTCAAAGATGTCCGGTGGTGGAGTTTCAAAATTCAAGACTCTATGACGATTTTTGATGATGAAGATTTTTTCCCATACGGAAAGGTCTATGGGGTGATTAACATATTTTATTAGAGATGTTTCCAAGTTGATGTCATGTCTAGTATTCAAAAAATGAAAAGCCACTGCTGATTTTTCTGTTTCACCATTTTTAATGTTTCTTATATGTTCTTTAGTTCTGATTTTAATATTTTTTTTTTTTTTTTTTTTTCCTATATAAATTTTAGGGCAAGTTTCACATTTGATCTCATAGATTCCTGGTTTTTCTTTGGTAGTGATTGAACTTTTGGGAGGGCCTTTTAACAAATTTCTGATATTAAACCTATTTTGAGGTGCAAGAGCTATGTTGCATTACAAGCATTTTACCTGGAAGTAGTACACATTAATTGCTTAGCACATGCTGTGTATAGGATGACAGAGGAAGTTAGAGCACATTTTTCTCAAGTAGATTGCCTAGTGACAGTTTTTGTTCAGGCTTCCTCTTGTAAACTGCTGTTAAATACATGGCTGCCTGTATTCCACTCCCACCAGAACCTGTCTACACCTAATGGGACACCTGGATACATTCAGCAATTTGTTATTGTGATCATATGCAGATACTGACCTTGTATTGAAACATTGAATCCTGATGAAACTTTTTAGTTTTAATCTCTAAATGTATTGCACAAATAAAAATATGTGTTACTTATAATTCACTTATCTTAAGAAGTTGATGTTAAAACTTCTTTCTTCTTATTCAGATCGATTTCGAAGGCATTTCGCATTCATCTTCAGTGAAAACAAACTCCGAGACTTCCTTAACAACGGAGTTTGTTTTCACTGAAGATGAATGCAAAATGCCTTCGAAATCGATTTGAATAAGAAGAAAGAAGTTTTAACATCAACTTCGTAAGATAAGTGGATTATAAGTAACAAATATTTTTATTTGTGTAATATTTATTACTCCACTGTAACTAGCTTCAATTTTCTGTGTAATCTCTAAATGTATGTTACCCCATTTCCTCCATTCTTGTTTAAATCTGATTGCCAAACCATTATTTCTTGTAACTTCTCCCGTCTGCTTTGTATAGATAACATAGTGTTAAAAAACTAACTCTGCATACTTACAAGTACAGCAAACAACTTTAATGTGCACTATTAATAAATGAATGAAGCTTGATACAATTAGAGGAGTTGGAAACAGTAATAAATCTGCATTTAGATATTTACTTTGAATTTTGACATTGGTGAACCTGCATTACATTGGCTGCATTAGAAGAGGTAAAAAAATATCATTAGTCAGTTACAAACAAATAATATCCAAATGTGCAAAATGGACTTTCCACTTTGTTGTAGATATGTATTCGTTTTCTTATGTTTATGTAGGAATTGAGTAACAGTGACGTCAAAATTAACCTAAAAACTATTTGTAGTCGGTTTATTGACACTCGTCACTTACTTTTTTATATTATTGAGGTACTAATTTCAAAGGCCATTGCCTCCATTTTCAACCTCTCTCCAACTAGCATCTGTTGTTGTCTGCTCTCTTTCTGATGGTGGAACTATGAACTTCTTTGTCAAATTATCTAGTTGTGGGATTTCAAAGTTCATTACACTGTCCTTATTTTTCCATATGAATATGTTCTCCCTTATATCGAGATTTAACTGTATTGAAACACCACAGTGAAGCGAAAAATTATTAATTTTTAGATGAGTCGTATTCATAGGCACTAGAAAGAAAGAACACTTCAGGCACTTAAGACACAAAAATATTGATAAGTCCGCAATAGCAGCTCATTTCTGGTCTGAAAATCATGAAATTGAAGATAGCACAGAATTACTAAAATACGTACAAAAACATAGTGAACTCGTCATATGGGAGAGGATATACATAGAAAAACATAAAAACCAACTTATGAACTTTAAAATCCCGCCAGAAGAGAATCCCACATTTAAGTTCATCACTAAATCAACAGATGGCAGCAGCAACCCCAGAATTACCCACACCGCTGGATCAAGCTTTAGTCGCATAAGAGCCGTAAATGCAAACGATGATTTGCGAAACATGTCCTCAAAATAGGTACGAAAGTGAAGCAGATGTGTAATAAATACGACTCATCTAAAAATTAATAATGTTCTCCCTCGTCAGAAGGAGTGATAAACCAAAATAAGCTGACAACGTGGGAGAACATATTCATATGGAAAAATAAGGACCGTGTAATTAACTTTGAAATCCCACCAGTAGATAATTTGACAAAGAAGTTCATAGTTCCACCACCAGAGAGAGGAGAGCAGACAACAGGTGCTAGTTGGAGAGAGATTGAAAATGGAGGCAATGGCCTTTGAGACAAGTCCCTCAATAATATAAAAAAAGTAAGTGACGAGTGTCAGTAAACCGACTACAAATAGTTTTTATGATTCCTTTTCTTGTTCCAGGGTTCCTTAAAATATAAGGTTATATGCTGTTTGCTCTTCATTTTTGGGTTACTATTTTAGATATGTGTGATAAAATTTTCTGTACCAATTATGATTGTAAATTGTCTACATATTTCAGCAAAGCGACACACACCAGAAAGAGAAAACTAGACAGCCTAGTGGAAGACTTCAATAATAAGTCGCAAAAGCTGAGGGAAGTGAAGAAAGAAATAGAAAGTACCAAGAAGGGAAGGGAGGAAGTTCCTGAGCGTGAAGAGGTTCTGCAGGCATTGAAGGATCTTCATGAGGAGGAGAAGAACTTGCTCAATGAGATTCAGAAGTTCAAGGATTCAGATCCAGAAGTTCTGGACAATTTGAGGAAACAAACACAAGTTAGTAACTAATTTTGTGTCAGTATATGCTTAACCATTACCCATACTTTGATATATGTACCACTTACCTATAAATATAGAAGAAGTATTACATTTTACCCAAAAAATGTCAAAATTTGACAAGAAATATACATTTTGAGGTTTCTTGAACCCAAAAGGAGAATTGTGACAAAAGGCAAAATTTGCCTCAAACTGCTTTATATTCACTAAAATTGTTAGCACAATGCTTACAGTCACCTTCTCTTTCACACAAGTACAAAACTTCAAAATGTCTCTAATGATTCTTTAGCATGTAACAACTTCTACTGCTTGTAATCTCTCCCATGTATACACAGTTTCATCTCTTACATGGAACTGCTTGCCGATTCTGAAACATGACTACGATATTTGTGAACTACGACACCACCTGTTTCACATTCAGCTGATTCCTCACCACAGAGCTGCACTCACTAACATGTGAACTGCTCCCTGTACCATTCCATGGCCTGCTGACTCCTCTGCTTGCAACGTACCACATTTTTATGCACTGCTTGGTCGACTAAACAACTGATTCGAAAACTGCTCCACTGCCCCGACTCCTCCCCATGGAACCACACTTGTCGACTCAACTTGAAGCTGAAAAGATACAGAAACTCTAAAATTCTCAATACTGTATGTCTTTCAGGCCTTACATCAGCTTTATATACCTGTCAGGCTGGGTCTGAAGCTTCTGGTGATGGATCTTTCTCGAATTACCTTCTAGAGCGTATTGGAAAAGTGTCAAACGGTATCTGTGCAGTAACAGCATACTCCTTCCCCCTGCCTCATGACATCGGCTACTGACTGTTATTATTTTAGTTGTTTTAAATTTACATTTTATTTGTTTAAAATTTACATCCAACATTAAATCTTATTGGACGATGGGTGAAATGATGGTCAAATAAGTTCAGGGTCTGTAGAGCTTAGTTAGTGGACATTTGTCTTTCAGGTTAAGAGAAAACCCCAGGAAAAGCCTTATCCAGATAACTCACTCTGACCCAAGATTCGAACTTGAGACCTTTTGAATGTGAGGCAGACACACTACCATCTATGCTACAGAGGCAGGCATTCTGTGCTTCTTCCACAACCAAACAGCAATAGCGATGCAACTCAATGATAGGCTATAAGAATGCTGATGTGACCATATTTTTAGAAAAAGGTCAATGTGTGTATATACATATCTATTCTATAAACTAGTATAACTCAAAAATAAAAAGTCAGTTACGTAGAAATTGAAGCTAGCTACAGTGAAGCAATGAATATTAAACAAATATAAATATTTGTAATAAAAAACTTCACTTATTTTAAGAAGATAAATATTACAAATATTTATATTTGTGTAATAAAAAGTCATTGTTAGTTTATTTTGGCATCTTCCAACAATGCGTTACAATTTTCAGAAAGTTCCCCACTCTTAACTACTCTTTATATTATAACCAGAACTTTGTATTTCAGTCAAAAACTATTTTGTTCCTTATAATATAAGTTTTATATATACTAATTATGGAAATATATGTTAGAAAATAGTGGTCCTGTGCAATCTAATTTCACATTAGTAGTTATTTTTACATACTTTTACACTTTTCAGTTTCTTTGTTTGGTAATATGGAAATGCATGTAAGCCTCAGGCCAATCATGCATTAACAAAAATTGCAGTGAACAATATGCAGATTGTCTCCTGTGTTCATTACAGTGTGAGATTTCAGAGCAAAGATGTATTTATTAAGTGGAAAAGTAAAACAGTTGGAAGTACTAAGTTCCATGTCTGATTTGGCAATAGATGTGAGAGTTCTGTAATTTCTCAATGGATGGAAGAATTATTCACTGCATTGTGTGCTATACAGAAGTGAGCAAATTATATAAATTTGTGTAATACTACTTAGCATTGCATTAAAAATGTAGGATGCTCCATGTTGTGAGCAGGTTCTCTAAAACTGCTACATGTTAATTTTGTTCAATACACTTAAAAATAGCTAGTTTAAGAACTTCCTAAAGAAATACTATCACTGTGGCATTCCATCATTATCCAGATTGAAAAAGAAACTATTTATGCACTGTACATAAAGAAATATTAATGGGGGTAAGAGAAGATACAGGCGATTCATATATATGGATCTCTGTCAATGAGACGACAGACTAGATTAGGTGATGTGTAGCCAATTTAAAAGTCAAACATCAACCTGTGGCTCAACAGCCCTAGTGGGCCAAGACCTGCTAACCCGACTGCCAGCCTCATGCCCACATACACAAGGTAGAGGTGGGCAATCATCCAACTGATATGCGGTGGAGATGTGGTCTGTATCTTGCTGCCCCTAGCCAGAAAGTTGGCCTGTGCAACCAGGACCACTACCTAGCATAGCTCCTCATCTTCCTCACAATGCTAATTGGACATCGGTCCTATATCTGGGACTTAAAATCTGCACCCTCAAGGGGTGGGATCTATTTCTATCACATTCCATGGCAGGGAACCAAAGCAGGACACCTTAGCCCACTACACCACAATGCAGGATTTAGTCAGAAAATTGAAGTCTGATGTACCATCTGTACCTCATTTGATCTGCAGCAAGGAGCTGAAACAGGCAAACCAGGAAACAGTTGCCCACATTTTTAAGAATGCTCTCAAAACACTTTACCACAACAATCTAGATAAACATAAGTGTAGTAATCTATACTGATGCAGCACCCTTAATTGCTGCCATTAAATTGCTTAAAGTATTTTACCCTATTTTGCTCCATATTACTTGTCTTACCCATGCTATGAATTGCATTGTATTGTATTTATTTCATCTTTTGAAACATAAATATTGTGATTTTGTGGGTTCGTAGAATTAAAAGTCCAATATGCAGAAATTCTAAATGTTTTTTATTTCCATAGAAATTCACTGTGTTCAATTCTTACTTAACAGAATTACGTCACATACACAATCACAATCTACCAAGATTGATGACCACAACAACACCATTCTGATTATATCTGTTTACAACATCAACTCTTGTTACAACACTTTACAGCTATTTACTCCTGTTTACGGCCCTCTTGGCGAGTTGCCGCCTCCTTAAATACCTCTATTGATAATTCTAGATATTTCTGGAGCAAACAAGAAATCGAATGTTCTATAAACATTCAAGACATCACTAGAATGTTCCATTTACCTCACTTATCTGTGTCGGTAAGTCTTTTATCTCCGGGCTATCTTTATCTGTTTTTTCAGGCTCTTTATTTCCACAATGTGCTGCCTATCAGTTCCTTTGTGTAAACAAGCCGTTTTATCGCTCCGCGCGAACCCTTTTAGTGCGTATGCCGCCTATCGTAAATGATGGGTCCGCGACAATGTTACAGGACACGTCAGTTCAAGATACAAAGATAAATATAAAAAGTTACATAAGACTAAAAACTGTAACAGATACTGAATCCAACAAAAGTCTAAAGTAGAAAAGGAAATAAAAACAAAATATATAAAGACCATAGAGAAATGCTATATAAAAGTAATTGTTCACAAATGTGAAGTTTACTCTATTTCATGATTTAGGAAATCCTCTACACAATAAAAGTTTCTCTCCATTAAGAAATATGAATAGAGCCTTTTTGAATTTTGCTTTGGGCTCAATAATCTTTATACTCTGTGGTAGTTTATTGAATAAATGTAGACCAGCATATGTGAAGCTACTTTCATACAATTTGGTTCTATGCAAATTGATAAATAGATTGTTCTTTGCTCTAGTATCATGTGTATGAACTTCTACATTTGTTTTGAATGAATTTAGGTGTTTTTTTTCATGCAGTTAAGTGTTTCATATATATACCTACATGGCAAAGACAAAATTTTAAATTTTCTAAAGTATGGTTTGCAACTACTTTTGTTTGTGACAGTAGCCATAATCCGTATTACTTTCTTTTGCATCCTGAAATGCTATTTTTGGAATTTCCCCAGAAGATTATCCCATATGTTAATAGACTATGAATGTATGCAAAATATACTACTCTAAGAATATGTTCACTTGACATAAATTTTATTGATCTTACTAAGAAGCACATTTTACTAAGTCTGTTAGTGAGGCTATCAATATGCATTTCCCAACTGAAGTTCTCAACTGGTCACAAACCCCAAAATTTCTTTATTTTAATATATTTTATCTCATCTTGCCCCAGCTTAATTTTTTGATGTGTAACATTCATATTAAGTTTACTATGGAAGCTTATTGCTGGTGTTTTCTCTTTGCTTAACAGTAAGAAGTATATATATAGCGACTTTGCGGGTTCGTAGAATTAAAAGGTTGAGTTGCAGAAATGAAAAGTCTCCTTTATTTTCGTAGAAATACTCTTTTCAATTCTCACGTAACAACATTGCTTCACCAATACAACACAATCTTCCAAGGTCGATGACAAAAACAGTGACAGTTGACTACATTAGCTCTCGTTACAACAACACTCTTGTTACACAAGTACAACTCTGCTTTCTCACTCTGTTTACAACTGACTCATCACTAGCATGGCTTGTTTTTATACACGTATTCATGAATTCCAGACTGTTCTGTACAATCACTAGATTTTTCTGGAATCAATAAGGCATCTAATGACATAATCCGAATATTCTATCACCTTCCGGGAATGTCTGGGCCGGAAAGTCTTTTATCTCAGCTATCTGCGTTGCCGGCTATCTGTTTACACTAAACGCGTTATCTTTAACTTCTTACGCAAGCTCTTTATTACAGTGAAACTTTATCCGCCGACTGTTTTCTTATTTGTGCCGAAAATTTTATGCCTGTTGCCGTGACACTGCTCCCTGCTCAAGGCCGGTCGCCTGAACAGCTTCATCGTATCGGGCCAGAAGATCCAGGTGTACCACCAACATCTTCCCTCGGGGCACCTTCTGGATGCGGTAGACTACGTTGTTAATCCTCTTCACCTCCCGGTACGGTCCTTGCCATGGTTACTAGAGTTTCGGGCATCGTCCCTTGGTTCGGATAAGACGTTATAACCGGACTAGGTCACCCTGCTGGAACCCTTGGCTGTTGGCTTGCTTGTCGTATCGGGTCTTCATGCGGTCACTTGCCTTCTGGATGTTCTGATGAGCCATCTCATGCATGTCGTGGAGATGGTCCACCAGGTTCTCCACGTACTCGGTTTCTGGCTGTTTTGCGTCCGGGGGGCTTCCAAAAGACAGATTACAGGGGAGGCGTAACTCTCGGTCAAACATTAAGCTGGCTGGCGTCATCCCAGTGGTGTCGTGTGTTGAGCGGTGGGCCAGTAAGAACAGTGGCACCTTGATGTCCCAGTCTTGCTGATGGCTGGCCACGACCTTCCTCAGGTGCTCTTCTAAGGTCTTGATATGTCTCTCAACCATGCCATCCAACTGTGGATGTAGGGGTGTGGTGCAGGTCTTGTTCACCCCAAGCCTCTGTAGTGCCTCCTTCATCAGGTTGGATTCAAAATTGGTGCCCTGGTAGCTGTGGAGCTCTAACGGCACCCCAGATCAGCAGAACACTTGCTCCACAAGGCAGTCTGTGATTGTCTTTGCCTCCTGGTTCGGGATGGCACACACCTCCGGCCACTTGGTGAAGTAATAAGTACCACCATCAGGTACTTATTGCCACGGTTGGACACTGGGAATGGTCCAGCTATGTCGATGGCGATCCTTTGGAATGGCGCTCCGATGTATTGCTGCATGCGACCCCGGCTCCTAGTCTGGGGGCCGCAACTTGCCGCGTACACATGACATTGACGGCACCATCTCTCAGCGTCTGCTCGGAGCTTCAGCCAGCAGTAGCGCTGTCGGAGTTTGTCGATCGCTCGTTTTCCTCCCGGGTGTCCTCCTGAAGTACTGGCGTGCACTTCCTCCAAGACTTCCGCGACCTTACTTCGGGGAAGTACCAACTGCTCCCTCTACGTCTTCCCATCAGGTGATTCCCCTATCCGGAACAGCACGCCCTCTCTTGTCTTCAGTAAGTCCCATTGGGCCCAGTACGACTTGTAGGTGGCGCTCCTAGGTGCGATGTCCTCCCAGGTTGGTCTTGTCCCTGCATCCACTTCTCTCAGGAGTGGTCCCAAGTCTGCGTCCGCCAGCTGCTCCCTCCTCAGGCCTGCGCTATCCCAGCCATCCGCAGGCACTGCCGTGACTACTCGGACTGCTGCGGCACGCTCCTTCTCTTCCACTCTTGTGCATTGCCCGCACTCCTCTGGGCAGGGTCTTCGAGACATGGCGTCTGCGTTACCATGGCTCTTCCCTCTACGATGTTCAGAGGTGAAGTCGTACTCCTGCAGCCTCTGGACCCAACGTGCTGTCTGGCCTTCCAGATTCTTAAAGCTTAATAGCCAGGTTAGAGTGGAATGGTCAGTCCTCAGGTGGAATGGCTGACCGTACAGGTACTTGTGGAAGTGCTCCAAGGTCTTTACTACCGCCAGTAATTCTCGCCGGGTGACGCAGTAGTTCTTCTCTGCCTTGGATAGCGTCTTGCTGTAGTAGGCTATCACCCGCTCGTGGCCGTCCTGAACTTGCGATAGGATGCCTCCAATGCAATGGTCACTGGCATTGGTGTCCACAATGAAAGCGCCCCCTGGTTGTGGAAATTCCAAAATTGGAGCACTGCACAGGGTCTTCCTCAGGTGCTGGAAAGCGCCTTCAGCGTCATCCAACCACACATAGGGACGGTGTTCCTCTGTCAGGCGGGTAAGGGGTTTGGCAATGTTGGAGAACCCCTTTATGAAGTGGCAGTAATAACTGCACAGCCCCAGGAAACTGCGCAACTCTCGCTTATCCTTTGGGCGAGGCCAATCTCTCATAGCCTGGGTCTTCTCCGGGTCTGTGGCCACTCCGGTTGGTGAGACTATGTGGCCCAAGTTGTTAACTTCCTTGCAGAAGAGCTGGCACTTCTTCACGTTCAGCTTCAAGTTGGATGCCTGCAGTCTCTGTAACACCTTGCTCTGGTTGTCCAGTTGGTCTTCGAATGTCTTGCCGACGATGAAGTCCAAGTATAGCAGGCATGCATCATATGTCAATCCTCTCATTACTGATTCCATGAGGCGTTGAAATATGGCTGGTGCATTGCAGAGGCCAAAGGGCATAACTGTGAACTGTCAAAGCCCTTAGCCTGTCGAGAATGCTGTCTTCTCCTTGTCTCTTGGGTCTAGATCCACCTGCCAATAACCTGACTTCAGGTCCAGGTTTGAGAACCACTGCACCAGCTAGCATGTCCAGGGTGTCGTCAACCGGAGTAAGGGAAAGCAGTCCTTCCGGGTGACAGCGTTCAGCTTCCTATAGTCCACACAGAAGCGTAGCTCGCCGTTCTTTTTTGTCACCAGAACTACAGGAGAACTCCAAGGGCTGTCAGACTCTTCAATCACTCCCCTGGATTTCATGTCATCTAGCATATCCCGTACCGCCGCCTGTTTTGCCAGCGGAACGTGTCGAGGTGGTTGCCGAATAGGCCGGGCGTCTCCGGTGTCGATGCGCTGAAGCTCTTTTCTCTTGCGGCCGTAGTCACTGTTGCCTTGGCTGAAGACTCGCTGGTAACGCCTCAGTAGTTGTCGAACTTTCTCCCGTTGTTCTGCGGTCAGGCGGTCGACCGCCCTCTCCAATAAGCCTTCCAGCCGTGGCCCCAGGTGTTGCGTCGGCACCGGCTCCTGTGTCCTGTCGATAGCTGTCACGCTGACCACGGGCTCGCACGTCCCCAGCTTCGTTCCGGCTTTGACGTCGTGATCGGTGTCTGCCAGGTTGAGTAGCCTCACTGGCACCTCTCGGCACGGCAATAATGTCCTGGCTACACAGAGTCCGTGCACAGGCGTCTTCTGGTCCAGCATCATGTTTTTCGTCCGCAGGCCTTCCAGTTGCGTCGTCATCACCACCTCGCTTCTCGCGGGGACCACCACGTCTTCCTTCAAGGTGACCCTGCACACTCCAAGGCGCTCTTCGGGTTGCCGAAGTATCACTTCTCCATTAAGCCGCAGGACCTTCCTGCCGACGTCGACCGTTGCCTCGTGGCTTCTGAGGTCATCCAATCCCAGTATCACCTCCTCAGCCACCTTCGCGACGAACACCCACAGACGCACGGCACTCCGCCCCAAGGTCAACTTCAGTAGGGCCTCCTCCACAGGCAAGGTGTCGCCCGATGCCGTCACAATCTGCTATGGTGGGCTCGGCTTCCTCGTCGGCAAACCCTTGGCCACGTCAGGTCTGATGATGGTCACGGCTGTCCCGGTGTCCACCAGCGCGCGGCACGGCTTCCCTCTCACCCAACCGTCCGCGATGAGGCTGTCATCCATACGCCGGCTGACGGCGCGCAGTGTCACTCGAGGGGATAGTGGTGATGGCGCCGACGTGCCCCTCTCCACGACGGCTCTTACTCGTTTTCCGGCTGCTCTTCCTGGTGTGTGCAGTCTCTCTCCAGGTGTCCCGGCTGTCCACATCCCCAACACAGGCCACTAGGTCTTCGCCGGCGTCCCTCGGCTGACCTCCGGTCTCCCGTATAGCGGACGCTCCTCGTTCTTGATGTCGGGATAGCTGTCACTTTGGCCGCCTCCAACCTTAATGCTGCCGTTAGCGCCTCGTGGATGGTTTTATAATCGCCGAGCATTAGGCGCTGACGAATCTACGTGTCTCGTACCCCGTCAACGAATGTGTAGGCAGCTTCCCGGGATACGAACTCTGGTGGAAGGTCGACTAGGGCCTTGCTAGCCAGTTGCTCAACTACCAGGGCGAACTCCTGCAGCGTCTCCCCTGGCTGCTGTGACCTTGCCTTTAGCTGGCTGCGGTACGCTGCGGCTAAGCAGTGGTTTCCAAAACGATTCTCTAGGGCCTGCCAGATGTCTTTGGGCGCCGCCGTTGTCTCTACCGCGTTCAGGACTTTCGCGGCCCGTCCCGGGAGGCTGGCTATTAACTGTGTGGCCTCTTCCTCTGGTGTTGTGCTTGGCCACTGCGTCGAACTGGCGGCGGAAGACTTCGAAAGTTGTCGCGCCGTCGTATTTACGAGGTTTGACATGCGCAAATGTTGTGTCGCGTCCCGGCGCGCTGACCTTTAAATCCTTTAACCTCCTGCCGATGGCGTCCTCCACCATGGGGTTCAGGGACTTTGTGTTGCTGTCGGCCTTTTCCTCCAGGTTGTTAACGCTGTTTGCCAGGTCTTCGAGGCATTTGATATTGTCGGCCTTTCCCTCTAGGTCGTTAATGCGCTCGTCCACTTGACCCATCCGCTAGCCCAGCTCCGTGACATCATCCCTCACACCGGTCAATTGCTCTTCAAATTTTTCGGCGTGGGCCTCGTTCGCAGCCTTCATTTCCGTGGTCAGTTCGGCCATCTTCCCAGTTAGATTGTGATTTGTCGTCTTCAACTTTGTGGCCAGGTCGCTATTTGCCGCCTCCGTCTTCGCTGTTAATTCTGCCTTCATTTCTTTCAACTCTGCTGCCAGGTTGTTGTTTGCTGTTTCCGTTTTCACGGCGAGGGCGTCATTTGCCGCCTTCATTTCTTCCATTTTCTGCAGAATCTTTTCGAATGCAGCTTCCATGGAGGTAATATCCCACTTCCTGAGACCAGTTGTGACTTTGTGGGTTCGTAGAATTAAAAGGCCGAGTTCCAGAAATTAAAAATCTCCTTTATTTTCGTAGAAATACTCTTTTCAATTCTCACGTAACTACATTGTTTCACCAATACAACACAATCTTCCAAGGTCGATGACAAAAACAAACAGTGACAGTTGATTACATTAGCTCTCGTTACAACACTCTTGTTACACAAGTACAACTCTGCTTACTCACTCTGTTTACAACTGACTCATCACACCTAATCATGAATTCCAGACTGTTCTGTACAATCAGTAGATTTTTCTGGAATCAACAAGGCATCTAATGACGTAATCCGGAAACGTCTGGGCTGGAAAGTCTTTTATCTCAGCTATCTGTGTTGCCGGCTATCTGTTTACACTAAATGCGCTATCATTAACTGCTTACGCAAGCTCTTTATTACAGTGAAACTTTATCCACCGACTGTTTTCTTATTTGTGCTGAAAATTTTATGCCTGTTGCCATTACAATATATATATATATATATATATATATATATATATATATATATAACATTGAATATATTTCAATGTGCTGTCTATATGTAAATTCACATTATTTTAATTTGTCCCTGTTAAGGAAATACTCGTATCATCCGCAAAAAAATGTTTTGCTCACATTTGCCATACTATTTACATTGTCAGCTAAATCGTTTATGTACAGTATAAATAACAGAGGCCCGAGAATAGATCCCTGGGGTACACCATATTTTATATACCTGACAGTTCTTTTTTAATTTCATTGGTTTTAGTATCAAAATATTCAATTTCTACACACTGTTTTCTATTTTCAAGATATGACTTAAACCAACTTAATGCTAGGCCTTTCACACCATATACAGATAATAAGTAGCAATGTATGATCTATTATGTCAAATGCTTTTGTTAAATCTAAGAACACACCTATCCCTAATTTTTTGCTATCTAATGCATCATAAATTTGTTCAACAAAATGTATTACTGCAGACGTAGTTGACTTATTTTTCCTAAAACCATTTTGATTATCATTTATTATTCTAAATTTATCCAAGAAATTTATTAACCTACTATACATTATTTGTTCAAAAGTTTTTGCAAAACTAGATATTATTGATATTGATCTAAAATTCCCAACCTCATCCTTGCTACCTTTCTTGATATAGGTTTCACCTTTGCTTCTTTTAGCCTCTCTGGGAATAGTCTGTTTGTTAGTGAAAGGTTTGTTAAATAGCACAGCGGTTCTACTAGAAATGGGTCACATTTTTTAATAATAGAATTTGAATATCCATCAATTCCTGCAGATTTTTTGATTTTTAAGTTTTTAATCACCGTTTTGATTTCTTGCATTGTTACTGGTATTAAAAAAAAAAGAGTAGTTTCATTATGTTCTAGGTTTAAGTTATCTGCTTTCAACAGCAATTTTTCTTTTAGCACCTTTTCAGCCACACTTGTATAGAAACTGTTGAATAATTCGGAAATATCTTTAGGATTGCATATATTTTCACCATTGCTTTTAATACAATAGTTATTTATCCAGTTTGTCTCAGCTTTAGTTTCACTCTGGATTACTTCCCACAATGACTTAGATTTACTTACTGCACTCTTGATTTTGCCATCATAATGTAACTTTTTTGCCTCCTTGATTACCTTATTTTATATATTTTTATATTTCAAATAGTAACCCTTAACATCTTGTGATACTTTATTTTCCTTAATATATTTACTCAAGAATCTTAACCTTTCTGCTGATTACCTTCTCCCAGTTGAGATCCCTTTATTATTTTGCTTATTTACCTGAATGTCTGCTACTGACACTGCTGCTTCAAACCAGCATAGCTGAGATGATACATCTTGAATATCCACAGGTGAATCAGCTTGTTTCCACAATTAAGAGGATCTTTATTAAAGCACCTACAAGGATCCAGTTATTTTGAAAGGAGCTTCCCAATGTTCCATTTCCATCAGAACCTATTGTTATGCACACGGGAACATTGTTGCAAGCTGTGGAATTGTAGGACATTCAGAACTTTGTTTTGAAACTTGGGGAGGATGCAGTGAGCATTACTTAAGCCAAAGAACTATTGCAGGACCCAACTATTGCCCATGATATTGCATACATAAAATCACATGTATTTCCAGTCCTCATTATTAATGCTCTAGTCTTCAGGCAAACCAGTCTACACACAACTGAGATTGATAGAAGAGGTGGTAGAAAAAATCAACTTGGTTCCTGGTTATGTTAGTGAAAAGTTTTTGAAAAATTTAAATCAGTGCTTCAAAAATGTCAGTGAAGAAATAGTCAGTCAAAGAAAAATTTTTAGAGCTTGCTGAAATTGCTGATATGTTTTGTTGAAAAACAAAGTTTTAGATAGAGTCAAACTGAAAAATTCAATCTCATTGCCAGGATTTGAACCACGGATCTCCTGGTTTCTGTCCAGTCTCTCTTACCCATTGAGCTACCATGGACAATGTGCCATTGTGACATTAAATTCTCCAATTGACTCATATATTTTCCCGGTAAACCACTTGGGGCTCTCATATTCGAGATACACCATTTGTGGCGACTTACTATTGCAAGTACTTGAGTCCCAGGCTTCATTGTTAAACTCTTATTATTTAAGTTAAGGTTTTGGATAGATAGTCAAACTGAAAAATTCAGTACCATGGCTGGGATTTGAACCAAAACCTTAGCCTATGCACGGCTAATATGAAGGATTAACTTAAATAAAATTAATTAACTTAAATAAAAGATACTGATAGCAGAGAAAACTGAATAATTAGAATCTGAATACTTGTGTTTGGAGGAATTTAGTAACAATGACATCCAAATTAATTGATAAAATGGATAATTATCTGTTAGAGTCTACATTTAGTCATTTCTGGTTTCCTACTTTTACAGTTTGTCCAATTTCTTAACAAACTTTTTTCCAAGAACTGGCCCTCTGCTTACCCATTCAACTCCACCCCCCTCCGATACAAAGCTGTTAGTGAGTACAATAGCACTAAGTGTTTTGTGGGTTTCTTGAGCAGGATTGCACTGTTGTAAAATATACTAGTAGTCAGTTCTGTGTTGCTAGTAACCTAAATAAAATGTTTCTCTTTAGACCGTTGCTAAATACTGAGTGCTAATAACGAGAATGAGGAAATTAACGAAGGTAATGCGAATGGTGAACTAGTTCATGATGAAATTAACGAACATAATGCAAATGGTGAACTAGTTGATGATGAAATTAACGAAGGTAATGCGAATGGTGAACTAGTTCATGATGTAATTAATGAAGGCAATGCGAATGGTGAACTAGTTCATGATGTAATTAACGAAGGTAATGCGAATGGTGAAATTAACGACACTAATATGAATGGTGACTTAATAAATTGTGAAGTTAACGAAGCTGATGATAATCTCTTAATACAACCGTCAGCTAGCACTCCAACCAAGAAGAGACGTTATAGGGAGAGGAAGCAAGATCAGGAAACAGAGCGCAAATATGTTAGTGAATTTTAGAAACTTTCTGAAAACTGTAATTGAAAATGGGGGTACTACTATTGAAAAATTTGAATAAATTAACTGCCGATGTGGCTGGTGTAGGAATAACAACGGTCAGAAAAATTGCATCAATTAACATCGCTAGTTACAGCACTCCAAATAAAAAGAAATTAAATAAAACTAAGTTATCATTTGACAAGTTCGGCGACTTCAATTGTGATTTATTGCATAGGACTGTGTACGAATGTTACGCGAAAGGTGAATCTCCCACTGTTCGCCAATTAACAGAAATTATACATAAGAAGACAGTTGGAAGTGATTGTGTGTTCCCGAATAGCAAAAGTACAGTTCATATTATGTGTTTCAAATGGGAAGAGTTCTGGAGTCCAGCTAATCAGATGCCGTATCACAGTCAGCGTTGGCAGCTTGTTACCCCACTCCTTTTATATTTCCCTCTCTCTTGCACACTCATACAACATGCAGATCTGCTTGGCGCAGACGTAAGGGTAAGCAAATTATATTTTACAAACTTTTACAATGATGCAGTTGCCAACATCAAAATTGAAAAATGCATTTTCGCAAATTATGTATATTTTTAAATATAAGTTTAATTATAGTGTATGAATTACCTGTTTTTCTATTCCAATGGAACTGCCAGTGGCTCATCCATATCGCTGTCAATGTCACTTCCGTTGAGACACAATTCGTCATTGTCATTGTCTTTATCGTCTGAGTCTTGCAAATTTGTGATTATAGGTTTGTTCTGAGTAATTACAAATTTCAGTTCTGAGTACTTACAAAAATACGTACATGCATACATACCAACCAATAATGATATTCATACAGTGCTTACGTCGCGATGTATTGTTATAATACAGGTAATAGTAGGTTATTTATTTGTATTAGAAAAGCTATTTGAGCTAAAAATATGGGGTTTTCATGGCTATGTTAGATACATTACTCTCTACCATCCATATGGATCAGTTTTGGCAAAATATGAATTTTTGTTTTAGCGTGAATAGTATTTCATACAGATTAATTATATTAGGTTGGCACTCCTCACACACCACTTAGCGGGAATGCAATATGACAACAACGCAGGACACCGGTTGGTTGCTCACCCAGTAGTGCAAGGACAAACACCTTCCCATTTGAAACACATAATAGTATTTTATTATCTATGGGATTTGAGCATGGTGCTATGAAAAGTAATTGTATTAGAGGCGAGTCGAATGAAAGGTTGCGTGGAGGTATAGATATTTGAGTCTGGTTGGCTTTAAGGCTTGGATGATTGGATGGCTGTGTAGGCTTTTATAAGGGATAATTAGTTATATTTGTAATAGCAGTACATGAATATTTAATATCTACATAGATGGATCTAACTTGGACAACAACTCAGGAGCAGGAATTAAGTGTGCACTGTTCTCATTCTATCAACCAGCAGGATACCACACAACAAATTTTGATGCAGAAGTAATGGCTATTCATATTTCACTCCAACACCTTCTATACAGAATAGATAAATTAAAAAATGCTGTCATACTTTCTGCTTCTAAAGCAGCATTGTGTGCAATAAGTTCATATAAAAGGTCAATCCAAATTAAAGAATGTCACAAAATGATCCAACAACTTCAAAAGCTACAGAAAAGAATTATATTACAGTGGATACCTGCACATTGTGGAATTGCTGGAAATGAATCAGCTGATTTTTTTGACAAAAAAGATGCAAATTTAATTCAGAACAAAAGTAAAAACTTACCCTTTACATCCATAAAGGGATTAATCAAAAGCAAATATAAAAACAAACAAAAACAATCAATATCTAACAAAGCCAAAGATAAAAAATGGAACATTTTAATTAAAAATCCAGAAATTATTCCAGAAATCCCAAGTAAAGCTGCAGTAGCAAATTTTAGATTACTTACGGAACATGATTATTTGGCCAAACACTTACACAGAATAGGAATTTATACAAGTCCAAATTGTCCTCTGTGCAACAAAGAAGAGGAAATGTTTGAAGAACATCTTTTCACCTGTGAAGCCCTACCTGCCGGACCCACTACACAGAAATATTGGAGAGCAAGAGAGCTAATGGCTTCATTGCCAAAGCCTAGCATTTGAAAACAACAATAACAACATATTTAAAGTGCATTTTATTAAATTGTACATACTATTATGTGTAATGTTATACTTTAAAGTAATTAATTATATTTATGCATCTTTGAACCTTGGGCTAAGAGCATTTGACAACAGCGTAGCTAAAATGCAGGGTCATAAATTACGGACCGGACAGGGAAGAGGCTACCCTCATTTAAAGTGTCGAGAGACCATCGGATGGGGAAGCGATGTTAAGAACCTGGACAAACTATAGTTCTGGTGTGAATGAAAGAGCTGATACAATCTGGACCAAAATGTCTAAAGTTATTAATCTTTTCAGATTAACAAAGTAACCTTCACCAAGTAAACTTATGAAGGCAGTTTGCAACAGAATTTTAAAGATGGAAATGGGATGCTGATGTGATGATCTGTGTTGATTATCTCAAAGCTGGATTCTGGAACTTGCTTTGGCTGCTCTTGTACAGTGCGATCCATATAAATCTGAACCATTTCAATAGGCCATTAGCTTTTGAACCAATAATAGGACACACATGCAACTTTGGGAGAATATAATACACAATTGGCAGATTACATTACACTATTTACATCTCAGAGAAAATGTTGGAGGTGTCCTTCACCAGCATCTATACATGTTTGCACTCGTCTCACTATATCCCCTGAAGTTTTATGGAGAGTATCCTCACCAGTGTTACTTATTTCGGTTCAAATGGATTCCTTGAGAACATCAATTGTCCGTGGCCTATTATTGTACATTCTTTTGTTTAGATAACCCCACAAGAAAAAATCCTGTGAGGTTAGGTCAGGGGATCTGGGGGGCCACAGACCTTTTGAGATTATTCGATTATTTATCAAAGAAGTTGGTTACAAGTTCCATGGTGTCATTAGATGTATGGCACGTTGCTCCATCTTGCTGGAAAAAACCTTCTCTCAATTCAGTATCATTCAGCTGCTCCACAAATGTCTTGAAGATACCCATATAAACTTCAGTATCTACAGTCATATCAAAGAAAATGGGACCAACAATCCTGGAAGCTGACACCGCGCACCATACTCCAACCTTTTCTTCATGCAGTGGAGTTTCGTGGATCACTTGGAAGTTTACAGCAGCCCAGTATCTGGTGTTTTGTGTCTATGTAGCCTGACAGATGAAACCATGCCTCATCTGTAAACCACATTATGGAGAGAATGTCTGGACATGGAATAAGAGTACCCTGAAACCATCGACAGTAACTGACTTGTTTATCATAATCTGCTTCTTTCAGTAGTTACACCATATGCACTCTGTAAGGTCGTAATCCTGACTTCTTTGCAGCTCTTTGACATGTTCCATATGAATACCCTGATTCCTGGTTCAACCGATGCAACAATTTGTTTGGAGAATTCAATAGAATTCTGCAAACATTTGTAACAGTCTCTGCATTCAGTAGCGGTCTATGTTTTCCACTCTAATGAGTATACCAGTTGTCTCCAGCTTCCAGCTTTCTTACGAGCTATAAAATTATTGCCTTTGTCGGAACATCTCGTACATTAAATTCTCTTCGAAATTCCCGTTGTGTTGTTACCAAGGAATCTGTCTTCCAATATGTTTTCGATATGTAAACATGCTGTCGTAGTGAGTACTGCATGTTGCTGTTATGACTGCACATTTAAGACTATCAACACTCAACACTTGTCAGTGTTGTCAGTTCTGCCAGAGCCACTGAGATCATCAAAACAAATTTCTACGAGCTTTCAAAGGGAAATTATGGCCTTTTGAAATGGTTCAGATTTATATGGATCGCACTGTGGTAGCATGAGATCATATTTCAGGGTGCGGTTACACATGAGACATGATGAGACAGCAGATAAAATACATTTTCAATATTTTCTTTTTCAAATTGTAATTTAAATTAAAATAAATCTTTTGAGTAACACTTAACCAAATAATAACTTCTATTAAACGTTGATATTATATAACATTAAGAGCATTTATGTAACTTTTGCAATGATGCATGCACCACGTTAATTCTTGCAAACTTATCACCTTCACAAACACGTCCGCACTGTACGATGGTTAAGCTTAGAAGAAGGAAGCTTTAGTCAATTTCGGTTTTCTGATCCTTCTGTTGCTATGGAAGTCAACATTTCACCATTGGTCCACGTCACAAGCAATTATAATTATGTTCATTGTTAGATTCAATAATATTTTTATAACTTTTCTTTTAAATCACTTCTCAACACTATTTAACACTCAAAATAATTTTTCTTTTTAATTTAAATTAATTTTGTTGTTATCAAAATTGTGATTAATATTCAATTTTCATTTCTTCTATCAAATTACTTTTGTACTTTCACTCACTATCCTAAACTTCGTCTCCTGTCAAATATAATTGAAATCAATTTTAAATAAAACCGAACATAAAATAACTTTTTCAAGTACTTCTGGTTTCACACAGTAATTCTCTCTAGAAAGTTTAAGTGTGTGAAGAGAAGACAAAACTGAATTTTGTGCCAGTGCGAACTCAGAATTGACAAGTTCTCTATAGATTCAAAAAATGCAAATGATCTGATAGAATACCTTGCTATCAGAGTACATTTTCAAGAGAACTACTTTACAAGCCAAATGGCTACTTGGCTTCAAAATGTTCAGTGTGTACCCTCAACCTTCGCCCAAGTATCTAGTCTGCTTGTATGTAATGTGTAAATAATTGTAAGTAATTTCATTATTGTAATTGTAAGTTAACCCTAAAATGTAATCTTGACTTGGCCTACACCAATGTAAAATCGGTATATGGACTCAAATAATCATTATCATTATCTGCAGAGCAGGCTGTTGGTGAAGAGGGACTTCATTTGCTATACTCATTTTCAGGTCTGCCTTAGATTTTTTCTACTCCTCATACATGGTAGGTTGTGCTGAGTTCAAAAGTAGCTCTTCATAAACTTTAATTATACATCAAAGGGTAGGCATATAAAATTGTGGCTGCACAGCATTATTTAGTTGTGGTGATGTTGCACAAATTTACATCAAGTTTAAGTTACTTTAATGTAACATTTCCAATTTTATGTGTGAAATATTATGTAGATATCAGCATTAACAAGTTACAAAGGTAATGTAAAGAAGAAATTAATGAAATCATATAAATAAGTGATGCAACATCACTACCTGTAATCTAGGATAGAAAAGGCTTTTTTTTTTTTTTCAATTTACGTCCTCCAATGTTAAGTCATATTGGACGATGAATTGAACGGGTGAAATGGTGCTCAAATGAGCCCAGGGTCCATAGAGCTTAGAGTTACCCAACATTCGTCTTTCAGGACAAGGGAAAACCCCGGCAAAACCTTATCCAGGTAACTCACCCTGATCGAGATTCGAACTCGGGACCTCTTGAACGTGAGACAGACACACTACCACCACGCTACTGAGGCGGGCTAGAAAAGACATGAAGACATTAAATAAGTTATAAATATAAATTATATTTACTCTAAACCTTCATATCAGTATATTATACTTCACTTGTATGAAAGTGTTTTAATCTCTTAGGCTCATAACTCTCATAGTTATCACTTTGGTCTAGATTATTTTCCGACTAACTTGGATCGCACCAAAAGCGATCTAACTTTTTGACATTCAAAGACAATAAAAGGTTTCAGACCAAGGAAAGCCATGGACCAACTAGAAACAAATGTTACACGACGAAGAAAGATTCTTCTGCACATGTGCGAGTCCCATAGAGTACTAAACAAACCATAGTTACCTACAAGTTTATAAATCTCTGTGGTAGTTTCACAACAGTTTCGTAGTCATTCTTATGGTTGCTGTTGCTGCTTAAAAATCAGTAACAAAGTGAGGTGTGCTGTGCTGTGAACATGGAGTCACCGAAGAAGCATGCTATTAATTGGACTGAGGAAGAGAGAAAGTTCTGTTTTCTTTAGTTCAGAAAAGAATGAACTCTGTAGAAAATAAATTGGTGTCGACAAATACCAATATGAGAATATAGGAGGCATGGAGGGAAATATATAAAGTGTTTTCTGTAGTTTTCGGGGGAAAGGAAAGAAGTATTTTCCATTTAAAGGAGCAATAGAAGAGGCAGAAGGCATGTGCAAAGGTGAATATTCACAAAGTAAGTGCAGTCTTTATTTTGTTATGCTTAACATGCACTTCTGACAATTGATACTAGATTAGATTAATATGGAATTTTATTTTAACTACAAAAACTAATTTCACCCAATGTGTAGAAGTAAATGTACTATGGTTATCCATCTATTTAAAGAGCTTCAATAGATAAACCTAGTGCATTAACTGAGAGACTGCCATGGTGGCATATATAATAAGAACCGGTATTAAATAAAATTAATCTAGAGCACAGATAATACCTGCTAAGTGAATTTCAGTAGCCATGATTAGTTGCCTGATCGGAAGGAATTAGGTACCATTTCTATAATGTAAACTAAAAAGTGCATGCTTTGTTTTTTTTTATTTACAGCTAAAAGAAAATACCTCAAGAATTTTGGGGAAGGACCTGCTCCTGAAGGAAATGCAGGGGAAGATTCCTTGACAGAAATGAAGTGAAATATTGTGGCATCTCTTCCACAAGAATTCTCGAAAGATGTGGCAGAATTTGATTCTGATAAGGTTAGTTTTATTTATATTCTTGTTGTATATTAAATGTATTGCCATTATCACAAGCCTGCAATAGCTTTGTTAAACATACATAGCTCTATAAATAAACAGCTTTAACACTTTTCTTCCCTGTTGATGGTGTAATGAAGGGACCGTGTCATGCAATCATATTCCCAACTGCTACCCATTTGTTGGAGGAAGGGGTGAGAATGATTAGCGTATGAATGGAATACATGTTAATATAATATGCATCACTTATGTGGGATATTTTGTTATACTAGAACTCTCTAATTTTATCGCATGAACCAAACTATGTAACAAGATAATATTACACTACTTTTCTGCTATACTACATCCAATTGCTTTTGTTTGATGTGTCAAATTTTTGGTATACATGCAAAGCATTAATTCAACATCAATGCCAGTTCAGTTACTTTATTTTTGTGTTACATATTAGATATCAATGGAAAACCATATTTAAACTTAATTTGGCCTGTTTGTAGGTGCACTGAAATTATTTTAAAAATAAGTAATATAAATAAAAAGCATATTTTCTGTTTCCTGTATAAAATAAAAGATGTCCCCAAAAACAGATGTTCATTGCTTCTATGTTACAGTAGGATTATTTATATAATAGTTAACAATAAAGCATCTTTGGTGTGTAAAATTATAACTCAGAAATGAATATATACTGATTGACGATGCATAACATCAGGGTTAAAATGCAGAATAGTCTTGCCTTCGTCTGCTATAGTAAGGAATGATATAACAGAAACAACTGTTGTCAACTGCAGAGTTCTGAAATCTGCCAAAATAGTGAAATGTTGGTAGCATATATTCTTATTGTTATTCTCGTTCCAATATTATTGTTGCATACAGATGTTACTGATTGCATTGCATAGAATTATCCATCTTTCAAGGTAGAGATTGCTTCTATTAAACAAGTCTGTCCAATAATCAATGGCACAAGAGAAAGGAGTCCTTTGAAACATGCACCCATAAAGTAAAATGCAGGTGGTTATAGGGACGTGTTACATCCACGATTGTGGAATGTTATGTTTTAACACTATAGAGAACGCACAATAAATATTGGACAATATCATATCTTTATATCCAAGATATCATTAATAATTTTAATTAGTTTGGGTGGATCTGCTAAACCGTACATTGCTTACATAGTGTTAGTATTTTCGGAGATATATGTTTTCACTGTTGGCAATGCTCCATCCACTGTCATGCCCTCCAATTTTCTACGTCGCCCTTCTGCAATTTAATCAAAATCAGTACTATTAATCAGAGCATAGCTCAGCAGGTAAATATGCAATCGTTTACAGCAATCTTACTACTATCATGGCAGTAAGGTAGTTTTGGGCTTTAAAACACAAAACAATTATACTGTGAAGTTTAGGTAGATATACTACAGCTTTTCAGTTCTTTTTTAAATTGCTAGACCACAGGAAGACAGCTTCGAGAGTTGTGACATATTTCAGCCGGGAGTGAGGCCTGCAGTGTATGTGACGTCAGGCAAAAGCCATGTAGTACCAAGTTATCTATATAAATGGAACTGTGAGTACAGAATCTGAGGCTTCAGTCAGGTGTAGCGTACTCGATAACAACAATGTAGCTGCCACGTACCAAATGGATCTACTAAATTTAAAATGTGATGATTTATTGAAGGTTAAATATACACACAAGAAAGATTAGGCTGATTTTTACAAGAATGTTCCCCATACCAGATTTCCGAGGTTTTATTCATTTGCTGCATGGAGGTTGTGTATGTTTGGCTCAACATAAGTGTGTGAACAACTTTTTTTTCTGTTATGAAATTAGCGAAGTCCAAACCCAGAAGTACCTTGTCGGATCACAATCTAACACGCAGCCTTTGATTACAAATTTCCCAGACATTTCATGCTAACATTGATAAACTAGTTAAAGAAAAACAAAACAAAGTGTCAGAAAATGTCCACGTAATTTTGTTCTGAATGGGTCTCCTCTAATTTGCAGAGAAAATTACTTTGTTTTATTTTATTTACTTTATAACATGCCTGACCTTCAGATAAACTATGAGTTGAAGTTTTATATATTTTCTCAGCAAAGTTAAAATGTAATTGTTTGTAAACTGTGACCAATTGTGTAATTAAAGCAGTCAGCATTAATATTACAACACCCAAGATGTAAGTTGTACATATTAATACCCGATACGTTTCCTATCTTTCCTATGCTGTCGGAATTCCAACACATTAAACTGTTTCCTTCCTCTTGGGCAGCAGAAATCAGCACGATGACGTCACACGCTAATCTGCCTTTCGTACGGGGGCATATTTGGCGGTGAGAGCTGATGGACCTGACGTCACACCACCACTACCTGTCTTCCCCTGGCTAGACCCATTGAATTATACTGTATTAGAAAAGTATATCAAGATGTTCATTATCAGAAATTCTTTACTAAGACAAAATATTAATGTATGCAAAATATGTTAGACACATTATCACCACTACATGCTGCAAACGAATACATACTAAGTGCTGCATGAAAATTGATTGCTTAAATATGTATAATTAAGTATTGTAAAAATGATTTTATTGCTTTCTATAATTATATGTTACTTATAATATTGAAATGAATCATCATTGTTTTCTTTGTTTCAGATTCTGGTCATAAACACAGTCACTCCCTTAGAAAAAGAATGTGCAATAACAGAGGTTAGCATTCTGTTTATATGCTTATTGTGGTATTAGCTTCTACTTATATTGCAGAGTACTTAATTTTTCTGTACAGGATGTCATTGAAATCCAAACATCTTCTCTGGCTACCCCAGTGGGAGTTAGAGATACAAGTGCGATAACATCTGCAATGCCTAAGAGGTTAGATTGAGATTATTGATGTTTGAAAATTACCATTATCATTATATGGGATTACCAACTATAGAGATGAACAGTATTATTTTATATTTCAGCCAAAAAATGCAAACTAGGACTAAGAAGGAAAAAATACCCAGTGCAAAGGTTTGTAAACATTCTATAATTTCAATAATAATTGGATGTTTTTGAACAGTGAGGTTACTTGTATAATTATCTTACCACATAAGATACTGTAATTGCAGTGCTTATTTATTTACAATTTTTCATCTTTGTAGGATTCACACTTGTCCATGACCGAGTATGAGAAAGAAGTGTTTCAGCTCCAGAGGGCAAAATACCAGGCTCAGGCACAAAGAGCTGAAGAATTACACAATATGCATTTGAAAAAGCTAAATTTACAAAATGAGAAGTTGTTAAAAATAAAATTAATTAAGTCCAAGTTAGGAGAAAATATTTCTGAATAAAAGTGAACAGAAATGTTGTATGAATTTGCTATCTGAACAAATGTTCTCATTCTTCATCCACGTGAACCTGTCTTGCATTATCCTCTTCCTGTTCATCTTCTAAATGAATGTCCTCTTCTTCCTCCTTCCACATGCATGCCCAGTTATATAATGCAGCACAAGCCACAATAATACACTTGGCTGTTCTCAGGTTTGTTACAATACTTTGAGTAAAGCATCGAATACTTCCTCTGCAGATCCCAAAACATCATTCTATTACATTGAGTGTTCTCTTATGGCTTGCATTATTTGCTGTTCTTGGCACGTTGCTGGATTCCTGAGAGGAGTTAGTAAATAAGGATCTACTGCTTATCCAGCATCACCCAATACAATAAAGCTTTCAAATTCACCCTCTTCAGATCTTTCTTTAGTTCTGCTTTTGTTGAAGCTTTGGGAATGGAGGGCACTTCCTCTCCATAGTGCTACAATATTCATAATGTGAAAAGTTGCATCACTTGAACATATTGTTAGTAATAGCCCTTTCTATTTATGTAAATTTGGTCATGTTCTCCTCCAGGATTTATTTTTGGGAAATGTGTGCATCTATAATGCTAATAACATATAAGACAAATAGATACATATGGTTTTGAAAGTGGTATGAGAGTACATAAATGAAAGGAGTAGAACAATTGCTAGAGGAAAGGGAAAAATTTCAAGGTAAATGCTGTTGAGGGCTTTTTGTCACTAATGGGCAGATAAGTGATGCAGCAATATCAGTATATATTTTCTCTCTATAGACAATGGATGAATTGATTTTAATGTTTTATATTCAGTTCTTAAGACAGATATCTTGGTACTTCACACTAATTCTTTACTATCGTACAGTAATGCATATAAGAAGGTGTTGTGTGTGTGTGTGTGTGTGTGTGTGTGTGTGTGTGTGTGTGTGTGTGTGTGTGTGTGTGTGTGTGTGCGTGTGCGCGTGCGTGCGTGTTGGAAAGTAAACATATATCTTAAAGCTTTTCTTGATTACAGGGATCTTCTTAGTCATATTTCAGTACTGTATGTCATCATATTATTATTATTATTATTATTATTATTATTATTATTATTATTATTATTATTATTATTATTATTATTATTATTATTTACAACCTAATCTGCCAACTTATAAGCACTCCATTTCCTTTCATTCTCTGTCGCCCAAAACTTGCTAATTTTCTGTGTAGCTGAATTCATATCCCAACTCCTTCCACTAGTTGCTCACACGTCCATCTCTTATGGCTGCTAGCACCAGACTCTGGCTGAGATATATGTAGTTTTAGCCTGTGCAATGCATATCAATTCTTTGCCATGTGAAAGGCTATTACTCAAATAGCATGGAGCTTTGAAAGCCCAAACAGCAATTAAACCACATCCAAAGTGGTATGGTAATGCCAAAGGATGTTTGATAGACTTTGCCAGTTGCTTAGTTCCCTTCATATGGGTGGTTGGGCATTTCGGTGTTAGATGTAATTACATGGCAGACACTCTGGATAAGAGGGATGCAAGTGTAGGATTTATAGGACCCAGCCTTTCAGTGGAGTGCCTCCCAGAATGTCAAGTGTGAGATAACCCACCTTATGGCTCGAGCTCGTCTGGAGATGTGTAGTAAGCAAACTTGCTGTCAAGTAAGTGCATGATTTTACTATGGGAAGTGGCAGTAAATTAGTGAGTTCTTCCTGAATTTAACTAGATCTAAGCTTAGGGGCATAGTTTGCTATCTTACTGGCTACAACAGCCAGGTTATATATAAAAGAGGCATTCGTAAATGATTTACAGTAATATTTTTTTTTTTTGTGCATCTTCCTGGCAATTTCATATCTTTTGGTGTCTGCCAAAGTGGATTGCCATTGTTAAATCATTCACTTAGGAATATAGTTTGTTCTTGAATGTAATCATGATAGATGCACATATTATCAACAAATCTTTTAGCATATATGTGCTGGAGAACGTGAGATGACATCAACAGAAACAAATATATAATTTTTCTGCTTCTACGTACATATATCTAATTTTCTTAGTGAGTCATAGGTGTTCTTTGTGTTCAGATATTTTGGTTGGAGAAGCTCCTGAAATTTCATAACCAAGATTTATAAACAGTGTAAATATGCTTCTTCTTGGCAGTACAGAAGCTGTGTTATTGAATATTTTAGTCAGAGTCTGCCTTTCCAACTTAGCCTATAAGCAGCATGTAGGAAGTACTTAATCATTGTTGCACGAATCAATTCCTATTCTTATAAAAACATATATTTAATGTTTCTAGGTTGGTATTGATGCAGCAAACAGGTGGACAGACAACATATTCAGTATCAAGTCATGGTGTAAGAAAAAGTTTTTCATAGAAGAGAGCACACTGGACAAACAGTTTGGTATTGATCCAGAGTTGGACTACATAAACTGAGTTTATGTTTTTAGAAATAAGGTTTAACAGATGAAAGTATAGAATACTGTTATGCTGCAGGATATGTGCAATATCAGGCATGTACTGGACTTGATCAACTCAGCATAAGCACAATACTGATTGATTCCTCTGAAGAATCAACCTTTAATATTCCATAACTCTTTTATTCATATGAGGTAAATACTCTCAATTTCTTGAGCTTCGTTGGTCATAAATATTCATATTATATCCAAAAACAAATGTTTGGTTTAAAAAAAAAAAAAACTATTAAAAGCTTGAAGAGTATTACAATTCATTGAAGTATGTGTGAAATTAGTGAATAACTCAGAACATTCACTTCATAGGCAAAATTAGTTTTCCTTTCTCTCTCTCTCTGGATTCTGTGTGGTTTCTGTGGGAGAGTCAATTAATAATAATAGTAATATAAGCATATGCTTGAGACCAATGTAACTATTTGTTTTAAAATGTTTTCTTTTGATCTCCTATAAACAGTTATAATTACGAGTTGTAATAAAATTGTTCTATTTTTTGAACTTTTGTGGATTTGAAATGTGATTTTTTTTTTTTTTTTTGTGTTTTTATTATTTGCATTCTTGTCAAAACAAAACCTGAACCTTGAATTGATTTTTAAGAGCTATATAACTTAATATTCAGTTTAAATGTTTTGTTTACCTTACAAAGTAGGTTGACTCAGAAGTGCTTATAGTAACTACAACAAGCATTAATAATAAATATTTCCTAATTTGACAAATACCTTTATTTAGTAACAACTTTCTGACACTTTAAATTAGATAATATGAATACAAGAAAGAAGAATGAACCCTCTAAATTTTATTTGCTAAGAATACACAAATGTTAAATACTTTCTTGAGTAATGTTTACAACAATTAATGAAAAAGATGCATGCTTTTTTTCTGTGTAAGATGAAATTAGGTATTTATATTTTACAGTAATATAACACAATATTCACTTTAAACATTGTAAGCTAATCACAAAAGAAAACTTAGGGCATGCAAATACAATAATTACATAAAATCCTGTAAGAAATAAAATAAAGTAGTACAACATGGCAAAGCATGAAAGTGTATTGGAAAATTTGTGAAACAACAGAGTTGTTTATGTAAGTTATCTCACATACTCTGTTCAAATGCAATCACATTTCTGGAGAGCAACATTTCATACATATGCAGATACAAGGTATCATATATCACATGATTGAATATTGTGACGAGGAGAAAGAAGAGAAAATTGAAATCCCTTTATCAAGTGACAAAACAGACAGCTGCAGTGGTAATTTACATTTGCATATAATTAATTGGCTAATTTTTCATATCAGTCACACAGCTCTCAATTACTTCATTTGTCAAAGTATAAACTTGGAAGAAGCGTAGGGACAGTGAAGCACAAATTAGTACAAAAGTGAATCGAGAATATATTGACACATTGCTTCACTCACACTGTTTATTCACAGGACATGTTTCAAGAGCTCTTGCTCCTATCATCAGCTGATACTCGACTAGTGCAAGTTGTAGTGGTTTCCTCTTTTTCTGTTTTGTCAATGTCATGTTTCAAAATTCATGACTCTATGACGATTTTTTTCCATACGGAAAGGTCTATGGGGTGATTAACATATTTTATTAGAGATGTTTCCAAGTTGATGTCATGTCTAGTATTCAAAAAATGAAAAGCCACTGCTGATTTTTCTGTTTCACCATTTTTAATGTTTCTTAGATGTTCTTTAGTTCTGATGTAAATATTTCTTTTTGTTTTTCCTATATAAATTTCAGGGCAAGTTTCACATTTGATCTCATAGATTCCTGGCTTTTCTTTGGTAATGATTGAATTTTTGGGAGGGCCTTTTGACAAATTTCTGATATTAAACCTATTTTGAGGTGCAAGAGTTATGTGTGTTTTGAGAAGATTTTTTGGAATTTGTTATAGGCTGATGGGTGGAAGGTGAATTTTTTAAAAAGTTTTTTCTCTTTTTCTCCTGTAGGTTCTAGGGTGGTGGTTTCTTTTATTTTTTTAGCTTTGTTGAGTCTGTTAACTGTTTTGTCTACTAAATTTGGGTTGAAACCGTTGGATATAGCTACTTTTTTTATGTGTAGTTGGAAAAGCTTTTGTGATATGTGTTTCAAAAGCACTCATAAATAAATCTGCCAAGAAGGGAGACAGTGGGTTGCCCATAGTTTGAATACTAGACATGACATCAACTTGGAAACATCTCTAATAAAATATGTTAATCACCCCATAGACCTTTCCGTATGGAAAAAAACAAAAATCGTCATAGAGTCATGAATTTTGAAACTCCACCACCGGACATCTTTGACAAATACATCATGCCATCTATTGACAAAATGGAAAAAGAGGAAACCACTACAACTTGCACTAGTCGAGTATCAGCTGATGATAGGAGCAAGAGCTCTTGAAACATGTCCTGTGAATAAACAGTGTGAGTGAAGCAATGTGTCAATATCTTCTCGATTCACTTTTGTACTTCATTTGTGTTTAGTCACGTACTATATGCCAGGTTAATAATATTTTGCTCTTCTAGTAAAAAATAAAACAAGCAAATACAACACTCGTTAGTAAAGGTTAATATGCCTCAGTGCTTTGCCATGTAGTAACATTAAATGAAAAGTCCTTACTTTTTGAAAATGGTATGGCACAATAGTGCATTCAAAGCTGTTAGCTCATTTGGTGGCTCATTTGATTAGGCACTGTTCTATTAATCCTAGAGTTGTGGGTTCACATCTGGTCTAAGACAGTGGTTTAAAAGTGTGCTTAAAAGTGGCAGCAGTTAACTGCATTGTTAACAAACAAAATATGTAAATATTTAAATATTGAATATTTCAACAGCTGCTTGAAGACTTGCCTAAAATAAATGAAGATAATTTTATAAATATAACATTTTCAGTACTTCAATAAAAATACTTAAAGTGAATGAAATTACCAAATTATTTTACACAAAGGAGGTTCATTAGCTGCAGTCAATCACCTTCTATTATTCACCACTGGACTGGACTTTGAGAATGATCTCTCTCAATCAGCATTTGACCTTGGAGAACACACACTCTTCAGTGCTAAAGCAGCATAGTTCTGGTGTGAAAATTTCACTCCACAAAGTATTTCCAAACACTTACTTTCCCAGTCTTCCCTACCTTTGTCTTTGACAAAATAACAACATAGGCACTGTGGGATTCTAGTAATTCTTCTGATCCTAACTTCTTCATGAAGGATAAACAGTTCTTTATGTTAAGAAATTCAGGAAGGTAATTGAGTTCATTCAGCACAAGTTGGCGAAAAACTCCTTCACTGAAAGATTTGAATGTTTCACATGGAGTACATTTATAGTGTTATAAAATTGTCAATCCAAAATAGTGGTGAGGTCCATTAGTAGTTGGCATACAGTAGACACATAAACAGCTTGTAGCTTATAGTTTTAATCATTGCAACACTTGGCTTCTTTAAAGAAAAATGTTTCCACATTTCAAACCTAAGTGTTGCTGAGAACTGCTGCAAGATCTTCTATATGCGTTTCAAAGTACATTACAGATTTTAACCATGAATTCCACCCTGTATACATAAGCATAGGAAAAGTAGAAATGTTATTCTCATTAATCTCAGAAACTATTTGTAGTTGGTTTATTAATACTCGTCACTTACTTGTTTATATTAATGAGAGACTAGTTTCAAAGGCAAACACCTCCATTTTCAATCTCTTTCCAACTGGCATCTGTTGCTGTCTGCTCTCTCTTTGGTGGTGGAACTATGAATATTCTCATTATTCTCATTATTAATGTCTTGGATTTCTACCTCAAGAAAGTGATGTATCCATTTACTGCTGCTGAATATTTAAAAAGACCTTTGCTTTCATTGTAGCTACATTTAGTTCTCTCAATTCCTGTTCAAATATTTTACCCTCAGTTTTTAATTTGTGGAGCTAATAATGAATGTGCTACATGTTTTCAGTTAACTGAAGTGATTTTATACAGACTGCCTGCCATATAGTGCACATAGTTGATAGTGCAATGTGCGCATTATCTATAATGAATGTGCTTCAAGTTTTCAATTAACTGAATTGATTTTTTTATTGATTAGCACATAAAGTTGGTAACAATGCTACAATGTGCACATTGTCTATATTATATATTCTGAGTATCTGCATTTGCATTCCAATTGTTAGGATCATTAGCAGTATCCATAGCAGAAGTCAAATGTGTTTGTTCCATAGAACAATACATTAAAAGCACAATTTTTGTTTGTATCTGTAGTTTCATCACAGATTACAGCCACATCTTTATTTCTGGCCTGCATTATTTTGTCTCTCTATAATTTAATAATTGTCTCTCTTCTTTTGTGCCAACATAGGAATGTACTCTTTCTTATCCAATTGGCAGATGATTTATTCTTTAGTTCATTTTGCATGTAGTTGCTCGTTCAGTTTTGAAGAGCAGAGTTATCCAATTTTTCTGCTGAAATATTCACTATCAGAAATGCTTCTGCTGTATCTAAAGTAAATTATTACTTTATATCGTTCATATGACTCCTGTTATTTAGCATTTCTTATAAAGTCATCACACACAGTACACTATCTTATGCAGTTTTTCAGGAGTTCATATGTTTCTCTGATTTGGTGTGCTTTTCCAAGGCATCTTTACAGTCAGTTAGGCTGAGCTACACAATATTTGCACATTACACAATGCTATGTAGCAGGGGTGGTTTGTCATAAGGGTGCAAATGTGCGTGCCCCCCTAAAAGATCTTACAGAATTAAGTGAACCATAGCCTTGCAACTAATAAGGATAGTTTATTTTTAAAATATGAGAAAGCTTCATAGGTTGGTAAAAGTGATGTCTTCATACCTACATCTGGCTCGGCGCGGCAGGTAGAGTGCCGGCCTGCTGCATTTGCACATTATGGAAGACCTGCAGCTCTGGAGGTGGTGGGGGAAGGGCTAGCATATGTGCTAATCCTGCACGGTTCTTTTCGCTTCCAGCACAGTTCGCAGAGTAGTTTTATAGTGTTCAAATGAACAGGTGTCTTATTTTAGTGTTTTTTGTGGAGTTAGGAACATAAGCAGAGTGTTACAGGTGGCTTTATAAAATCCAGTGACTAAAGAATGATGGATAACTCCATAAAATTACTAATGGAAGTGTAATTTTCAAGGTTGACTCTTGAAGAAAAAGTATAGTTGAAATCTTTGGGTAGACCAATGCCCAAATTCTTGATAGAAAAAATAAAAACTAAGAAAAGTGAAAACTGGCTGTTTAAGAGGCACCTTAATTCTAAGATGATACCTATGTAAAAAATGTGACTGGATCTGTGGCTGTGAAGTTCTCAAGATTTAACAGAAAAAAATAAAAAAGTTGTAAGATTCAATGCACCATATGAATAGTGGGGTAGACCTGTCACTCCTAGGAAAACAAAACATTGCATCATGTCTTGACTCCATATTTAAAGAAAATATTAAGAAATATAACATAAACATAGATATATTTTAAAAAGGCTTATTTCAAGTTTCAGGTGTCGCGCTGTGCTCGAATTGGCTTCACGAGCACATGAATCTGTTACTTCTTCCAATTCAGCGGTGTACAGGGGCCTCACTGACTAAAGTCCGGCCACTCTATCTCCGGCTCTGACAGTTCTCGAGAGGGGGAAGCGCGTTGTTGCCAGTTCTTAAGCGGGAATTTCAAGCAGAGGAACATCTGTATTTTAAATATTTCATGCATTTGCAGATCGTAACTTTGTAAATGTACGTGGACAATGTGTATATACATGATCCCTGAATAGTTGTATATGGAGACAATATACCATTTACTGGAAAAGAAATAACAAAAAGCTACTTCGCACGAGTGGGAAATTCCTTTCTCATATAATATTGATATACATGTCACCTTATAGCATCCTTTTGAAAAGCATCAAGTGAAGCTTTAAGGCTGCCTCCTTGCCTTTGCTTTCCCGGTGTACGCAGAACTGCAGACGGCGAACTTAAATCAGCTGGCACTTTTCGTTGGTCACATTCTTCCCACCTTCCAGGCGTCACAAACTCTGTCCAGCACCTTGGTAACAGGTAGTAGAGGTCAACCATTGTCCCGCTCCTTCTCGAAATACTCACGTAGCTTGAATATAAATTCACGGCTTTGACTCTTATAAGAGCTGATTTTTTTCTTGAATTCTGACAAACCAGTAGCCACATTACTATAATAGCGATAATAATAAGACTTACAGACGCTACAAATCGGAATTCACGCACACACAAAAAATAAAACAAACCACTAGCGCGGGATCCAAAAGCAACTAAAAGCCACGTGGTCCACACAAAATTGCAGCGGCAACACGGTACGGGATATGCAAGTCACGCCTAGCAGCGACAACGCTGATTGGCGCTAGCAGACAGTTTTAACTTTCTAACCACGACACCGGATGTACAGACTCCCAGCACCACCAACAGAAGCAGTTGGTGTGCGTGAAAGGTGTGAACGAAATATTCGAATAGAGTGATGTTATAAAGAATATCTTGCATGATAATGAAATTATAAGTTGGATTTCAATGTTTTGAAGCTAATATAGCCCTAGACTCTCATTATAAAGATAATTCTGACCATACGTTTTCAATTACTCATTATTATATGTTGGTAATATTAATCTTCCCCCTCCACCTCCTGCAGCCACTAAACGTCAAAGCCGGAGATAGAGCGGCCGGACTGTATACAGCTGAACTGGATACAGTAATGAAGGAACATTTAGAAACAGTGCAGAATGAACAATTAGACACATATAAAAATTATTTGTGGTTGGTTTATTGACACTCGTCACTTACTCGTAAGTGACGAGTGTCAATAAACCAACCACAAATAATTTTTATATTAATTTTGACGTCACTGTTACTAAATTCCTCCAAACACAAATTAGACACATGTTGAAAGTCTGTAGGGAGAAAATAGAGCAACAGATACAGGCTTCTGAGTTTATTGCCATTCCATGTGATGAGACAACTGACGTTTTAAATCACTTTCAAATGGTTTTGGTATTCCATTATGTACATGAGGAATCCATATATAAGAGATTTTGGGCTTTTGAAGAAATTTTGACACAAGAGGTGCAATCCTATCCTTTTCTACAGCAAGAGAAATTGCACTTAGAGTTGGAGCTAATTTACAGACAAAATTACTTTAATATTTAAGGAGCACTGAAACTTTTTCAGTTCATATACGAAAATAACCTTTCGTCAGTGTTCAGTGAATTCACAAAACTTTTTAAAATTGTCATAACATCGTTGATGGCGACTCTGGAATCTGAACTTTGCTTTTCCACTCTGAAAAGCATAAAAATGCTTTTAAGGAATACAATGACAAACGACAGATTCACTACTTTAGGAATGTTGTCAATAAATAAGACCTCATCAGTAACATGCAGGATTTTGATGAAAGGGTTAAAGAACAGGGTTAAATTAAAGAACAGAACACTTGGCTTTGTGTATAAATAGGTCAAAAGTGTAATTCATGATAAACTGAGCAAATTTCAAAATACGAGTATTAATTTGTGTACATACAGTGATGTGCACGTGAATCTACGAAAAAAGGAATTACACTGGTGAGGTGGCAGCTAATGTGTTGAACATAACTTCTGGATTTGGATGCATTTGAATGTTGTTTTAATACCATACATATGTTGCATTCATATTAATATAGCAGCTTTGAGCAAAGATTGTGTTAGGCTTCTTGTACTTATTTCTGAAGTGTATATTACAACTTGAGAACCACTATTTCTGTGGGTTATAGGGGTAGAATTTGAAAGAAAGAAAGAAAAAAAAAGGTTCTTAAAATTTACAGGTTTTATAATTTATTGTTGTCAATACTTAGCAAGCAAAACCATTTCTGCGCCCTCCATACATTTCAGCCACAAGCTGCCACTGCTATGTAACCTTCAGATTTAAATTCTGCAGATCACTCCTATTTAATTAACTTTCAGCATCTCAAAGGATGGTTATGAATCACAAACCATCATCCAGCACTCAACTAAGCATCTGACTTGCTATGTAAAAAAGGAGCAAGTGTGCATGTGCTATGGGCAGGAACCCAAGCGAAAGCAACAATGAACAATTACAGTAATGAAACTAACACTTTTCTTGCCCACATTGGTAAAGTTCAACACACTATGTTTGGTTCTAGGAGGGTGGAAACATAACTACTCATGTATTCACAGAAGTATGTTTTTATTTCACAAAAATGGCATAATTTGATTTGATTTCTAAATTTAAATTTGTTTTGCAGTTTGAATTGCTGTAGTCAATGAAACAAATCATGATAATATGCAAAGCTGATAGCTTTTTAATGCAAAATCAACATTCTGTTTTTGTCAGAATAACAAAAACTACTACCTTGAGCTACCATAATTATTGCAGCACCTACTGGAATTAAAATTTTTAGTTGACTTGCAATAATATATAGTTCAAAAATAGTCGCTTACCCGTTATCTACAAAGAGCCAGCCAATAAAGATAGCGGCGATAAGAGACTTACCAACACAGATAAATGAGGAAAATGGAAATTTCTAGTGACTTCTTAATTGATAGAGATTATTCAGTTTCTAGTTTGTTTTAGAACAGTCTAGAAATTATCAATGGAGGTATATATAAGAGATTGTAAAGTCGTAAACAGAGTGGAGTAGTAAACAGCTGTAAGGACAGACGTAACAGGGGAGTCGTGAACAGATGTAATGAGAGCTGATGTTGTAAACAGGTGTAATTAGAACGCTGTTGTGGTCATCGACCTTGGTAGAACATGATTGTGTATGTGATGTAATACTGCTACTGTGAGTGTTTTTCTACAGAAGCAAAGAACGATTTGAATTTCTGCAAATTGGACTTTTAATTCCACGAACCCAAAGTCACAATTGGTGTCAGGAAGTGGAACAACGACATCACCGAGAAGATGGAAGAAATCAAGAACGAATTAACAACGAAGACGGAAGCTGCAAATAGCGACTTGGCCACGAAGATGACCGACACCAGGAAGAGCAGCTGGAAGAACGAGTAAGACCCGGCGTGGCGAGGAGCACGTCTGTGCCGTCTGCACCATCTCTTCGAGCGACACTGCGTGCCGTCAGCCGACGGATGGATGATAGCCTCATCGCGGATGGTTGGATCAGAAGGAAGCCGTCCCGCGTGCTCGTAGACACCGGGGCAGCCGTGACCATCATCAGACCAGACGTGGCCAAGGGTTTGCCGTCGAGAAAACCGAGCCGACCATACCAGCCAGTGATGGCATGGGGCGACACCTTGCCTGTGAAGAAGGAGGCTCTGCTGAAGTTGACCTTGGGAAGGAGTGCCGTACGTCTGTGGGTGTTCGTCGCGAAGGAGGCTGAGGTGGTAATACTGGGATTGGATGCCCTCAGGAGCCACGAGGCGACAGTCGACGTCGGTAGGAAGGTCCTGCGACTCAAGGGAGAAGAGGTGATACTCCGACAACCCGAAGAGCACCGTGAAATCTGCAGGGTCATCTTGAAGGAAGACGTGATTGTCCCTGCGAGAAGTGAGGTGTTGGTGACGGCGCGACTGGAAGGCCAGCGGACGAAGAACAAGATGCTGGACCAGAAGACGCCGGTGCACGATATATGTGTGCCCAGGACATTATTGCCGTGCCGAGAGGAGGTGCCAGTGAGGCCGCTCAACCTGTCAGACACCGATAACAACATCCAGGCCGGGAGGAGCTGGCGACGTGCGCCCGTGGTCAGCATGACAGCAATCGATAAGACACAGGAGCCGATGCCGACGCAACACTGGGGGCCCCGGCTAGAAGGCTTACTGGAGAGGGTGGCCGACCACCTGAGCGCATAACAGCTGAAGAAGACACTTTGCAGTGCTTCTATTCTGGGATACCGACAACCAGGTGGTATCATCATTGTGGACACCGACGCCAGCGACCATTGCATTGGAGGCGTCCGATTCCAATTCCAGGACGGCCATGAGCGGGTGATAGCTTACTACAGCAAGACGCTGTCCAAGGCAGAGAAGAACTACTGCATCACCCGACGAGAATTATTGGCGGTAGTGAAGACCTTGGAGCACTTCCACAAATACCTGTATGGTCAGCCATTCCACCTGAGGACTAACCACTCCGCCCTTACCTGGCTATTGAGCTTTAGGAACCTGGAAGGCCAGACATCACATTGGGTACAGGGGCTGCAGGAGTACGACTTCACCTCTGAACATCGTAGAGGGAAGAGCCACGGTAATGCAGATGCCATGTCCCGAAGACCCTGTCCAGAGGAGTGCGGCCAATGCACAAGAAGGGGAGAGAAGAAGCATACCGCAGCTATCAGAGTGGTCACGGCAGTGCCTGCGGATGGCTGGGATAGTGCAGGCCTGAGGAGGGAGCAGCTGGCGGACACAGACTTGGGGCCACTCTTGAGAGAAGTGGAGGCAGAGACAAGACCAACCTGAGAGGACATCCGGCCGCGCCGTGGCTCAGTGGTTAGACCGCTTGGCTCTCACTTAGGCGGCCCGGGTTCGATCCCAGACGACCGCAAAGTGAGATTTGTGCTGGACAACACGGCGCTGGGGCGGGTTTTCTCCGGGATCTCCGGTTTCCCCCGCGATCTCATTCCACCGGTGCTCCATCTTCATCTCATGCATCATCAGTGTCACCGCCGGCGGTGCCGTATGTAGTAAAAGCGGGCGTTATACACTACACATTTTGAGAGGACATCGCGCAGAGGAGTGCCACATACAAGTCCTACTGGGCCAATGGAACTCACTGAAGACAAGAGAGGGCCTGTTGTTCTGGGTATGGGAATCGCCTGATGGGAAGATGCAGAGAGAACAGTTGGTACTTCCCCAAAGTAAGGTCCCTGAGGTCTTGGAGGAAGTGTACGCCGGTACTTCAGGAGGACATCTGGGAGCAAACCGAACAATCGACAAACTTCAACAGCCGTGGCAAGGACCGTACCGGGTGGTGCAGAGGAATAACGACGTGGTCTACCGCATCCAGAAGATGCCCCGAGAGAAGATGGTGGTACACCTGGATCGTCTGGCCCGCTATGATGGTGCTGTTCGGGACGACCAGCCTTGAGGAGGGAGCAGTGTTGCGAACTCGTTATCTACGATAGCGCGGCTTGTGTACACAAAGAGCTGGCAAATAAAGATAGTGGAGATAAAAGACTTACCGACATAGATAAGTAAGGTAAATGGAAATTTCTAGTGACTACTTGATTGATAGAGATTATTCGGTTTCTGGTTTGTTTTAGAACAGTCTAGAAATATATTTGCCAAACATCCTGAATATTGTAAGGAAGTTATAATTTCTTGAAAAGATAAATGAAGTTTGTAACAAATTATACTTTATAATATTTGTGTTGCCTCACTGTTATTACCTTCAGCTTTTATGTACGAGGGCTGTTCAATAAAGAATGATCATAATTTTTTTACGGTCATAATTTTTTGCACTAAAATTCAATTTTATTATATTCTGTTAGCTTAATGTGAAACAAAAATGCCGTAGTAGTTTCATTGTTGGTACTCCTGATTCCCGCCTCTTAGAACCAAACAATTGTGATCGTTGAGCCCCTTTGCTGGGCTGCAAAAAATGTATAGCACCATGAGTGACCTTCAGTAAATGACACACATTGCACTGTTAGGCCAGAGCTTATCTGTGTGTTTATCCTTAATCGTGATCATTGTGCCCCTTTGCTGGGCTGCAATAAAATGCATAGCACCATGAGTGACCTTCAGAAAACATGCATATTGCTCTGTTAGGCCAGAGCTTATCTGTGCGTTTATCCTTAATTGTGATCATTGTGACCCTTTTGTGGGCTGCAAAAAATGTATAGCACCATGAGTAACCTTCAGTAAATGACACACATTGCTCTGTTAGGCCAGAGCTTATCTGTGTGTTTATCCTTAAACATGATCCTTGTGACCCTTTTATGGGCTGCAAAAAAATGTATAGCACCATGAGTGACCTTCAGTAAATGATGCATATTGCTTTGTTATGCTAGAGCTTATCTGTGTGTTTATCCTTAATTGTGATCATTGTGCCCCTTTTCTGGGCTGCAAAAATATGTATCACACCATGAGTGACCTTCAGTAAATGATGCATATTGCTCTGTTAGGCCAAAGCTTATGTGTGTTTATCCTTCATAAGGATCATGGTCTCCTTCGCTCTCACTTAAAATTGGAAAATTTTTAACATTGAGATTAATCACATTAACTGAATATCAGTTACGTTTGTACTACCTGAGCTGCAGCAAAATGTATAACACCTCAAGTTTGCTCTATTAAATGGGATTAAATTGCTATGTCAGGCCACAGCTCATCTGTGTGTTCATCCTTCATCACTCTCATTTGGGCTCTTAACTAAATGTATACCACTACTAGTGATGTGTAATAAATGGTATATAGTGCTGTGATGGTCAGAAATAATCATGATCATGTTGACAATTCTCTGCTAGCATGACCCACTAGTGACCTCTATAAATGATATACAGATCAGAACTGATGGGTTGTATTGAAATTTGTTGTAAGAAGAGCTGGTAAAAAAGCAAGTAGAGAAAGCTTTTTGCTAGTACACAATTAAAATAAATGAATTTTTATCTGCCTCATGTTCAAAAGGCCCCGTTCAAATGTGAGTTACGTGGATACAGTTTTTTCCGGGGTTTTCCCTAATCCTGAAAGACAGGTAGCTTTAAGCTCCATGGAACCCGGACTCATTTGAGCATCATTTCATTCATCGTCCGATATGACTTAGCTTTGGAGGACGTAAATTATAACAAATCAGCTGAAGAAACAAAAGCATTTTGTTAAAATCAGTGCATTCATATGCCAAAGCATTAATAGAAGAAATGGAAGGAACAGATTAGCAATGATAATTTTAAATATATTTGTGATTTATTTCCAAAGAAGGGTTGACTGTATGTAAGAGTGGTAGTATGGAAGAATTGATCACAATGTGTGTGGGTGGGTGCTGCATCGTTAATCAACAAAATTCAAATTGGAGCTTTTAGGAGAAATTACAATGTAAAACAAGAAAGTGGGAAAATGTAGTAAATTATGTAAAATATACATTTAAAATTCCTACTAATATATGTAAGTAAAATGTTTAATTTAAATATTCCATACAATTAATTTAAGCATTTTAAGTTTTATAGATAAATGTGTCTTAAATATTTAATTATTGGCTAAACCAGTACTTGTGTTGCCATATGGAAGAGTTCCTTCCAAGAGGCTTACAAGCCTCCTCCCCGAAAGGAAGAAATTAATAACTAAAACTCTCAAGTTACCACTTAAGAGTAGAAATTGAGCTTCAACCAAAGGCATTTGTGTTAAAATTTCAATAACTAATGGGCATATGTATTGTCGCGAACCCGATCGCGGTAGTGCGCCTTGTGCACACAAAGGAGCTGATAGGCAGAATGGATATAAAAGAGTACGCCGGAACAAATAAAGACAGCGCGGAGATAAAAGACTTGCCGGCATAGATGAAGTTTTCCGTACAGAAAGTTCAAGTTTCTTCTGGTGACTAAACATTTGATTTCTTGATTGTTACAGAACAGTCTCGTATTATCAGTGAGGTATTTCTACGGAAGTAACGACTCGCCAAGAGTCAGTCGTAAACAGTTGCAAACAGAGTGTTGTAATTGAAACTGGTGTGTTTGGAAGTGAACTCTTTGTTTGTGGACAACAACCTTGGTAGGTTGTAATCGTGTATATGATGTAATTCTGTTACCGAAGGATTGAACAGTGTATTTATATGGAAATAAAGAACATTTTGCATTTCTGCAACTCGACTTCAAATTCTACGAACCCACAAAGTCAGTGTGCTTTTTCAAGGGAAAACTATTTTATTAACGATTCAGTTAACAATCAGTTATCAGGCTTATATCAGTGCCATCTGTATGCCAGAATTTCTTTTACAAGCTAGCAAATTTACTGACCAAAAACACCAAACTACTGACAGGCTGACGCTTTTAGTCACACTTATGACCCATGAGTTGGGGAAGTGCTATAGTGTCAACTAAATCCACTGTTAGTGATGACCTTAAAAGTACATACAGTCCAGGAATGTGCTTTTTTATACAGTGGTACAACCTAAGCGAATGTGTGTGACAGGGAACGCATGCTACACAAGGAGCAGAACCGTTAAAATAACATGCGCCCTATTCACTCTGTATGCTAAACCCGAGGAGATTCGTTCACAGAAGTAGAAGCCTTCAGAATGTTTTTCAATGGTCTGTAATTGTACTGACATGGGGTGTCAAACCTGTCCAGGGAGGGTGGGGGAACCTTCTCCAACCCCCCTGTCTCATCCCTCGGAGACTTTCTATCCTGTGGAAGAGTATATTTCATTCATCCCGTAGATCATACATATTGTGACAAAGAGAACAAACAAAGTTTGCCTTAAAACTCCTTTATTTTCAACAACAGATCATTAGCTCGTTGCTAACGTAGAATCACCCTTTCTTTCACACAAATGCAGCACTTCAAAACGCCTCTACAGTGTTCTTTTAAGTCTCTGTAGCATGCACCCTTTGTGCTGCTATGATCTTTTTAACCTTTACACCAAGCTAAACATCATGTCTGAACACAACTCCGATATTCACACAAAAACTGCTTCGTTATCGCTTCCGCAGCTTGCCGATCCCTAACCAGGAGCCACATTTACTAGCTCGTGAAAACTGCTTCCTGCCCGTTCCACGGTTGCCGAACGCTTATCCACGGAGCTTGGAATGTAGCACACTCACAGAACATATACTTTTACATTCTTGTAACGTATATATACTTATACATATGTATGTACCACACTTTGCTCGAAGTACCACACTGCTATCACTATTAATCACTACTGTACTACTCTACATACTGATCTTGAGCGCATGTTACTTTCTCCCTGCAGATTTGCGGAACTCCGATGTGACAATATCCACTCAGAATAACAACTGTTAAAGAGCTTCCGTTGTGTGTAAGTATACAAAGTGTTAGGAGCATGAGTTCGCAGACTTCAACAGCAACTTCGTGACGTTAAGCTGAAAGTTTCTGTACCATTTTCCTCTAAAGTACATGGTTGCATTAATACAAAATAAAAACGATTCAAGCTTTGATCATCACAACTTAATAATTTATAATTGCAGTTAGGATAGCGAGATAGAGCTACAAAAAAAAATAAGCTATTTGTTTCTTTGCCGTATGTTGCTAAAATAATTCGTGTAGCCAAAAAACGATATGAAATGACTTCATCCGTGGCTATTGCAATAAAGTCGTGGGCTTACGCTTGGCAACCCCACAGCATTGGCGTGCATTTAGAATGGAAGATTGGGAGTGTAAACAGTAAACCTACGATATGCGTTCAAGTTATTACACCTACTTTTTTCAGAACTGGGACCAGATAGGAACTTCTGTTTTTTTTTTTCTTTCAAAATACACGTGGACTCTTCGTGAATGAGTGACAGAGATGGCAGCACTGTACAGTACATAGAACTCTAGTGGCAGCGACGAGAGTTTAGGCTGTTTTTGATACTTAAAATGGCGACAGTTTCATTGCAAGAATAGTGTGTAATCATTCGTTTTCTCCATTTTCGTGATGTGAAATTAATCGCCAGTTGAGTGAGGCATGCGGTGATGGTACCATGGGTGTGTTAATGTGCGTTTCTGGGAGCGACAGTTCAATGAAGGCAGAACATCGTGTGACAACAAACCGAGACAGTCACGGCCTCGCACCAACCGGTCGAACGACATGATCTAGTGAGTGGAAAACGTGGTTTTAGATGATCGCCGATTGAGCGTTGCAGACATTGCCTCCAAAATTGGCATTTCCGTGGGATCTATGCACACAATCCTGCATGAAGATCTGGAAATGCGAAACGTGTCTTCCAGGTAGGTGCCACGAATGCTGACGGATAATCACAAGGCTGCGCGCGTGGCAAATTGTCTGGCGATGTTGACGCGTGATGACGGCATGAATGGAACTTTCTTTGAATCGATTATGACAGTGGATGAGACGTGGATGCCCCTTTTCAGCCCTGAAACAGCCATCTTCTGGGACAGCACTGGTGTAATCCTTATTCATTGTATTCCAAAGGGCACTAGCGTGACAGCTGCATCCTACCAAAATGTTTTGAAAAATAAACTCCTTCCAGCATTGCGTGAGAAACGGGCGGAAAGGGTTGGACCTTTGCTCTTTCATCAAGCCAACGCACCACCACTATCGGGCGAACCCGACGCAGGAATTTCTTCGTGACAAGTTTCTTCGTGATTACTCATGCTCCCTACTCCAGTGCTCAAAACACACTCCTAAAGAAGCGTTCACAGCGGTCATGGAATCATGGTGTCGACGTGGTGAGAAATGTGTACGGCTAGAGAGAGGTTACGTTGAGAAGTGACATTAGTTTCACATTTTTCTTGTGATTACTTTGTGAGACAAAAAAAATAGGTGTTATAACTTGAACGCCCCTCGTACTTGCACTACCAATTAACAGTGATGTAACCGAGTCAGGGTACACGGAAGACGATTCGTCAGATGTTGAACATCTGTCATTTTTCTACAAACTAATGAAATTAAGTTTATTGAATTCAAAATTGAGTAGAAAAATATAACTAGGTCTGAAATTTAGTTAATATAACTATATTTGGAATTACATTTGTTCATATTATAACGATTCTCCACTGCTGTTCTAATACAAAAATTATGTCAATTTGAATTGCAATATCTTGCATTCGTTCAGAGGGGATGCGCAGAGGATAGCGGAGGAAGAAAGAGGCGCTAAATATATTAATTTGCATTTTAAAAAACTTTTAAATTTGTTATTTAATAAAAATTCGTTTTTAGTGATCTTTCCATTTTTATTTTAAATGTCAAGTTAACTCTGACCTCCTTTTCCCTTTTCTTTCATTTTTTATGCAGAAACTAAATGAAGGAACGTCGTTACTATTTTCAGATAACTGTAGAGAGTAGCCTCCCAAAATAAACGACGATTTAAGAAAAGTACTTGTTGAGAAAGAATCTGCACAAGTCATTAACGACAGAGTTACCTCGAGATGCTAAAGGTAGAAGATTTTCCTCAGTATGTTATACAAGAAAACTTCGTAATGGGGAGCGAGTTCATAGGATCTGGTTAATGAATTAAATATTGAAAAATACAATGTTTTGTTTAGCCTGCAGTTTAGAAATGCTAATTCTCTTCTAGCTGGTAACCACGGGTATTCTGACTGGCAGAACTTAAGCAAGACTTTGACCAGTCATGAAAAACCTCCTATTCATATTAACAACTGTAAATCCTGGCGTGAACTTTCTTTACGTTTACTTTTAAACAAAACTATTGATGAAAAAGAAATGCTTCATTGTGCTGAAACATAACATTGGAATCAAGTTCTAAGACGTCTTGGATTGAGTCAACTTGAAAAATTCAATTCCATGGCCGGGATTTGAACCATGGATCTCCTGGTTTCCGTCCAGTTGCTGTTACTCTTTGAGCTACCATGGCCAACTTGCCGTTATGACATTAAATTCTCCAATTTACTCATATTTTCCCCGTAAACCACCAGGGGCTCTCTTATGCGAGATAGACGGTTATACTTAACGTTAACGATAACCCAGGAGCTAATCCTAACAGCAGCTAAAGCTAAGCTCCACATAATTATTCTAAGCTGTTTGGCATCAAAATTTTCTCAACTTAAAGCAAATTTAAAAATAGAACACCAGGGTGCATAAGGCTTTGCATCCATTCCTACATATACAGCCTGAGGTACATGAAACTTGTTACCTCAAAATAAATTCTACCTAAAAATCCACAACCCTTCGGACAATATTTTGAAAAAGCCCTATCTGGGGTAAAACCCTTAAGGATGGGCACGTGGCAAAAAAATAAATAAATAAAATAAAGCTTATGGCTTTATACAGCCAGCCAGCATCGGTCAGTCGGAATTCGAGGAACCTAACCGTTCACTGTTAGATACAGCAAACCCATTTGAACCATTAGCACACGTGTCAACTGATGGAGCACCAGATCGAGTAAGTGCCCAAAAAGCTTGGTCAGATTGTAAAATGGAAAAGTCACCACCTATTTATGTTAACAATATAACCAATATGAATATAATAGTGTAATAGGCTAGGCGTATGACATCTGTTAGTCAAACAAGATGGTGATGGCTTGTCCTTGACTGATAAGTGTACTCAACAAATCTATGCGGTTGTTTATTACTTATTTCAGTTAATGTTTGTCCTAAATAGTGTTATATTGTACTGTTGATAGTTTCTTACAACTTATTATGCAAACCGAAGCACAAGTGTTGTGTGTTAAGAGCAAAATTACATTAATGGGTTAATATGACCGCTACATTCGTAATAGTTGTTTCTAAAGTAAAATTTAGCAAACAAATGTGAAGATCGACTATGTTTATTAGTGTAGTGAATTGGTTTGTTGCGTACTTATTAGTAAAATACGCCTCAACAAGACCAGCAGACCAGCAGAAGAATCGGGTCACTCGTAGCACGTAAATTTTTGCACGCAACTGCTGGCTGCTTTTTGATTGGTGCTTTGTGCTGTTTCCCTGGAGTTTGCATCGGCACCTCTTATTGGACGACTAATGGAGCAGGTTTCAAATATAAAACAGACATCATGCAAAAATAATGTATAACCTGTCTACATCGCCTGCGAGAGCTGTCAACGCATCCAGAACCTCGGAGCAAGCGAATTGCCACCATCGGGAGGGACCTTAGGGAAGCTCCCGGTAATTCGCTAAATCTCCTTTTTTAATTTTTTTTATATAAGGGTTAATTTTTATTAACAATAACAAGGAGTTATAAGGAGAGATTTTGAGGATGGATTTTGGGATGGCAGTTATGCTTCTGCTTATTATGGAGTTCCGCATTAGCACCTCCGTCATTATCGTCATCATATGCTGCCGCACAGTGTGCGGAAGCGCGTAGGGGTTAGTTTCCTTGGCCATGACCATGACCGAAGTCCTGAGCATGGCACGAAGGGGATTATGCGTACTTTATTTAGTGGATTAGTGGACTTCCATTGTTGGGAATTGTGGTCATAATGTCTTCTTGCGCGTTCGCGAAGAGAGACAGTAGGATGTTCGGTGTTGGTCTGAAGTTGATGCTCAACCAGGCGGTGGAGCAGTTGTAGGAGCGACCAGCGAGTGTGACTCTCCTCCAGCCGTGAGAGCTTTCGCTTCACAGATGATGAATTGTCGCTGTTGTGGATTTGCTGTAGATGTTGGGCCAGATCTAGCCGGTTTTGAAGTTCAGATGTGGTGTCTGCAGAGCGTTGTGCGATTGCTGTTATCCTCCTAAGCTGGTCGGTCTGCTCTGAGTGGCGTTCTGTGATGTTTGCGGTGACTGTCTCTTCCAGTTGTTCAAGCCGTGGTGCAGTGTTGAGCACCTCCGAGTAGAGGTCATGGATTTCTTCTCTGGAGGACTGTGTAGCTGTGATGGAGTTCTCCAGAGAGGTGAGCCGGGCTCCGAAGTTCTCCACCTCGCTCCGAAGTACCTGAAGGGCTTCCCTCAAGCCATCTTGAGGAAGGGTGGTAGGTGGTGCTGATGTCGGAGGTGAGCGAGGTGCGTCTTCCCTGGTTGTCGCTGTGTTGCCTTGTGTTGGATGCCTCGGTCTGGGGTAGCGTGCGCACTGTGGCTGACCTGTGAAATGGCCTACGCCATTGCAGGTTGCACAGTATCTGCGTCGGTACCATAGATCGTTGCTTCTGCACTCGGTGGTGAGGCACCGTGACCCACAGTAGTGACATCTTGGAAGAGCTGTGCACGTGGAGGCGCAGTGGCCGTAGTCGCAGCATCGCCGACACGAGACGTGACGCTCCAATTTTCTTGCCTCGATTCTGAGGTAGCGCCCTAACAAGGGCAGCCCCGTCCTCAAGGCAGCATCCTGCTTCAAGTGGTCGGCTAGATGCAGGCGAACTAAAGTGGTGGTGCCCATTCTCCTAACGATCCTGTTGGCTCTCCAGGCAGAGGTCCACATCTGCTTCGCGGCGGAGAGGACGAATCTGCAAGGTAGGTCCCGCGTTACCCCGCAGATGACCAGGGTGCAGGGTGCAGGGTGCTGGTGCACAATGGGGCGCTCGTTGTTTAGTGTGCTGTGCAGCAGCGGCGTAGGGTAGCCGTTGTGCAGTAACACTAGTAGGTGGTGCTTGTTGAGCTTCTGCGGCTTGAAGGTCTGATGACTGCCTGTCAGGTGCTGGATGGGCTGTCGGCTGCGCTGCGTTGCTCGATGCGGAGTGGGCTTGTGTGGGCGAGTTGCCCGCCAGCTGTGGCGTGCTATCTCTGCTAGGCGCGTCATGGCCGAGCGCAATTTCCCAGAACTTCCCATTCAAGGCACCGTCGGAGCCCTGCTCTGATGCCGGCAGTGCCGGCGGTGCCGCAGACGAGGCACTGAGCTGCCTGGTTAACTCTGCGATGTGGCTTCTTTAGCCTTTCTGCGAGCTGCTTCTTTTTTCCCATCCTTTTTTTATTTCGAGTGGAGGAAAAATCCATTTATGGATTACCACTGTGTTGGAGGGCACAGTGGGGTATGTGGGCTTCACCTCAAGGGTACCACTCCACTAAAAAAAACTCCACCGGATCGGGAAGGAGAAAAGTGCTGCGGTACCGCCTTAAGCACCCGCGCATTCCAGGAGATGATCATAGCTGTCTCGCAGTGCGATTCAGCAGAGAGTGGTTTCTGATGCAGGGATACAGGCTTGACATGAAGCCCAGCCTGATCCACTGCCTATTGTGGGTGGTATTTGGTAGGGTTCCGGGTGTTATTTGTTGGGAAGTTTAGGGTAATTTATCACGCCGTAACGCTACGTCTTAAGTTTAGGTGTTTCATTGGCTAAACCTAAATATAACTCTAGTTTGCATTATCGGCATTTGCCTTTAATGGTCAGTTGTAATTATCTGCCGCCAGCATCGTCAGTTGTGTGAACCTTCTCATATTCCATGTGTCTGCTTGGTCCATGTTTTGGCGTGCACACTTGGCGGGCGGCCTACCTATCAATTGTAGGTGCGAGCCTGTGCCACTCACGGGGGACCCTCTTTCCCCGGGGCCGCCTTGGCCAATGATTGGCGCAAGGACTTGAGGGCTGTGGAAGTTGTGTGTGTTGGTGTACGTGTATGGGTGTGTGTTTTATCTCCGTTAAGCGATGTCAAGCATCTGGAACATTAACAAGGTTTTCTAGGTACTGTTGTATGTCTACCTCCGGCTCCCCGAGATTAATTGTTCTTTCAAAAATAGACAGTGACCTTGCGTGTTTATCATGTGTTGTGTCATATTCCCCTAGTGCCCGTATTAGTTGGTTGTGGTTTAGGTTCTTTTTCTCGAGTAGGTTGAAGCTGAGCCTTTTCATGAATTGCTCGATGGAATGCATTTTTAACTCCTCGTGGAGTTGGTATGCCGGCGCGAGTGGTGGTAGCCTGGTAATGATCCGAAGTATTCTATTTTGTATTGTTTGCAATCTTTTAGTGTGCGTTTTGGCTGCATGTCCCCATGCGGGGGCAGCGTAAGTTAGGATGGGTCTAATAAGTGTTTTATATAGTGTTTTTCCCATCTCTAGTTTTAGTGAGCTGTTTGTATTAATAATTGGGTATAGTTTATTTAATTGGGCATTTGCTTTAGCTCTTACTGTGTTAATATGTTGTTTCCACGCAAGGCCCTGATCCATTGTTACACCTAAGTAGGTGATTGAGTCCTTCCATTCGACTTCCTCGTTCCGGAATGATAGTGGCATTAGCCCATGTTTATTGTGTCGGTGCTTGTTTCTTTTGGTAAATATTATTGCTTGACTTTTCCGTGCGTTAACCTTTATGCGCCATTTGGTGAGCCATGGCTCTAGGTTGGTCAAAGCAGTACGTAGCCTAAGGGCTATTATTCTGGGTGCGGTCGATTGTGTTGCTAGTGCTGTGTCGTCGGCGTATAGGTATCTATACTGTTTCTGGGATGTCATTGATGTATAAATTGAATAGTACTGGTCCAAGTAGACTACCTTGGGGGACTCCTGCTCTAATGCGTCTTAATGAGGAGGTTTCATTTTGTACGCTTGTGCCAAAGGTTCTATTTGAGAGATAATTCTTAATGATATATACTAAGGAGTCCGCGAACCTTAAAGTTATAAGTTTACGGAGTAGTCCAGCGTGCCAAACGCGGTCGAAGGCCCTTTCGATGTCGAGTAGGATGACACCTGTTGATCGATAGTCGGAGAAGTTGCAGTGTTGTCGAATGTTGGCTTCTAAACCCAAATTGCTCGCTGATCAGTATATTGTTCTTTATTATGTGTGTATTAATGCGTTTTAGTAGAATCTTTTCCATAACCTTGCTAATTGTATTTAGAAGGCTAATTGGCCTATAGTTTTCTGGAAGCGATTGGCTCCTTCGCGGCTTGGGAAATAGTAGTATTTGGCTTCCTTCCATTGGGGAGGAAATCTGCCTTTTTCAATCGTGTGATTGAATATGTTCGCTAGTAGTTTCAATGCATTCGTTGGCAGATGTTTAAGTGTAATATTTGGTATTTCGTCTGGCCCCGGGGCATTTCTTGTGGGTAAGTGCTTAATAATCCACTTAATATCTCCCGCGTTAGTTCTGCGTGTGTTATTGTGTGTTTGGGTGCGGTCCAGGTTGTCTATTATTGCTTCCGTTTCGGCTACGAAAGCGTGGTCTGTTGGATGGACGTTTGGCTGGAAGGTTGCCTCAAGGGTATCGGCAAACGCTTCGGCTTTGTCTCGGGGAGTTTTGGCAATTCCAGTAGGCGTGTGGAGGGGAGGGACGTGTGTATATGTGCGGGTGAGACATTTCGTTATGCGCCATATAGTATGGTTTTGAGGATGCATTTCACTTAGTATGTCGTTCCATTGGTTGCTGGTGTATTCTCGGATGTGTTCGCTAGCTAGATTGTTTAATTCGTTGTACCGGTTACGATGTATTAGGTTGCGGGATCTTTTCCATTGACGTCTGGCTCGATTTCTTTCTTGGATAATTACTCTGATATCGCGGGGAAGACGTTTGTTTGTCGACATTGGGTATCTAATGGGTACGTGTTCCTTTGTGGCTTACTTTATCGCTTTGACTAATTTGTTTATAGCTTCAACCTGTTCGTCATGTGTTAATATAGGTGTTTCCTCGATTGTGTTATTCAGCGTGTTTTCGAAAGCCTCCCAGTCTGCTAGTCTATAGTTTGGCCTGGGTGGATCCGTTTTAAAAGCTAAGGGGGCTTCAATTTCTAATAGAACTGGGAGATGATCGGATGTTAAATCGTTGATTACATGTGTGTTGGTGTTGTGGGTGATGTTTTTAAGTAGCACAATGTCTAATATATCGGGTCTATGGTTCTGTATTCTGGGTATGTATGTTGGTTCCTCTGGTCCGGTTAGCAGATTATTGGAGTTGTTAATATAGGCAAGAAGTTTGTTGCCGGCAGTGTTTATTGTTTGGCAGTTCCATAGGAAGTGTTTAGCATTTAAGTCTTCGGCTAAAACTACTTTGTGTGCCGTGTTCATGAGAGCGTTTAGGTCATCTGTGTCGATATCGCCCGGAGGGTTGTATGCCGCGATGAAGTTGACATCTGCGCTGTGTAGTTTAACCCTAACGGCTGTTGCTTCTAAGCGGTTTAATTGTGGTAGAGATGCTTGGTGATGTTGGACGGACTTTTGTATTACTATGGCTGTCCCTCCTCCTCTTCTATATCTGTCGTTTCTGTAAACCGAATAGCCAGGGACTGTGAAGCGATCTGTAGGGCCCAGGTGTGTTTCGTTTAATAGCGCGAGCTGGATGCTGTTTCTTTGGAGGAAATCTGAGAGTTCATTTCTTTTTCTACGGAGGTTGTTACAGTTCCAGTGTACTGTGTTTATGGTGGTTGTGTTAGACATCGCTGATCTGTGTTAGAATTCCCAGAAATCTTGATACATAGTCAAAGATGTAAAGGGGGTCAAGGTTTGGTGACGGTAGAATCTCCAAGAGCCACCTGACATGATCTTGGAAGATATGCCAACCTACGTTCACGTTGGGGATTCCTAATTGTGTCAGGAAATCCGCCAATGCAAGGCCGTTTTCAAATGCTTCCCGGTGGGACAGCGTTTCTGGAATCAATATGCTTGATTCCTTGAGGTGTGTGGGTATCTGTTGTTTCTGTGTTCGTGTTTTGTCTGCATGTGTACTTTTGGGTTCTGTAGCTGGGGGTGCACGCTGTATTTGGGTGGCTGTGGCTTGAGTGGGTTTTATCCGCTTGTCCACGGCTGTAGAAGGGCCTGGGGAGAGATGGGTCCTACCGCGGCGGTCCTGGGTTAACCATTGCCCTTCTGCTCTTGGTGGGTCAGCCTTGGAAAAATTTTGGTGTGCTTTTGGGGTGCGGTTCCCAGGCTGAGCCCTTGGCCTTGCTTTAGTGAGTGCGGCTTGGTATTTGATGCAACCGCGCCAAGTTGCACCATGACCATGCTCTCCACAGAGGGCACACTTGCGCTCTTCTGGGGGCACTTTGCAGCTGTATGAGGGGTGGGGGCCTGTACATTTGGCGCATGTTTCTTTGGGAGCCTGGCATTCCCTTTGTGTGTGCCACAGCTGCTGGCAACGCTTGCATTGTTTAGGCTCTGGAGCGGACCTGTATTCTTCAACTCTGATCCTAAAATGGGCTAAGTATTTGAGGCCTCTAATCTGTCTGTTTTCTGTGGTATCCTCCAGTTCGATAAGGAACATAGGGAGGGGGTGCCTAGTCCTAGTTCTAGAGTGCATTTGCACTGCCCTAATGGCCTCAAATTGATGGCGTGCCAGTTCCTGCTTAATGTGTTCTCCGGTGAACGGGGCGCACAGACCTTTAATGACATACCTAATGGTCCTAGTATCAGAGTGGGGGAGTAGGTAAAATTGTGCGCCCTCTGCCTTGAGGTGCTCCACCATATTGTGGTAGTCGCTCAGACAGTGCATCTTTACGGCGAGGTCACCGGAGCGGTATGCTGAGTGTATTGTGTAGGGGTATTTGGGTCTGTATTTTTTGTCAAAGGTTTGTGTGAGTGTGTGTATGCGTGTTGACTGGCTTTTGTTTAGGTACAGTGGTGCCAAGTTTGGCTTGTACTCTGTGTAATTGTTTTGAGTTTTGGGAGGTGCTCTTACTGCGTCCGCATAAGTTTCAGGGATAGGTGACTGGGGAGGAGGTGGAGGTGTGGGGAGTTCAATGTCAGATTCGCTGTCGTGTGAGGGTGTTTGTGTTGTTTCAGTTGAGCGCTGGATGCATGTCGTAAGTTCTGTAGTGTTTTCTGTTGTTGGTACGGTGAGTTTGGTTATAGTATTTTGTGGTGTATTTGGTTGTGAGGGTGTGATTTCTTGTATGTTGTTTGTGATCTCATTGTGTGTTTCTGGTGCTTGTTTTAGTGTGGTCTGATTTGGTGTCATTTGTTTTGGTGTGTTCTGTTTTTTGTGCGGTTGGTTCTGTTGTGGTTTGTTTTGGTGTGATCTTTTTGGGTGTGGTTGGCGGAGTGATGTGTTTAGTCTGTGTGTGATCTTGTGTGTGGTCTAGTTGGAGAGTTCATAGCTGAGTGTTTAGCTGGTTTCTGTGTAGTGTCTCTGGGCGGTGAATTGGTCATTTTGAGTGTTGATGCTTTAACAAGTTTGTTCGGTCTGGATAGAGATGAAGGGGAAAGGGTTTTGGCAGAGTGTCCTACTTTACCCATGTTCAAGATTTCTGGTGAATTGTGTTTAAGTGTGAGTGTGATGAGTGTTAGCTATATAGAGTTCTACGGGGGCGCTTATAAACTAATAGAAAAGATGAAAAGAAGTTGTTAGAAGACAAAGAACAGATAGAGAGCGCTAAAAAGCCCGAAAGACAGAGGACCTGCCCTAAGGCGCCTGAGGTACAAGTCCGAGGACTGTTGGCTGCGGCCTTGTCTTTCTACCCTGCTAAACTGTTAGGTGTTACCGATTGCGTGGGGCGCTTCTTCCGATGCTGGGTCGGATCCCTTCTTCTCGCCTGCCTAGGCTATTCGGGCTCTTCTGTTCCGTAGATGTTGTCGTCTCGAAGGTCCGCGCCGCTCTCTCCTCCCATCCTTGCGAGGTGATGTTCCCTAAATCTCCTTTTTTTAAAGGGCGGCCCCACGCCCGCCACCACCGGTGACGATCGACCGGCATGCAAGGCCGTGCGCTTAATCGTCTCCCCATGCACATGCTGTTAGCAAGCTAAACATGCAAGAGCAAGGGAGGGGTGCTTGTGAGTACTACTAGATTCTACAGTGCAGTGAACAGGTTCCGCTATGAGCACCCTGGTTAGTAAAGGTAAGGTGGAGGCTGGCATGCAATACATGCGAGCGGGTGTAAGAATGCAGGCCAGGGCATCACACATGACTGACGTCCTGAGTGATGCCGTGGGGAGTTTGAGTGGCCTCGAGGGTCTTTGAGAATGTGTTAGGCAGTGATGGTGGCTTAAGTTTAGGAGGGTGATGTAGTCGGGGTGAATATGTGTAATGTAGTGGATGTAATGCGTTGGTGGGCTAGGTTAGTGTGACTATTCTACGGCATGCTTTTGTTACTTATCTGTTCGTTGACTTATTTCTATCGGTGAAGAAGGCGACGTCCTGGGGACGAGTTGTCGGTGCGTGTCCGGAAATCATGTCCGTGTGCATGGCCTGGTCTATGAGGATTACAGTTGGGGGGGCCTCTTCCCCCCGGGCCGCCCCGCAAGGATGCGGGGACTTGGAGGGCTAGCTGCAACACAAGTAGTATGTAGTGTGAGTGACGGGTGGCTGTAGGGTCATCTGGGAGTGAGTTAGTCAGGTACAAGGAAGTCTAGGAAGTCGTCGATGTCTTCTTTAGTAATCGTCTCTGTCAAGTTTCTGTCAAACACTGAGAGGTGGCGTTTGTGTGTGTCGCGAGTTGTGTCGTATTGTCCGAGAGTCTGTATGAGTGGATTCTGGCAGGTTGACGCCCGATCGTAGAGGTCTGCTGAGAGTTTCTTGATGAACTGCTCAATAGTACGTAAGTGCAGTTCATCGTGAAGTTGGGCGGCTGGTGTGATTGCTGGGACTTTTGCTATTAGTCGAATTACCTTGTTTTGGAATTGCTGTAGTTTTTTAATATATGTTGGAGCTGTGAATCCCCAGGCTGGGGCCGCGTAGGTTAGTATGGGGCGAAGTAGAGTTTTGTATAGGGTGAGCCACATTTTCATTTGCAATGCATTATTGAGGTGAAGTAAGGAGTATAAGTTGGCAAGCAGGGCGTTAGCTTTGCCGCGAGTCGTAGTAATGTGGTGCCTCCAGGTGAGTCCTGGGTCAAGGACTACTCCTAGGTAGGTAACATTTGTTTTCCATTGAATTGCATTTTGAAATAGTCGGAGTGGCGGTAAGTTTCTTGCTGCGACGCGGTGATTCAAGCGTTTACTGAAGAGTATAGCTTCATATTTAGTGGTGTTGACCTTTATGCGCCAGTTAGTGAGCCAGTTCTCCAGCGAGATGAGGGCTGTTTGGAGTCTGCTAATTAAGGGGGTTATCGCAATAGATTGGGTCATGATGGTGGTGTCATCTGCATACATGAAAAGATCTGTTAGGAAGGTTTTGGGAATGTCATTAATGTATAAGTTGAAGAGCACAAGGCCTAGAATACTGCCTTGGGGGACGCCTGCATTGATAGCTTTTGGGGTGGATTTCGTATCGAAAACTAGGGACTGAAAGGTGCGGCCTGTTAGATAGTTGGCGATTAGTTTAATCATTGAGTCTTGAAAATTATAATGGTGCATTTTGCGGATGAGGCCCTGGTGCCAGACTCGGTCAAATGCGCGCTCAATGTCAAGAAATACTGCAGCTGTGGACTTTCGGATGTTAAATCCCCTGGTAATATATTCAGCCGCTCTTACCAGTTGCAGCGTTGTTGAATGCTTGGCCCGGAATCCAAATTGTTCCGGGATTAGGATATTGCGTCTGATAATGACAGCAGTCATTCCTTTTAGGATGATTTTCTCCAGTAATTTACTAATGGTATTGAGTAAGCTGATGGGGCGATAGCTGCCAGGATTCGTTAAATCTTTGCCTTTTTGGGGAAATGGAGGACCAGGGCATTTTTCCAGCATTTGGGGTAATAGCCCGTGTCAAGGATGGCATTGAATAGTCTCGTCATGGTCGTGATGGTAGCGTTGGGTAGTTGTTTTAGTACGCTGTTTGGGATGCCGTCGGGGCCGGGGGCCTTGCGATTTGGGAGGTGCCGGATGTGCCATCGGATTTGTGAGTCACAGGTCCGGCGGATTTTGTTGTGGCATTGTCTTAGTGTCAGTAAGTTGGTGAGTGTTTCTGTCTCTTGTATAAATCGCGGGCAGCTGGGAATTGTGTTTGGCGTTAGTGTGTTTTGAAAGTGTTCAGAGAGTGCTTCGGCTTTTTCTAGGTCGGTGGTGGCGATGCCACCGTTGTGATGTAAAGGTGGTATGTTAGGCTTGGTTTTAGTTAGGGCTTTAGCTATACGCCATACAGTCGTCTGCTGGGGTTCTAGGTCTTGTAAGACTGAGTTCCATTGTTGGGCTAGTACGTCGGCTGTACGTCGTCTTATTTCGTTGTTGAGGTCTTTTAGTCTCGTGTAGTGGCTAGGGTGTCGTGAGCGTTGCCATCGCCTCCGGGCTATGTTTCTCTCAGAGGTTAGGCTCTCAATGTCTGGTGGTAGTGGATTGGCGTGAGATTTATGAGTTCTTATAGGTACTGCTCTAGTAACGGCAAATTTAATTGAGAGTTCAAGTCTCTGAGCTACTGTGTCTATTTCATTTGCTGCAATATGGGGAACGACCGGGAGGGATTCCTCTAGTGTGGTGCGAAATGTTACCCAGTCTGCCTTGTTAAAATTGTGTCTGGGGCGGGGGATGGAGGGGATTAGTGGTCCTTGCAGGGTGAAGACTACAGGGAGATGATCCGAGGAAGGTTCATTGTGCACCGTGGGGGTGATTTGTCTGCAGCCAGGGTTTCTGATGAGTGCTAAGTCTAATATGCTGGGTTCTTGTTGTGGGTTAAAGGAGATATATGTGGGTGTGTCTGGAGCAATGACAATATAGTCCGACTGCTGTGCATGTCTGCTGAGTTTAGTACCGGCCCGATTGCTGCTATGGCAATGCCAGTCTGCATGCTTGGCATTGAGGTCCCCTGCAATGTTTACAGCGGGATGTATGTTGATTAGGGTATCTATGTCACGTGTGGATATATCAGTTGGAGGGTTATATGCTGCTACTAGGAGGAGTGTGTTGGTTCCGTGCTGCACGTAGGCACCGGAGGCCTCTATCCGTTGCAAGGGGGGATGTGGGCTTGGCTATGTTGTATGTCGTGTCTAACTATGGCTGCGGTGCCACCGCCCCGACGGTTTCGGTCGGTACGGTAGATTCGATAGTCCGGGATGTTGAGTCGGTCTGTCTGGGAGAGCCTTGTCTCAGTGATTAGTGCTACGTGTATATTGTGTCTAAGTAGAAAGTCCGTCAGTTCAGCTTTGCGCTGGCGCAGTCCGTATGCATTCCAAGTCATGATTTTAGTCGCCATAGAAGTGTCGGTTGGGGTCTATAAAAAGGACGAAGAAGGAGTTGAACTCCCTCAGCACCACCCTGGCATTGTGCGGCTGGGTTAGCAGCTGCATCAGCACATGAATCATTGTGTCACGAGCGGTGGCCCATGGCATGCGGGAGTCCTGAAAACTGGGTCCCAGATTCAGGTAGCTTCCCTCCGGCCCTGCGCCATCTCCCGGGATCACAAAGTCCTCGGTGCCGGTGGATGCCCGAGGGAGTTGAGGGGGAGAGTTTATGTGGGGGGGTTGCTCCCGTGAGGATCTAGGGGTCCGTGGTGGGCGCTGGGGGAGAGGTGCAGGATAAAGGGTTTGCTGTCGTTCCCGCTGTTGCTGCTGCTGTTGTCGCTGGTGTTGCTGGCTCCGCTGCGGTCTTGGCGTGGAGTCACGCAGTCGCGCCAGGGCCGCCTGGTACACCGGGCAGCCTCTGTATCGAGCCCCGTGTTCCCGGCTGTGGCACAAGGCACAACGCATTGCGTCCAGTGGGACCCTGCAAGTGGCTGACTCGTGAAAGGCAGCGCACTTGGAGCAGGTTGCACGGGGTCCCTACAGTGCTGCTCAGAGTGGCCAAGGGCCAGGCACCTCCTGCATTGCAGCGGGACAGCGGGCTTCCTATATTCCTCTGCCTGCACCCTGAAATGCATAACAGAGGGAGTGTTGGTTAAAAGTTTGTCGTAGTCGTCGGGCGTGAGGAGCTCCACCAGGTACATGGGGAGGGGGGTCCTTTGTCTGTCATACTTCCGTAGCTGCACCACACGGGCTAATTGGAAGCCGGAGGTTTCGAGGTCCTCCTTAACTTCCCGTTCCGCGCCGTCTATAGGGAGACGTTTAAGTACAGCCCTATAGGTCCTCCCTTCCCTAAATCTCCAGGAGAAAGCAGCAGCAACAGCGTTTGAGCGACAACCTCGCAGAAAACGCCGGAAGCAGCAAGTCTACCGAAATCAGTTACGAGAAGCACAATTAGGCAGGCTCTACCCCCTGATAAATATGAACTCACACATAAACATGAACTTAGGGCTCACGCTATACAAAACTCTTTTAAGGCCCATATTCACATACGCAACTCCGTTCTGGGGTATGCCGCCAAAACATACATACTAAGATTACAGAAATTTCAAAACAAAATATTACGAATGATAGCGAAAGTATCTCACACAGCACCAGCCGACCTACTACACAGCGAACTAAAGATGCACACAGTTGAAGAATTCATTAAGAAGCTAGCATATGACACCTCAAAAACCTATAGATACATCACAACCCTCTAATCTCACGACTCGGAAACTACACTACAGAAGTAAACATACACGCGCGACCATTATCACTTTTCGAAAGAAGACTCACACACGACGACGAAGACCACGTTCAGAACTTCCTGAACAACCGAATAAGGGACGACTGGCACAGACAGTTAGGCTGACACTCCTACTTTCCCTTCATTAATCTTTTTCTTACTGACTCTTTTCAGAAAGCTGCCCGCACAGAGCCCTCCAAGCCCTTGACAACAGTCAAGGCGGTTCGGGAGTTAGAGGGCCTTCCACCTGTGTCCTACAGTCGCGACTGCAGCGGGCGACTGCAGATGGAGTAGGACATACCGCCGACACAACGCATGGACTAAGAAACTCAAGAACGGCCACGCCGGAAGAAAGGACGGCCGAACACATAGTTCGAAACTGCATGCCATGTACCAACCACTGACAAACCCAGGAAACTGGGGACATAAGTAGAACACTAATAACCATACCACTATTAGGCTTCGAGACTTCGAGGAGAGAACACCGTCCGGAGAACACCGCAGCAAGACCAATATAGCCCTTTTCAGGGCTTGGCCCTTGCCTTCCAGCGTTTCTTTCCACGCCGTGAGCTAGCTGCAGCGCAGCGACATCATTGTGCCTGGGAGACTTGGAGAAAAGTAGCCACAGCACAGCACACAGCAAAGTAATTGGGTAGAATTGCAAGGCTGCAGCCAACAGTCGCTCAGACTGGTTTTTAGGCGCCCCTTGGGTAGGCCCTCTGCAATTCGAGCTGTTCAGCGCCCTAAACTTGCTCTTTTCTCTTTCTATCTCTTCCTTATTTCCTCTATTCTATCAAGCAGTAGGGCTCCTTGCCCTAACTGCTCATTGGCCCATACCTTCCATCTATTGGCTGTTGTACTGAGACCAGTGATTGGCCCCATCCTGCAACATGGAAACCGAAGCCACAGTTGAAGCTATGGATGAGCAACACACAGCACCAGAGTCATCTGATGACCAAGAACTCTTAAGGTATTATGTGGAAGGAGGCGACCTTCGTCAATACCTGAATCTACCATTAATCGTCAGCCCCCATATGCCTCTGTCTAGAGATGATGAAAGGACTCTGATCCTAGAAAAAAGAGCCAGGCTAATGTTTCTCGAGTTGGCAGATCAACACATCTTTAACAACACAGCAAATGCAGAACCAGCCATTACTGCAAATGCTCTCCGCCACTACTCCGCGCACCGTGCCAGGGTTGAAGCAATCTCTGAGTACTTGCTTCAAAATGAGAAGACTAAGGCCAACCTACCAAGATGGGAAGTAACCCCAACAAAAGCAAGGGGTAAAGCACAAAAGCATGCCCTTCAGTCGGAGGCCTTACCCACATCTAATAAATTTCAAAGACTGCCTATGGTGCCAGATGATGAGATTTCTCAGGTGCAAAACAACAAAAGGAGATGTTCCGGGCAGGAGACTTCTTCCCAAGCCGCAACAATGGCCCCCGCATCAGCAGCACCATCTACTTCTGCTGCCACGCCCATTGCTCCTGCAGCTCGCTCGGCCAAAGCTACCCCCATCTACCTCAGAGACCCGAGTAAAGCACGGGATCTCATAAGTGTAATCAAATCTACGCAACCAAGCTTGAATTTCTCCATCCGGAACATGAGTGGCACAATTGCTTTCCTGCCAGATTCCCCGGATGATCACCGAGCACTCAGAAAGCTATTTACTGATAGGCAAATACAGTATCTCACCACCTTGCTCCCTGAGGAAAAGTTACTCTATGTAACGCTCAAAGACCTGCCGATGTACATAACTGAGGAAGAAGTCATCAAAGAGCTCAAGCTCAAGCAATATCCTGTTGAAAGGGTTGGACAGTTGCGGTCAAACCGCAGTGCATCGCACGAACTGCTCCCTCATTTCCGTGTTGCCTTACGTAAAGAGGGCAATTACCAACTAATTTATAAAGAGTCAAGGATGTTCAACGCATCTATTCGTGTTGAATCATACCGCCCACCTGCAAGACCACTGCAATGTACAAATTGCCAACAATTTATGCACAGTGCAGCGGGATGTAAATTAGAACCTGCGTGCTCATACTGTGGCGAGGCTGGCCACAGAAGAGCAGATTGTCCGAGATTGGGAGTACCTGGATCCCAGGCCACCTGTTACAACTGTGGTGGCGATCACTCATGCCGGTATGCCAAATGCCCTGTCTGGCAAGAGGCAAGGGTGGAGATGCACCTGAATAAAAATGGCCAACGATCAAGGCACGATGCAGCTCCAAAGGTACCAAATCCCATGGGCCTCCCCAAGGAAGCTTTTAAAGGTACCCGCTATCCTGGACTACCACCACCAATAAGGATACAGCACAAGAGTTATGCAGCTGCCCTTCAAAGTAGAGCAGACACCAACCCATCTGAGGTTGTAATGACAACTTCAACAGTGAAGGAACCAGCAACTGCTACAAAACCCCAGCAACCGGCAACTAACCCAGGGAAAACAATTCCCCCAATGCAACAGAGGAAGTTAGAAAATGTTACAACAACACGTAGCACTACCTCCAGGAATATGGAATCTACGCATCCCAGTGCTGCACCTGTATCTGGGACAAGGCAACCAGCTCAACAACGGCTGCCAGTTACACGTCCTCCAACATCCACCGCTCCGTCATCTTCACTGCACTTTTCTGCTATCCCTGACGCCCAATTTCTGAAGCTCATGGATAGAATACCCATTCAGATGCAAACTGACTTTGCTATAGCCTTGGCTGACGCAATGGCGCAGAGACCAGCCACCATACAACCAGCAACCATTCTAGTGCACACAGTCTTCACTTTCTTAGGTCAACATGGCGGACAGTACTAAAATTTTGAATAATATTCTGAGTCTAAAATTATGTTCCTGGAACGCCAATGGCTTAAGAAATAAATTCAAAGTAGCCGCAAATTTTCTGGCTGTAAATAAAATACAGATCTTCCTGGTGCAGGAAACACATTTATCTAGCCATCTTAAAGCCACCATCCCAGGAATGATCTGTCATAGGACAGACAGGGCTGATGGATACGGTGGCACAGCAATATATGTAAACCGCACCTTGAAACACCATCGGCTACATCTGCCTACCACTGGCGTGTTAGAGGCTACAGGTATCCAAGTGGCCACAAATAAAGGACCTCTGAACATCTTTTCTGTTTATGTACCACCTAGCAGGCCCTTCAACGTCAAGGAGCTGGATACGATTTTCTCTGCAGGCACACCCACAATAGCTATGGGTGATTACAATGCCAAAAGCACGCTGTGGAATTCTACAATATGTAACCCGAGAGGTTCTCTTCTTGAGCGTTATCTAGAACGCCACAACCTTGCTGTACTTGCTCCTACATCACCCACAATCACTTATGGGAACCGCCATCCACCAGATTGGCTGGATATTGCCATCCTTCAAAATATCCGTGGACACCCTCATGTTCTATCCATCCCCGAACTTTCCTCAGATCATTATCCTGTTCTCTTTCTCTATCAAGCCCGCGCAACTGCTAAGGCACCCCCTAACTCACCAAATCCACGCTTCACCAACTGGAACAAGTACACCACTATAATGGCAGAGCAGAATGCGGATTTACCTCCTTGCAACTCCACTGAAGAGGCAGATCAGCTGGCCTCCACTATCACAGCTACCATGGCCACAGCCATGGCACAAGCTACTCCCCCTAGACGTGCCAACTTTAGTGCCCAGAAACCTTTACCACCACCATTACGGCGTCTCATTGCAGACAAAAATAAAGCTAGACGTCGTTATCAGCTAACACGCGATCCCCAACACAAGCGTGAATGGAACCGCCTCCAACATCTGGCAAAGCTTGAGATAGCTGAACACTGCAATGAAGAGTGGGAAAGAAAGCTGTGCACTTTAGATCCAGAGGACTTATCCCTATGGAGAATGACCAAGGCACTACTTAAGATCCCTTCATCAGATCCACCATTAATTGATGGAGGAAGAGTAGCTTCGTCTGCTAGAGAGAAGGCTCAAATGATGGCGGAACACTTAGCCTCCACCTTCCACCCGGCAGAGTCCATCGATGATGACCTGACTGAAGAAATATCAGCTTCAGTACGCCGTTACCTTAGTGTTCCACACGAGGTCCCGGAGATTAGCCTCACCTCCCTTGCTGAGGTTCAAAATATCATTAACTCCGTTCGTCCCTACAAAGCCGCTGGAGTTGATCAGCTCCCTTATGCAGCCTTCAAAGCACTACCACAATCTTGGGTTCGTCTACTAGTGCACCTCTTCAACAGCCTGCTCTTACTGGCCTACTTCCCAACGGCATGGAAACATGCAAGAATCATCACTTTACCAAAGCCAGGGAAAAACCCAAGAGACCTAAACAGTCACAGGCCCATTAGTCTCCTTTCGACAATAAGCAAATTGTTTGAGAAGGTGGTACAGCAACGTCTCCAATGCATTCTGGATGAACATCAGGTGCTACGTCCAGAGCAGTTTGGATTTCGGAGAAATCACTCTACTACACACCAGCTACTTCGTCTAGTGGATGAAGTGATTAAAGGCTTTAACAACCGGCACTTTATTGCAGCTCTCTTTCTTGACATCTCCCGAGCCTTCGACTCTGTCTGGCACGAAGGCCTCCTACATCGCCTCATCCAATACAACATCCCATCTTACCTTGTACATCTCATCCATCATTATCTAAAAATTGATCCTTTGTCGTCATGAAGGACGACATCCTGTCGCAGCCATATGCCATTAATGCCGGTGTGCCACAAGGTAGTGTCCTTGGGCCCCTGCTTTTTCTGGCGTACATAAATACTCTTCCAACCCTAAGAGGCTGCAACCTGTACCTGTTCGCCGATGATACCGCCATAACAACAGCGTCCAAACGGCATGAAATTGCTGTACAAAGAATACAAAACTTCGCAAACATGTTGTCCGTCTGGTTTGCGACATGGCGCTTAAAGCTAAATGCCACAAAATCTCAGGCAATCACTTTCACTAGACGAGAGCTGCAGGATGTACCGAACCTAAGAATAGGTGGTACCGAAATACCCTGGTCAAATCAGGCAACATATTTAGGAGTGCTCCTAGACATGCGCCTCACATGGAAGGACCACATAGCAGCGGTAGCTAACAGAGTTAGTAGAAGGATGGCCATGCTATATCCACTATATAACCGAAAGTCGCCAATGGCTCTTCGAAACAAGCTTCTGCTCTACAAGCAGGTATTGAGGCCGGCAATTACATACGCCTGCCAAGTCTGGGGTGCAGCAGCCAAAACCAATCTTTCCAAACTCCAAGTCCTCCAAAACCGCTTCCTTCGGACTGCAATTGCAGCCGAATGGTACATCCCAAACGATAGCATCCATTTAGATCTATCATTTCCAAAACTTTTCGATTACATCCTACAACTGTCCCACTCTTTCTATTCAAAATTACCAACCAGTTTTAACAGCCTCATCCGAGGACTTGGAGAATACGACCTAGACCCTGGAGAATCATACGAGAGGCCAAGACTTGTCCTAGGACCTCCTTAATTCCAAGCTATTTTCTTCAACAATTCTTCAATCCCCAAATGTTTATAACCTATCCTAAATTAAATAATCACCATCAACCCACCATCATTCTTCAAAAACCCTCTTAATGCCAATAAGGGACCTAGTCCCGGTGTGGCACTAGTCGAAGGACCCTCCTCTGCGGAGGAGGACTCCCTTCAACGACACCTCTGTGCTGTGTCTTCTATACCACTACTAATACCTGACTAACAGGTCACCAAGACCTGAGCTTTATTATTACAATACACATAGGCTTACAAAGCACGTATAAATAGATAAGTTACATACACGCAACACTGACTAACAGGCCTACCCGGCCTGAGCCACATGTATATAATTAAACTAACGCATGATTAACACTTGGTGGTGCCCAGGTTTCATAGTCACCATCAAGAAGCAACGTTGACGCGCTCGCATGCATCGCATGCCAGCATAGTAGATACCACATACTAACCATGGTGCTATGCGGGACCCGACAAAGAAGCATGATAATAAATGCACGCAAAATAATATAAGATTCACGTAACTAACACGTGGAGGGTCTTTTTAGTGAGTATGCCTGGCCCCTCAGGGCACGGGGACCCTCACACTGTCGGCCATCGCACGTAGGCTGTCGCTTGTAACTGGGTTTTTCCCCTCCACGGTAAAAAAAACACAAGGTCACAGCCAACGCCTTAGGGCGGTTACACAGGCACACCCACTGTTCGGCCCTCTGTGCTTCACGCAAATAGCATAGGTAAGTGTTAGCCTAAGTAGCTGTAGTGCTGCACCGAAAGGTGCAGGGCAACATGCCCACCCAAAATGCCACCCCAAACCAATCCAAATGTCCCGTACAGGATGCTAGCCCTAGTACAAGTACTGGCATTACCCACCACCCTGTGTGAGCCAGGCTACGGCAGGCAACAAACGGCCTCGCCAACAACGCCAAAAGGGCGGAAAGGGCAAGGCCAAACGTTTGGCCATCGACCAACAACCAACCAATCAGGGTTCTTCCCGCGAATCTTCCCCGAGCTCAGGAAAATTGGAGAGCGAGCTCTCCCATCACACCTGCTCTACAGAAGCAGGCCTTTTTATCGGAGCCGAGGCTCCCCACCTTCATCCGTCCACGATGGAAACGGACTCAGAGGACATCTGAGTGCAGAGGGTCTACTCCCATTAGCCCTCTCCCCGCAGGAACAAGACCCGAGCCTCTTTAAACCAGGGAGTATCCGAGCTGTCCCAAAGGGCGCTCGGCGTCCTCCGTGGGGCTTTCCATTAGGGCAAGACCTAGAGACTAACAAGCCCCCCCATCTGGTCCAAGGACACAAGACGGGACGGAAGTGGATACGCCACTTACGCGCGTCAACACTCAAGGTGAAGACTACCGATAACCTCGGTGGGCCCGCCTGGTGATCTAGCACACCTTCTACTAGCTGAGCAGGCTAGTACCCGGAAACTTAATGGCTTCCCTCAACCCCGTCCGAAGACGTACCCAATCTCCCACGGGTATCGGGAACGCACTGCCCCTCGAAACCAACCCATTCCGAACAACTCCCGAAGGAGGGGCTCGGCTGTTCGGCCCGAGGTTCCTCTAGTAACGTTAGAGGTACCACGAGTGCTAAGGGTCCGCAGCGCCCGCAATTTGGCAGCTGAAGGGGACGGATCCCCTCCCCTACGGGAGGACTCAGAGGACAGCTCGTCGAACATCGACACGGATGTCGACGATGCAGAATTCCAGGAGGTTACTTCATGGAGGAAGAGAAGGACCGCTTCAGATGTGCCATCTCCTGGTGGACCCAGGACTAGGGAGCCACCAAGACGACATATCCCCCCTATCATCGTGGATGACTTCAAGGGGCTGGTCGGCTTCCTAAAGGAATTCATGCCGACCCTCTCGGGGTCATGCCTGGTGAATAGGGCGGAAGAGCAGATTTGTCTTCCAGGCCAAGAGCGTGGAAGACTATCAGTTATTGATCAGGGCTTTGGATAGCAGGACCGTGCCCTACTTTACCTTAGGCCTTGATAAGGCTCGAAACATACGCAGGGTCATCCGGAGTCTCCCAGTGGATACCTCTGTGGGGGATATTGAAAACGACCTCCGACTTCAGGGCATCTCCCCAAGAATCGTGAAGCAACTCACAAAGCCAGCTCCAGATGGCCAATGGTCTCCCAATCCCCCTATTCTTAATAATAGTGGAGCGGGCTAAAATCCCTGAGGGCAAACTAGATGGTGTCAAAACCATCTGTTACCTCAGGGTAACTTTGTAACACGTCAGGAGCCCTGGCGGTCCCCCCCAATGCCACCGTTGCTTAGGGTTTAACCACTCTAGCAACTTGTGCAGCCATAACCTTCGTTGCTTGAGGTGCGGTGAAGCCCACACAAAGGAGGAGTGTCCTAGGTCCACCACAGAGGTACCTACATGCACCAATTGCAAGGGCGAGCATGTGGCATGCTATGGTGGCTGCCCGGTCCGAAAGAAGGTTATTGCCGCCAGAAGGGCGAAACAGACCGTTAGGCCACAACAGCCACCAGCAGCATCTACCAGCCGAGGGCAATCCTTACCGCCTTCTAGAAGCACCAACGATTGGGCAAGGGAGCAACGGCCAAACAGAGAGAAGAGAAAAAGACAACACTGGCCCAAGTGGTGCAAAGACCCCCGAGAGACCCAAATTAGGGAGCGGGCCTGCAGGCGAGCGCCAGGCTGATCACCGGTTGGCGGAGGGGCAAGTTTCCCCCTTGCCACGACGTCAGCTGAGGGATGCACGGGCTGAAGGCAGGCCTGCACCTATCAGGTCATCCTCTCCCACACCCATCCCCGCAGTCGTTGAACTAGACTTCTCTGGGTTGCTGCTGTGGATGCAGCAGACTTTGCTGACCCACGGACAGCGTATCTGCGAGTTGCTAGTCAAACTCTTTTCTGCCCCAGATTCGGCCAGTAAAGCACTAGTCCTCATGGAAGGTCTTGCACTCCTGACTTCCGCCATTCCACGGCCTCAAAATGGGGGATCGGAATAGGTCACGTACCTCCTTCCGATTTGCATTCTGGAATGCTTGTGGTCTGGATGGTCAGGGGAGCGAACTTCTGCACTTTGCTCGGGAGTACGCTCTGGACGCCATCCTGGTCTGAGAAACGCATCTGCGTCCAGATTCCCGTTTCCGAGTCCCAGGCTTCATCTGCTATCGCATGGACCGCCAAGGTCGACCTCGCGCACGCACGGCGGTGTTTGTGAGGCAAAATGTGGTCCACAGACCTTTCTAACTTCTGCCTCTTCAATCCTTAGAGGCTACGGCAGTGTGTCTAGACCTCGGTGGATCGGAAGTCATGGTGGTATCCATTTACCATCCTCCGGGTAGATTATTCGTAGGGAATGACTACCAATCTATTCTAACTCTGCATCCTAGGGTTATCATGGCGGGCGACTTCAATGCCAAGCATGAGCGTTGGCATTGCAGACGCCGAGATGCAAGAGGAAATGAAATAATCCGCCTTATAGGCGCGGACCCACAACTACAAGTACTGGGTCCCTGGCAACCCACTCACCATCTGCGAGGTCGAGGGCTGGCTTCGGTCATCGACTTCGCTATCACCAAGCATTTCCCATTTCACCTCACTCTCACCTCATTAAATGCACTCCATTCCGAACATAATCCAGTATAGACAGAGATCAATACTAGGGTTGCCAGTCACGACCTCTCGATTCATACACGGGAAGTCGATTGGGAAGGCGTAAGGAACTGCCTCCGCACCTCCAAACCGCCCAACCCCAGGATTCAGAGCATCCGTGTCCTCGAGGCTGCGGTCTCGTCTTTCACCTCCATACCGCGCCATGGCTCAGTGGTTAGACCGCTTGGCTCTCACCAAGGTGGCCCTGGTTCGATCACAGGCGACCGCAAATTGAGATTGGTGGTGGACAACACGGCGCTGGGGCGGGTTTTCTCCGGGACCTCCGGTTTCCCCGCCATCTCATTCCACCGGTGCTCCATCTTCATATCATGCATCATCTATGTCACCGCCTGCGGTGCCGTATGTAGTAAAAGCGGGCGTTAAACATTACACATTTCACCTCCATAGTCACGCGAACTGCCAATAATTTGACAGTTCGTGCTGTCGCTCCTTTACACCCTGATATCCTTCCCCTGGATATCGTCCTGCTGATCCGCTGCTCTTGGGTGGAAAGGAGACTCTACCAGCGTCACCGCACGCCGCATAATCGCGCGCTACTTTGACTACTTCGTCGTCAGGTCAGTGTCCGCCTACGAGAGCACAGAGTGCAAGCGTGGGAGGACACAATGGCCAGGTTGCGTGTAGAGGATGGCGACGTGTGGAGGATTGCAAAGACTCTCAGAAACCACCGAGGTTAATACCACTCCCCACTGCAAGGCACACGGGGTCTGGCCTATGATCCTAAATCCAAGGCAGATGTGTTTGCAGATTACCTTGAGTGTACAATGTGCCCAAGAGAAGACCCTCAGGACGATATCTTTTCGGAACGTGTCCGAAGGGAGGTGTGTCGATATTTTCGCTGACCCCCGGAGGATGCGGACCGACTTCCCATTGTCCGTCCTAGTGAAGTCCAAGGCACTCTCCAGCGTCTCAAACCTAAAAAGGCGGCGGGACCTGATGGGCTTACCCCACTCATGCTCCGCCATCTTCCCTTCAACGCCGTGCTTTTCCTGACAAAGGTCTTCAATATGTGCCTAACTCTCGGTCACTTTTCGCGAGAGTGGAGAGAGGCCAGAGTGATCTGCATATTGAAGCCAAGAAAGGACCCGGTACACCCTTCAAACTACCGTTCCTTAAGTCTTCGAGAGGATAATACTCACCCGCTTGTCCCCAGTATTGGGTGACATTCAAGCCATACCTGCTTATCAATTTGGATTTCTTCCGGGGCACTCGACCGTCCAACTGCTACTGCGAGTCGTGGAGACGGCTGCCCTGGGTTTCCAGGAACAGGCGTTCACGGCAGCAGTGTCTTTGGCCGTCGAGAAGGCTTTCTCTACAACCTGGCACACCGGACTCCTTCACAAGCTTATCCACCTGGGCCTACCAAACCAATTAATCAACATCTTACACAGCTTCCTAAAACATTGCATTTTTAAAGTCACAGTTGCATAGCAAACATCTTCTCTCAGACCCGTGAGAGATGGAGTCCCAGAAGCCTCTGTATTATCTCCCACACTATTCAGTGTATATATGGCAGACTTCCCAACCGAACCGCGCGTCGAAATGGCACAATATGCTGACGACGTGCTGCAGTTCTGCAAAGACAGACATATTCGCAGAGACTTCAATCCAATCCAAAGACACCTCTGTCTCACACAAGAGTGGTGCAGGCGTTAGCGGATGTCCGTTAATCCTGACAAAAGCCACGCTATTCTATTCACCAAGCGCCACACCCCCGCAGGCTGCCCAGATTTCCATTTCAGAGGTCCAAGGATAGAATCGGTACCCTCTATCAAATACCTGGGAGTTGAACCAGACAAGGATTTGACTTTCCGTCGACACATCAGGGAACTCTCGGCGAGGGTTCAGGGAGCTATTGCTTCCCTGCATCCTATGCTGGGTTCTCGGTCGTTGCCAGTCCGCGTAAAGCTATACCTCTTTCGAGCTCTCATAGTCCCGTTGATGCTATATGCCTGCGAGGTCTGGGGCATGGCCGCAGATTCCTGGCTGGCATATCTTCAACGCGCTCAGAATAGAGGACTTAGGTCCATTTATTCAGTAAGCCGAATCTTCCCAGTAAGGTTCCTCCATGAAGCCTCGGTTCTTCCATACGTGAATGAAGAAATTAGACGCCGGGCTACAAAATTATACGAACAGCTACCTTTGCACAGAAGTACCCTGGTTAGGTCTCTTGGTGATTACGATCCAACCAGACGTCGTCGCCGACTATTTCTGGTTCCCCGCATGGCTTGCGGGCATCCGAGGTAACCACGGCGCAATTCCAGCAGCAGCAGCAGCAAAAGCTGAGCTCCCATAATCTACCAAGAGTTGTTGGTCTCAAAATTAACAGAAACCAGTTCATTACCAAAAATCAATTCAAAATCAAAAATAAATCCTTCGACGCCAGGGTGCTAAAGGAAAGTATTCTATCCTTCTAGAGGCGTACTAAACTACCTCGAAATCAATCCACCATCCTCAAACAAAAACAGCCATCCCGAAAAGAAAATCCTATCTGTGGCTAAACCCTATCCTGGGTGGGCACACAGAAACAATCTTCGGGCTAACACAGCCTGCCAGTACCTGCGATGCGATAATGTATACCCACCGTCAATGGATTGAACTTTTCATACCACAGCCTGGCGTAAGTCAGAAGAAGAGAAGATGCTCCACATCACCTCCACAAACAGCAATCAGAAAAATGGATGAGGACATGCCAGGCTCTGCATCTGTAAAGTACCTCCTCCACAGCAGGCTATGCCTCCTAGCCGTTCTGACAAAACTACTATCTTCCTACGGGATCCTACCAAGGCCTGTGAACTCACCGATCTATTAAACTCCTCGCATCCAGAAATTAAATACACAATCATGAATATGAGTGGCACTATTGCCTTCCTTCCATCCCCTATTTACGACCATGACAGTATCAGAACAATACTGGCCGATATTCAGGTACAATTTCTTACCACTGATTTGCCAGAAGAAAAACTTTTGTACGAGGTGCGTTCAAGTTATAACACCTATTTTTTCAGGACTGCGACCAGATAGGAACTTCTGGTATTTTTTAAAAAAAATACAAGTAGACCCTTTGTAAATGAGTGACAGAGATGGCAGCACTGTACAGTGCATAGAGTTCTAGTGGCAGCGACGAGAGTTAGGACTGTTTTTGATACTTAAAATGGCGATGTTTTCATTGCAAGAACATCGTGCATTCATTCGTTTTCTCTCTTTTCGTGGTGTGGTGCCTATTGAAATTTATCGCCAGTTGAGTAAGGCATGTGGTGATGGTGCCATTTGTGTGTCTAATGTGCGTTCCTGGATGCGACAGTTTAACGAAGGCACGTGTGAGGACAAACCAAGGCAGTCACGGCCTCGCACCAGTCGGAGTGACGACATAATCCAGCGAGTGGAGGGCGTTGTTTTGGAGGATCGCCGGCTGAGCATTTTCAGATCTTCATGTAGCATCATGTGCACAGAACACATGGAAATGCCAATTTTGGAGGCGATGTGTGCAAAGTACATTAATGAGGCAGATGTCACTGCAAATTTACAAGAGTTATCCTACCCTGTTGAACGAGTTGGGCAGCTGAGTTCCAATGGTTCTAAGCAACCTCAGCTGTTGCCTCATTTCCGCGTGGCTCTCCGCAACTAACAACACTCCACAAACATCTACAAGATGTTCCATGCAGTCATACGAGCTAAATCGTATCGATCTCCTGCTAGATCACTGCAATGTACAAATTGCCGACAATTCACGCATAGTGCAGCAGGATGTAGACTTGAGCCAATGTGCTCTTATTGTGATGAACCTGGCCATAAACGGCAGGATTTTCAAGTATTAGGGTTCCTGGATCTAAAGCAAATTGATTCAGTTGTGACGGAGATCATTTATCTCGATTCGCAAAATGTCGTGTATGGCAAGAAGCTAGAGTAGAAATGTTGTTGAACAAAAATTGACATCGCACTAGGTATAATGCAGCACTCAGTGCACCCAATCCCATGCGTCTTCCAAATGAAGCCTTCAAAGGAACACGGTATCCTAGACTACTTGCAGTTACAAGATTGACACATAATAGTTATGCGGCGGCACTTACTCCATCGTAAACGGCGCGACAACAGAGAGATACAGTGACAGAATCGTCTATCTCAAAGATTCAGCCAACTGTGTCTAGAGGAAGCAGCAACATAAAACAGCTACCACGGCCCAATGATTTACAAAATTCGTGTGCAGCATCTGTAAAAAACCATCGTTAATAGTCCTCCCAAGAGTATCCCAGAGTCATCAAAGAGACCATATAGAAACTTTGACGTCCGACAATCAGCTCAGCAGCGCCTACTGGTACATTTTACATCCAAGAGCCCTTCTCCTACAAAATCACTACCTAGACCTCCAATCCCAGACGTTCAATTCCTAAGCCTTATGGGCATAATTCTACTTCATCTCCAAGCTGACTTTGGTGCTATTCTAGCCGAAACTCTAGCTCAAAGAGCATTTAATCCTCCTCCAACAGTACTTGTGCACAGTCTTCATATTCATGGTAGAATATGGCTGGCAGGAATAATGCAATTTCTGGTCTCCTAGGGTTAACAATTTGCTTCTGAAACTTAATGATATCAGAAACAAGCTTAAAGAAGCTGTTAACTTCATTGTTGTCAATAAAAGGTACAAGTAATTCTGGTGCAAGCGACACATCTACCAAAAAGCTCGAAACTTCCATCCCAGGAATGAGGTGCTTTAGGACTGACCGTGCTGATGGTTATGGTGTCACGGCTATTAGAACCATCAAACATCACAGACGACACCAGGACACCACAACTTGGTTAGAAACTACTGGAGTGCAGGTAGCAAACAATAGAGGACCCTTAAGTATCTTTCTTATTTATATCCCCCTGACATGTCAATCAGTGTGCAGGAATCTGGATGTATTTTTTGTCTGATGGTTGCCTAATCATTGCAATGGGAGACTTCAATGCTAAGAGTCCCCTGTTATATTATGCAATTTGAACACCTAGGGACTTGGTACTAGAACGTCATCTAGAACGAACACATCTTGTTGTACCTACCCCATCGTCATCCACCATCACGTACGGTGACCGTCGTCCACCAGACTAGTTGAAGATTTCTCTCCTTAAAATCATCCGTGGTCAACCAAAAGTACTATCGATCCCGGAGATATCCTCTAATCACTGTCTAATTTTTTTCCTCTCTCAAACACGTTCAACACCCAAAACCGCACCAACTTTCTTGAATCCTCGTCATACAAATAGGAGACAGTATACTGAAATTCTAGCAATGCAACAAGTTGAAATTCTACCTTGTCTCAGCACGGAAGAAGCAGTTAACCTAGCTGCCAACATCACAGCTAGCATGTTATCAGCTATGGTGAAAGACACTTCCACCAGTTGCAAATTATTTAGCGCCCAGAAACCACGTCCACTCCAATTACTCCCACTTTATTGCTAATAAAATGACGTCGTTTCCAAATAATGCGTAACCCAGTTCATACATCTGAATGAAATCGGATCCAACACATAGTCAAACTGGAACTAGCGGATGATAGCAACGATGAATGGGAGAAAAGAATCAACAACCTTAACCTGGTTGATACCTCACTTTGACGTATGTCTAAGGCACTCCTACTGATTGCTGATCCCTTCTTCAGATATACCACTCACTGCTGGAAGGAGAATTTCCCACACTAAGGGAGACGGTGGAACTCCTGGTGGAGTACCTTGCATCCACATTCCAACCTGCAGACTTACAAGACGTTTGGTTAACGGAAGAGGTAGTAACCTTGTTACTGGACTATCTATCTACACCACCTAATATGCAATATGTGCGTATAACAAGAGTAAATAAAGTCAGAGCTATCCTAGACCATGTATACCCCTACAAAGCTGCTGGAATTGACACACTGCCCTACGCTGCACTCAAGGCACTTCCACCATCATAGATGTTATTAGTCCATCTCTTCAATAGTTTGTTACCTTTGGCGTACTTCACGGAAGTAATTATCACTGCCGAAGCGTGGGAAAGAACTGGAAAATGTTAACAGCCATAAGCCTTATCAATCTCCTCCCGGCCATTAGTAAGCTATTTAAAAAGGTAATACATATACACCTTCAACACCTGCTGTATAGACATAATGTGCTCCGCCCAGAAAAATTTCGATGCAGGTGCCAAAACTGAACAACACAACAGCTCCTTCCGTTCGCAGATGAAGTAATATGTGGATTCAATAACCGGCACTATCTTGCAGCCCTCTTTCTAGATATCTCGCGAGTCTTTGATTCCGTATGGCATGAAGGCCATCATCGCCTCATAAACTAGAGTATCCCTTCATACCTAATGCACCTTATCTACAATAACCTCAGAATCGTTCCCTCGTCGTATCCAAGGCCGATATCCTCTCAACACCATAATCCATCAACGCAGGAGTATCTCCAAGTAGTGTTCTGGCTCCCCTGCTATTCCTTACTTACACAAAACACTCTTCCATGTCATTGAAGTCACATCCTCTACCTGTTTGCAGATGATGCTGCATCGAAACAAGTTGCTTCAATGCAGCGAGCTCAGCAATATGATGACATGCTTTCTACTTGGTTCTGCCCTGCGTTTGAAGATCAACGCCACCAAATCACATGCCGTCACCTTCACCAGACGAAAATTATTGAATGTCCCGAATCTCCGCCTAGCTGGTGCAGAAGTCCCATGGTCCACTGAAGCAAAATATCTTGGAGTGACTCTGGATATACGCCTAACTTGGAGATCCCATATTCAGTCATTGGCAAATAGAGGAAGCAGAAGAATAGCAATGTTGTACCCCTTGTACAACAAGAAATCACCAGGTGACTAAGCAACGTATTTCTTCTTTATAAATAAGTGCTGAGACCTGAATTGACATACGCCTGCCAAATATGGGGAATGCCAGCTAAAACTAATCTTTACAAACTACAGATATTACAGAATAGATTTCTTCGTACAGCAATATCCGCAGAATGGTATACCCAAGCAACAATATTCATTCTAATCAATCTTTCCTCAAACTCACTGAATGCATCCTACATCTGTCACATAGCTTCTACTCCAAATTGTCCTCTAGCTTTAACCCACTTGGAGAGTACGACACTGACCCAGGCTACTTAACCTACAAGCGTCCTAGGCTTGCATTAGGACCACCATAAAAAATTTAAAAAGAATAAAAAATAAATAACATTATATAGGTACATACTGGAATTAAAGTGCCACCATTTACCCACTGTTTTTAAATAATATCATATGCCTGTAAGGAACAATGTCCCGTTATGGCAATAGTTGAAATCCTTTTCGGCCTTCAACGACCTCCGAGCTGTGTAAATTTGCAAGTATTCAGGGCAGAAAATATTGGCACATTCAAACATGCAATAATTGACAATCATAAAGATAAATTTACTTTTGAAACCATTGATGATTATAGGAAAGCTATTGTTCACCGAACAAATGAAACATGTACGAAATTTCAGAATCGTGATACGTGGTCTTCACCCTTCCTGCGATACCGCGGAAGTTATGAAAGAATTAGCTTCACATGATTATGATCCAGTAAGACTGCTTCCCATATACCAATCTGTTAGCAAACTGCCACTAACTCTGTTTTTCGGGGATCTGAAGCCAAATGAAGGATATGAAAACATATATGCACTAACAAAGGTTCTACCACGCAGTTCTCAAAATTGAACCTCCAAAACCCATACATAGTGTAATACTATGTGTTAAATGTCAAGAATATGGGCACAGCAGAAACTACTGCCACAAAAGGGAGCGTTGTGTGAAATGTGATGGCACGCATCCTTCTTCCCAGTGCACGAAACCTTCAGGTATACCTCTTGTTTGTGTAAATTGTAAGGGTTCACACACCACTAAATACAAGGGCTGACCAGTGTACGTTAAACTGCAGCGTGTCGCTCCTCGTAGTCACGTACACAGGGCCTTTCTAAAACATATGCTAAAACTGCCACTCCACAGCAACAAACAAATATGCCCTTTCAAGAACAAAGTGAATATATAAGCAGTCAATCCATCATGCAAAACGATATCATCACCAATCTAATAACCAAACTGGATACTTTGATTGCGCTATTGCACCCATTGACTCAAACACTTTCTTAAGTGTTACCGGCGCTCATGAAAAAATAATGAACCTCATTGCTAAGAAAAGAATAAATTTCTGCAGGTGGAATCGCCGAGGTATTATGAATAAATATCACGAATTACTTCATATTCTTCAAAATTATAACATCGACATACTGCTGGCAACAGAGTCTAAATTGGCACCACATTTACACTACCGTATAGCATGATATCACGTATACAGCGCTGTCCATCCCAGCAACGAGAGAAAGGGTGGCCCAGCAATTTTTATAAAAACTTCATTATCGCTACTAACCATGAACTACTCCCGCTCATTAAACCAGAGTATCAAATTTCGCGTATACAAATCCATTTCAAGAATGTAAAACTACAAATTGGTACTTTTATTCAGTTCCAGCCAACAAACTTAATTCATCGTACTTTTGGGCTATTTTTCATTAATTATAGTCTCATTATTGGTGGAGACTTCAATAGCAAGCATCCGCGTTGGAGTTCAGAAGTTGCTAATCCAAGAAGTAGAGTGCTACATGACATGACCTATTTATTAGGTCTAATACTATCATCTCCTGTGGAACAAACACATTTACCAGATGATGGCAGCACGCCAGACATGCTAGACTTTTTCATTGGTAAGAACATCGCACCCATTGCTCAAATTCTGCTGTACATCACGAGTTAAGCTCTGACCACTATCCCGTACTTATTATAGTGAACAGCTCCGATGCAGACCTTGTATCCTCTCCTCGCCCAATCCGGAACCCTTTCAACTGGACACGATAAGCTACAGCACTTCAGTCTACTACTGACTTCCGCATGCCTTTGAAGTCACCTCGGGACATAGATATTGCAGTTGCAACGATTACAAAAAATATTCAATATGCTGCCAATATAGAAAGTAGTTCTTCTGAGTCGTGTGTCCAAAAATTTACCGCACCAAACTTTTCTCACCATATTCAACAACTTTACCAAATAAAAAAGAACTGCAGAAACCTATGGGAACAAAAAATACCCTCAACATAAAACTGTTATATGAGGGCTTCTAGAGGAGCACTCAAACTTGGACATAACACAGCTCTTGAAAATCAGTTGAGAGCTCGCAATGTCTAGGATGGATCCTTATGTGGTAAAACTAAGAGCATATTAAAACGTAGATACCCACCTTGGTAGTGTAGACGGTAGCGTGTCTGCCTCACGTTCAAGAGGTCCCGAGTTCGAATATCGGTCAGTATGAGTTACCTGGATAAGGTTTTTCCCGTGGGGTTTCCCTTATTCTGAAAGATGAATGCCTGGTAGCTCTAAACCCCGCGCCCAATTGAACATCATTTCACCCATTTCATTCATCGTTTGATGTGACCTAATTGAAAAAAGAAATAAAACACAGAGAGAGACTTCGTCCATTTAAAAATAATAACGCTTGGTTCTCAATCATCGTCCTATGTGACTTAAATTTGGAGGACCTAATTGAAAAAAAATATATAACACAGAGAGAGACTTCCTCCATTTAAAAATAATAACGCTTAGTTCTCAATCCCAGAGGAAAAAGAAGACATATTTTCTCAGCTATTATATCAAGAGTTTCAAGCAAATGATGACGGAGATGTAGAATGCACCAAAAACGTACAAGAATCGCTTCCTCAGCCTTTCCAATTATCACCTTACAATAAATTCCTATCTCCTTCACAGATGAAGAATGCAATTATCAGATCACCGAAGAACTAAGCTCCTGGCCAAGATTTAATTGTTTCCGAACGTTTAAAACCTCTTCCTCGAAAAAAAGCACTTGCTTTTCTTACACAAATATACAGCACCATTCTTCGTTTACCCTATTTTCCATAAAAATAGAAGCATGCCACAGTAATCATGATACTAAGGCCCAGGAAAATCAAAAGTGATCCACATAATTATCGCCCAATAACCTTTTTGTACGTTTTCCAAATTCTTTGAGCGCTTACTTCTTTGAGCCCTCAATTAATGGAACACTTGGAAGTGATTCTACTTGCAGCACAATTTGGATTTAGACGCAGTCACTCATGTATGCAACACCTTCACCGTATAGTGGATATCATTCATATTAAATTCTTATGACTAAAAGCCGGTTTGTATGGGCGTGTTTCTGGAGGCTGAAAAAGCTTTATTGCACGATGGTCTTCATACAAACTTAAACCTCACTTAAATGACACGCTATACAAGCTTAGTACTTAACATTTATCCAATCGCACATTCTCTGTAAAATATGAATCAGCGCAGTCGAGATCATTACTTATTCATTCTGGAGTATCTCTGGGCAGCGTACTAAGACCATTGTTGTACATCGCTTACCCTCAGATTTTCCAACGTGTGACGAAATTGTAATTGTACATCTTGCTGATGACGTGGCAGTTCTGAGCAAAAGTACCTCTGAAGCAGCTGCAAGTAACCTACAAAATTATTGTGAAGAAATTGACACTTGGTGTAAACATTGGAGGGTAATAATGAATCCGAAAATTTATGCATCGTCAAGTTCACCTACAAACACAATGCTCAGCATAATCCTATTTTACTCAGAGGAGAGCTATTCTAGAATCAGATTCGGCGATGTACCTTGGACTCATGTTAGATCAACGATTTACAGGCAAATGTCACTTTAGTCACTTGATAAAGAAAATTCGTCACCATCTACATGAACTGAAACACATAATGTCTTCAAAATTTGCATTATCCCTTCGCTACAAAATACTAATATAGTCGTCTCTGATTAAACCTATATTGACGTACAGGTGCTCAATCTGGACTTCACCTTGTAAAATACTAAGAATAAAAACGATTCAAAACAGATGTCTTCGATTAATCAACAATACTCCGTGGTATGTGAGAAATTCCATCATTCGCTTGGCTCTCTTTATTCCAGAAGTAACAGCAGTCCTCAGCAAGCGCGACTCGTGCTTATGTGCTACAGTGCTACAGCACAATATTTAGTTTGACGAAACGAATGTCTTAATGTTTTCTTTGCTTTTGTCAGACTTTTACGCGCTAGCAAGAAGCAAGGATTGCTGTCAGACATTTTAAAGTAACACGTGACCACTATTTGTGCTACACCGAAGAGCTGTGTGTTTGCAGGAATGCTGTCCAATGAACGCACTTGACATAGCGGTGCATTTCGTTGAGAGCACTCCTCTGATTGGCTGTCTTTCTTGGGATTCTGCTAAGACTAAACGGAGCACAGAAGCTTTCGCTTCTTGTTGTAGTGTTTTCAATGCCATCTGCAGTAGTTACAGTAAACTACTACCACTAGAAGTGCTCTTGCAGGTATTTGCTTCAAGGCGGGAATCAGGAATGTAAGTACGGTCTTTCGTTATTTCCAATTCGAATTATTGGCTTACTGAAAACAATTGTACAGTTCAAGTTATACTGTTATGGTTGATGGTGTCACCACGTCTTTTGCATGCACTAACATGAATTCAAATATCAGCTCAATCAGTCACCTTTTCTCTTGAACAACCCTGGAGGAAAAAATACAAATCAAGCAAAAGGGTAGGCAAACTCCAGAACTAATTATAACGCAGTGTGTAAAAGCAGGGTCCATTTGCAACTTACGTAAAGAAAATAGGAAAAACAAAAACAGACGGTGCGAGGCATGCAGAACTGTAGGTTCACCGGAACATACTCTCTTCGAATGTTAGAAGTATGATAATCTACTACAATTGGGAAGGAAAGACCTGGCAGGTAAGTACGTCTGGAACATCGTGAGAAGTAGGGACGACTTTTTAAAACTTCAAGAAATGATGAAATCGGTATCACAACAGGTCATGGAAGAATATAGGTACCAACGCAGACAGAGAGATGTTCAGAACAACAGCAAGAGTAACTTAACTCCTCAGCAGCTAAGAAAGTCTTGAAGGATCCAATGCAGGCAACTTCAACAACAGCCAAATCAAAATCCGAACAACATGTTAAACGTAATGGAAACCACGCACGAAGCAGTAACGATGAATCGAGAGCGGAAACGGCAACGGACAGTCGTCAAGAGCAATAGAAATACAATAGGAGAATCTTCAGGAATCGGGATCACTCTAAACAGATAGTGCAGGCACAGCAGTAAAATTATATAAAATCATGTTGTAAAAAGCCCAGTTCATTTAACTAGATAGTTTCTAAACCGTTAGGATAGTACTGCTGTCATAGGTTAGTGATAAAAATGTAAAGCTGCCTAATTTGGGTAGCTAATAGGTTAGCTAGATAGAGAGCCTTAGCATGTAAGTTCAATAGTCTGTAATTTGTTTAGTTTGTATCTGCGATATATCATGTATGTAAACAATGTATGTGCAAAAATCAATAAACATTAAAGCATAAATATGTCCTGATTTAGACTCCAGATGCCAGGATATAAGTAATGCAGATTTTTTTTTTTATTTTTTTTATTATATTTTTATTGTGTACAATCTCTACACCAGGCGTTTTAACCCTAAAGTGTATTAGCATAAGTGGGTATGTGGATGCCAAGAAAGAAATGCTCTGTTCTGCTTTCCATGCCTGCTTTTCGGAAACAATGATGCTTGGATCACAACAGGAGTGACAGATTTAGGTCAACTGAATGTGCTAATAAATAAGCATAAAAACGTAAAGCATTTAAGTAATGTACTAGATATGTGCTTTAGGCAATATAAACATTATGACACATTTAAGCCGCGCTGCATATCAGGAGGCGAGGCTGAAACAACACAAGCAAGTTGAACAAAATGGCATGTGTTATCGTGTATAATTCATTGCATTATGTTGTCAATAGAGAAGAGAATTGCCTCTAAGATGTAGGACTTTAACACCAGAGTCATTGATAAGTTCTGCAATAGAAAGGAGCGCCGCATGGTCTCCATACTTCGACATTAAGTAAGCCCGTAAGTATTTTTTTAACAATAGGTTGCTTGTAGTACATTCCTAGTTTTATCCACCAACACTGGTCCTCAGCATAGCTTATAAAACATTCTGCATATCGTTCGACCAACACAGCAACCGTCTGGTTCAACAAATTCATTCCAATTACACACAAGACCCAGAAAACAGAAAATTAAAACGGTAAAGCCACTTGTGTAACACTAGCAGAGCTTAAGTCACAATACCTACCTACTATGTAATCGGTACTGCCAATGGGTAGAAACCCGGAACCATGTGTCATGTTGAAATATGAGCTGATTTTTTCCGGGCGGCGTATATGTTCTAGACGTTCTTGGCTTCGAGCCAAGTGAGAAGATGTTTCATGTTAATTGTTTGTATAAAGTATGATGACAACTGTAATATATTATGTATACTATATAGATAAGACGTTTATTAAAAATGAGGCTAATATACACAGAATGTAAATGTTCTCGCTGAGATGAGATAAACTCGATCGCTTGTTTATATGTTTCGAATATTGAGAGGATAAAGAGGGGGATATGTATTTTTATTATATTTTCATCCTTTGGGACAATGTACATTGTTTTTGGATACGTCATTTTGTGAAATATTTATAGTCATTTTATATGTATGGGCCGCGCCATGGCTGAGTTTTTAGACCGCTTGCCTCTCACTAAGGTTGCCTGGGTCTAATCCCAGGCGACGGTAAACTGATACTTGTGGTGGACAATATGGCGCTTGGACGGGTTTTCTGCGGGTCCTCCGGTTTTCCCTGTCAGCATCCCACAATTTGCTCCATCATCATCTTTCCTATCATTCATCTCGCCCTCATATATCACATATTTTCTTCATCTTCACACTAGGCATAAGACTGATCCCCTACCTTGTTTCTCTTTTGGATTCAAAGCTTCGTTCCTCAGACCCGGCTTAAGCGATAGAGGAACAAGAATCCCCTAACACCACGATAGTGTTAAAACTAATGTTACAAATTTCTTATCAAGAAAGAAATATTTTATACAAATGTACAACACCAACAGTTTTAAACATAAATACAGTAAATAACGATTAGTTAAACAGAGTTTAATCTTTAAGAGCTACTTGTTCACAATATACACTTGAATACACATTAGTGGGTAGAATAGTTCACATGCCGACTACAACACTCTACATATTCATTTATAGAATAAAAAGTATGCAATAGTAGGAGAGATTTTAATTGCTTTTTAAAATGATAGAGCTTGGTGATTTCTTTAATATTCATGGCAGTATATTAAATAATATAATACCCATGCTTTATTTTTCGCTATATTGGTTCTGCAGAACTTAATATGCAGTGCATTCTTTTGTCGAGTGTGGTATTGATGGAGATTTTGATTTGTTTCAAGTTCATTGTATATCTGACTCGCAAAGCACTTACTATTCTAGCCACACTTTTAGACAGTTGTATGCGTATGGGTTCCTTTCCCAGAATATGGAAACACGCCATAATTACCGTTATCCATAAGCCAGGAATATGATCCTCAGACCCAAAAAATTATTGTCCTGCTACAAATTGTATCCAAAGTCTATGGAAAAATCATACTGAAGCGTTTGGCAAAACTTCTAAATTAAGTACTGGTATTACCTCCCTTTCAAATTTGTTTTCGTTACAAACATTCAACCACCCATAAAATTCCTCGGATTAAAGAGCAAGTAGCACAAGACTTCGAGAAGAAAGAACACACAACTGCAGCATTCCTTCACTTCACTCAGACATTCGACAGAGTTTGGCACCAGGGTCTTCTATACAAACTGTTCATCAGTGGCATCCCAAACCACCTATATAAAACAGTTTCCTATTTTCTGTCACAACGTACATTTTCAGCCCACGTAGATAGTAGTCACTCTTCTACCAAACCTATAATCGCAGACGTTCCTCAAGGATCTATCCTGGGACTAGTTCTATTCAACTTGTTCACCTCTGATATTCCTACAACGCCTACAGCTCAAATTGCTATGTATGGGGACGATACAGCAATCTTCGCAACACATCCCAATATCCACACCACTAGAAATCACCTTCAAGGGGCCCTAAACTTAAGTATACTTTGGCTTGATAACTGGCGTATTCCGCTCAACCAGCAAACCTTAGAAACAGTGATCTTAGCACTATGCAGATCAGATTTCGAACACCAGCAACGCTCACAGTAAACCTACATCCTGGAAAAGTGAGACTCCGACGTACTCACGAAGCGACGACTTATCTTATTGTTATTCGTTGTATCACATATGTAAATAATGTCTGTAATCAATTACCGTGAGAACGCACATGCGCTGATCTAAAAATAAATTAGTTAAATAAGCTGATTGTACATTTTTATATGGGTCAATGTCTCCAGTATAAATACACAGGCAAGAGGCAATACTTTCAGTTCTATGAAAAGAACTCTGCAGGACGATCGACTGTCCTTGTCACTCATACTAATTGCCCTTTTCTGCAGTTTAAATATTTGCTCACTTTCATAACATGTTCTCCAAAATATTATGCCTTAGGACATAAGTCTGTGGAAATTTGCATAGTACTGTGACTTTGTGGGTTCGTAGAATTAAAAGTCCAAGTTGCAGAAACTCAAAATGTTCTTTTTTTCCGTATAAGTACACTTACAGTAGCAGGATTACGTCACATACACAATTACAATCTTCCAAGGTCACCGTCCAGAAACAAATGCGTTCACACAGTTCAGTTCTGATTACACTCTCTCATTACGACTCTGTTTACTATTGTCTACGACTGTCTTTACAACTAAGTTTACCACTACTCCGCTGGCGTGTCGCCCCTATATCTACCAATAGTGATATCAATAGACATTTCTGGAATAATTTGTAACAAACAAGAAATCGAGTGTTCTCTGTCAATCAAGATATCACTGTAGTGTTCCATTTCCCTCGCTTTATCTGTATCGGCATGCCTAATATCTCCACCCTATGTTTATCTGCTTAGGCAAGCTGTTTATCTCCGTGATAAACACTATCCGTCTATTATCTCTTTGCGTCGAAAATTTTGTGCGCGTCGCCGCGACACTGCTCCCTCCTCAAGGCTGGTCGTCCCGAACAGCACCATCGTAGCGGGCCAGACGATCCAGGAGTACCACCAACATGTTCCCTCGGGGCAACTTCTCGATGCGTTAGACCACGTCGTAATCCTGTTCCTCACCTTGCCACGGTTTCTGAAGTTTCGGGCAGCGTCCCTTGGTCCGGGTAGGGTGGTACAACCAGTCCAGGTGACCTTGCTGGAACCCTTGGCTGATGGCTTGCCTGTCGTATCGGATCTTCATGCGGTCGCTCGCCTTCTGGATGCTCTGACGAGCCATCTTATGCATGCCGTGGAAATGGTCCACCAGGTTCTCCACATACTTAATTGCTGGCTGCTTTGTGTCCGGAGGGCTCCCAAAGGTCAGGTCACAAGGGAGGCGTAACTCTCGGCCGAAAATTAAGCTAGCTGGCGTCATCCCAGTAGTGTCGTGTGTTGACGAGCGGCTGGCTAGCAAGAACAGTGGCACCTTGACGTCCCAGTCTCACTGATGGCTGGCCACGACCTTCCTCGGATGTTCTTCTAAGATCTTGATATACTTTTCGACCATGCCGTCCGACTGGAGGTGTAGAAGTGTTGTGCGGGTCTTGTTCACCCCAAGCCTTTCTAGAGTCTCCTTCATTAGGTTGGACTCAAAAGTGGTACCCTGGTAGCTGTGGAGCACTGGAGGCACCCCAAATCGGCAGATCATTTGTTCCACGAGGCAGTCTGTGATTGTCCTTGCCTCCTGGTTCGGGATAGCATGCACCTCCGGCCACTTGGTGAAGTAGTCTACGACCACCATCAGGTACTTGTTACCTCGGTTGGACACTGGAAATGGTCCAGCAATGGCAATTCGTTCGAATGGCACTCCGACGTTGTACTGTTGCATGCGACCCCGGCTCCTAGTCTGGGGGCCCCGACTGGCCACACACGTGACCTTGACGGCACCATCTCTCAGCGTCTGCTCGGAGCCTCAGTCAGTTGAAGCGTTGTCAGTGTTTGTGGAATGTCCGGTTTGCTTCCAGGTGTCCTCCTGAAGTACCAGCGTTCACTTCCTCCAAGACTTCCGGAACCTTACCTCAAGGAAGTACCAACTGCTCCCTCAGTGTCTTCCCATTGGGTGATACCTATACCCGGAACAGCGTGCCCTCACTGATCTTCAGCGAGTCCCATTGGGCCCAGTACGACTGAGATGTGGTGGTCCTTGATGCGATGTCCTCCCAGATCGGTCTTGTCCCTGCCTCCACTTCTCTCAAGGGTGGCGCCAAGTATGCGTCCGCCAGCTGCTTTCTCCTCAGGCCTGCGCTATCCCAGCCATCCGCAGGTACTGTCATGACAACACTGAGAGCTGCGGTATGCTCCTTCTCTTCCACCCTTGTGCACTGGCCGCACTCCACTGTGTAGGTTCTCCGAGACATGGCGTAAGCGTTGCCGTGGCCCTTCCCTCTCCGAAGTTCAGAGATCACGGAGTACTCCTGCAGCCACTGGACACAACGTACTATCTGGCCTTCCAGGTTTCTAAAACTCAGTAGCCAGATTAGGTGGAGTGGTCAGTCCTCAAGTGGAATGTCTGACCGTACAGGTAATTGTGTAAGTGCTCCAAGGTCTTCACTACCGCCAGTAACTCTCTCCGGGTGACGCCGTAGTTCTTCTCTGCCTTAGATAGCGTCTTGCTGTAGTAGGCTATCACCCGCTCATGGCCGTCCAGGACTTGGGAAAGGACGCCTCCACTGCAATGATCGCTGGCGTCGGCGTCCACAATTAAGGCGCCGCCTGTTTGTGGGAATCCCAAAATAGGAGCATTGCACAGTGCCCTCTTCAGTTGTTAGAAGGCGCCTTTGGCGTCCTCCGTCCACACACAAGGCCACTATTCCTCTGTCAGGCGGATGAGGAGCTTCGCGATGTTGGAGAACCCCTTTATGAAGCGGTGGTAATAACTGCACAGTGCTAGGAAACTGCGCCATTCGCTCTTATCCTTTGGCCGAGGGCAATCCCTCACGGCCTCTGTCTTTTCGGTTCTGTGTCCATTCCGGTTAGTAAGACGATGTGGCCCAAATATTTAACACCCTTGCGGAAGAACTGGCACTTCTTCACGTTCACCTTCAAGTTGGTTGCTTGCAGTCTCTGTAGCACCTCACTCAGATTCTAGAGATGGTATTCGAAAGTCTTGCCAACGATGATAATGTCGTCCAGGTATAGCAGGCAGGCGTCATAAGTCAGTCCTGTCATCACTGACTCCATAAGGCGTTGGAGGTAGCTGGTGCGTTGCATAGGCCAAAGCACATAACTGTGGACTGCCAAAGCCCTTGGCCTGTCAAGAATGCGGTTTTCTCTTTGTCTGTCGGGTCTAAAGCCACCTGCCAGTAACCCGAATTCAGGTTCAGGGTCGAGAACCACTGCGCACTAACAAGCGTGTCCAGGGTTTTGTTATTCCGGGGTAAGGGGAAATATTCCTTCCTGGTGACAGCGTTTAGCTGCCTGTAGTCTACGCAGGAGCGTAGGTCGCTGTTCTTCTTCACCACCAAGAATACAGGGGAACACCAAGGGATGCGAGAATCTTTGATTACTCCCCTGGTTCTCATATCCTCCAGCATGTCTCGTATCGCCGCTTGTTTTGTCAGCGGAACATGTCTAGGTGGTTGCCGAATAGGCCTGGCATCTCCGGTGTCTATGCGATGAGGGACCTTATCTGTGCGGCCGTAGTCACTGTTACCTTGGCTGAAGACGCGCTGGTACCGTCTAAGCAGTTGTCGAACCTTCTCCAGCTGTTCTACGGTGAAGTGGTCGGCCGCCCTCTCTAATAAGCCTTCCAGCTGCGGCACAGGTTTGCGTCGGCACCGACTCCTGTGTCTTTTCGATTGCTGTTACGCTGACCACGGGCTCGCACGTCCCCAACTCCGTCCCGGCCTGGATGTCGTTATCGGTGTCTGTCAGGTTGAACAGCCTCACTGGCACTTGCTCTCGGCATGGCAACAATATCCTGGCTACACGGAGTCCTTGCACAGGCATTTTCTGGTCCAGCATTATGTTTTGCGTCCGCTGGCGTTGCACTCACGCCGCCACCACCACCTCGTTTCTCGTTGGGACCACCATGTCTTCCTTCAATATGACCCTGCAGATTCCAAGGCGCTCTTCAGGTTGCCGGAGTATCACCTCTTCTCTATTTATCTGCAGGACCTTCCTGCCGACGTCGACTGTCGCCTCGTGGCTAGTATCACCTCCTCAGCCACCTTCGTGAAGAACCACCACAGACGCACGGCACTCCGCCCAAAGGTCATTTTCAGTAGGGTCTCCTTCTCCACAGTCAAGGTGTCATCCGATGCCGCCACTAGCTGGTATAGTCGGTTCGGTTTTTTCGACCGCAAACCCTTGGCCACGTCTGGTCTGATTATGGTCATGGCTGCCCCGGTGTCTACGAGCACGCGGCACTTTTCTCTCACCCAACCGTCCGCGATGAGGCTGTGATCCATACGCCGGCTGACGGAGAGTAGTGTCAGTTGAGGGGATGGTAGTGATGGAGTCGACGTTCCCCTCGCCACGACAGTCCTTACTCGTTTTCCGGCTGCCCTTCCTGGTGTTGGCAGTCTCTCTCGAAGTGTTCCGACTGTCCAGAGCCCCAACATACGCCACTTGGTCTTCGCCGGCGTCCCTCGACTGGTCTTCGGTCTCCATTATAGCGGATACACCTTGTTCTGGAAGTCAGGGTAGCTGTCACCCTGGACGCCTCCACCCTCAACGCTGCCGTTAGTGCCTCGTGGATAGTTTTGTAATCGCCGAGCATTAGACGCTGATGAATCTCCCTTTCCCGTACCCCGAAAACAATGGTGTAGGCGGCTTCCCGGGATACGAACTCTGGTGGAAGGTGGACCAAGGCTTTACTGGCCATCTACTCAATTGCCAGGGCGAACTCCAGCAGCGTCTCCCCTGGCTGCTGCAACTTTGGTTTCAGCTGGCTTCGTTAGGTCTGGTAAGACGGTAGTTTCCGTATCGGTTTCCCAGGGCTTCCCAGATGTCCTTGGGAGCTGCCGCTGTCTGGCCGCGTTTAGGACTTCTGCGGCCCGTTCCTGGAGGCTGGCTATTAGCTGTGCGGCCTCTTGCTCCGGTGACCACTTGTTGTGCTTGGCCACTGTGTCGAACTGGTGGCGGAAGCCTTCGAAAGTTGTCGCGTCGTCGTATTTAGGCTGTTTGACGGGCGCAGATGTTGTGTCACGTCCCGGCGCGTCGACCTTCAAGTCGTTCAACCTCCTGCCGACGATGTCCTCTAGCATGGCATTCAGGGACTTGGTGTTGCTGTCGGCCTTTCCCTCCAGGTCACTAACGCAGCTCGCCAGGTCTTCGACGCGCTCGCCCAACTCCGTTACGTCCTCCTTTATGCCGGCCAACTGCTCCTCAAATTTGCGGCGAGGGCTTTGTTCGCAGCTTTCATTTCAATTCGCCCCTTTCATTTCCGTGGTGAATTCGGCCATCTTCGCGGTCAGATTGCTATTTGCTGCCTCCGTCTTCGTTGTAAGTTCGGCCATCTTCCCGGTCATCGTCGCGGCCAGGTTGTTGTTTGCAGCTTCTGTTTTCGCAGAGAGGTTGTCAATCGCTGTTCTCATTTCTTTCAGCTCTTCTAGAATTTTAGCCAATGTATGGCTAAATGGCTTCGTATGTCGCACTCCTGACATTAATTGTGACTTTGTGGGTTCGTAGATTTAAAAGTCCTAATTGCCGCATTCAAATGTTATTTCCGTAGAAGTACACTTACAGTAGCAGGATTACGTCACATACACAATTACAATCTTCCAAGGTCGCCGTCCAGAAACAAAAGCGTCCACACAATTCAGTTCTGATTACACTCTCTCATTACGACTCTGTTTACTACTGTCTACGACTTTCTTTACAACTACGTTTATGACAACTCCTCTGGCGTGTCGCCCCTATATCTACCAATACTTATATCACTAGACATTTCTGGAATTTTCTGTAACAAAAAGATATTGACTGTTCTCTGTCAATCAAGATATCACTGGAATGTTTCATTTACTTCGCTTTCTCTGTATTGGCATGCCTAATATCTTCGCGTTATGTTTATCTGCTTAGGCAAGCTGTTTATGTTCGTGATACACTATCCGCCCGTCATATCTCTGCGCCGAACGTTTTGTGCGCGTCGCCGCGACAATACACATTTCTTTGGAAATGCAAGTTGACTTTATGTTTAATAGCTGTTAATAAGTATTACACTAAACTCAATTTAGAAACTATTTTCCAATGTGGTTCTTCCATTTTAGTTTCTCGTTTATACTAATTCCCCAAAACTTTGTATCTTGCTCATATGTCATAATAAATTTGCGGTGTTAGATGTGCTTTATTTTGATAGGTATGAAATGATATTTCAGTAGTTTTACTTACATTTATTACTCGCCTGTTAGCCTAAAACCAGGAGTATAATGCAGTCACCTGATTTGATATTATTTTGTAGATCCTGTTCATTGTTATTCTTTATCAGCACATTGGTATCGTCAACAAAAGAATTAGATCTACTTGTTTGATGGATAATGGCACATCCTTCATATATAAATTAAAAACAACAACGGACCCAACGATACTCACTCGACTCGGGAAAGATCCTCACCGCTGCACACAATGGGACGAAAGAAGAGGAAAGTAAACGCCGGGGATCGGTCGCTGCAGCCTTCAGTGAAGGGCTCTTGGGTCTCTTTTCCCGTGAAAACCGCGTGCCTCGATTGTGGGCTCTCGGGCCTCGACTCCTGCATCGCCGCGTACCCTGGTTGAGGGCTCTCGGGCCTCGACTGAGGTATCAGTGCCACCTACTACCCCTCCACATATGGAGAGCAACTTCACAGCTGCCCCTCCAACGCAGCCTGCACTTGGGTTTACTCCAAGCAACCGACCAGGACAACCGCCATCGTAGTCTGAAATTATCCGACGAACCTCTCCCAGGCCGCCAACACAGCCGTAGCCAGTGCCACCTGCTCTCCTTGGGAGACGGGCTATTGTAATCTGCGGCTCACCAAGGGACCTGCCGACATACTTTATTCTCGCTGTCACACAACAGTACTGGCCCTCTGCAACAAGGGTCAACCACATCACTATACAAGGAAGGCCAACGCAGCACGTCCGGCTAGAAGTTGCCGACCCGGAGAACATCACGGCCGCCTTAGCAAACGGCCTGCCCTTATTGGGGCAGCGCCTGTATGCTCTGCCCAGCCACATGATCTGTCTTCACCTGTGCCGCCGCTGCTGCCAATATAGCCATGAAGCCGGTTCATGCACCGCACCACCGCGATGCCACTACTGCGGCTCAACCAACTTCACCTACGCTGTAAACAGCATAATCCCCGGAACAGTCGCCGCTACTGCGCCACCTGCAATGATTTCGACCATTATACGGGGCAGGCGCAGTGCCCAATGTCCTCACGAGAGACCCGAAATAGGGCAATGCTGCAACCACTCTCTGCCAAAGCCCGTGCACCAACATCAGACACAACTGCAAGATCGCTTATGGCTGAGGCGCTACAGGACCTTCGCCGTGAAATCAGCAGCATCACGACAAGACTGGTCACCATTGAGGAGAAGCTGCCAGCCAGCACCGCCACCGCTGCAGCCTCTGGGCCCTCTGGTGAGGCAATACAGGACCTCCACTCGGAGGTTCTCAAACTTGGCCCTCACCTGATCAACCAGGAGGAAGCAGTTTCTAGCAACACCATTACACTCAGCACCGACTACTCCAACACATTAGACATCATAGCCCAGCGTACACAGCAAATTGAATACTTCATCGCAGACACCAAGTCAAAACTCAACACACTTCAAACCACCATCTGCAACATTGACGCAAACTCATCCGCACAACTCAGCCTGATCAACAACAATTACAACATCCGACACTACCACACTACAAAATCTGGCCAAAACTCTCGAAACTACAAGACATAACTGTTTGGACTCCCTTCTTACACTTACTCAGCTGGAGTACAACACCAGCAAGTGCAAGGACGTGCAAATAACCTATGCCTCTGAAATTACGCACCACATCGGACTACTACAAACAACGACAGAACAATGAGATCACTGCAGTACTTGGACAACAATACTTCGTAAGTGCGACCTCACCATAACGTACACGCCGCCGCTAGGCCTACAAGCGCCTACTAACACCTCCCCCTCACCAAACACATCTAGTGCACAGTTAAAATATTCAATAAAGAACAACTTTACTTCCAATTTTCCACTCCCTTCATTTCTTGCTATCACCCGCCCCTGAGCCGCTGTGCTATGGCCCGAGCCTTGTGCCATGACCGTAGCCAGCAACGCCCACGATCCGGCGCCTATCCTTTGCTCGGACAAGAACCACCGGTACTAATGGAGGTGCGTACTGCGGAACTCCAACATCTCTTTTACTTCTTTTACTCTTTTTGGGATGCAAGGGATAGTGATGTGCATTCAATAACCTCTCCTGTACAAATCCCTACCTCAACCTGCCCCTGGTGCAACCTGTTTTTACCAATGAGGCTCTGGGGACCGAGTGTTAGAGGTATAACTGCATCAGAAATAGAGGAAATGCTATTTCATCCTTTACGCTGGCCTGTCAGGGCACACAAATGTTCCAAAATTGGTGTTTGTGAGAAAAGCCGATGGACTTTAAAATTTTTCCCGACCAGGTCCGATGGACCCAGTAACCAAAGACAGGTGTGGCCCTCCAGACATACTGGGGGTTACAGTGAGTGGATGATGTAACCACCATTACAAGCAAAAAATTGGTGTCCACTTAAAAAACGATTATATTTATGCTACTTAAAACATGACAAATCCTTCAGATAAATTTTCCGGAGGTAAAATAGTCCCCCGTTCAGATCTCCGGGTGGGGACATCTGCAGGACGTTAATTACAGAACACCCTCAAAATTCTCCAATGGATTGCAGGAGGACTTTCACAGAGTAAAAACATGGAACTTCAAAATGTGATAGAAGAAAAAGAAATAAGACATATTCATCATCCAATAAGCCAATGTAACAAACGATCGATTAAAATATTTTGAAATTTCTAGATTTAATATATATGTTCTCCCCAAATCACGCCAAATAGCTAGTGGAATACTTACAGGTGTCAGAACAAACATCTTATCAAAGTTTAAAATTATAAAAAAATGCAGCAAGAAGATAAAATAGAAATTATCCAAATTGAAATCTGGAAAGGAAATACAAGTTACACCATATATGGAATATACAATCCACCAAATAACAATCCTTGTCTGAATATAAAAAAATATACACCGTAAAACAATTTTGATTGGTGATTTCAATGGTCATTCACCAAAATGGGGATACAAAGACTACAATGCCTGTGGCAAAATTATTGAAGATTTATTAAATTCTAACACTTTAGATCTTATCTACAAGAACGGGGATTGCCCCCACATACCTACATTATAATGGCCAGTGCACTAATCCAGACCTGATACTAGTATCTTCAGATTTAAAAGACAAGATAATAATGAAGACATAGGATCTGATCATAGAGCAGTTTTTGCATCCATAATACTTCATAACAAAATATTAGCAGGCCAAAGTTGAAATACTCTTGGAATTTTAGAAAAGCAAATTGGACAAAATTTACTGCGGAAACTGAACAAAATCTTTACTCCCTCAACATGAAGCATCTGTAGACAAACTCAATAAAACAATAACAAATATAATTCTTGAAGCAGCAAAAATATGGATCCCAAGAGGAAAAACTAAAAATTACAAACCCTTTTGGAATAAAGAACTATCGAAGTTAAAAGAAGAAAGAGACATAGCAAGGAAAAAAAGCAGAATTGTCCAATAACCCAACAGATACACAGGAAATGCGAAGAAAGGTAGCAAAATGTAAAAAAAAAAAGAAAAAAGAAATTCATATTGCCATAAAAAAAAGCTTTCAGTGAATTTTTGAAAAAGCTGATTATAGAAAAGATGCAAATAGTATACAGATATATAAGTAAAGTTAATTATCAGAAAGAAACAAGGAAAGAACCACTCAAATTAAATGGGAAACACTTACTTCAAATTACTCTATTTCTGAAGCCTTTAATAAGTATTACAGCTCTCAACATAAACTTTCCTCTGAAGCAAAAAGAAAGTAAAGGCAGATTAATAAAGATCTCAACAAATTTAAAAAGAGCCCAGAACAAACAAATGATATATTCAGCAAAGAATTCACCATAAGGGAACTAAATTATGCCTTCCATGAATTGAAAGATAAAAAGTCTCCTGGACCACATAAAATACATGCTGAATATCTGAAACACCTAGGATCAAAGGGGAGAAAGGTACTAGTGAAATTATTTAATATATCATGGACCTCTACGGTACCTACAGAGTGGAAAAAAGCAATAATTATTCCTACTCTAAAAAAAAGACAAAGCACCCGACAAAATAAATAATTACAGACCAATTTCCTTAACAAGTGTCATTACAAAAACAGCTGAACGTATGATTTCGGCAAGGTTAAATTGGTTCATAGAAAGTAATAACATTGATTATTTACCCAAACACTTACACAGAATAGGAATTTATACAATTCCAAATTGTCCTCTGTGCAGCAATGAAGAGGAAATGACTGAGGAACATCTTTTAACCTGTGGAGCCCAACCTGCCGGACCCACTACAAAGAAATCGACCTTGACAGAAATATTGGAGAGCAAGAGAGCTAATGGCTTCATTGCCAAAGCCTAGCATTTGAAAACAACAACAACTTTTACTTCCCTTCTTGTTACTCCTAATTTCTTCTTCTGTCCTCTTTCCGTATTTCTCTCCCACTCCCCCCAGAAGGACCTAACGTTGAGCCTTCTGGCTCTCCTACATCAATTTCACCGTCTTTTGACCTATACTTGTCCATTTTATTACCTTCTTACTCCAGTTCTTCTCCGGGACCTCCGGTTTCCCCCGCCATCTCATTCTCTTCATCTCATGTATCATCAGTGTCACCGCCTGCGGTGCCGTATGTAGTAAACGCGGGCGTTAAACACTACACATTCATTCATTTTTACTCCAGTTCTACAGTTTTTTCCCCTTTGTTAGATATGAATTTATCAAATCATGGATTTTCCCACGAAATTCATATTTTTCGAATTTGTATAACAATATATTGTGTTCGAAAACATACGCTTTGGATAAATCCAAGAAGACCCCAATACCTTACAGTTTCCTGTCGATAGACTCTTCTACTATGTCTAATAACTGATAAATTTCTGATTCAATTGACTTGTTTTATCTAAAACCAAACTGTGCCTCTGAAACTATATTATGTTTGGAAAGAAAATAGATTATACGCTTACATATTAACCCCTCATGAATTTTGGAGAAAGTTAACAATAATGATAGGAGTGTGTAATTTTCCATGTCTATCCCACTTCTTGAACAAAGCACTTACTCTTGCACTTTTTAACTTTTGAGGAAATTTTCTTGATTTCACTGATAAATAAATATTTACTAATTATGTCTTTTTGTATTCTTTACATAAAGAAAACATAACTTGCTATCTGTTTCTCGGCAACATTGCGGCTCCCCATGTGGAGACAGGCGGGTTTCAGAAATCTTCTTTTGAAACCTGTGATTAAAACCAAACTCAGTGGACTGTAAATAGAGAATTCCTAGATTTTGACATATAGCGATATTAATTGCTTTGGTTGGCCACATTGGGTGGGCGTTATTTCTTATTGTTTTCTTGTTTGGGTTTGGAATATTATAAGTATGTTTTAAACAATATTGAATAATCGAAGGAATACTCGGTAGTAACCTATGCATTGAATAGTGAGAAACGTCAGGTTATCAGAGTGAATATTTATATCAGTCAATCACGTAACATGTAATTTTGTGGTAATGTCTTTTAAGGAAGATTTAGATTTCTACGAGCCAGTGCCGCTGTACAATTTGGCACTAGAAAGTTATGGCAAATATGTTTCGGAACTTGGAATTGCAATTCTCAAACCTACCCAGCAACAGAATATAAGTAAGCATGAAGTAGCAGAGAGAATTCGTAAAGCGGAACAAATCTGCAATGTTCTTCATGCTGAAATCTGCCAAAAGATTCCCTTCAGGCTGGCTAGTGCAGTTACCATAAAACTGCTCATATACATTGATAATTTATACAGGTAATTTAAAAAGTTTCAGTAAAATCCATGTCTCTTTGAAGTGCAAATATTTTAGGCCATTTCTCTGTTGATAGCAAAAATCTTTTATCTTTTCTTTCTGTGTAAAAATCGTATATTCAGTTATGCTGAACGTGTATTGATAGAATCAACCTGAAAAATTAATAAAATTCAACGTGTAGTGACAGGTTAATGTGCCTACACAAGGTAAAGATTTCTCTGTTGTTGATAGCAAAAAATCGTTTATTTTTTCTTTCTATGTAAAGCACGTAATATTCAGTTATGCTGAACGTGTATTGATAGAATCAACCTGAGAAATTAAAAAAATTCAACGTGTAGTGATAGGTTAATGTGCCTACACAAGGTAAAGATTTTTTCGGCAAAACTGTGATAACGTACGGTATAAGGTGTAATAATTTATAGCAGTTTTAATCTGAGAATTATGTTAAGATACCTAATATAACCTAATTGTTACTCATTTTTATTTGTCTCGTATGTATCATGTACATGATAAGGGACATGTCAAGTTTCATTTAAAATACACATTTAAGTGGTGAATAATATTTGTTAACTTTTTTTATGTACTCTACCGGCTACATACTTGTATGAGCACCCCATCTTCCTGTCGTTTTTCTCTTTGTTTATAGGTGTCTGATTAAAGATACTTCAAGAAGTAAAAGGGGACAAATGGGGCTAAAAGGAGCTGATATTGGTCAGCTGCACTACTAACCTTACCTAAAGCTTTTACCTATCTTTTATTTCCATTTTGTGTAATGTCTTTTGTGTTTTGTCATGCTTATTTTGTTATGTTAAATGCAGGACTATGCACATCTGCTGCCTCAACGAGCCAGGATGTCGTTCAATTCTCCAGCTGCTGGTGAACTCAGTAATACATCCTTCACTCACTAGTTTAGATCTGACACTGGGTTGGTACTTTACAGTCCCTATGGTATACAGTCGCATGTATACAATGAACAACATGCAAGAGCTGAAACTAATCTCAGTACAGGATCGTAGTGAGGAGGAGCTGATTGTCAAGGGCTTGCGTGTTATGGCACACCTGCAGTCATTCAGTCTGCATTACAGGTAGGAACTAGTGTAATTAAACTTTATTAAAGCTTAACATTTGTACTTACTCTACTACCTAAGTGAGTGAGGAATGCAGGTTTTGAGGTCTCAAGAGTCTTAAATAATTTTTACAGTAAAAGATCCCAGGCTAGTTTACAGTAATTGAAAATGGTAATCAAAATGAGAATAATGAAACTAAAACAGTATATTATATGAGTGTTCAGAAATTAATGGGTAGCTTTTCTGTGTTACAGGAACGGGAAAGGAAAGTTAGACAAGTCTTAACTTTCTCGTTCCTGAGTATGGCATATTTAGATTCTAATTGTATTAGACTCTTCTACAGTACTGAGCAGAATCAAATCAAATTTTGACAAAATAACATTTACATTTCCTTTCTTGGAAGTGTTGAAAACAGTGTTGTTATAATAAATTAAATTGAGATAGAGCTTAGCGCACAGGCTGGTCAACATCCCTCTCACAGCAGAAGAATACAAAACAGAATACAATAAAATTATTGAAATAGCACAAAAAATGACTTTCCCAAATCATTAGTAGACAAAAAAGTGAACTTAGCAAAAAAGAAGAAGCTACTAAAGGAAACCACAACCCTCTCAGCTACAGAAACTAATATGATTTTCAAAAAATTCACTTATCATCCATGGGCCTTTGATAAATTCAAAAAAGGCTTCAAAAAACAAAACATTCAACTAGCACCAGTCAGCCATTTCTCCTTAAAAAACCTAATTTGCTCAAACATCAAAGTTGCCATTCCATCTAACAAAAGATCTGGTATATATCAAATTGAATGCAGTGACTGTAGTCAAATTGATATTGTAAAAGGCAAAAGAAATTTATAAACAAGAGCAAAGGAACACTTTAGAAACATAAAATATAAACATTTAGAAAAATCAGCAGTTGCCACGCATTTTTGGGAAAAAAACCACAACATTAATCCAGAACCAAAACTACTAAAACATAAATCAGGAAAACAAGAACTATCCACATGGGAACAAATCTTCATTTCAAAAAATAGGAACAAAGTATTCAATTTTGACATCCCCCAGAAAGATTTGTTCAGCAAGTTCCTTGAACCGCCACCAGACAAAAAAATATTTAAAAAAGTAAATTTAACATATACATGTTCGAGTGAGTAAAGCTTGTAAACTGGTGTAAGGAGTAACACCAGAACCAGAAGAAAATGAAGTGTAATGAAAGTGCATAGGGATAATGATGATAGTACCTTAAGAATTGCATTAGGAGTAGAATTCTGTGATCCTCCCCTACCTGTAGAGAAGATTTTCTTTTATAGCAAAATCATGTAAAGATGGTAAACCATGCCAAGTTGACAATATTGTGTTTGTGGGGATGAGAATGCCAAAGGAAAGGAGTAAAATTGATTAGTTTGGCAAGATTTTTGGGGTTAGCCACACAGTTCCTCTGTTTACACTTTGTTTGTCGCTTTGCATTTACACCCTTAAAAGCTTCACTTTCTTTGTATAAGAAGCGCCTTGGTTACACTTTATAGTTTAGGGTCCTCAAAACCTGGGTTATCCTTTGGCCAGTAATAGGCTTTCAAGTGTTGCTTTAGACTGCTGGTAATCCTTATAATTTGCCCAGAGTATTAGAGCTTCCTTGTCCTGCGCTGTGGCATAGCAAGCTAATGCAGCATGCCTTGGTCCCTGGTCACGGAAAGCAGCCCGGTTTCAATCCCACCCATGGGGTACGGGTTTTCGATCCCGGGTATAGGACCGGTGCCCACTCAGCATTGTCAGGAAAGTGAGGAGCTTACGATAGGTAAGGGGCCCTGGTCACGAAAATCAACGTTCCAGCTGGAGGATGCTGAGATGCTGACCACATCTCCCTGTATCAGTTGGATGATCACCCACCTCTGCCGTGCATAAGTGGGCGTGAGGCTGACAGCTGGGTTGGTAGGCCTTGGTCCTCTTAGGGCTGTCGCGCCAGTGGTTAAGTTTTAAGATTTATATTAGGGCTTCCTTACAATGATTTATGACCATGATCTTTGCCGTGTGAGGCTACTAAATGGATCATCATTAACATAAGGATGGTAGTGTTCGTTAATTGCATGTTGGCAACTGCTATATTATTTTGTTATTGTTTTTAATGTTGCGCAATACACAGGCTTTCGAACAGTACACTATAAAAACTTTTTACGTTAACTTATACTTTGTGTGGTCGTCCATTGAAGAATGATGCAAGATACAGAACAATCACTCTTTTACTACACAAATATAATTATTTGTAACAAAAACTTCACTTATCTTTAAAGAAATTGATGAAAATTTCAAGAAATTGTGAGTTCTTAATTTCGTAAACACTCATTTACATTATCAATCACAATCACTCGTCAATATTATGGTTACTAGAGGTCGCTGAACTTCTGTCAGTACTACCAAACTCTGAAAATTAAATAAATTTGAATACAGAATCAATTGCCAGTATTTCAAAAGTTGTCATGCGATTTCTGTTCTGTAAAATAAATATTTTTTCCCAAACCATTAAATCTATCAGGCCATTGAATTGTCTTAATAATTTAACTTCTGGATTTATTTCATGGTAAATGACCAAAATGATCTGCTACAGCCAATTTATTAGTCTGTTTATTCCTAATATTTTGAAAAAGTTCTTTAATTAATATAATTTTCAATCAAACTAGTACTCAACTTATTGCTCATATTTACCTAGAACATGTTTCGTTAGGGTTTTCCTAACATCATCAGCTGTTGTCGACTAATGGATGTTGGTTTGGTGAACTCTTTGGAGGTGATAGTATCTCTGTTGGTATCTTGATGAACTTGAAGTTTGGGTTCTCTTCAAAGGTAGTGTCAAAATTGAACAATTTTCTTTCATATTGCTTTATGAACATTTTTTCCCAGGGAGTTAATGCAGCTGGACCTTGGGCACTTTTTAATAAGTGCATTAACTACATGGGAAAAAATTTTGATAAAGAAATATGAAAGAAAATTGTTGAATTTCGACACTGCCTTTGATAAGAACCCAAACTTCAGGATCATCAAGATACCAATACAGATGTCGCTATCACCTCCAAGGAGTTCACCCAACCAACATCCATTAGTCGACAACAGCTGATGATGTTAGGAAAAACCTAACGAAATGCATTCTAGGTAAATACTAGCAATAAGTGGAGTATTGAGTACTAGTTCGACTCAAGATTATATTAATTTTATGCTTCCTTGTATCATAGTCTTACACATTGGAATGTTCCTTCATTCTTGTTTTTTCTTATCTTGTACTTATTATTTCTGGTTATTGTTATTTCTTATCTTTTGATCTAGAAAAGGAAGAAATCCATTAAATCAGTTTCTAATGTTTTATTTTATTAATATTTTATTTTGTTTTATTTTATAACTCTAGCTTTAACAATAAACTAAACTTTGGTATTTTTAGGAAATCTACTCTTACCAGTAATTACATAAGAAATAAAAGTTTTAACTCTTCTTCACACAAATTTGCTGTTTTTAATAGTTTGATTTATAGTTTAATAAATATACCCCTGAATAAAGAAGAAATTGATAGAGAATATAAGCATATTATTAATACTGCTGTAATTAATGGTTTTAATAAAGACTTTATACACAAAAGAGATTGAAAAATTTAAATATCAAATAACTGTTAAATGTATTTCTACCCTTAAAAAAGTAAAAGACCCTTATAATTTAAAAAAAAAATTACTTACCACCCTTGGGTTAAGAAACATTTTCAAAACTTTTTTTAAAGAATTTGGTATAACTTTGGTTCCTCAAAATAAATTTAATATTAAAAATTTACTACTTTTCTCTAAAAAAAAGATAAAATTCCTGATAGTAAAAAATCAGGCATTAATCAATTTAATTGTTAAGATTTCGATCAGGTTTATATTGGAAAGAATAAATTTAATTTAGAAACCAGAATGAAAAAAGTATTTTTGAAATATTAGGTATAAACAGACTGAGGAATTGGCCATAGCAGATCATTTTTGGTCATTTAGCCATGAAATTAATCCAGAAGTTAAATTATTTAAACAATTAAACGATCTGTTAGATTTAATGGTTCGGGAAAAAATATATATTTTGAAAAACAAAAATTGCGTAATGAATTTTGAAATACTGACAATCAATTCTGTCTTTAAATTTATTTCATTTCAGAGTTTGGTAGTACTGGCAGAAATGTAGTGAACTCTAGTGAGTGTAACATTAACAATGAGATTGAATGTGATATACAATGTAAACGAGTGTTTATTGTGATCTCACAATTTCTTGAAATTTCCATCAATTTCTTTAATGATCAGTGAAGTTTTTGTTACAAATAATTACATTTGTGTAGTATTTGTTGCTTCACGTTACTAGCTTCATTTTTTACCTGATCAGTCTTTTGTTCACTGCCAATATAGTTACATTTATATGCTGCATGATTATTACATGTAACTGTACAGTACTTTCCCTTAACATTCATGTTGTATCATATAATACTTCTACACAATATAATGTAGTCACTCCCTCAAAGAGAAAATACTTGTAACTTTTTAACATGTTAATAAAAGTTTTAAATGAACTGTATAAATCAGACAGTTTAGCTGCAGTATATATTACAAATGATATATAAGGTGCATTCAAAAAGAAACTAGCCAGAGACGTAATTACCGAAACCATTATCTGTATGTTAGAAGTATTGGCCCTGACTGTTGACACTTGTCCCACTGTGACACAAGGCGGTGAATGGCTGTCTCATAAAAGTCCCAGGGCTGTGATGTGAGCCAGTTCTACACATACAGGTTAATGCATCTGTACATCCAGATGCAAAGAAACTGTAGTGCTGATGGTAAGATGGTGTTCTTGCCACCTAACACAACTTCCCTGATACAGCCGATGGACCAAGGCATTATTTACACTGCAAAGCGATTGTACAGAAAGAAATTCCTACCTGAAATTTTTGAAGTTGAGAAGCCTTAGGAGGTGAAGATAAATGGGTAGAAAAAACACTCGAGTATAAAATCGTTTGATTTCAGATCCATGATTTTCAATTTTGCAAGTGCAATAAACAGTGTTTCAAACTCTACTTTGACTAATGTATAGAGAAAACTTTTGCATGATACATTGTTGAATTAGACAGCAATAAAATTGAATGAAATGACTCACCAAACACTGGTTGTGGGTGGTGAGAAAGCTGTCACAGTGGTCAAGATCAAAGACTGGCTTGATGCAGATGAAGATAATCCAGGCCATCGCCTGGAAGCGAAGCAACTGCGGAAAGTGTAAGCAATGCAATGGACACTAATCTCTGTTTTATATAACCTTGCCCCGCTGAAATGTATCACTCCGCGTTCAACTACCCTCCCCCTCGCCCTAATTGGCTAATGCTTTCGCGTCATAGGCCATAGGCGGTGTCTTCCCGTCACATTTAGTAATAATGTCGTAACAATTGCCGGGAAGATAAATAAAATCATACAAATAAGGATATGAAGGCATGCAAAAATACAAGTTTATAATGAACTGAGCAAATTGAAACAGAATGACTGAGCAATGAAACTGAAAGGGTTTATAATGAAAGTCCTTTGGCCTTTTCCACTGGGATTTTTTAAACCAGCACAGATACCTTTCAAAAATACTTGTCTTTCAGTCTTAAAAGTCGTATCACACCATACTTTACTTTTCATGTGTTCTTCGTGTATATTTATCGATTTGTATCTCGGTGCAGTGTGGTTGTCCTTAAATAGCATCTTCGCCACACAGCAATATCGCCTCTGTCTTTTAGCACATTTTTCTTGCCACTTGTTTCATTCACAAATCCCAGCTGTATAAGCAATCTGCTGAAATTTGGTAAATCTGCATCCTCATTTACAGCAGACGAAATGTTACTTATGTTAGGGAGTTCGTTTCTAAAGAAAAACTACACACATGACGACGCACAACACTTTTCACGTATTTTCTCCGAGCACGCACTTTTGTTTATTCCTGCTTTTGCCTGGAGTGGTAAGTTTTCCTGTTTCCTCAATTTCATGTCGCGATGTTCCTGCAGATCTAACACTCACACCTGTAACTTCAGAGCACAGCTGTTCGACTTCTCTCACTGACAAAGACGGATTCTTCTCTGTGAGTGCATTAAACACATGCAACACAATTCTTTTTTCGCCTGTTTGTAAATAATTATCCTTGCGATACTTCAGCGAAAAACTGACGGTAGACTCTGCCATTATACATATAAGTACATGCGCAATAAACGATCAATAAAGTAATTTAGCTCCCGCACTCTCGAATGGCGTTGCATGACTAATCCAGTTCAAAACAAGGTCAGTGATAAAAGTAATATAAACAAATATGTCATCACTACCGCTAAATCACGTGCTATCGTGCCATGTGCTTCAGAGCAAAGGAACCTCCTCTTTACTTCGTTTAAGAATTAACATGCATTTCAGATAAATCAACTCTGTTGTGTAATATATTTAATTAAAACAGTTACGAAAATATAAATTTGACAATTCTCTTCCAACATATGATATATCACCATGTTAAATAACGAACTAATTTTTACCGCACGACTGTCATTACCACAACAGCAACCAATGAGAGGTGATTAGGTCACGTTACCGTTAAGAGATACTTGGCAAGCTTACGTGAAACAAGGTATAGAAGTTAATCAGGCTGAGGATGTGGATTTTGGAAAGTTGAAAGTGAAATTAAGTGAGGTTAAACAGCATATCAGTTGTGTAATAGACTTTGTTGAGAAAACTGACAATAAACAAATTTCTGCATTCCACCATCACATATGAAGTCTTTGTGAACAAATTGTGAGAGATGTGATAAACCCAAAAGAAAATTAATAGTTTTTAAGACCAAACAAATAAAGAATCTGTAATTAAAATCATGTGGGCATATTGTATCTTATGTTGTAATAAAATTATGTAGTATATACTGTAATTTCTTTGACAGTTTTTCTCTTTGGTGTTTATTTTGCATAATCTGGACTTTTGATAATCTGGACAACATTGAGCCCCAATTGGTCCGGATTAGCGACGTTTTACTGTATACAGAATCTTTCACAACTAAGGTGTAGCCCACCTCAGTGTAGATGATAGCGTGTCTGCCTCACATTCAAGAGGTCCCGAGTTCGAATCTCGGTTAGGATGAGTTACCTGGTTTTTTCCAGGGTTTTCCCTTATCCTGATGCACGAATGTCGGGTAACTCTAAGCTCCATGGATGCCAGACTCATTTGAGCATCACATCACCCATTTCATTCGTGTGATATGACTTAACGTTGAAGGACGTAAATTTAAAACAAAAAGACTATAGTGTAATGCAAATAAAACTATACTGGTCGCCAAATTCGAATGTGATTGACAGTTAGTAAGCACATGGAACAACAGTTTAAATAAATGGGAGGGGATGAGTACGTTATAATGGTTGTCTTAGTAATGATTAGAAGGACCAATTAGAGTCGAGATCGAGATTTAACTGTATTAGAACATCACAGTGAAGCGAAAAATTATTAATTTTTAGATGAGTCGTATTTATTACACATCTGCTTCACTTTCGTACCTATTTTGAGGACATGTTTCGCAAATCATCGTTTGCATCTATGGCTCTTATGCGCAAACGATGATTTGCGAAACATGTCCTCAAAATAGGTACGAAAGTGAAGCAGATGTGTAATAAATACGACTCATCTAAAAATTAATAATAGAGTCGAGATGTTTCCATGTCAACGTTAGATGCTAAACCTTGGTTGCCGATATGCTAACATGTGCTTAGCACGATGTGCAGGCGAGCAAGTTACACAAATGCTGCAGTGAACACAATACCTTGGTGTTTGCTGATAATGCTGCATAAACAGAATGCCTTCACATGTATTTTTGCTGTTCTTATTTTTTATACAAGAGTTAGAGATCCTGTACTGGCAAGTTCTTGTATTTTATTTGTGGCAATTTGCCTTGGTTTACGTGTCTGAGTCCGTGTATCTGTGCATGTGTTGTGATCATTTGCAATTGTGTTTTAATGAATGTTTAATTATGTCTAAAAATAGTGATAAGCAAAAACCTGTTCGGCCTCGGGAACCAAATAAAAATATACTTGGTAAAGGTATTCCAAATAAAGGACTCTTTTGTTATAATGATCTTTACATTGATGTGTTCTTGCATGTTCTAGCATTTGCATGTAGATCCACGACTTTACCATTGTCTTTGTGTATAGTATTATAAATAATAATAGTAGTAGTAATAATAATAATAATCATACCCATTGCAGTTGCAACTGAATTACCTTCGCATGTGTAATCCTATCGCGCTCTCCACGTTGCAGCAATAAGCGGTGTCACCACTCTCTGCATACAAAATGTTAATCACTTTCTAGATTGGCGACCACTGTAAAAATTTTCTAAAAAGATGTCTGGATATGTCAAATTTAATAGTTTGAAAGGTTTACAAAAAACAATCAAACTTATCAATCATAATTTTACAGGGGTAAAATTTACTTTGAAATGGTAACACATTTTTAGATTAAATTAATTGGGAGTCGATTAATAACACAAAACAACACTCACTTTTAAATTTTCCCGGAACCGGTTTCTGAGGCCTTCCCTCTATCTTCAGCCGGACATTGACTTGTTCTCATTGGTGTAGCTGGCAATATTTTGTCATCGGTCTCCTCTGGTGGCGGTTCGAGGAACTTGCTGAACAAATCTTTCTGGGGGATGTTGAAATTGAATACTTTGTTCCTATTTTTTGAAATAAAGATTTGCTCCCATGTGGACAGTTCTTCTTTTCCTGTTGTATGTTTTAGTAATTTTGGTTCTGGATTTATGTTGTGGTTTTTTTCTCAAAAATGCGTGGCTACTGCTGATTTTTCTAATTGTTTGTATTTTATGTTCCTAAAGTGTTCCTTTGCTCTTGTTTCTAAATTTCTTTTGGTTTTTCCAAATTTAGTCAAATTTATATTGGAAAAACCAAAAGAAATTTAGAAACAAGAGCAAAGGAACACTTTAGGAACATAAAATACAAACAATTAGAAAAATCAGCAGTTGCTACGCATTTTTGGGGAAAAAACCACAACATAAATCCAGAACCAAAATTACTAAAACATACAACAGGAAAAGAAGAACTGTCCACATGGGAACAAATCTTTATTTCAAAAAATAGGAACAAAGTATTCAATTTCGACATCCCCCAGAAAGATTTGTTCAGCAAGTTCCTCGAACCGCCACCAGAGGAGACCGATGACAAAATATTGCCAGCTACACCAATGAGGACAAGTCGATGTCCGGCTGAAGATAGAGGGAAGGCCTCAGAAACCGGTTCCGGGAAAATTTAAAAGTGAGTGTTGTTTTGTGTTATTAATCGACTCCCAATTAATTTAATTTATACAACAACACTGTTTTCAACACTTCCATGAAAGGATTTACATTTTTAGATAATTATCTTATTTAGTACTGGACAATTTCATACAAACTATTTGGTTGCTGTGAGAGCAGATGGGGATATTTGCAATGTAGTCTTGGTACAGTGCCTGCTAATATGGAAGAGTTAAAAATGAGTGTCAAAATTATACCATCATCAATGATTAAAATGTTCAGCAAGAATTAACACCCTTTTGCATTCTAATAACCTTCATTAAATTGTGACCAGTATACAAACATCTCGGTGTCCCATATTATTGTTGCTCATTAACATGTGTTTTTCTCTTAAATAAATTAATGCAGTTAGAATGACGCTAGCTCAAGCTTCATCATCATAGTCTTGATGATGAAAATGACTCATGTTTTGCAGATGCACTGATCGCATTATTCGGGCAGTGAGTGATTGGTGCAGACAATTGAAAGTGCTGGATGTTCGAGCTTCCATTAAGGTCTCGGATGCAAGTGTTGGGTCCATCTTGAAGCTTGGCTACCTCGAGGAGTTGGATGTGTGGGGTACCAACATGACAGATGCAGGGCGCCAGCAACTGGTGGAAGGTCTGACGCACACATGTCGCCAACTGACGAGAGCAAATAGACTGTTGGCTCTACTGCCATGTCTCGGTCTGGGGCACAAAGAGTATGTCATAAGATCTCCTGTTACCATTGTACACTGACCGGCTTGTATCTGGTCCATTGTTTCTACTTAATGGATGTGTATATATATATATATACAACCTTACTGCAGGGTAATTACTTCGTAACTAGTTTCAAGAGCACAATTGAGGTTTGAAACTTTGTTTAACTGAGCTCAGTACTAAAAATGTATAATTTGTAGCACTTTTTGAGACTTTTACGACTACTTGCTCAACCTAATTATAATGGAGAACTAATTCAGGATTTACTGTAAATTTAAATTTCCATAAAAACAAAGCAAACCAAAAATTTGGTCTTATAAGGTACTTTAATAGTAATGTCATTATATATTAAAATAATAGCTAAATATTTTGGTAATTTATTTTTATTCCATTTTGCATATATTAAGCTTTCTTTCTGCATCAATTTCACTACCATTTAATTTTTCATTATAATGTAGAATGCAGTTTATTGGTCTTCCTTACAGAATTGTGACACCCAGTTTGTATAATCGTGCTTTACTATTTCTGATATGCATTTTTCTGTAAGATGTCATGGCAGCAGAAGAAAGCGCTTTATTGTTATTGTAAGTTTCAGGGGTATTGAAAGTAATAGTCTGTGGGTTGCAGATTCATCCTAGAGTTTGAAATACATTATTAATATTGTCAACATGTGCTAATATTGTTAACCTTTTTGCTGACAATCAATTCAGTTGCTTAAACTGCCTGTCCTAAATAAGGTTTCTGCTTATCTTAATTTTGAAACTGTTGAATTGAGAGATTTTACAATGGTTCTTGATGTTTCACATTTGCACACTTTGAAGAATGTCTCTTGAGTTAATATTTATTGACATTTGAATTATTAATTTTGAAATTTTGCTATTCTCATCATCATTAAACAAAATGACCATAGGTGACATGCACCAAACAAGAGTAAGCACTTCTGTAGTAAACTACTATTAAAATTGACATTTGGTGACTCATATTGTCACAATGGGGGTTGCAACTGGGGTACCTGGCAATGGAAAGCAGATGGTAAAGCAAAAGACACTGTTTGGCTTGAATGATTACTGTTTATTATTACTGTTATTAAAGCAATGTTGGTTTACAATAAACAGGGTGCTATCAGTCATTGTTTAGACTGACATTTTAGGGTTGAAGAGGCTTACCATTATGGGTGATGTAAGTTGCTCTTTGATGAAGTACAGACGATGTCTAAGCCCAGATGGATCAACACCAGGGTTGACCCGTTGGATAGCGACTACCAACAAAATTGCATGGAGTTCAGCACACCAATTCCTGAAACTCCCCCCACTCTCAGTACCCAGTTATATTGAGCCTAGTGTACTATGGGGATCTTGCAGCTGTAATGGGGCTTTTACCATATATTGGTATGCCACCGCCCAGGTGAACAGGATCTTCTGGGACATTCTTAAGACATAAAAGTCTATAGGGAATACCATAGGAAGTGGTAGGCCACTTATGTCCTGTCACTATACATCTTCACAAAGCTGCAGCAAGTTAAAAAATTGTAAAATGTACAATATGATTTCTCACAAATTTATAAGGTTCGGAGAGTTTAATAAAATGTTATAACAGTATAAAATGTGTACTTCTCAATCGCGTACGTGGCAATATTGTAGTACCTTCATAAACTGGCAGAGTAAATTACCACATAGAATAAATGGTGTATAGTATTATCATGTGCAGTTCGGCTGCTCTTTCTCCGGCTCTGACATTTCTCAAGAAGGGGAAACAGACTGTTGCCAGTTCTTTAGCGGGAATTTCAAGCAGAGGAACAGTGTGTATTTTAAATATTTCACGTATTTGCATATTTCACGAACCAGTAGCCATATTATTATAATAGCGATAATAATAGGACTTAAGAACACTAAAAATCGGAATCCATGCATGCAAAATATAGCAAAGAAAGTTCACCAGCACAAGCAGCTAAAGCCACATGGCTCAAATAAATTTAAGCTGGCAACATGGTGTTGGATTTGGAGGCCACACCTAGCAGCCACAATGCTGATTGGTGCTCGCAGACAGTTTTAACTTTCTAACCATAACACCGGATATAGAGACTCCCAGTACTACCAACAGATGCAGTTAGTGTGTGTGAAAGGTGTGAATAAAATATTTGAATAGCGTGGTTTTGTAATGAATATCTTGTGTGATATTAAAATTGCAAGTTGGATTTCAGTGTTTTAAAGCTAATATAGTACTATATTTTCATTCTAAAGAGAATTTTGAGGAAATGTTTTCAATTGCATGTTGGTACTCATATTCTTCCCCCTTCACCTCTTGCAGTTGCAAAATGTCAGAGCTGGAGATACAACGGCCGGACTGTAGTATGTTACTATGGAAATAAACAGAGTTCGAATATGGGTTAGAATTTACTCTCGACCTGGATGGTGTAACTCACCTATTGATAGAACTACAATACCTCCTTTTCAGAGGAAGATACTTTGACCTTTCGTGGCTTATTTAGATGTTCATGGAGAAAACATGATACTCGTACAGAGAGAGAGAGAGAGAGAGAGAGAGAGAGAGAGAGAGAGAGAGAGAGAGAGAGAGAGAGAGAGAGAGAGAGAGAGAGAGTTCTATTATGTTATTCAGTAATGTATAATAGACAAAAACATAACAAATCAGTGTAAATGAATGAAAAAAAACACCATTTTTATTCTGTTTATGGCATGTTACAATGGTTGATACCTGAGAACCTCACAAAGAAAAATGAAATAAATAGGAAAGAATGCTACCAACACACAGTTTAAATGTCAATTAGTTAAAATTACAGATATGTTGAATGAATTGTAAAAGTATTTGAACATAAAAATTAACTTTTGGAATAGAATCAGATCAGCTTAGTTCTTGGCAGTTTACATGCATAATTTGCATCTGCTCTCATCAAATCTTGATGGCCGAAGTATTAATGTGATGTTTTTCAAAACAGGCAGTTATTTATTTATCTCCTTGAAGAAACTTTTTACAAGTATCACGAATGTTCCATAAAAGAGGATCACAGCCCATTTCGCTATAGAACATTTAATTACAGAAACAGTTAAACCTAATCACTTTTCCCCCCTAATTTAAAGACTTTTTCCACTTCTGTTGTGGTATTTTTCCATAATATTACCTCATATTTTATGTATGAGTATATAAAGGCATAATACTTATTGAAGTGTTTCATCACCCATGCTTTTTCTTACTATATCTTCTATTATTATTTATATGTGTGCCAGTGGTTGTATTTTTTATTACATTATATATGGTTTCCAATTTAGCTGTTTATCTATTTTTACTTCGAAAACATTTGTGTAGTGTATTTCTGGTGTTTTTTCTGCATCTACACCATTTTTATGCTATTTGAACTAAATTTTTTCAATTCAAAGTTATATCCATGCTCCCTTTTGAGTATTTAATATCATTTCCAAATTTATATAGTTTTGTTGAAATTTTTTTTATGTTAATTTATTTGCTTTTTGCCCCATACATCAGCTCTTCTTTCATATTGTCGTATTATCCACTATATTCTTCTTCTTCCTTAGTTGTAGCACTATTGTGGTTTTAGAGGATTCTTGTTCCTCTGTCTCTTGAAGGCAGGCCTGAGGAACCGAAGCTCTGGATCTTGATGGAGAACCAGGATTGGTGATCAGCCCAATGTCTGGTGTGAAGGTGAAGGAAGTGGATGATTGTATGAGGGCGAGATGAGAGATAGGAAAGACAAGGATGGCTCTTTGATCCCAGGAGTGGTACACACCAGACTGCTTAATTTTTTTTTTTTCTTTCTTTTCTTTATTTATCTTTGCTTACTCTTCTGGTCTGGGTTTCACACGCACACGCATTGCCTACACACGTCGCTTAGTTTGAAGTCACCATCCTACACCACTGCGTCAATCGATGTTCCAAACAAGAGTGCCTCCAGGTATAGCATTGACTTGTCTCCTGGTTTTCCAGTTGGCACTACCCCCTTCCCTCTTGGGGGTAATGACCAACCCTTCCTTACCTGTCTTTGTTCGCCTAGCGATACTTCTTCCTGTCTGCCCCCAAATTACAAGTGTATTGTTTCATATGCCCCGCTGATAGAATGGCTACTATACCTTTGTATTAGTTGATGTTATATCAGCCTCCCCGTTTGATATATGCTGCTATATATATTTCTTTCTTTCAATCTTATGCTTACGTGTATGTGATCGCCTGTACAATTCCCATTTTCCTTTTACATTTATATACATTGTAAACTACGTTTACATATGCTCTTACATGAATATACAGCTTATGACCATATTGCATAATGAATAATACTAAGTTCTAAGCATACAAGTATTACACTTAAAAGGAATAACATTTCTTGTTGTCTTATATCTTCTTTTAACACTTTTGTCACCTTGGCCATTTTATTTCCCATTACTGTAGTTCTGTAAAGTCATTTGCACTGTTTCTAGTAACAACATCCTTATGTTTAGCTTTAAATCACTTTCACATATCACACGCTTCATTTTCACAAATTTTCACATGTTAGTATTTTTACAAGGACTTACTCTTTTATATACCTTTAAAATACCTTTCCCTTTTCTTACAACATTAACGGTGCTCTTTAGGAATGATTTATATAAAAATTATTTACAAGTCTATTTACACCACCATTGCCATTTATCATGTGCTTAATGGGATGTGTATTTCACTAATTTATTTCTGTTTTTACCTGTTACAATTTCATTTGTTCCGACATATGAGAAAGTCCTTTATAACATTTACCCATGACACACTCCATTATCAATATTAATCTTTGTTTCTTACTCTTTAAGTTCTTTAAAGAGTTTCATTAAAGCAATGTAGTACCTTCCCATAATTTTATTAGATTTTATGCATTTTATTTCAAATGCATGGCCTTCTCTCGAACAATACACGACAATTATTTACCAACACGTTGCAGCATCTATTTCTGTTCACTTGTTTAGCATTTTTTTCACCATTCACTTTACTCTTTATCTTTACTATCAGCATAGCATCATTAACTTTGCCGACCTGCATTCTACTTTCGTCTACGTGCATGGTGTGTTGCAATTCCGGTGCTATTGTGAAACTATAGTAGCTAGTGGTTTCACAGTTTCTGTCTCCTTCATCCTTACCTCCGATTATTTCATGATGCAAATTAGACACTTCTTTTGAACAATTATCGTCTTCTATACAAAACATAACCATTTCATCATGCTCACTTACTCATACATACTCTACGAAGAAAGCAACATATCTTTTTCTCCATGTGTTAACTCACACCTTTGGGCTGCTTCTACATCCCTGAAAGGTCTAGTTATTTATATAAATAATGAGTAGCTGGCATGCTTAATTTTTTAAGATTACTCACTCAGACTAGGCAGATGTTCACCCTTCCTTCCAGAAGCGATTTTCGGTCTTTGCTTCAGACCATCTTCAGTGGAAGCTGCACCAACTACTCTGAAGCAAAGACCGAAAAGCGCTTCTGGAAGGAAGGGTGAACATCTGCCTAGTCTGAGTGAGTAATCTTAAAAAGTTAAGCATGCCAGCTACTCATTATTTATATAAAAATATATCTCACTTTTAATAATTTGACAAATCTTCTTTAAAAAGGTTCAGTTATTTCTTGGCCAGCATTATTCAGTACTAAATGTTTCATTCCGTAATCTATTTTTGCCCTCATTGCTAACAATAGACACTTCCCAATAATATTTCTACAACCAAATGTGGTATAATTAGAAATATACATTCAAATTCCTCATTGCCTATTTTTAAAGATAGCAGCACTTGTCTTATTTGCTGCTTATTTGACTGCCCAATTGCCAATACACATAATACATTTATAACAGAAAGTGTTTGTAAGGTCAATCCTTCAGCAATTAATTGTGTGATTAATTGTGAGCTAATGACAGATACAGAAGCACCACTGTCGATTGTCGCAAAATGCGGTTTCCCACTTATATTTACCCTGACACTTGGCGCTTCAACTATCTGAGCTCTAACCTCGCTCATTATCTTATTTTCTAACTCCTGCTGTTCTACGAGCGTTTCTAGTTTCTTCCCTTCATTATCTAATCTCTGCTTTATTTCCTCTTTCTGTGTTTGCAATTTTGACAAAATCTGTTGTAAAAGTCTTGTTATGTTACTCTCCTGATTTAATTTATTTTCTGTTTCTCTATTAGGCTTTTCTGTTACTTCTAACCCTAACATTCCTATATCCATATCAGAATTTCGTGATTGCTGCTCCATTTTACTTTAATTATACACTGATTTACTACCTTTTGATTTCTCAATATCATCTACTCTCTACAATTAAGATTCTTTTAAACTTTAAATGAACTGTTCTATTTTCTTTTCCTATGTTTCACTTACTTTTACCACCTTGGTCCTGCAGTTGGTGTCCTGGTGCTGTCCTCCTGCTGTCTCGAGCGGTTTGCTGGATTCTGGTCTGGTGTCTTCCTGGACAACAGGTTCCCGGATGGTTCTGGTGCTTGTGGAGTCAGTTGTCCTCCAACGTATGGCAATATTTTGCGATGCTGTGGCAGTCAGTTGAAATTCCAGGTGAGCAACGCATGGGTTGCTCAGATGTGTCGTGGAACCCAATGTTCTTGCAGTTGGTTGAAATTCGGACTCCAAAGTTGGGCGCCAGTTTGAGGGGGTACTTGTGGTTGGAAGGGAGTATACACGTGCAGTTAGTTTTATGGATTTTATTGGGACGGGTTTTGGGTTCATAGCTAGCTCAGAGCATGGCTCTTTGATCTAATGAGTGGTACACACCAGACTGCTTTGTTTTTTTTTTTTTTTTTTTTTTTTTCTTTTCTTTATTCATCACCCCTTACTCTTCTGGTCTGGGTTTCACACACACATGCATTGCCTACACATGTCGCTCAGTTTGAAGTCACCATTCTACACCACTGCATCCATCAATGTTCCGAACAAGAGTGCCTCCAGGTAGAGCATTGACTTGTCTCCTGGTTTTCCAGTTGACTCTACCCTCTTCCCTCTTGGGGGTAATGACCAACCCTTTCTTACCTGTCTTTGTTTGCCTAGTGGTACTTCTTCCTGTCTACGCCCAAATTACAAGTGTACTTGATGTGTGTTTGGAGGAATTTAGTAACAGTGACGTCAAAATTAATATAAAAATTATTTGTGGTTGGTTTATTGACACTCGTCACTTACTTTTTCATATATTTATGAGAGACTAGTTTCAAAGGCCCTGGCCTCCATTTTCAATCTCTTCCCAACTGGCATCTGTTGTTATCTGCTCTCTCTGGTGGTGGAACTATGAACTTTTTTGTCAAATTATCTGCTGGCGGTATTTCAAAGTTCATTACGCGATCCTTATTTTTCCAGATGAATATGTTCTCCCATGTTGTCAATCTATTTTGGTTTATCACTCCTTTTAATAATTTTGGATTTGGATCAATGTCATGGTTTTCATTCCAAAAATGAAATGCTACTGCTGACTTGTCTTCTTGTTTCAATCTGATGTTTCTAAAGTGTTCTTTGACTCTGGTTTTTAAATTTCTTTTTGTTTGACCTATGTAGCATTTTTCACAATTCTTGCAATTTATTTGGTATATTCCAGATTTGTTACCTGAAGGAATTTCATCTTTTGTTTTTGAATTTAGTAATTTTAAAATTGAGTATCTATTAGTAGGTGCCAAGATGATATTTTGTTCCTTGAATATCTTTTTAAATTTATTAAATGTTTTTGGATGATATGTGAATGAACTGAATATGCTGTTGCTTTCTTTTTCTTTAATAAATGTGGTTGCTTCCTTAATGGTTTTCTTTAGTTTAGATTTTCTAATTTTCTTCAACACCAAACTTTTGTTGTATCCGTTTTCTTCTGCTATGTGTATTATTGCTTTTTGTTCCTTGAAATATTCTTCTTTTTCCGTGGGTATGTTGACTAGTCTGTGTGTAAGGCTGTTTATTATTGCATGTTTATGTGTAATTGGGTTGTGGCTATTATTTTTTATATAATTTTCTGAATGTGTTGGCTTCCTGTAAATTCCAAATTTTATTTTTGTATCATTCCTGATGATATTTAGATCCAAGAAAGGTAGTTGTCCATTGATTTCCTTTTCTATTGTGAATTTGATAGTCCTTTCTTGCAGATTGAGTAATTTTAATGCATCATCTAAATGTTTACTTGGTACAATTGCAAAGATGTCGTCAACATATCTATACCAAACCTTGAAGATCAATAGGAAGGACTTTTTAATTTGTGTTTCAAATGCACTCATAAATAAGTTAGCCAAAAAAGGTGAAAGTGGATTGCCCATTGATAATCCTGATTTCTGCTTGTAGTGTTTTCCATTAAAGCTAAAGAAGTTTTGTTCAATGCATATTTTTGTTAGAGAAATATATTCTTCTGCTTCTATTGCTTCCATATCAATTGTAGCTAGCCATTTTTTTAACACAGTCTGCAATTTTTCTGTTGGTATGCTTGGAAATAAAGATGTGACATCAAATGAAACCAGTCTGTCATTTTTGTCCAAATTTATATCTTTGATTTTTTCTACTAAATCTAAAGAGTTTCTTAAATTTGCACTTTCAAATTTTGGAAAACTATTAAATTTACTTAGTAACCATTTGGTCAAATTATATGTGGGGGCATTTATGCTACTAGTAATAGGTCTCATGCCTTTCCCTGTTTTATGAATTTTTGGCAGCCCATATACTCTTGGTAATGTTGGATTATCTACTTTAATTTTGTGCAATTCTTTTTTGTTGATTATTTTGCTCTCTTTTAGCGTTTTATTTGTGGTTTCAATGCAGTACTTTAATGGATTAGTTTCTACTTTTTGGTAATTACTGTCTTCTAACAAATCTTCCATCCTCTTTGTGTATTCTTCTTTTTCCAGAATTACTAGTTTATTTCCCTTGTCTGCTTTAGTATAAATAACCGGTTTCTTTTTAAGAGCTTTTATGATTTGGTTACTAAAATTCTTTTTCTTTTCATTTTTAATCTCTTCTACTATTTTGGAGCATTTGTTTTTTACTGTGTTTTTACTTTCTTCATTAAGTGTTTGTGTAGCAATTTGGATGTCAGCAATGTAATCTTCAATTTGGTTGGAATAATCTACACATGTCTTTAAACCTAGATTCAGCATATTCAGTTCTGTTTTTGTAAAATTTTGGTTTGATAGGTTTACCACATTGTTTAGATGATCTTTTAGGTTATGTTTGTCTTTTTGATTTATCTTTTTAAAAGTGCCTGCTTTCTGGCATAAATTTTTTAATTTATTCTTTAACTTTGCTGTTTTTGTCTTCATTTTTCTATTAAGATATGCTAATAAATTGTTTTCAAAATTTTCCCAAAATATACTTCCTAATTGAGGCCAGGGCCTTTGAAACTAGTCTCTCATAAATATATGAAAAAGTAAGTGACGAGTGTCAGTAAACCAACCACAAATAATTTTTATACAAGTGTACTGTTTCAACTCGGAGAAAACCCACCCCAGTGCCATTTTGTTTACCACAAATCTCACTTTTCAGTCACGTGGGTTCAAACCCGGGCCGCCTTGGTGACAGCCAAGCAGTCTAAACACTCAGCCATCTCGTGGCCTATCATCGATTGTATAAGCAATAAAAATGGGGCAACTTGAACAACTCCTTGGCTAACCATTTGGAAGTATGATTCTAATTTTTCTGCAACACCAGCACTATTTCTATGGCAAAAACTATTTGTAGTTTGTTTATTGATACTCGTCACTTACTTTTTTATATTAATGAGAGACTAGTTTCAAAGGCAATCGCCTCCATTTTCAATCTCTTTCCAACTGGCATCTGTTGTTGTCTGCTCTCTCTCTGGTGGTGGAACTATGAACTTTTTTGTCAAATTATCTACTGGTGGGATTTCAAAGTACATTACGCGATCCTTATTTTGCCATATGAATATGTTCTCCCATGTTGTCAATTTATTTTGGTTTACCACTCCTTTTAATAATTTTGGATTTGGATCATTGTCATGATTTTCATTCCAGAAATGAAATGCTACTGCTGACTTGTATCTTGTCTTCTTGTTTCAATCTGATGTTTCTAAAGTGCTCTTTGACTCTGGTTTTTAGATTTCTTTTAGTTTGACCTGTGTAGCATTTTTCACAATTCTTGCAACTTATCTGGTATATTCCGGATCTATTAACTGATGGGATTTCATCACACACAGACTAGTCAGCATACCCATGGAAAAAGAAGAATTGCCTTTGAAACTAGTCTCTCATTAATATAAACAAGTAAGTGACGAGTATTAATAAACCAACTACAAATAGTTTCTGAGATTAATTTTGACGTCACTGTTACTAAATTCCTCCAAACACATATGAGCATTATTGTTTCAAAAAATATAAATGCTGGGGAGTGGAAGAATACCTAATTTTTTAAATAGAGGTTTGCAGAATAATTTTGGGCTAACGCCTTCCATGATTTTGATAATATTTTTCTGTATTATAAAGGCTGCCTAGCTCTCAGTAGAATCACCCTAGAAGATGCCATATAATATAGAGTGGACTTGCGCAAGGTATGCTGCCTTAGCAGTTTCTTTTCTTGTGCAGCTGGTTAGTATTCGCATCTTGTAGCATACTAAACTGAGTTTCTTGTTTATTTTATTAATGCGAGCATCCCATTTTAAATTACTTTGTACCTAGTTGTCAAGAAATTTTATAGATTTCACTTTTTTTAGTGTATCTGGTGGGCAAAATAATTTTTGTTATTGTTTGTGTGTATATATACATTTCTACTGTTTTATCCATATTTATAATAAGGTTATATAGATGTGAAATAATTTACGATTCCCTCTGTTGTGAGATGAATGGAAGTTAGGAAAGTTTCGCTTTGTGTTGCTCTGATCAGAACGTTTATAATTCGACGGGCCCTAAAACACCACACACTCACTCATCAGCATCTAATATAGTTTTCATAAATGGGTCATTTAATTGGAAGTCATTTATAAGAAGAAGAAATAAAACAGGATACAATATGGAACCTTGTGGGACTCCATAGCTGACTTCAAGTGGACTGGAATGATAATAACTATTTCCGATTTTCCTTTGTTTTATTTGCACTATTTGCATATGGTTGCAGAGGTATGATTTTATTCATTCATTGGGTAGCCCTGTGATACCTAGTCTCTCAAGTTTAATTAACATTTTCTATGGTCTATAGTATCAAATGCTTTTGTTAAATCTAAGGAAATGGCTGACACATGCTGCTTTTGATCAATGGCTTTAAGTGATTCTGTTATAAAGGAGAAGATTCCTGTTTCAGTGACCGTTTTTTTCTAGTCATGCTGAAATTCAGACAGTAGTTGGTGTTTTTCCAGAAAGTTTAATTGCTTAAAAAGCAGTTTTTCTAATATTGTGGGGAAGACAGACAGTAGCACTATAGGTCGATAACTAGATATATTCTCTTTTTCTTTTATTTTGTATAATGGTCTGATTGATAATGACTGTTTTTAGGCATTCTGGAAAGGTACCTCTGCTTAAGAACTCATTATATAAATAGGTTATTCAATTCACAACTATGTGCGCACAGTTTTTGATGAAGTGTGGTGTTCCTTCAATACCAGCAGTGTGTTTTGGCCTCAGTTCCCTTATGATCTGTAAAATTTCTCCATCATTTGTGAAGGTAAACTATATTGATTCCTGAGTTTTCACTGTAGATGGGGAATTGTGTACTGTAGTGTGGTTTATAAGGTTTTCAGTTATATTACTAAAAATGCATTATTATTAGTGTTGTAAATAGATCAAAATTTTTAATCAATTAACCATGTTACTTTAATCAATTAACCGATAGATTAATTGAGATATTATCTGCTCGAAAAAGGTGTAAGTTTATATAAAGTACTTTAATACTCTATTTGATTATTTATGAAACTTTTAAGTATTTAGATTCAAAATTTGTGTTTGCATCAAGAGCACATGCTTTATACATGTATTGAATTAGATCTACAGTATTTTTGTAAGTAATTTTGTAGTAACGTATTATATCAATATCTACTATGATTTGTGAGACTGAGGTACAAATAATAGTTTACTTGAAGACTCCCTAGTCACTGTTGTTTCATTCATGAATTTAAACATGTAAGTGCATTCACATGCTTTGAATTGAGTGCTGCTCTTCGTTTGGTGACAATATTTACTGCATCACCAAACACACGTTCATAGGGAACCGATGTAACTGGTACATAAAGTAGTTTCTTCGCTATTAATGAAAGAATGGGCAACTGAATAGAATGTGTCTTCCACCACTGAAGAGGATTTGTGAAGTGGTCATCCAGTTCACCCAAAGCCTTGTAGACGTCAATAGCAAGTCGTGTTAATGGTGTGGGTTCCTCGACATCGTCATTGTCATTAAAAATCAGTTTTCTCTTCTTCATATTTACTTCAGTCGTAGTTTTCACGCTAGCCACAGATTTTTCTGAGAATCTTTGCCATACTAATTCTCTTGTGCCACTTGGAAAACATTTCAGGGATTTGAATCTCGGATCGAGAGCTGTAACTTCTTTGTACATTTTCTAATTTAGGCAAGTTATTAAGTCATTTTGTTAAATCTTCGACAAGAGTAGTTTTGAGGTAGCACAACACTTGCTGTGACATATTTACTTCCTCCAAGAAAATCACAAATATAATATCCAGGCAAGTTTTCAGACATTCAAACATTCTTTATGTCATTTCCCATCCAATTTCAGTTAGTGGAATATTTAAAGGTTGGATATCTAATATATCAATAACTGCTCTCTTAGCTTTGAGGAGACTTTCAAACATAATACAAGTACTGTTCTATTGGGTTACTACTTCTTGTTTTAATTTTATCTTTGGAATATTAAGATCGTTCAACTTTTTAGACAATTCATTTTCTAGGTACGGATTATGTTTCAAGTGGCCCACTACTTTTCTGCATTTACTAAGGAGGATATCTATAGAAGCACTTTTAATCGTTTTATTGAGACTTAATTGTGAAGTATGAGCAGAGCACCTAACATAGTCATATTTTGATTTCTGAATACCAAGTTCAATATTCCTAGCATTATCTGTACAATTTGCAATGACTTTATTTTGCAAGTTCCAATCATTTACAACCTGTTCGAACTCATTAATACAAGTAATTGTGCTGTGCTTTTCAGTTACGTTTTTCACTTGCAACATTGCACTGCAGAACTCCCAGTTAGAATCAATCCAGTGAGCAGTAACTCCTAACTTTGATTTGCACTGAAGTCCAGAAATCCCCTGTTAAGCTAACATATTCTGCATACCTTAATATGTCCAATAGCGTAGATCTTTCAATATCGTACCTATAACTTGTCTATTCGTCTACTTATACATATTTTGATGCAAGATTATACGAACTGTTTCCAATGGCTTCTCTTAAAACTTCTTTTAGCCCTTCATCTGAAACAGTATTGATAGGTCAACTATCCTTTACTATCCATTTAGTGATTTTATATGTTAATTCAGCTTTCTTGATGGAAGAAATCGGTTTGCCTATGAAATTATTTAGATTGGACTGCGATGCCTGAGGAACAGTTGGAGATGATTCATTATCACTTTGAAATGGATGGGTTTCAAATGATAATTCAAACTACTAGCACTACCACAATAACTAAATGATTTCCCACGAATTTTTCAAAATACCTTTTTTCTATACTAGTTGAAGTATATTTTTTCTGTCAGACACTTTACCAGATCCATTTAGCTTAAAGCCAAAATGTACATCCAGTTTTCCTTGCAAATTTTCGTATGCCATAAATTGAATTCCACTCAGCACAAAATGATTTTCCTTATTTTAACTTTTTTAACACAAAACTTTCACTCACTGTCATGAACTCAAACTCTGAACAGAGTATACATACACTGGACTTGCTGTGTATATGCAATAAGCTGAGGTAAACATTTCTGTGTTGCAAATTTTTCCCGATATGCTTTCTCGCTTTGCCATGTAGTATACGATATGTTGTCACACAGAAGCTGTAAGGAAAGAAATCTCTGTGTCAGCATCTGTTTGTAGTTGTGTACCTCTTAGAATATTTTACAACAGAAGTGGTATTTAGACTCTCGGGGTTCAGAGAGATTTCTTTTAGCTATCAAGAGTTATATTATCTCAAAGTTCAAAGAATATTACATGTCTAATGAAAGCTTGATGCGTTGGAAAGGCTTTTAGGTTGGAAGCTATACAACAGAACAAAGAGCACCAAATTTGTCTCAAAGAGTTGATTAATATTTATTGTAATTGATCAATTTTAATCCACTTGATTATTCAAAATTAATCGATTAATCGTTTCGGTTAATCAATTAAATCATACAGCACTAATTATTATGTATTAAAATTGCATGCTACTTCATTTGGATCCACCACTATTTTAGAATTTATGGACAAGTTAATATTGTTCTCTGTAGTTGAATTTACCACTGTTTCTCCTTAAATATATTCCACATTAGTTTAGTTTTATTGCAAGATTTATTTATGCATCTATCATTTGCTTGCATTTTTGCTTCTCTTATTACTTTAGTTAAAATAGATTTTGGTGAGAAGAAAGAATTTTGATAAATTATGTAAATGAGTTAAGTTTAGTTTTTTTTTTTTAGGTTTTAAGTGGAAAGGCTAAATTTAAATAATTCTGTAATATACGAAGGAATGATTCAAATTTTTTGGACATACTACTGAGATTATAGATTCCTCCCATGTTTCGTTGCTGAATAACTATGTGAAGTACTAAATATTTTGATCACTAAAAGTTCTTTTCTTCGTAAGTTCTGGTGATATGAAATATCTGTTTGCTATAGGAAGGTTTAATAATTGTGCTTGATGGTCTCTAAACCCATTTTAAAGGCTTCACTCGCACATGGGCTAGTATCTTTGTTTAAAAATATTTGATCAGGACATTTTTGTGATCTGAGTTGGAGAGTGAATTGTTGGTTGCAGATTTTAAGATGGAGATTTAATAGTTCTGATGTGGCAGTTGATTTGCTTCAAAATTCAATATTAAAGTTACCACAAAGTATTATGGTTTTATCCTGTTGTTTAGTACTATTAAGGGCTATTTCAAGTGTACTAAGGAATACATGGACATAACTGTTCTGTATATGCATATTATAGTTGTTTTAAAGTCTGGAAGATATACACCTGTCCTGTCCTTTTTCTAAGTGGTTTAAACCTGTTTTAGTTTTGAAAACAATCCCATCTCTTGCAAGTATGCACGTACCCCCACCTTTTTTTACTTCCCTATAAGACCAACCTGTGAAATCTGTGAAGTTTTAAAGCATAAATATTCCCTTGGAGCTAGTGTTCACTAAAACAGTGACTTGCTGTAGATGTGTTGGTAGTAGATACTCAATATCATCAATTTTGTTACTAAATGATTGATCATTATGATGCAAAACTGTTAAACATTTGTTTGGCAATCTAAATAACCACTTACCTTTACATGCGAACTCTGGTCCATGGTGGCTTGTCCTTTTGTGTTGGTAGTAGTAGTATTATTTTTTCTGTTTGATCAGGTACATCTGATATAGAACACGTCAAATATCATATACAAAATACCTACAGTTACTAATACAATATACAATTATTTACAATCTTTTAAGATATTCATTTAAACTATAAAAACAATTCTGTAATAAAAATTGCTTTGTTTTTTTCTTAAACTGATTTATCTTTCCTTCTAACTTTAAATCATTAGGCAGTGCATTAAGCGTTTTTATAGTTCATGAACTATTCTCCAATAGCTTTTTACTAGCTGATAGTGTATACATATTTTTTTTTTTTAAATTTGGTATTACAATTATGTATTTGTTCATTTTTCTTTTTACAAATAATAATAGTTCAATATATAAATACAGGCTGATGGTAAAATCTTTTGTTGTTTTAAAAGTGTTCAGTACGAACCTCTTCTCTTTATTCCTGTCAATGCTGTAATAATTCTTTTTTGAATTACAAATATTTATTTTGCTGGTGATGAATTTCCACAGAATATAATACCATAAGTAATAATGAATGTACATTTGCAAAATATGCTGTTCTGATAGACTCATTGTCAGTATATTCAGTGAGAGTTCTTATCACATATACAGGATGTTTCAGAATTACTTTTACAAACTTGAGGTATGGGTTCCTCACACCAAAAGAAGGAAAAAAGTTCATATGTACATATACAACAGTCCTGCACTGCGGCGCAGTGGCCTAAGGTATCATGCTTTGGTTCCCTGCCATGGAATGCGGCCCAGGTTTGATCCCACCCTTGGGAGTGTAGATTTTAAGGCCCGGGTATAGAACTGGTGCCCACTCAACATCGTGAGGAAATTGAGGAGCTTACGGTAGGTAAAGTGGCCCTGGTCAAGAAAGCCACTTTCCGGCTGGGGGTGCCAAGATGCTGACCATATCTGCTCCCTGTATTGGTTGGATGATCGTCCATCTCTACTTTGCATATGTGGGTGTGAGGCCTGCAGTCGGGTTGGCAGGCCTTGGCCCTATATGGGCTGTCGCGCCATGGATTATGCTATGTTATCATCTGCAAACAAGATGTTCATGTTAGTCATGTGTGAGCTTACGTCATTTACATATATGATAAATAAAAGAGGGCCTAATACAGAACCTTGAGGCACCCCATATTTTATTGTTTCTACCACTGAGTAATAATAATTTATAGTTGGACCTAGATCCTTTACATATGTGATTTTGGTTACTTCTTTCCTATTTTTTAGATACGAGCTACTCCATTGTTTTGCTATTCCACGAATCCCATAGTTTGATAGTTTACTAAGTAAAGTCAAAAGCTTTTGTTAAATCTAAAAATATGCAGAGCACTTTTTCTTTCTGGTCAACTAATTTCATGGCAATGTTTAAAAAATTAAAAATTGCTGTTTCGAATGACTTACTCTTTCTAAATCCAAGCTGTGAATCCTATATGGTTTTGTTTTTATTTACAAATTATATTAACCTATTGTAAATGATCCTTTTTATAATTTTGGAGAAGATAGAAGACACTTAAATAGGTCTGTAATTTAAGTTTGATTTTTGAGTCACTATGTTTACACTCAAACTTCACTTGTTGTTGTATAATTGAAACGTTTTCAATATTATTCGATCTCATCCTCAGCTGTTTGGTGACTAGATGAACCTTCCTCTTCTTCCACTACTACGGAGCTCCGATCACTCTGCCATCTGGTGTTAGGGGCACTAAGTTTTAATACTTCATTTAATGCCGGGAAGTGGAAGAAGAGGAAGAGGAAGGTTCATCTAGTCACCAAGCAGCTGAGGATGAGATCGAATGATCTTGAAAACGTTTCAATTATACAACAAGAAGTAAGTGAAGTTTGAGTGTAAACATAGTGACTCATAAATCAAACTTAAATATGAAGAATACTTCACTGTTAATAATGCTTCTGCTTTTAATATTTTAGGTCTGTAATTTTCTGTGTTTTCTTTATATCATTTTTTTGTGGATAGGAATTACTTCTGATATTTTTAAAATATCAGGAAAGACTCCTGTAGTTATTAATGCATTACATATATGTGTTAAAGGTTTTATTATTAATGAAGCAACCTTTTTTAATATTTCTGGGATACCATTTAACCGGCTTAATTTATTTATGATAGACATTACTTCAGCTTCATTTGTTTTCTGCAATAAATATGGACTTTATACAAGAGCTGGATTGTGTTCAGGACTTTTTGATATTAATTTATCTGCTATGTTTCCAAAATGTGTATTAAAGATATAAGCTACTTGTAATGGGTTTGAGACACTCTTTGATTCATGTGTTAATTTAATATTTGATAGACTCTTGCAAGTTTTACTCATTTCTTTTTGTATTACATTCCACATTGCCTTAGTTTTATTACTAGCATTACCTGTGCACTCGGAATAGCTTGTGCTTTTTGCTTCTTTTATTACTTTACTTAATATTTTGTCATAGCACTTTATATGTATAAGACAGAAATTCCTGAGAGCATGTGCTTGTATTTTGTACTTCATGCAGCCATCATTTCTTTTAGCATGATACTAGTATACTTTTGTAATCCAGCTTTTGCTATGGACACACAATTTCAAAACAGTGTAGGATGATGTGTTGGCTGTGAAACTTACTATCAACATTTTCTATATTGTAAACATCAATAAAAACTAAATACAGTTTATATTTATATTTTCATCATTATATTGCTGTTTACAGATAGTTCTAATTACCTTTTCAATATTTTTATTTTAATTATATGTGAATTATGATCTTTAAAACTTGTGTATACTTGTGTGTATAACATAAGTATAGCTATTATTTTTATTAGTTCTAATTTGATCAATAACCTTTTGTTGTTTGCATAATTCTGGTCGGTGTATTTACCAATGTATGTAAGTTGAAGGTTTCAGCAGTACTTATATCTTTTTTCTCTTTTGAATTTTTTAAGAAGTCTATGTTGAAGTCTCCACAAATCATTAACAATACAGTTATTTTTACACACATTGTTTAACATGTATTCTACGTTTATTATAAACTTTTGCATACTACCCGATGGTGATCTGTACAGTGCAACCACAGTTATGTTAAGCTTTTCAAGCGTTGTTGCTACTTCAAAGTTTTCCTTTTCGCCTACATTTGTGCATGCAACAAATTTTTTTATATTCAACTCTGTTTCTTACAAAAATACAAAACCTGCTGTTTTATTTCTTACTCTACAAACTTTCTCTGCTAGGGTAAAACTTGAAATAGCTACTTGCTCATTCACTGATTTCCTCCAGTGTTCACTTAACATTATAACATTTATGTAATTCAATTCACTTTCCTTTTAATAAAAATTTTAAATAGATGAGTTTATTACTAAGTGACCGCACATGTTGGTGATAAATGCTACAGCTGTTTCTATTTTTATGTATCACTATTTCATCTCCTACCTGATTCCTTAGTTTCCTGAAGAATATCAATAACCTTACCTACCATTTTACTAATCACCTATTTAAATGCAGGCTGTCACTGCCTAAACAACCAGTATCGTAGAATTTATTTGCATATATACACTTCATTTTGTTCATTACATAGAGAACTTATTGCATTGTTCACTTTGTCAATGTAAGAGTTACTGACCAATCTGCTATGTAGTATGCCATTATAGTATAGTAGGTGGCATTACTTTTGATGCAGGAAACTTTGATTTTACCTTACAAATGAGATTTCTAATATCATTTTTAAGCACTTCTGAAATCACATTTCTTACTGAATTTTTTCGCACATGTAACATCGCTTCATATTCTATTTAACTTTCATCCTTAATATCGTCAAATTTTCCATATATAATAAGATCACTCCTGGTCCATGCTAATACCTCTTCTAACCTCAACTCTTGCTCTTGATTCTTGCACATTCTTGACAGTAAAATCCCCAATGAGCAGCAGGTTCTTCTTTCCCAACTGTTTCAGTCACTTTCCCCACTTATACCATAGCTGATTATAACCTTTAAATTACCTCAAAAATTATGTATGAATTTCCAAGGAATTAACAATAAGATGTGGTATTTGACAGGAAAATTTGAATAGCAACACTATTTTGACAGTTAATGCTTTCTTTTATTATTCTATCTTATTAGCAGAACATTAATTTCCATTTACTTAAATAACATGAATAATTCATTTGAATCAATTACTCAGAATCTATAGCACAACACTAGTTACAACACTGTAGCTATAACTCAAAACACTTAAAAGTGATGCAACATGGCTAATTCAGTTAATTACAAAGAAACTTTAATAAAACATCCTGTGTAACGCTACATATATTTCAAATCATTTAAATGACATGAATAACATGAGTAACCTTTTTCATTTGAAACAAAGACACTTTAACATTGAACTGCAACTATTGCACAAAGTGATGTAGAGAACAGAAATGATAAACTTGAATATTTTACAAATGAGCTTTAACATAATATTCTGTAATAACACTGTAGGTATTGCTGAGGCATTTAAAGTCATGAAAAACATGAGTAATTCAATGTATTACAAAGAAAGTTTAGCATGTAATTATAACACTGTAGCTATTTACTAAGCATAATACATTTTTCAATATTAATGAGATTAGTTGCCCCAGGCATTACCCAGCATTTGTCTAAGATTGAGGAAAAGCCTTTTGGAAAGAACCGTAAACAGGTAATGAAATACACAAGCAAAATTAGAAAAAACAATAAAATATAATCAGAGTATTACACCATAGCATACTACTAAGCAATTTGAGAGGAATGACTGCTTTTAGGCAAAAAGTTAGTTTAAAGTACTAGTCATTCAGATATTGCACACATACTTTAAAAATATAAATTATAATAATACATTATACTTCACATAATGGTTGGAGTTTATAAAAGAGAATGTTAAGTGAAGTATTGGAAGAAATAACTTTAATTAGGTGGTCTAACACATTCTGGTCTGGACTTTTTCTGACAGTTTTGCCCTCCTGACTGGGTGTCATAAAAGTGTTTTAAAAAATTGTAGCTCCTGAACTGTTTGAAATAATTCTATGCTCCTTTTTAATGAAATTTAAACTAAATAATGAATGTAAACTCAATATTTTCAGAGGACACATACAAATTAAAAAAAAAATAAAAATGAGGCAATGATTTTATAAAAATAAACTCATACGAGCAACCTTATAAGAACAAATAAAAATTTAAGCTCTTTTTCTTTTCTCTAGGAGAAAAATAATAATATTTTAAACTAAAGTAAGTTGTAATGAAGGATTGAAGTAAGGAAATAGAACAGAAGTTAATGATAAAATAGTGTTTTGCAAATTCCAAAATGTCTTCCAGTCAGTCGTTCAGAAGATGTAGAAGTGTTTACAGCAACTTGTTTCTCGCCTGCTGTCAGAACCAACTTTCCCCTGCGGTGCACATATATTTGTCCAGAGAAACTGATGTACGAGAGCAGCTTGAGTTTTTGAATATTATGTAACTGTTTACCACTCCTCTAATAAAAGGATGAAAAAGCAATTTCTTTCACCATATCATAATTTTCTTTTTGAAAGGGTAGTACATAACAAGTTGATCATGTCTATCCATGCTGTAATTACACTGTAATCAAGAATGCAATCAGGCTTGATTTTTTTTTTTTTTTTTTAGTTCCACTTTTTGCTTTGATGTAACTTCAGACACTGCAGCCCAATACTTTGAAGTCAGTACAACAATATCCCTAGTGTCCTTCCACTTGCATGTCATCATATGTGGTTGATGGCGAAATGTCCTGTCACCCTTCTTCAAACCTGCTTTGGTCAACCTTTGGACTAGTCTAGAACTGAACCATATACACTGTATGGCTTTTTGAGAAATATGGTGAGAGTAAGCATTCAGAGACACAATTGCAAAATCATCACTTTTGCCAGTATACACTTCCATGTTCAAAACATATCCACTGTTTGCTTCACATACAAAATACAGTTTCTTACCATATTTTTCTGGTTTGTTTTTCATGTACATATGAAAATATATATGATCACGAAAAGCACAGATTCCTTCAACAGTCAGATTTTCACTTGGAGCTAGTGAATCCCTAAATCTCCCCATAAGAAAGTCAAAATATGGCCTAATTTTATGCAATGCATCATGGTTGGGCTGGCCAAAAGGAATGTTTGTTTCATTGTTTACATGAAGCATTGCTAAAGTGAACTTGAATCTGTCACGGGACGCAAATGTTGAATGCAAAATAGGTGTTGTGGACTAATAATCAAATGGAGGATTTTTTCACTAAGCACATGTGGATCAGAACAGAAGCAAAAAATGCATTGTGACAATATAACTGGTTTCTAATGTGTCCACAAGCTGTGCTTCTTTATTTGACTTGTACTCCATAGCTTTGAAATACAATCTGTGGCCTATCTGGTCTCTTGTTTTATTTGTTTGACCATATCTTTACTGAAATTATTTTCAAAAACAGTCAAATTCATTAGATGTGGCATCATCTGGAGCAGTGATAGTTGAAATTTCTCCAAATTCTGCAGCAACAGGAACATCATCCAGCCTAAATCAGCATCTGAAGGCTTTATATTTGTTCTACATCTGCTGATATATTGTAGTTGTGCCATATGCATTGCATTATTAGAATGTCCTAAAAGAAAAAACACAGAAAATAATTTCGGATTCTACCTCTGTGAATAGAAATGACGAAATTTACTACACGTTTTCTTGAATGGAAAATAATCACATAAGAAAACGCTAAAAAACACTACATTTACGCTGTACTAGTAATAACCCCACATTATCAATTAATTACTATGTAGAAAATTGAGTAAAATACTGTCACCGATCGCATTATTTCATTGGACTTGCGACAAGCCAGTGCTGATCACGCGTGGGCAGGAAAGAAAGAGACAGATAGTGGCGCAAGCCGCAACCAGCACATGGGTGAGTGCTGAGCACTTGCGGAAAGAGAGAAAGAGACAGATAGTTTTATCTTTCTCTCGCTGTGCCACAAAAGGCCTTGACACGTTGGCGGCTTTCTAGAACAGTGTTTGGAGGTATAAAAGCCTGCAGTGTGGGTTTGCTAGTGAGTTGTTAATTGAGCGTGCACCTGTGTAGACATTTGAAGTGTACTGCATGTTTAAAGTCTAATAAATTTTTTCTTCAAGATGAAGACTCTATCGAGATAAGACACTTGGACAACGTCCCCAAATTTCAATTCCCTATGACAAGTTTGGAAGAATAATGTCATAATCATTTAATAAATTAAAATCACCTATTGGCTTAAAATGCCTCATTATAAAAATAGATTTACTAATTTTATTACATATATGATCAATATTCGTAGACCAGCACAAATTATTGGCAATATGTATACCCAGAAATTGATGAACACTTATATATTCTATAATAGAATTATTTATCTGAAGATTATTATTACCGTATGAATTAACCAAACTGAAACACATTGTTGTTGTTTTCTGCATGTTACATTTAAGGTTATTTAATTCAAAATAGCCAATTAAATTATCCCCTAGATAGCTCATACCATTAAGCAATTTATCCTCATTTTTAGAAGCTATAATGGCAGTAGTATCATCAGTGTATGATATAATTTTTGCAGTATCCATATTTGGCATGTCATTTATATATAAAATAAAAAGAATTGTACCTAATAAACTTCCCTGTGGTACCCCATATCTAATAACTGTACTAGTGGAATTATACTTATCAATATGATAATTGTTATTATATTGTACCTGCATATATTGAGTCCTATCTTTCAAATATGATATAAATAAGTTAAGGGGCAATCCAGGTATGTCATAATTATCCAATTTTTGCAATAGAATTTTATGGTCCACACAGTCAAAAGCCTTAGATAAATAAAAAAATAAGGCACCTACCTTTTTATTACTTTCTAATTTTGAAGAAACCTCATGTATAAACTGTGCAGTAGCAGTAATAGTAGACAATCCTTTTGAAAATCCTGTAAAATATTACTTGTCTTTAAAAATGATAAGTCTATTTAAAATTACCCTCTCAAATACTTTGGCAAGTACTGATGTCAATGTTATCAGTTCTATAATTATTAATATTCTTTTCATCACCATTTTTATACAAGGGGTGTACAATGTTCACTTTAAGACAATGTGGAAAATTACCTGCTTCTATAGAAAGATTAATTAAATAAGATAAAGGCTTTGAAACAGCATATTTACAATGTTTTAAAATTACAGGACTTATTTCATCCCAACCACGAGATGATTTACTTTTAAAATAATAAAATATATCAATTATCTCCTTATCTGATGTTGTATTTAGGAAAAGAGAAGATCTAACATTTATATGTTTATCACAGTTAATAGAAGATCTATATAGTGAAGAAGATGATCCAACATCAAGAAAAAAATCATTAAAAGCCTCACTTATATATACTGGATCATCAACTATATCATCTACTTTGATTTTGATGTTTTTATAGGTTTCCTTATGTTGTCTACTTTTTTTTATAAATCTCAAAGTAATTTTAGATACATTACTGAATTTAGTAATACTACTTTTTTTTATTAAAAAAAATCTGCCTTCCAATTATTAAGAGAATCAAAATATTTTCTCCTGGCATTTTAAAATTTCTTTATAATAATAAAAACCAGCATTTTTTTTGTAGATATAATTCCTTCATTTCTAATTTTAGTTTCCTTAACTCCAAAGGGAGTTTAATTGGCTTTTTATTCTTATTTATAAGTTTAGTACAGATCATTGGACAACAAAAATCAAAATAGGAATAAAATTTTGTATAAAACTCATTCCATTTGTCATTAACACTAGAATGTTGATATACACTATTCCAAGACTCCTCATTTAATAAACTCACCAACAAATGCAAACATTGATCTTTTAACGGCCTATGTTTAGTCAGTTGGACATGTCTTTTATATCCACTAAATTTAAAGTCAATAAACTGTGCAAAATGGTCTGAAATATAATTAATTACACATGTATTTAGAACTTGACCATGCATGTTAGTAAATAATATGATCAATAGTAGTACTAGAAGTATCTGTAACCCTTGTTGGGTTATGAACCAGCTCCACAAGCTTAAATGATCTTAAAACTACCTCTAATCTTTTGTAGCAGGAGTTGTAGCTATCCATATTTACATTGAAATCCCCAGTAAGAATTATTTTTGATTTTGTAGTCCAGAATTTATCTAATAAACAATCTAAAATGCGTAGAAACTCAGACAGGCAGGCACTAGGGGATCTATATAATACAAATGTACAAATAGTATCATTTTCTGTTATCACCTTTATACCTGCTACTTCAATGACTTTTTCCAAGCAAAAACTTTCTAAATTTAACTGAACTGCTTCCAGATTATTCTGTACATAAATTACCATGCCTCCACTTTTAGATGAAGGTCTCACATATATACTAATTTGTAGACACAAATATTTACTAATTCTGATTCAATGTCCTTCATTCCATGTTCCATTAGAAAGCAACCTGTGGTTTAATTTCATTAATTAGATACTCAAATGTGACATGCTTATTATTGAAATATTGAATATTTAAATGAAAAAGCCTAAAACTATGATTTAAATTACAATTGGAAGGCAGGATGCATTGAGCTTCATCAGAATTAAAATTGCCTATTTTACAATCACTATTTACCCCTATACTATCTGGAAAATTATCTGCCACATTATTCAGTTTTCCGATTGCATCGATCTTATGACATCACACATTAAATTTCCAAATTTAAAAGATTCTCTTATATGTAAATGCACACCATCCGTTGAAAAATCATTTTCATACAGCCAAAAATGTCCATCAATAAACAATACGACTTGGCTGCACGAAAACAGATCAGTTCCTTATTAATTCGCCATACCTTTCTTATCATAGCATCAGGTCTTCTGATCACTGATCACTATTTTGACGTTTGGTACCTCAACTTTTATAGAATTTATTAGGTCTTTCATTTCACACAAAATTTCTTCCGCAGACACACCCAACTTCATGTTGTTTGAACCCACATGCACTACCACTATGTCAGGTTTTGTGACCTTTAAATTTAGCACTTCCAGTTTAGATCAAAGCTCCTTTAATTTTATTCCTTGGAAGCATCTTACCTCATGACCTTCACTTTAACATGTCTGACCTGAGAACCTTAGTAAGGAATCACCAATTACTAGAACCTTGGATTCCTTTTTGTCTTCACTTATAGTACATTCATGATTTCCACGTGACTTATTGTCCACCGAACCATGCTCCTTAAAAACACCAAACCTATTTTTAACATTTTTCTTCAAATTTGTTTTTTGAATATATTTTATGATTGCTAGGCACAAAGGAGGTGTGTTGCTTATTCTGATTATAAACCACTTCAGCAAAACCCTCAGTATTAGATAACTTAGTTTATAGATCATCATTTACTTGTTTTAACTGAGTATTTGCTTTTTGCAACTTGTAATTTCATTTTTTAAAACACTAATATCTTCCTGATCTTCATTGATGGATTTTGTTAGGATTCTTAATGCATTGAGTTCACTTCTTAGTTTAACATTTTCCTTTTGCGCATCACTTAGATCCTTATTTAACAGGTCTATTACCACATTGATTGAAACACCTTATTGCATTGATCCTTAACCCTACTTCCATTTCATCATATTTCTCACATTTACTATCCATTTTCTGCTGCATGACTCTACCTGCTGACGCCTGCTGTACTATCACCTCCTCGCTCAAACCTAACACTGCATAGAATAATTTCCAAATGTTTTAGTACTATGTTTTAACTCCATGTTTTAACCTATGTCTAGAACTGTTCATATAGTCTTGTTCCAGAAAATGATACATTTAATGAAGCACAAACTTCATTGGAAACTTTGCAGGTATCTTTCCATTGCTATAGCACTGCTGGCTCCCAAGGAAATGTATAGAAGTGTACTTAGGAATATGTGCTTTGTAATCCTATGGGCTAAAAATAGCCCCTACAACACTGGAAATTTGCAGGAATACTTCAACAGTAACTTGGCACTGTACATATTCTGTTAAGAGTAAACAAACAAACTTGTTGAAATATCCTAAAGATAATTTTAAACAAGAGAGATCCCCAATAATAAATTAATGAATGATAATGTAGCTTGGCAGAAAGTAATTTCACTGAAATGCATGCTTTCTTCAAGATATTGATAATACCAATATTAAGGACAGTGGGACAAGGGAATAGCTAAAAAAATTGATTTTTTGTTTTGGTTCTTATAAAAAATCTACAAGATTTTACGAATCCAATGATATATTGCACTATAGGTGTAAAATACTAAAGAAATTAAAGCTTGTATCAGATGAGAATGGTATGGAATATGGCAAGATTTTGCTGGTAGTATTCTAAACTATCTGCTGTAAAATATTCTCATGGGCACCTTAGAAAGTCCATATTGCTGGAAGAGTTTCTCCTTCTGCAGGTTCAATGTTGTTATGACTACAACATACTGCATATTAGTATGGCATTCATATATTCCAAATACAGCAACAAGCTATTCCAATTGCAATAAAGATTTGATGCAAGTGATGGAACATAACTGTAATCTCCAACTATCAATGAAGTTCAATATAGTGAATGATTCACCTCTTGATTGTTGTATCTGAAAATAAAATCAAAGTATTGTAATGCCAGTTAGCTTTTATTTTTCCATGAATGGTTTTCACAGCAATGCATTGAATAATGTGCTATAGCATCTTAAAGTGAAATTATTGACAATAGCCCTCCAAAAATAATGAGGATTTTAAACACAAATATATGACTATCCTAATTTCTCTATACTTGGAGTAAGTAGCGAAGATAAATCGATTCCATCCAAATTGAAATTTCCAGATGGCTTTCTGCCAAACCATAGCATGTCAGTCTGCTACAAATTGAAAAGTTGAACCATAACGTGAATCAACCAATCGTCTTTCGCAATCCAGTACCTAGTGCTCCTCACTTAAAGTGGCACACTAAACTTTTGTATTAGGATTCATCCCTTTGTCGCTGACACTGCCTTAGGGGTTTGTTTAATGTAGTGTTTTCGTACCTCAAACAATGATTTTCATTTCTTGCATCACTTAAATCCTTATTTAGTAGTTCAATTATTTTATGCAATGAAGATAACATTCTCTAATTTCCTTTCATGGAAGTGTAGAAAACAGTGTTGTAATAAGCTATATTTAAGGGTGAGTTGATTAATGACACTAAACAACACTTACTTTTAAATTTCCCGGCACATGTTTCAGAGGCTACTTTCCTCCATTGTTGCTGAAAAAATCTTTCTGGGGGATGTTGAAATTGAATACTTTGTTTCTATTTTTTGAAATGAAAATTTGTTCCCATGTGAACAGTTCTTGTTTTCCTGTTGTGTGTTTAAGTAATTTTGGTTCTGGATTTATGTTGTGGTTTTTTTTTTTTTTTTTTTTTTTTTTTTTTTTTCAAAAATGTGTGGTAACTGCTGATTTTCCCAATTGTTTATATTTTATGTTGCTTAAGTGTTCCTTTGCTATTGTTTCTAAATTTCTTTTGGTTTTTCCTATATAAATTTGACTAAAGTCAGAGCATACAATTTGGTATATACCAGATTTTTTGTTAGATGGAATGGCATCTCTGATGTTTGAGCATATTAGGTTTTTTAAGGAGAAATGGTTGACTGATGCTAGTTGAATGTTTTGTTTTTTGAAGACTTTTTTGAATATATCAAAGGCCTATGGATGGTAAGAGAATTTTTTGAAGGTCATTTTAGTTTCTGTAGCTAAGAGGGTTGTTGTTTCCTTTAGTAGCTTCTTTTTTGCTAAGTTCACTTTTTTGTCTACTAATGATTTGGGGAAGTCATTTTTTGTGCTATTTCAATTTTTTAATGAATTTTTGAAAACAAAACAGAATGCAAAAAAGTAATTGAAAAAAAAAATAACTTGTCTTATCAAGTCACCGACAATCTTGATATCAGGAACTTCTGTCCTTATGGAGGTTAGAAGATCCATCATTTACCCCATTATTTCCTTTGCACATAAACCTGGTTTTATATTGTTAGTCCAGCATGCATCATCACTTCTGCTTTGCCCACCTCGGTAGCGTGGTGGTAGCGTGTCTGCCTCATGTTCAAGAGGTCCCGAGTTCGAATCTCGGTCAGGGTGAGTTACCTGGATAAGGCTTTTTCTGGGGTTTTCCCTTATCCTGAAAGATGAATGTCTGGTAACTCTAAAGCTCTATGGACCCCGGACTCATTTGAGCACCATTTCACATATTTCATTCATCGTCCAATATGACTTAACATTGGAGGACATAAATTTAAAAAAAAAAAAAACAACTTCTGCTTTGCTTTCTTTGAGGTTAAGCCTGCCAACTTGGTGCTGAAGTTTGCATAGTTTGATTACAGGGAAGCATCTTACATCGTATCTTTGTCTTGTACACTGCTGCCCTGAGAATTTGAACAGAGTCGCCTATTACTAGAACATTCTTTCTTCCATGAATTTTGATTACTGGGACTGAATGCATTTCCTTGTTCATTGAGTTCTCTTTTCCCCTGTTATCACTCAGCTCTTCAAATATGTCTTTTATAATCACTCCATTTGGACGTGTACCATATTATTTTGACTTGTATCTGGGTATCATCTTTTATGGTGGTTTTCCACTTGTATCCTTGATTCATAATTGCCAACTTAATTTTGAGACCTCCTAGTATTCCCTTAAATTCTGCATTCTGCATTTTCCTTTCTCAGATTCCCATTTTTGCATCTTATTGCTTGAACTTTGTCTTGTTTTTAGCATACCATTTTCACTTTGGAATCTTGTTCTTTCTTTCTGTGAATCCCATAGGTCCTTGTTCAAGAGTTCAATTATGACACGAAGTGATGCCGCCATTTTTTTCTCGCATGCACTTCCAAGCGGCATTTCGGTAATAAAACAAATTCTTGTTTGTTTCAATGGCACAGGTTTATCCCTCACATTGTATATTTTACATCAACAGTATATTTCTGTATAATACCATCTTCAGACACTACATTAGTACAGTTTTCGTAGTTTTTACTTAATTTGAGCTACCTATTTCAGATTACTACTCCACTTGCTGCCATATTGAGCTTTAGATAAGTCTAAAAATGGCTCTAACTTTGTCTTCATTATTTAATGCCTCTGTTACATAATAATTTGCTTTATTTATTGCATTTATTGTCAGTTTGTTTGGAATCAAAATTACCATTTTTATATTATGTTCAATTTTGTGAAATACTTTGTAATTACTTTAAAAATATACCATTCATTATTTTTTATATAGTTGAACATAATGTAATGAGCCAGTAAATTTCTATGCTTAGTTTGCTTCATTTTTGTTTAAATAATGGCCTTATAACTAATTTCTTTAATATATCTGGAAGCACTCTTTGAGTTAATGATGCATTTCTAATGTATGTTAGCACTTTGACAGTCTCATTTTTAAGAACTTTATAAGTTTGTTTGGAATTTCACTTAAACCTACAGATTTTTTAGGCTAAAGTTTGTCATATTCTTGTAGTGTATCTTGTTTTTTATCTCTATAATTCCCATTGACTTAATCTGACCTGTTGGTATTAATTTGTTCTTTTCTAAATATACAAGAAATGTATATGCTTAAATGCTTAATGAGGTTTTTTGTAATTGCTTATTAAGCCTACTCTTAAGCAATATGGATTATTTTCAATTTTGGTTACCTTTCAACCCATTCCCCTCATTACAATTGCTGTAGAATGCTCTTGAAACTAGTAATGAAACTTGTATGTAAGATTAAAGATGTGTATAAGTGTTTGATGTCTTCCTCTTCAACAAGAGTCACACATTACTAATTGCTCATAACACAGTGTTACCTTTATCTAAATATTGTGATTATACTATATACCGAATTAAGAGCTTCATTTCAAATTCATTTATTTTCATTGAAATAAGAATATATTTTTTATGTCTCTATTACTATTATTTAAGAAGAATATTGTAATGCTATTTTGTATTGTACCAAAGTTTAAACAGGTGCTTGTATGTTCGTAAATAAAGTGTATATATATACATAAGTTTTTAAAATACTGTTAGCCTTTTTTGTTATCCTGAACCTTTTGAGGAAGTGAATGTATAAAAGTTATGAATGAAAGAGAAATAGAATCGAATGAACATGATATAAAAGTTCATAGATAAATTAATCATTAGTGCCGAAAGACATCAAATTAGCTATTGAATGCAAGTGTTCACAATACATTTAACCAGTCTTTCTTCTAGGTGAAAAATCTGATGAGTGTACTCACATAATTTTTTCTACTCTTACAGAAACTATTCAGAAAATCTCTTTATCTTCTATTTCATGTAAAAGAAGATAAATTTTTATAGAAATGATTTTAATAACATTTTCTTATAGATGCAATAGAAGTACTAGAACACATTAGCTTTAAGGTAGTTTTAAGCAATGGTGTTTTAAGAGATGGTCACTAAGTGAAAGCTTTGACATATTCTTTGCATTTCCAGCAGATGAAAAAGGACTTTCTCTTTGAGAAACATTAACGTTTGATAATTCAAACCAATAACAAGAAATATTTGAAAATGGTTATCTCAAAAAGAGAAAGAGAGAGAGACATAATTTGCATACATTAACGAGATGTACAGTATATTAAATTATAGATGAGTCGTATCTATATTGAGAACATGTTTTGCAAACTATTGTCCACATCATCAGCTCATTTGCGACTAAAGCTTGATCCAGTGGTGTGGGTAGTTTTGGAGTTGTTGCTGCCATGTGTTGATTTTGTGATGAATTTAAATGTAGGGTTGTCTTCTGGACGGATTTCAAAGTTCATTGGTTGGTTTTGTATGCTTTTCTATGTAAATTTTCTCCTAAATGATGAGCTATCTATGTTTTTGTACGTATTTTAGTAATTTGGAGCTATCTTCAATCTCATGATTTTCAGACCAGAAATGAGCTGCTATTGCGGACTTATCAGTAGTTTTGTATCATAGATCAGTCAATCTTTAGTGCCTATTTTACACAGTCTGCAGTCTGTGAATGGTAGGTAGTACTGTTGATCCCCAGATTTTGCAACCCAGCAATCAGAGTGAGTTGACCTGGGCAGGATGTTTTCTGCCTCAGCACCTAGCCATTTAGTGCAGCTTTTTCTGGGCAGTAAAGTACTGTTGTCCTGAAGCTTGTGCCTTGAAGTAGAAACCTAACCATTTGCAGATGCAGATGCAGTAGACTGTGTGTGCAGGCACCCATCAGTGTGATCATGCCCAATGCACCTGGCTGCCCACTGTGAGACTGCCTGAGGCAGACCGCTCACAGATTAGAGGGATAGGCTGATTGGTTTTACCAGGCTCAAGACTTATTCCCTTAATCAGTCTCTCCCACTAACGTTTCTTATTTACTTTCTTTTTCTTTTTTGTCAAAGCTTGCGCTTGTTTTCATTTTAAATCTGAGGGGAAATTATAAACATCCTTCTTTCCATCTTTTTCTTTGGACGACCTCTTCCACTTCTTCCTTGGGGTATTAGATTTCCTGCTGCTCTTATTAATCTATGTCTTCCCGCTCGTTCTACATGTAGATTCCACTCCTCACTTTTGTAAATTTTACTACATTGATTATGCCACTTCTTGCCTTATTGTTTCATTTCTAACATTATCTAGTTTAGTTTTCTCTAGTATTGTTCTTAGGATATTCATCTGTTGTTCTCATTAGCTATTCAGTTTTGCTGGTTTCTGCTCTAGTTTCCATTCCATATATCATTATTAGCCTAAGTATTGTTTAATGTATTTTTATTTTACTTTCTGTGTTAAAATATGTTTTTCCAGATTGTCATGTAGGCATCCAGATATTCTAGAACTTTTTGTACTTGGTTTCTAACTTCCTTTATCGCATGTTATTTCTATTCCTAATCTGGAAAATACTGTCTGCAAAAGGAGAAAATAATTTAAGAAATATAGGTGATTATTTGGGAAAAGGCAGAGAGAAATGGTTAAGAATGATTAACTAACAATTAAGGTTAGAGAAATGGGAACTAGGGATGAAAGAGAACAGAAGGTCATCAATACATGGATAACCAGGGGTGTGTGTATTGAAACCAAAATTAGGGCAAGCAGGTAGGAAGGGTATATTGGATGTGAACAAGATCTTTGTCATTATGTGCTAGGAATGTATAAATGGTAATGCATTAATGAATGTAAGTACAAAGAAAGATGAGAAATAAGTAATGTGTTCTATTTCTATTCCTAAGTACATAGAACTCATTACTTGTTCAATCATTCTTCCTTTTATTTCTAATATACATCTTATGGGTTCTTTTGAGATACACATACTTTTTCAGTAGATACTTTCATTTTATAATTCTCAACATTATTTACAGAATGATGAAGCAAATGCAGATCATCATCAATACTTGCCACGTGTACTACAGCTCAGCATAAGCTATTATATTAAAGTTTTGATACTCTATCAAATAACTTAGATGTTTCACACTGTAATTTTATCCATTACTAAGCTAAATAATAGAGGTCTTAGGGAATCCCCTTGACTGATCCATTTTTGACACTTTATCTCATCTGTCATTTGTTCTATTCAAATTTTAGATATCATGTATGTTCATTTCTTTTATTATTTTAATGAACAGTTCAGAAATTTCTTTTTCTCGTAGAATTCTTATTACTTATTATGTCATTCTAATTCAATTGAAGGCTTCAATTAAATCCACAAAAACAAAAGCAAATTGGTACTGTGTATTCAATCGCTTTTTTGACTATCAGCGTTGAGGGCTGATCAACAAAGACTGAGACTGATTATTTTTTCACAGATGTTTATTACTCCATTTCAGTGTTTACATGATCTTTTTCAAAGTAGTCCCTTCCTCCTTAAATGCACTTTTTATAACGTCTCTGCCAGTCCTTGAACACGTGCAGCAGACCATTCTTTGTCAGGTCCTTGAGAATCACCTCACTTTTCTTGAGCACTGCTTCAGAGTTCTCCAATCGAATACCCCTAAGCTTTGCCTTTAGTGATGGGAATAAAAAAAAGTCACAGGGAGCAAGATCGGGGCTATAAGGTGGATGAGGTACACAGATAAGGTTGAATCGAGCCAGAAACTGCATGACTTGATTTGCGATGTGATGCCGTGCTTTGTCATGATGAAGTCATCACCCAGTCCGAGAAAGCTCTGGTCGTTTCTTTGCAATGTGCTTCCTCAGTGTAGCCAATACTGACGTGTAGTATGCTGCTGTAACAGTAGTGTGAGGGGGAACTGCATGCTGGTAAATCATTCCATTACAGTAAAACAATGTGAACACCATCACTTTCCATACAGATGGAACAACTTTTGCCTTTTTTTGGTGTTGGAGAACCTAGCGATTTCCACACTGTGCTGGCTTCAACATTTCAGTCTTTGTTGATCAGCCCTCGTATAATAAATATTGCATCTGTTGTACTTTTATTATCTGGGAATCCTTGTTTGTCTATTTCTACATTTTTCATAATTCTTAAAATAAATTTCTATAATTTTCTGGATTAGTTTTATCCCTTTTTAAGTACTGGTACTTTAATTGTATTCTTCCATTCCTTGGTATTTTTTCTGTTTTCCTTTTGTTTTATTAAACAATTTTCTTAATTCTCCATTTATCCTTTTACCACAATATTTTAACATTTCATTACGTACCTCATCATCTCCTGCTGTTTTCCTATTTTTTAACCTATTTATCCTTCTATTATTTCTTTGGTTGTCTCAGTTTCTTCTTGGGCTATAATTTCTACTTGGTTGTTATTGTCTTCAATTAAATCATTGTCAGTGTACATTCTCTCAAAATATTGCTTCCATGTTGCAAGATTGTTTTGTTTAACTTTAATTGTATCATTTATTTACCATTTTCTATTCCTCATTTTCTGTACTTTCCTTTGGAAAGTTTTTTATTTACACGAATCAGTTATAATATTCTTCCCTTTATAATTTCCCTTAAATGACATAAGTCTACGTCAACATATATTTCCCATGAAAGCCCTTTGATGAAATCTTAAGTTCCTTTCATTTGGGAATTAATTGTTCTTTCACACTAGCTATGTGTAGGCCAAAGTATGGAAAGGTTGAGTCAGACTGAAAAATTCAGTGCCATAGCCGGTATTTGAACCATGATTCTTCCGGTCTCTGTCCGGTTGCTCTTAACCATTGAGCTACCATGGCCAACATGCCAACATGACACTAAATTCTCCAACTGACTCATGTTTTGCCCGGTAAACCACTAGGAGTTCTCATAAACATATAAGACAACTAGGTACCTCAATGGTGATTTACTGTGTTGTAAGTACTCTTAAGTCCCGAGCTTTATAGTTCGGACCACTATTAGAGTAATTAATGGAAATGAATTTGGTCTTTCACACATGTATGGAAAGGTAAAGGCAGACTGAAAAATTCAATGCCTTAGCCGGGATTTGAACCTCGGATATTCCGGTTTCTGTCGGACTCAAAACCATCTACCAGTTGTCTCATGAACAGGTAACAAATTGCTGTGACAAAATAAACAGGCATTCAGGACAGCTGACATCAGGAAGCGAGTATTATTATTATTATTATTATTATTATTATTATTATTATTATTATTATTATTATTATTATTATTATTATTATCATTATTATTATTATTATTATTATTATGCAGAAAGATGTTACGTGACGGCAATTCCAGAGGTTTTAAATTCTAGAAAGATTACCGCTGCCGACAGATATATAAAAGCAAAACCAAGAATGGTGTCGGCACTGCCGAATGTCCGTTAACCCGTATAAGAGCCACTCCATTCTAATTACAAAACTTCACATCCCCATCGATTGCCCCATTTCTCTTTAGAGGCCGAAGAATTGAATGGGGAAATTCTATCCCCTACTTAGAAGTGCAATTGCACAGGGGTCTGATGTTCTGTTAATACATCAGGGCACTCACTGCGCGAGTGCGGGGACAAATGCCTCTCTGTACTTCCCATGTTGAGTTCTGGGATGCCAACCTGCTTAAAATAGCACCTCTTCCGAGACCTTCTAGACTCCTCATGTTATAAGCTTAGAAATCTGGGAAATGGCCGTAAACAGCGGCTACTATGCTTACAACAGGCGCAGAATAGAGGTTTTAGGTCCATCTATTCTGTAGGCACTACTCCCCGTGATGACACTTCATGAAACCCCGTCTCTTTCATTCGTAGAGGATGCAATTAGGCGCTTGATAGCAACATTTTACGCTAATTTACCATTCCATCAAAGGGCCCTAGTTAGTTCTCTAGAGAATTATAATACCAGAAGACGCCGCCTTGGACGACATTGGGTCCGCCTGCATGGTATCGGGCACCCGAGTTAACACCAGAGTAAATCGAAATAGTAGCAAAACCTGAGCTCCGTATAATCCCACAAAGAGCTGATTGGCCTTTAAATACAAAAAAATATGTGCTCTCCAAAACCCCTATCCTAATTCCTACCTGCGGTTAAACCCTACTGAGGATGGGTAGACAACAAAAGCATTGAGGCTGACCACCCAGTGTGTGTGGTACAGTGAGCAGGGTGATGCTTCGAGCTTTGTGCGGGGACACCGAGATGTGGAATCTGCATCGAAGCAGTTTACTTATGAATATTGTAGTTGTGTACAGAGTTGGTATGTAAGTCCGTGATAAAGGTGGACCTCTGTGTAGGCCAGCAAGATTATAGCAGACAAGGGAGTGCGAGCTACAGAGGTTTACAGAAATATTGTAAAAGAGAGAATGATTGTACATTAGCAGAGATCTAATGATTTTTGGTGAAAATAAAAATGTAATATTATATTGCATTATATATACATATATGCCCACGCACAGAAACAATTTTGACACTATAAATATTAAAAGCAGAAGCATTATTAACAGTGAAGTATTCTTCATATTTAAGTTTGAATTTATGAGTCACTATGTTTACACTCAGTCTTCACTTACTTGTTGTTGTATAATTGAAACGTTTTCAAGATCATTCAATCTCATCATCAGCTGTTTGGTGACTAAATGAACCTCCCTCTTCTTCCACTGCTACGGAGCTCCGATCACTCTGCCATCTGGTGTTAGGGGCACTAAGTTTTAATACTTCATTTAATGCCACAACATTGGCCACAACATTAAACTGTTAAAATCTTTAAATACACCCATAGAATTGGATATTTGGGAAAAAATTTTCATAAACAAAAACCGTGATAAAATTATAAATTTTGAAATCCCGGCATTAAATGAAGTATTAAAACTTAGTGCCCCTAACACCAGATGGCAGAGTGATCGGAGCTCCGTAGCAGTGGAAGAAGAGGGAGGTTCATTTAGTCACCAAACAGCTGATGATGAGATCGAATGATCTTGAAAACGTTTCAATTATACAACAACAAGTAAGTGAAGACTGAGTGTAAACATAGTGACTCATAAATTCAAACTTAAATTTTGACACTGCTGATCAGCGGTCGTCGTCTGCTAGGAGAACGGCGGGAATGACGTCTAACAGTCAGTTTCATCATTTACGACCAGAATAGCATATAGAGCATGTTTTCCATTAACATGTTTTACCTATTATAACAAGGTTTGTCTTTTACAATTATAGGATGAATTTATATGTACATTCTTTACAGTTCACTTATATCATACAAACACTTCTCTTTTAAAAGAGCATTAAAACCACGTTTAAATTTTGATGCATTAGTTTGCTTAATTGTCAATGGTAGTTTATTGTACAATATGGCTCCTACTTTGCATGGGTCCTTATTGGTTTGAGCTTTATTTGTACTCACTCTATGCTAATCATTTGCACTCCTAGATTATATGTGTGGCAATATTTATTAGGTTATTAAACCGTGTTTTTTTCTGTAACTAGCATAACTGGCGGAAGGAAACTGACCAGACTAAAGTAGGTAAATAAGATACACTCGTAACAAAGCTTCAACAATGACGATGAGGGACAATGATAATTTGAAATATTCTGACTGTCCTTAATAAATTAAATGTTGTTTAAACAATGTCTTCTAAAGTTAATTCTTGAGAATTTATAGGCCAGTGCAATTTCTGTAACATATCTAGTAAAAAATTGTCACTATTGATTCATTTAAAAGTTATAGTCAGAAGTTCCATAGATTTTCATCAATTTGTATAATGATAATGAGAAATGGAACAAGAGGGATGTGGTTTGGCAACATATCACTGCATATTTCCGAACTCCGCAGCTGGCAACAGTTTGCTACGGTTACTTCATTGCTTATACACAGCAGCAGACAAGTAATTGATCTGCAGAATTATCCTATAGGAATAACTATTATCCCTAAACTAATAACCACTGATCTGGCAGTCTAAACCACAAACCAATTTATTTGTTCATTCATATAAATTTGGATACGTAAATCTTATCACCAGAGTTGACCATCTAGCCCATTTCAGGACCTCAATTATAGGTTGGCACAGGCATTTTTAGGCGCATGTGATATTGCGGCAAGTAGGCGTGTTTTCTCGTATGTCATCTCTCTTTTCTATTAAAGAAAACCTCTTAAACAGTAGGGACAAAGTATCAGAAGCTTTATAGCAGATATCCACTTCATGAAGTAATGCTCAGATAGTATTATGATTATCATCACTACTGTCATCATTGTTATGATTATCATCATTCGCTTTTAGGACAGTTTCATAGATTGTTAAGCCCTAATGTGGCCGTATCTTAAAAGTTATAACGGCTAAGAGGAAATGAGGGCATGGTCTAGTTGCTGGGGCGTTATTTATAGTGAAAAACACACACGAGCTGAAAATACTAACCATGCATAACAAATGAGGGGCAACTTGTAAAAATTAAAAGTTATTACCAAATTTGCATGTTTTGTTCATTTTGAACAAGAATTTGAATTCATCAAAGTAACGTACGCAAGGTATTGAGCATGATAATAATAATAATAATAATAATAATAATAATAATAATAATAATAATAATAATAATAATAATAATAATAATAATAATAATAATAATTAATAAATAAATAATAATAATAATAATGATAATGATAAATAATTCATAGTAATAATGATAATGATGATAATAATAAATAATTAATAGTAATAATGATAATGATAATAATAATAATAATAATAATAATAATAATAATAATAATAATAATAATAATAATAATAATAATAATAATAATAATAATAATAATAATAATAATAATAGTAATAATAATAGTAATAATAATAATAATAATGGTAATGATAATGATAATAATAATAATAATGATAAATAAAGGCTATATTTATACACATTATTATTCTTGTTGGTACTATTTCGCTGTCTGTAGCGGCCGGGGAGTTCGCTTTGCAGTCTGTGATTGAGGTGGTGATCGAGAATTCTGACGTGGACAGAGGATATTGGAAGTTTGGCTCTGTGTACTGGCCGCTATAATACCCGATAAGCGGCCCAAGATTTTGAAGTGGGCATGAATTGAATTAAGCACCAATGAAGTTAGAAAAGAGATTTTTTTATTTATGTACAATTAAAGTAAAAATGTATGACTTAGTTTCGGACTCAGAATGTTTATGGCATAAAATGCAGAAATCATGGGTAAAGACGTTATGATTTAGTAAGCTAAAATAGTAACAGTACCGGATAAATTCTGTCGTGTTGGCTACCTTGCCAACTATGGTTAATTATCTAGGAGGCCCTGACGAAAGAAAGTGACGTAATACAAAATATGTTGTATAATCGAAATGCTTGCGGGATGCTGTTACATTAGAAACTCTGAGGTAAGCATCTGTGAAACTTTTGATACTTATTTTCCGAAGTAAAGCAGTGAACATAAATGCTTATATATGCTTAGCAGATTTAAAGGCTAGAATTGAAATGGAAGATTGGAGCCCTATGTATGTAACAAGTGATATCAATGTAATGTATGAATCATTCATAACTAGGTTGAAACACCACATGGACAATTTCCAGATGTACTTAAAATTGCCAAAGTAAAATCAGTTTTCAAAAAAGGTGATAGAGAAAAAGTCGAAAACTACATGCCAATATCGGTTTTACCAGCCTTATCCAAAATTGTAGAAAAAGCTATGCTAGTAAGACTTAGATCGTTTTTGGAGAAGCATAATATAATTAACCCTGCACAACATGGATTCTGTAGAGGAAAATCCACAACATCCGCAATTTTTGAGTTTACAGATCATATATTGGAGGCTATTGACAATGATAACTGTGCAGGCTTACTAATAGATCTAACCAAGGTATTTGACATGATTCATCATGAAATTGTGTTGCAAAAGCTGTCATATTTAAAAAATCGGAAACAAATGGTGGAAATCACAAATGTTGATGAGCGGAACATCGTACGTAATCACTATTCAAAAATGAAACAAATCAAATATGGAGTTACCCAGGGATCCATACTAGGGCCCGTCCTCTTTTTAATATTCATAAACGACTTCCCAAATTATTTAAATCCAACTCACGTAACTATGTGTGCTTATGACACAAATGTTATAATAAAGGGAAATGAACATGCTAAACATATAACCAGTAAAATTGAAACTTGGTTTGCTGAAAACAAATTGCTTATTAATACAAACAAATCTTCAGTAATATCATTTTGCCACAAGCAAAATAAAGATATTGTGAAACCTGACATCAAGTTGTATGAGAGCCTGTGTCTCTTATGTGACAGAAGTAAATTTTCTGGGAGTAAGGGTAGATCAGCATTTAGACTGGGAAGCACACGTAAAGAATCTAGTAATAAAGTTAAATAAATTCTACTTCTCGTTAAGAGTAATAAAAAATGAGTTGAATGCAAGTGACATGAGAACCTTATATTTTGCATGCATAAAGTCTAATGAGGTATGGAATTATATTCTGGGGGGATAGTAGAGACAGTCACTTGGTTTTTAAAGTACAAAAAAGAATTGTTAGATGCCTAATGTCAGGAAAAAAATATGACTCCTGCAGGAACTTCTTTAAGGAATTGAAAATCTTGACTGCCCAGTCTGTATAAATACTGTTTGCTATGTTATACAAAACAAAATCTTGAAAATTTCACCGTAAATAATCAAATACACCATCATAACACCGGAGGTAAAACAGACTTAAGAACAATAACACATAGAACTACACTTTATTCCAAAGGAGTTAGATATTCAGCAGTCACTCTGTATAATAAACTACCGGTCAATCTGAAAAACATAAAATCCATGCGGTGTTTCAAGCTATTGCTGAAAAAAAAAATTTATTCAGCAATTCATATGACGTAAGTGAATTTCTAGATACACTGTAGCTGGCCATATAATTGTATATATTTGTGATACATTTTAACTGCTGTAGCTGTAGAGCCATGCAACTGTATATATCTATGAGTTCATGCTAAGCCACAGTTACGTACAACTCCTCTGATACACGTACACCGTCTTCCGGTCCGTTCAATCACTCGGCGCTCCTCAGGGCTGCTCGCCAAGAACTCAACTGACTCGCCAACTGCAGGCCTTATATAGGGAAGATCGCCGTTTCTGGCCCCTCAAAATCCAACCTCCGCGGTCCTCATCTCGTGGGGTGGGCAACAGGAAGTAGGGGATTGACTGATGGGGCGATGTTCGGCGGGGACTTGGTGTACCCCAAGACCGCTACGGCTGCCGAGAAGGCCCTTCAGTAACCCCGAAAACTGGCAGAAGAGGCTCTGGTGTTTTTCCCCAGGGACCTACTACGGTAGGTACGGGATTGGCGATCCCAGGGTCCCTAGCCACTCACCCTCAATTCATCCCCTTCACCTCCATCAACTACGCCACGTTGAGCTACTGCTGGTCAGTAAGCATCATCCTCTTCCTCTTCTAGTTTTTTATTATTATTAGCACGTAAGGTCTTAGGTGTATAACTCCTGTCTCACCAGCAGGGATCTCTCCTATCTCCGTGGTTCTGTCCCACGGTTTTCAGCGCGGCTTCCGACATGTGTGCTCTCCGGAGGTCTCAAAAGTGAAGGTTGAGCGGACCCTTCGCACTGCCCCTATGTGTAGCCTTAGGTGCGGAGCCCGTCCACACCGTCAAGTACACCCACGTAGCTCCCTGAGGGCCCGGTTTGTGTTAATCTCCCGACGGCCGTGTGCCGTTGGGTTAGTATCACGAACCGGACGTGTTACCGCGGACGGAACCCCGGTGTAATCAACCACAAGTCCCCTGAATCCGCGTATGCCTTTTTATACGCAGCGCGGCCTAGAGTGGGGAGCCACAGGCGGTTATTCCTGTGGTAAGGGCTTAAAGCCGGGGTGTGCGTGGTGAACGGTTTACCCATATGGACAAGCAGTGGATATGGAAGGGTAGCTGTCCTGAGGTACAAATGAGATCGGTCATGGGTGGTGTCCCCATGACGGCACAGACCGTGAAGATTCGGTGTCTTTCTTTGTTTAACCCCCGGATGGCAGGCTGACGCCGACGGTACCGGATGGGGGTCCATATCAAAATGTCTCCGCTCAAAACCTCTTTCACTGACCCTTACTTAGTAATGACATTGACCTGTGATGGGAAAACTTTCAAAGATGTTAGTCCGTTTTACATAAAGAGCAAACTTGACAAAATCAGCGGCCCGGTCAAAAGCGCTACGTGTCTCCGATACGGCAGCTTACTATTAGAGAGCGCCAGTGCAGACTAATCTCACAGATTGCAAAAAGCGACTTTGTTGGGCTCCTACCCTATCCGGGTAGCCCCATACAAAACGCTTAACACCTGTAGAGGAGTAGTCACCACCTCCAGCTTAGATGGTCTTGCGAATGAAGAAATAGTAAGTTGCCTCTCTGATCAACTTGCATCTCTTTTACCATCTGCAACATTTATCTGCCTCCGCTCTGTATAATTTAAAAGCAGGATCTTCAGGCTCTTTTGGCTCAGCTCCCCTCACCGTTACTCATCTTGGGAGATCTGAATGCTAAACACACGATCTGGGGCTCCGACATTGATGATGCCCGTGGCTGCCTCATAGTAGACGCGTTTGATTTGTCTGACCTGATTTTGCTGAACACTGGTGACCCGACGCTCTTGTCATCCGCATATGGTACGTACTCGGTACTAGACGTCTCATTCTGCAGCCCGGTATTAGTTCCACTCCTTGATTGGTCTGTGCTTTCCGACCTCTTTGGGAGTGATCATTACCCAATTAACATCCATTTATCCGGCCGCCACCATGCGCCTTCGCGACATCCTCGCTGGATTATTTCCAAAGCTGACTGGGAAAAGTTTCATTCCCGTATACACCTTACCGACGATGGTTTTCACACCGTCGATGAAATGGTGGAATATTTTACATGTTCCATCCTGCTCGCCGCTGAATCCAGCATTCCTCGAAATTCTTCTACCTCACGTCATACCCATGTACCCTGGAGGTCTGAGGAATGCCGTGGGGCTATAAAAGCACGCAAACGTGCTTTGCGGCTTTTTCAGTTGCACCCGACAGAAAAGAACTTCGTTGCTTTTAAACGTTCTCGAGCTAGGGCACATTTTGTGCTTCGCAATGCGAAACGAAGATCCTGGGAAGCCTACGTGTCTTCCCTTTCTCGTCGCAGCTCCGCCAAACAGGTATGGTCAGCCTATCGGCGGATATATGGCAAGTATCGCCGGGCGGTCATTCCCGGACTTGCCCTCAACGGTTCCATCTGCACTACCGAGCAAGATATAGCCGAAGTCCTTGCCACCTCATTCGCTGCTACTAGCCAAACGACTAGTTACGACGCCCTCTTCCTTCCTATCAAGGAAGCTGCGGAGCGAATAAAACTTAATTTTAATAGCGAATGTAATGAGCCGTACAACCAAACTTTTACCGCTGCCGAGCTTGCACATTCTTTAGCCCTAGCTAAGGACTCTTCTCCCGGTCCCGATGACATCCACAGACAGATGCTGCTACATCTTCCACCCGATGCGCTGTCTTTCCTTTTAGGCATGTATAACCGCATCTGGCATGAGCGGGTTTTTCCATCTTCCTGGCAAGAGGGAATTGTCATCCCCATCCCTCGACCCGGAAAGGACCGCACACTTCCATCTAGCTACCGCCTCATTTGCCTGACGAGTGTCGTCTGTAAGACCTTTGAGCGAATGGTAAACTCTCGGTTGGTGTAGTGACTCGAAATCAATAACCAGCTGTCCAACCTTCAATGCGGTTTTCGTCGCCATCGCTCTAGTGTTGACAATCTCACACGCATTGAGGCTTACATTCATGATGCCTTTCTACTGCAGCAGCATGTGGTGGGAGTTTTCTTTGACCTGGAGAAGGCCTATGACACCACTTGGCGGTATGGCATACTACGTAACCTCCACAGTTACGGTATGCGAGGCAACTTGCCGGAATTTGTAGGCAACTTTTTAGCACTACGTCGTTTTCGTGTCCGTATAGGGAACAGAATATCAAGGGAGCGGATCCAGGAGAACGGTGTACCTCAAGGGTCGATTCTCAGCGTCGCCCTTTTTGCCGTGGCTATTAACGGCATTACTAGAGTCTTTCGCGGCGGAATTCCGTGTATGTTGACGACTTCGCTATATATTATCGTTCTTGGAACTTAGATCATATAGAGCGTCAACTGCAGTTGACCATCAACCAGCTGGCAGCCTGGGCGCTTCGAACCGGCTTCCTTTTTCGCCTGTGAAGACACAGTGTGTCCACTTCCATCGTCTACGGGGTATTCACCCTCCACCTGATCTTCACTTGAACGGCACACCCCTGCCGTTTGTCCCGCACTTGAAATTCTTAGGCCTCTATTTGGACAGAAAATTGACTTGGGAGCATCATATTCGACACCTCCGAGCCTCTTGTGATCGTTCCCTCCGGGTGCTCAAGATTTTATCTGGGGCATCTTGGGGGGGGGCGATCGGACAGTGATGTTGAGGCTGTATCGCTTCCTGGTCCGATCCAAGCTGGACTACGGCTGTTTTATTTATGGCGCAGCGACTGCCTCTAAACTTCGCCTTTTAGACACCGTACATCATACAGGTATCCGCCTTGCCACAGGAACTTTCCGCACAAGTCGCGTCGACTGCTTGTATGCCGACTCCGGCGAGCCTCCACTTTCTATTCGTCGCTCGACACTACTCTGTTCATACGTTGCGAAGCTGGCAAGTACCCAAACCATCCATGTTTTAAACCAGTTCTGCATCCCGACTTAACCCACCGTTATATGCACCCTGGTTCTCGGACACGCACAACCGGAATAAGATTCCGGGAACTCTCCCGTACACATGACCTCCGAATGCCTCGCGTGGAGCGGTCGTCTCTGGGTCGTTATCCCGCATGACAGCTCCAGCGTGCGCGGTTCGATCTCGCTCTTTCCACCAACTCGAGAATAGCTACCCCACATTCGGTATTTCAACAACTTTTTGCCGAACTACTGGGCCGTTACCCTAACTATGTTCCGGGTTTTACAGATGGTTCCCAGTTAGGTAGCACTACGGGTTGCGCCTTCGTCATTAACGGTGAGGCTCATAAATTTCGCCTTCTGGACTTGACCTCTGTTTTTTCTGCAGAACTGTATGCCATCCTCTATCTGCTCCTTTTTGTTTGTAAGTTAGTTCCTGGCAATTTTATCGTTTGCACTGACTCCCTAAGCGCTCTTCAGGCCTTGCAACAGCACGTTGCCGCTCACACGCTCGTTTTAAAAATTCAGGCCTTGATCTCACAAATGCTTAGTCGCGGATACCATTTTGTTTTTACTTGGATCCCAGGCCATGTGGGCATTTCCGAGAACGAGGAGGCGGACACGGCTGATAAGTCCGCTTGCCGTTTGTCCCGGAGTTTTAACAACTACGGTGCCATACCAGGATGTACAACGTTTTTTCCTTCGCCAACTCCTATCTGCTTGGCAGCAGTCCTGGACAGCTTTGAAAGGCACACAACTGCGGGCGATAAAGGAGGGCGTACAACCCTGGTCAACTTCCTGCAGGGATAACCGGCGAGCCGAGGTGATACTCACCCGGCTGCGAATTGGGCACACACGAGCGACTCATGGACATCTGTTAAGAGGGGAACCGGCCCCTGTGTGTGCTCCGTGTGCAGTACGCCTCACTGTGCGGCATGTATTGCTCGATTGCCCGCAGTATGCTCCTGTTCGCCAGTCTTTGGGCTTGGGGACTAACTTGCTGGATGTTTTATGGAACAACCCAGTAGCCGTGGTCACGGCACGGTGGTTTGTTGCTGAAATTGGTTTTAACAAACAAGTCTGACTTGGATTTTATCTTGGTTACTTTTAGAGATTTTAATTTAATAGTCTGGTGATTGGTTGGTCTTTTTGTAGCATTTTACTCTGTCGTGCGTTTTATTATATATTTTTTTTTCTTAAACTTTGGAGTACCTTTGTTGGGTGCTTTTATTTTATTTCTTCTTTTAGATTAGTTTGTGTGACTATTAGCTCTTAATGTTAACTTCGGGCCCAGTCCAGGTATAGCAGGCAGGCGTCGTAAGTCAGTCCTCTCATCACTGACTATGAGCCGTTGGAAGGTAGCTGGTGCGTTGCAGAGGTCAAAGGGCATAACTGTGAACCGCCAGAGTCCTTGGCCTGTCGACAACGCGGTCTTATTGTCTCTCGGGTCTAGAGCTAACTGCCAGTAGCCCGACCTCAGGTCCAGGGTCGAGAACCACTGTGCACCGGCTAGCGTGTCCAGGGTGTCGTGAATCCGGGATAGGGTGAAAGAGTCCTTCCAGTTGACAGTGTTCAGCTTGCTGTAGTCCACGCAGAAGCGCAGTACGCTGGTCCTCTTCGTCACCTAGACTACAGGGCAACACCAAGGGCTGTACGATTCTTCAATCACTCCCCCTGGATCTCATGTCCTCCAGCATGTCTCGTACCGCCCCTAGCTTCGCCAGCGGAACGCGTCTAGGTGGTTGCCGAATAGGCCGGGCGTCTCCGGTGTCGATGCGGTGAAGCACTTTGTCCGTGCGGCCGTAGTCGCTCTCCTTGGCTGAAGACGCGCTGGTATCGCCTCAGCAGTTTTCGAACTTTCTCCAGTTGTTCTGCGGTCAGGTGGTCAGCCGCCCTCTCTAGTAAGCCTTCTAGCCGGTGCCCCAGGTGTTGCGTCGGCACCGGCTCCTGTGTATTGTCGATTGCTGTTACGCTTACCAGGGGCTCGCACGTTCCCAACTCCGTCCCGGCCTGGACGTCGTGATCGGTGTCCGTTAGATTTAGCAGTCTCACTGGCACTGGCACTGTCACTCGAGGGGATGGTGGTGATGGCGCCGACGTGCCCGTTTTCCGGCTGCTCTTCCTGGTGTGGGCAGTCTCCCTCCAGGTGTCCGGGCTATCCACACCCCCAACACAGGCGACTAGGTCTTCGCCGGCGTCCCTCGGCCGGTCTTCTGTCTCCGGTGTAGCGGACACTCCTTGTTCTCGACGTCGGGATAGCTGTTACCTTTGTCGCCTCCGTGCTTAATGCTGCCGTTAGCGCCTCGTGGATGGTTTTATAATCGCCGAGCATTAGGCGCTGACGAATCTCCCTGTCTCGTACCCCGTCAGCGAATGTGTAGGCAGCTTCCCGGGGTACGAACTCTGGTGGGAGGTCGACTATGGCCTTGCTAGCCAGTTGTTCAAACTCCTGCAGCGTCTCCCCTGGCTGCTGTGACCTTGCCTTTAGCTGGCTGCGGTACGCTGCGGCTAAGCGGTGGTTTCCAAAACGATTCTCCAGGTCCTCCCAGATGTCCTTGGGCGCCGCCGTTGTCTGTACCGCGTTAAGGACTTCCGCGGCCCGTCCCTGGAGTCTGGCTATTAACTGTGTTGCCTCCTCCTCTGGTGACCATTTGTTGTGCTTGGCCACTGCGTCGAATTGGCGGCGGAAGACATCAAACGTTGACGCGCTGTAATATTTCGGAGGTTTGACGCGCGCCGATGTTGTGTCGCGTCCCGGCCCGTCGGCCTTCAAACCCTTCAACCTCCTGCCGACGACGTCCTCCACCATGGCGTTCATTGACTTGACGTTGCTGTCGGCCTTTCCTTCCAGGTTGTTAACGCGGTTAGCAAGGTCTTCGACGTCTTCCACCAGGGCGTTCAGGAACTTGGCGTTACTGTCGGCCTTTTCCTCTAGGTCATTGAAGCGGTTCTCCAGGTCCTCGACGCGCTCGTCCACTTGGCCCATCCGCTTGCCCAACTCCGTCACGTCATCCCTCATGCCGGTCAACCGTTCTTCAACTTTGGTGGCGAGAGCCTCGTTCGCCGCTTTAATTTCCGTGGTCAATTCGGTCTTTATTTCCTTCAGTTCCGCTGCCAGGTTGTTGTTTGCAGCTTCCGTCTTCGCAGCGAGGTTGTCATTCGCCGTCTTTATTTCTTTCAGTTCCGCTGCCAGGTTGTTATTTGCCGCCTCCGTCTTCGCTGTTTATTCGTTTTCCAATGCCGATTCCATGGCCGTTGTCCCACTTCCTGACGCCAGTTGTGACTTTGTGGGTTCGTGAAATTAAAAGTCCAATTGCACAAACTCAAAATGTTCTTTATTTCCACCGAATTACAGTTGGAACACTTGCCGATTACATATAATTACTTAGCACACACAATTACAATTCGCCAGTTCGTCTGTCAGGTCCATTGCACTCTCACAGTTACGTACAACTCCTCTGATACACGTACACCGTCTTCCGGTCCGTTCACTCACCTGGCGCAACTCACGGCTGCTCGCCAAGAACTCAACAGACTTGCCAACTGCAGGCCTTATATAGGGAAGATCGCCGTTTCTGGAAGGTTCGCGGCGCGCACAATTATCCCGAGGTTTCCCGACGTCTGGGGGAGGGGAAAGACACGGTACAGGGCTCCTGCCGCTCTTCTAATCATCCCTTCAGTTAGTGACACGAGATAAATGGGTAGCCGTGGTCTGAATGTTTCCCGTCTGGCCCTACTGCCGGCCGGTTCTATCGGGAGTTCCAACGTTCGGGTGACAATACCTTGAAAGGCAGACAATCTTTTTCATATATATATATCTTTCATTCTTCGTATCAAGGTTAGATTGTTTGAGAGATATTCCCACATTAGTTATATTGCATATCATGATTGGCAATATTTTGTTAATAGTAGTTGGCAATATACTGATGTAACTCTAGGTTTCAGATTTTCATGATTTCATGGTTGACAATAGCCGCCTAAGTAAGGCTCTGGCCCCTATTCTACAGGATAAGTCCATTATATATGCTCAGTTGCCCAGTACTAAGATATTTGTGGATATGTATCAATGTTATGTATAGAAGCAGTGTTAACGGTTGTCTGGCACAAAGGTCTCTGAACATAAGTCATAGGTGTCATCTGTCAACAAGCACATGTACATTTTCCTGTCACTAGGGTCTGTATGCACATGTAAATGAAACTACAGTCTGCATGTCACATATACAGGCAGACCCAGAAACATCCGAACTGGCTGGACGGTGTTTTGTCTGTGTTCACCCTCTGTGCTTATTGCCAACTGCTATCATAGAAAGCTGTGGATGAAACCATACAACTTTTTAAATAAAACTACTTTTAAAGGCTTACGTACCAGCTTTATGAAAGAAGATGTTAAACTGGCCACCATCATTGGCTTTTCTTTAGGAAATTATCTCTGACTTGCCTTAGTTCACATTATGTAATGCTGGCAATAACGTGGCAGATATTTTAATTCCTCCAGAGTGTGTGCATTTGCCTTGTACAATTTATGCTTTAAGTTACCCCAGAGATAGAAATCAGGGTCAGCGGACTGAGAGGTCCACAAATCTCTACTAATAATTCAGACCTCAATTGTTCTCATTGAAAGATTGGGTCAATGAAATATAGCAGAGTCTTGTTAAAGAAGTCAAATTCTCCATCTGTTAATCCTCTAAAAACAGGGGACAAAATTGTATTCACATATGTACGGGCATCAACTGTTGACTTAAAAAAATGGGCCTAAATTCTTTCTTCGCTAATGGAGAAATGCCAACATTTCTCAACATGAGCTTTGGCGAGTGATAGTTTCTTAAAGAGGTGCCAGTTTCAGCATCTCCTTTAATAACATGTGCTAGTAAATCCTTTAAAAGTAAATTTAAAAATGTTGCAGGATTTCATCTCTGTAGCAGATTGCAATGAGTGCTGTGGGTGCAGGTAGACAGAACATCACCTAACCTGTTGGGATGTTTTTTGGTTTCTCGGTAGAAGCAGAGATATAGTTTTCCAGCACTAAAGTTTGTGAGGGCATTTGTTGAAGCAACCATCTTATCTCTATGTATAGAAACAGAATTATTGTTACCTAGCATAAGCTCTTATTGGGCCCACGACGAAGCTGTCATTTGCCTGTCACATTTAGAATCATTGATAACTCCTGCCTAACACTAGTATCTCTGAGGACACGTGTGAAAGTTCCTATTTATGTGTCATAGAAGCAAAGATATACTTGACACAGCAAGTAGGCCTCAGCTCATGTGTCAAAGAGGAAATATACGAGTCAAATGGAGAATTTAATGTCATGTCGGTACGTTGGCCATAGTAGCACAATGGTAGTGCGGCTGGACGGAAACCAGAAGATCCGTGGTTCAAATCCCGGCTATGGCAGTGAATTTTTCATGTTGACTCTATCCATCAAATATCTTAGCCTATATACGGCTAGTGTGGAGAAATGATTAATTTCCATCAATTAACTAAAATAATAAGAGTTAAATGATGAAGCCTGGGACTTAAGTACTTACAATAGTAAGTCGCCACGAACGGTGTATCTCGGATGCGAGAGCCCCTAGTGGTCTACCGGGGAAATATACGAGTCAAATGGAGAATTTAATGTCATGTCGGTACGTTGGCCATAGTAGCACAATGGTAGTGCGGCTGGACGGAAACCAGAAGATCCGTGGTTCAAATCCCGGCTATGGCAGTGAATTTTTCATGTTGACTCTATCCATCAAATATCTTAGCCTATATACGGCTAGTGTGGAGAAATGATTAATTTCCATCAATTAACTAAAATAATAAGAGTTAAATGATGAAGCCTGGGACTTAAGTACTTACAATAGTAAGTCGCCACGAACGGTGTATCTCGGATGCGAGAGCCCCTAGTGGTCTACCGGGGAAATATACGAGTCAAATGGAGAATTTAATGTCATGTCGGTACGTTGGCCATAGTAGCACAATGGTAGTGCGGCTGGACGGAAACCAGAAGATCCGTGGTTCAAATCCCGGCTATGGCAGTGAATTTTTCATGTTGACTCTATCCATCAAATATCTTAGCCTATATACGGCTAGTGTGGAGAAATGATTAATTTCCATCAATTAACTAAAATAATAAGAGTTAAATGATGAAGCCTGGGACTTAAGTACTTACAATAGTAAGTCGCCACGAACGGTGTATCTCGGATGCGAGAGCCCCTAGTGGTCTACCGGGGAAATATACGAGTCAAATGGAGAATTTAATGTCATGTCGGTACGTTGGCCATAGTAGCACAATGGTAGTGCGGCTGGACGGAAACCAGAAGATCCGTGGTTCAAATCCCGGCTATGGCAGTGAATTTTTCATGTTGACTCTATCCATCAAATATCTTAGCCTATATACGGCTAGTGTGGAGAAATGATTAATTTCCATCAATTAACTAAAACAATCTGATATGTTTTGAATTTGAAGTAGAGTTTTCAAGCATGAAGATCTGTGGACACATGTCAAAGTTGCCTCAGCAAATGTTCAGTTGCTTAGCGCTGAGGTCTGAAAGTTGCCTTCTGCCTGTCAAATATAGATGTAAAGATATAGTTCCCTAATATTAAGATCTCTTGGACACATTGGCCAAGCTGCCATCTACCTGCCTCATATAGAAGTATAGGTACTGTTGCCTAGCTCTGTAGTCTCTGAGGACATGTACCATCTGTCTTACATACAAGCTTCGTATATACAAGTAGAAAAACAGTTTTCTAGCAGTAAGGTCGTGCTGGACACACATAACAGTTGCCATTAACTGGTCATATATGAAAGTAGTGTTCATTTTGCTTGTCCATCACTTACAGGCAGCAGAGATGGAAATGTTTACTGCAAAGATCTCTATGGAGAAGTTATAGAGTTGCCATCTGCATGTTACATATAGGGCTGAAATACCTGTGCCTAGCAATAGGGGCTCTTTGAACATCGGATCTTGACTGTCACATATAGATGAATTGCTTTAAGTTTTTTGGGACACTGTTCAAGACTTCCATCAGTCTATCAATAGAAGTACAGTCTCAATTGTCTGGGACTAAGATTGTTTTGGGATATGTGTCCAAACTGTCATTTACATGTCAGGTATAGAAGTAGAGTTACACTACTTATCTCTAAGAACTCTGTGGAAACATGTCAATGGTACCATCTGTCTCTTTTATATGGAAGCAGAAATACAATTGCCTAATACTTAGTCTCCTGTGCACACCTGTAGAAGGTACTGTCAGCTGTCATTTATAGTAGCAAGCATATAATTGTCTGTCAACATGTGTTGATGCTGCCATCTACACATAACTTACTGAAATGGAGATACATTTGCATTGGAAAGGTCTTTGGGGACATAAAATGAAGCTATCATCCTGTTCTGTTTAGAAGCAGAGATGCAGTTGCCTAGCTTAAAAGTGTTGGGGACATGCAATGTAACAACGGTCCTCTGTCAATTACAGGAATGGGATACAATTAGTCTCTGTGGACATGTATCAATGTTACCCATCGGTCCATTCACATATAGAAGCACTAGTTCCGTTGTGTAGCACTTAGTTCTCGAGTACATAACATAGCTATAATATCTCAATTGCTTATAGAAGCTAAGGCTGTCTAGTGTTAAGAAGACGTGAAGGGTGTCGAGGCTACCAGTTGCCTGTCACATATAAAAGTAGCTGTCGTGTACATAAACAAGTTTTCTTTATTACATTTCACATGATACAATAGGTCAATATAATGGGTAATATAATAATATAACATGTACATATATATATATATATATAGGTAATATAATATAATCATATAATAGGTCAAAGAATATACAAAGAAAGCTCTTACAGAGAGAAAATAAACGTCATCGTTAATGCTCCACATCCTCCTCACCCTGGTGGATCTCTATAGTATGACCAGCTGTACAGATTGGGATATATCCGTTCCATCGCTGAGTCGGAGGACGAAAGTCCTCGCCTTTCCATTACGGCCAGGTTTCACTCCAGAGAAGCGAGCATGTCGCCATATGTGACGTTAACGCAGATCGTCTTGAAGCAGATCGTCATCCCCATTCCGACACTTCGTCGATATTCTGTCTGGTTGCCGCACCTCGTGGAAGCTTCTCAAGGCGAGAAAGTACTCCCTCCGCCTTTTCCAGAAGTCGTCTTCCATCTTTGCCCTGTCTTGCTTCTTTTCTCAGATCATAATCGATGCTAGTTTCTGGACCATTGGGTAATGTTAATCGTTCCCCGTTTATGAAGTGGTTTGGTGTCAATACGTTTGGACCATCTTGTATAATTGGTCTGCTGCCATTAACTGGCGGCTTCTATTGTTTTCAGAGTTTCCTCATCCACTTGAGACGTGCCCAATACTTTTCTCAAGCATCGCTTTGTTGTACCCACCATTTTTATCACAGGCTTCCTCACCAAGTTGCCCGTGGAACAGTAAACTTCCAGGACACACCGTTGTGGGCGAAACACTGGCTGGTACGTGGATCTGTGAAGATCTGAGAAAGTTCTGCCAGTTTTCTGCTCGCAGCTTGTAAGGTCTTTGCATTGTCCGAATAGATGGTGTGTGTCCCCACCCTGACATATAGTACAGCACCATATGTCCTCTCCGAAGCGTCGCAGAATAGATGCACTTGTGAGTTCTCTAGCTTCTAGTGGAAGATATCCACCGAGGGATATGAATGTCCGATAAGTGAATCACACTGGCTCTATGGACCCTGGGCTCATTTGAGTAACCATTTCACCCATTTCATTCATCGTCCGATATGACTAAGTTGGAGGACGTAAATTAAAAAAAAATGAATGACACTGGAAATCCAGATTTGTCACCTTCTTGCTAGATATGTGGGTAGGAGATCGTCCCTTGCTATCCCTCTACATTAGGTATCTTGGAATATGATTTTCTCAGTAATCGATATTGGCGAGGGTAAACCAAGTATACCTGTAGCTTGTAACACTTTTCTCTTCGTTGCCGGTTCTTTAGGTAGCGTTCCAAGGACGTTTTCAGGACCAAAGGAAAAGGAGTATCGGTTTTCCAGTTAACACCCAAAACTCGTTTGTCTCTTCTCGCGACCTTCGGCTCTTCATATATCCTTTAACAATTTTGAATTGGTCGTCCACTTTGACATTGGCATTTGTATCTCTCGAAGAAACCCAGTTATCTCAATAGTACACAGCAGTTATTTCTTTGTCGTCTGTACTGGCTGTGAATTCACCCATGGAAGTCTCTTGTTCTAACAGTTTAGTAGCCAAGGGATACTTGTCACAAAACCTGGAAGCCCGTTCACGTAGTGTAGCTAATAAAAGGAATGGGCTGCAAGTAAGTCCAAACGGCAGGCGGGCAGATCTATACACTGTAGTGCTGTCTGTTGTCTACCAATCTCTATTTTCTCCTCTCTCCATACCAAACCATAGAAATCTTGTTAGTTCTGTCATTTTTATCCAGACACAATTGCAGAAAAGCTTGGGTTCCGTCTCCAATTAAAGCTAAGTGGGTAGAGTTGGAATCGGAGTAGTGTTGCTAGAATTTCTGGTAGGAGATTACGCCCCGCTTCCAAGGCGTCAATGAGCGATAGGGAACCCTTTTCGTAGGATGAAGCATCAAAAACTATTCTCCGCTTCGTTGTGCCATCTCTTTGCTTCACAAGATGGTGAGACAAAAGGTGTCGGTAACCGATTCAACCTCGGGTTGAGGATGGAGGCAAAGTCTCTCAAACATGTTTTTAAAAGTAAGTGTTGTTTAGTGTCATTAATCGACTCCCTTTAAATTTAATTAATAAATATCGTTTTTTCACAGCACAAAAAGTAATATACAATACAGCTTAATTTTTAAGCATGTGAGGTTATATGTGACTGACATGGTTAAACAGATACACATAAATTTTAAAATTACTTTCTCTAGGATAGAATTATCTTTTTTTATTTTATTATGTCTAGTTACTTTCCATACAACATACGTATTGTAAGTAGGGGAAATGTTGTGTACCACCCAAATTTGTGACAGTGCAAAAACAAAATGTTTTGAGATGATCCCCTGAGAACCTATAAAAACATTTGTAGAACAGTTTTGTTGAGAGAGAGAGAGAGAGAGAGAGAGAGAGAGAGAGAGAGAGAGAGAGAGAGAGAGAGAGAGAGAGAGAGAGAGAGAGAGAGAGAGAGAGAGAGAGAGAGAGAGAGAGAGAGAGAGAGAGAAAGTGTGTGTGTGTGTGTGTGCATGCGCATGTTTACTTTTCCATAATTGGTAAACTGCAAAAGGTAGACAAAACCTTATTATTCAGCAAATGTAAATCTTCTTAAAAGACAATTTATGTCAAATTTTTATTGTGGATTAACCATTATGGAAATGTTCTTTTGAATTTTCAAGTACTTATACAATTCTCAAACAAGATGACACTCATTGCTTCTTTTTCCTGTCATAAGAGAACGGAATTTCAAAACCATCACATAGCGACCTACTTTAAATTTAAATGTATTGCTTTAATGTATTCCCCTGTTCCCATTGTATCTACAAGGAATATGTAATACAACCAATTCTGCAAGTGTTTGCATGTGTGTGTGTATGTGCATGCGTGGGTGGTTGGGGGTATGCATGTGTGCTTGTGTTACTCCGGAATTGACAACCAAGTCATTCTCATTCTAGCCTCCCACTATTTGGTGACAATGTCAGGGCACGTCCTCAAAGCTTCACGTGATTCTAGATAGAGTAAAACTAAAAAATTCAATGCCATGGCATTGAAAGTATGTATCACTTTCGTAAAATGTCTCTCTTAGTTGCAGTGTTCATATTTCTTCAAGTTTGTGGTCTAAATGAATATTATATATCGACAGCATGTTGGCCATGGTAGCTCAATGGGTAAGAGCGACTGGATGGAAACCAGGAGATCCGTGGTTCAAATTCCGGCCGTGTCATTGAAGTTTTCAGTTTGACTCTATCCAAAACCTTAGCCTATACATGGCTAGTGTGAAGAAACAATTTCCATCAATTAACTTAAATGATTCTAGGCGTTCCATATTCATAATTTCTTCTTCAGTACACAGTAGACAGTATGGTGAGCTTGAAAGTCCAATCCTATAAAGATGGTTATTCAGTCATGTCCAGTTATAAGACGAAAGATGGCAACAGCTGATTTTGTTGGTAGTTTTAGAATTATTTTGGGGTTTTAGGTAATTTGTAGCCATTTTGAGTTTTTATTTTCTTGTGGTATTTTTTTTATATATATATATATATAGTTTATATCTATTTTTATTTGAACAATGCATCTGATTGATTCAAAAGAAAATTTTATAATTGATATTTAATTTTGGTTCCTTTCTTTGCCAAAATGTCTGCTTTTTCATTTCCATCTACCCCACAATGAGATGGAATCCTTGGTGATACAATTTTTTCCCCTAGTTTACGTATTTGTCGAATCATCTTTTGTATTTCTTTAATTTTTTCCATTTTAGGAAGTGTTACTATTGCTTGTATAGCAGCTTTTGAGTCTGAACTATATTTTTGCATTTATGTAGCCAAGGAAATATGTTTTACACTAATAAATAAACAGCTTCTGTTTCTCCATCATAATTTGTGGTATTTCTTCCTACATTTCTGTAAAAAGAAAAGAACTGTCATATACCACCTGCTGCAGCTCCATCATCTGTGTATATATGTGTCCATTCTTGAGTTGGTATTTTAGATTGAGAGTTTCTAGTGTAAGATATTTAGATATGGCAGGATGAATATATTTTTGTTTTTGTTGAGTTCATGTATTAGAATTAGCTGATGTTCAGTTGTAATAATCTCAGTAGGGTTGATGCAATCAAGTTCATTAACTTCTTGCATGAATCAAAATTGTGTTTTTATTTACATCTGAATTATTGTACCATTTATTGAAGTTTGCAGATCTAATCTTTTTTTCTGCAATGCTTATCTAGATTAACATCAAGTAGTTAGAAGAATAAGCTTCTGTGAGAATAGTTTGCTGAAAAATGGGTAGAGAAAGTCACATAAGAGGAATTTTTTTAATGCATAAGAGGATTGTGGAGTTCATTAATTTTAAACTATATCTTCTTTCTTTTCAGATGAGTTTAAAGTTCATTGAGAAATAAATGGATGGTGAATATTGCTGGAGATGTGTTGGAAGTGATGTCAAAATGTGTGATGAAGATTTAAAATTAGAAGACACCTGTGTAGTGTGTAATAAAAGACTTCTAAATGGAGTACCATGTACAGACCATGGTGATAATGTGAAACATTACGAATGTCTGTTTTGTGATGTAAACTTCTCACGTCAGGCTTCCCTGATGTGGCACTTAAAAACTGTCCATGACTATAAACTCAACATTAACCCAAATAAGAGTCTCTCTATAAGTGAGCATAATTATTATGAAAGACCTACATGCACCAAGTGTAAAGTTAAGCTACAAAATGCATATGAGATGGAGAAGCACTTATGTGGAAATCAGAGAAACAAACTTATTGAACCATCAGTAACACAGCACAGTAAAGCAAAGAAATCCATTGAATCAGTAGTAATACAGCCTAATAAGGCTACGAAGTCTGTTGAATCAGCAGTAACACACAGTAATAAGGTAATCAAATCTGTTGAATCACCAGTAACACACCCTAATAAGACAATGAAATCTGTTGAATCACAACCTGACAAAGAAAAGAAAGCTGCTGAATCTTCAGTGACCCATTGTATAACCTGTAACAAGGATTTCACTTCAGAAGATGCATATCGTAAACATCTCAGTAAATATGTTACCAAATATCGGCCATTTTATTGCTGTATTTGTCAAACTACTTTCTCCAGGAAGCGTTCGCTGGTGTTTCATCTGTATATTCACAAAAGATCAAGTGAACCAGAGAGTAAAGTGAGCCGCCTGGCTGATATACCTGACCCACCTAGAGCATATCCATTTGTCTCTAAGTCAAAACTCAAAAAGACCGCAGCAAAGGAAGAAGTAGAGACCAAAGAAGGGAAAATATACCCATGTGTCTCTAAGGGAAAGTCCAAAAGCACTCCAGGAAAGGAAGTTGAAGCTGAAGAACTGAGAGCACATCCATATGTCGATGATCCGAAAACGGGAAAGACCCCAGCAAAGGAAGAAGTTGAGACCAAAGAACCGAAAACACACCGACGTGTCCCTAAGCGGAAGTCCAAAAGCACTCCAGTGAAAGAAGTTGAAGCTGAGGAAATGAGAGCGCATCCATATGTCCATGATCCGAAAATGAGGAAGACCCCAGCAATTGAAGAAATGGACACTGAGGAACCACTGATGAAATTGGCTCGTATTTCTGCTGAAATAAGCAAAGCAACATTGGACAAACCAGTGCCAAAAGATGAACCACAAATTATTGATGTCAGGAATAATGTACTGATCAACCAGAAGTGTACCATATGCCAGAAAAAGTTCAAGAAAGTGTTAGATCTTGAAAAACACTTGATAAGCTATCACCATGCATCGTTAGTGCACAAGTGTTCGCTTTGTCCAGAGGGATTTGTGCTGAAAGCTTCATTAATGAACCATGCCATCAAGCACATATTTTAGAGACATTTCATTACCTATAAGAGGTTAAGTTTATAATTGCAATTGTACATAAATCTGCAAGATGGATAATGTATAAAAAAAGTGTAATTATAAGAAGCCTATTTTTTTAAACATTTTGCCAAATATTGGCAGATTCAAAAATTGAAATTGATTTTAATGGCTCTTATTCATGTATTTCCATGGCTCTTACTCATGTATTTTCCTTCTATTTTATCAGGGTAGAACAAACATTTAGTGAGGAAAGGAGCCAGCTAATATCTGTCAGCTCTCCAACAGAAAGCTTTATAGTACCATTTAATCTAGACCAATCATTTACAAAATAGTGCATAAACTGAATAATGTTGGTTATTTGTTGTCTAGTCTTTGCTTGTATGCTTGGAAATTGTTCGCATGCACTCAGTTTCTAACCAGTTCTGCTCATCAGTTGACATGACTCGTTGATAGTTGTGAAACTATGTGTTGTAGTGTGTTAGTGCTGTTATAATGCCAACATATTGAGTCTTCATTTATGATTTCTATGTGACAAACACTTGTAGACAAGTGAGACACATTTCCTACCGTCCATATATCTTGACCTTATAATCTTCCAGGTAGATTTAAGGAAACAGAATCTCTTCCGTATAAGGAAGCTAAATTAAATCACTTCTTCTTGCAAAGAATACCTGATAGCATTTGAGAAAAGTTACAATGAAGATCAAAGAATCCCCTGAGAAAATTTGCATTCAAATCAAAAATTATCTTTGGTCCGAAATGCTACCCAATGTTTAAAATTAAAGTTTTATAAAATGATAATTCAGGAATTGCAACCACATGATACTATTATAGAATTTGTGTTACATGTGAGTAATATTTACTTGCACATTAATGAGTACTAACATTGTTATAAGTGGTATTCATCTGCATTGAGACATTCTTGAAAATATCATTACGTAACTCATGAACTGTAGTCAAAGTGTGAATTTCAATGTTAAAAGTATAGCAGTAGCATAAACAGAAGTTGTTGCCCCCTTGCTGTACATTTCATAGAGATTGTTTGGAGAGTGTTTGAATGATGCACCAGTTCCGTCATTTTGTTCCTCTGATAGGCATGCTTTTTTCACTTATATTCAGCAATCCCGTCCTGCCAAATTTATCATCCAAACATGCGAGAACATCTCTATTTGTCTTCTGAAGTTGTCAACACACCTGTCTACATGATTCAGTTTTTATATACGTGCTATAATTAAAAATCTTTGTTCTAGTATGAATTTTTATGGGCATTCATGTGGACTATAATAATGGAACAATATTAGCAATTGTAATAAAAAAACTAAAGTGTATTATGCGCAGCATAGATGTTTAAATACAGTTAGGCATGAGATTCACTATGGACAAACTTGTCTTTACAGCAATAATCTACAGCTGGAAAAGTATAGCCTTGAGTGGGTCATTCACTGCAGTGCAAGTAAATCATATGGCTGGGCCTCAAAATTATTACCCTGCAGTTTTCTATCCCTATGTTTCAACATTTCTCTAACACTATTCTGTCCAACCTTTTATGCCTTGTCTTATCACCTGCCAAAGCAAAGATGTCTCTCTGTGCATAGCAGGCTCAAAAGCAATAGGTTGGAATAATTGCAAAACTTGACATTGGGTTCACCCTCCAAAGAAGCAACAAACATGTTTGACAAAATCTTTTCACTCCAAAATATCCTTACATGGAAAATTTAGTTCATTTCTTTATTTTTCCATTGAACAATTGTTTGTGTAAATGTCATTTTTTTATATAAATGGCCCTTTTATTATAAATTACTGCAGATAGCTAAATTAAATTTTAGGGTGAGTATTTAGCTTGTAGTCCTGATAAGGGGCAGTTTCTTGCTGATAATGTAAGGCCACCAGTTAGTGATGCCAACATAAATTCAGTGGTTTATTTCAGTGTTAAAATCTTCTATTAAACATATCACTGAACATAAGTTCTGTAACTGAACTATTAATACAGTAACAATAGCATATATCATATGTTGCATTTCAGAAACTAGAACTATTAAAAATGATATCCATCTTTAAACTATACCTTTAAGCCAACTAATAATGATTGTATTTTTAATGAATTATATGTTTCAAAGTTCCCCATTAAATTTTAAATCTTTTATTCTCATTACACTAGTGAATGATACTAAAACAAAAGTTAAAAGTAAATTTGGAAACTTAACCTCTTATAGATTGTACTACATAACATGACATTACAGTTGTTTATTGCCATGTAACTACTAAACATAGGACTTCAATTTGTATATTTTCAAACATATTTAACAGTAAAAATATGCTATTTATAATCTAGAAATTATCAGAGGGCCTTGCATGGCAAAAATACAGATAAAGTTATTTAACATATTCCCTAAGTAGTTTTTTTTTTTTTTTTTTTTTTTTTTTTTTTTTTTTTTTTTTTTAAAGCTTCTGTTAGCTTTTGCTCGTGTATTATTCACTGAAATAGTATATGAAATATAGTTAGGTTATGTCATTTCTTTGATTTATAGTTGCTCATTTTTCCCCCTGGATAACCCAATCTAGCATTTGATTATTTGTGATAAAAGCAATCTAGCTGGTGATGTGAGTAGTAGGTTCAAGAACAATAGAACCCCTAATTTACATAAGAAAAGAGGAGGGGTAAATGGGTAATGTTGACCACACCTGCTAACATCTGTTTACCTGATTACACAGAAAATGAAGCTAGTTATAGTGGAGTAACAAACACCACACAAATAAAATTATTTAGTAAGTATTCTCCACTTATCTTAAGTTGATGACAATACTTTTTTTTTTTTTTTTTTTTTCGAAATAATTTTATGAGCATTTTCCCACATCTTCAGTTAACACAATGCTGTATTGAACTTTTGGAGTTCTTGCAGGCCACCTGTGTATACCCTCCTGACACCTGCAAACATTGGACATCCATGAGAAGAATACAGATTGTTTCTCATGGTTTGTGGAATGCGAGTATGATATTAATTATTTTGTTGACATCTCGGAGAACAAGGAAAGCAGAGAGGCTTGATATTTTCAGGTGTGATGTCTTCACCTTAGGTGCCCAATGGATGGAAAACCCTTCTCCTCTGACTGGCTATGTGCCCTCCCGTCCTGAAATCCTCCTTCCACTATTGAAAGAGTAAATAAGAATTCAGAGCTTGGAGCGCCATATTAGTTTGTGGATTTTTTTGCTGTATTTATTTACTATTTGGAGTGAGTGCAGAGGAGGCATCATATTACACGTATTACTACGAAGAGATATGCAATGGTCTTATGCATTCAATTGTTTGCAACTTTTCATCATATCAAGATCAGATGTGTTCTTGTGAAATATGCACAGAGAACTGTCATGTCTACAGAAAGAGTTACATGTAAGTAGAACATTTATTATTGATTTCTAGAGAATCCATTACTGAACTTCATTTGACAAGAAAAAAATTTATGTGAAACATTCATTATTCTAGGCAAGGGGGTGTTCATGAGCAAGAGTATGGCAGAGTTGATGAGGTGAACGGATTCATTTCAAGTCACGCCACCATACATTACAAATTTTATTATGGTGATACGCATGCTACCTTGTGCATGCAGCCTGAGGTTAATGTCCATATGAACTCTTATTTCCTCTTCAATGAGAATTGACACATGAATCAGCTCAGACGAGACAATCAAAGTAAGTGGAAGTGAAAAAAGAAAAACTGTAGTCTTTCCTTATTGAATCATTGAAATACTAATGTGAAAAAAAAACTATCTTGTTACAGGATTCGAATGTCAGTTTGAGATTCCAGTCCTGATATAGACAACGTTATCGAAGAATGAGAAGAACTTGTTGACGAAGATTATCCTACTGCAGAGCCAGCTACCCAGTCTATAGATGACTTCCTAGCAGGTCAGCGTGGTGAAACTCTAGACAGTGTTACTGCTGAATGTCCACCTAGCTTACAGTCGGAACTCTGTAAAACATCAGTGTATTTTTTTATTTAAAAAAGAAAGAAACTGTTTCAACTATCATTGCTATTCTTTTTGTGGAGACCGGCTATTTTTTTCTACCTAAAAAGCATATTTTCTAGCATGTGCAATATGCTCTGTTTCAGGACTGCTATCAGAAAACCTCGAAAGGGAAGCAAAAATAACTTTGTGTATCTCCAAAGGAGGCTGACGCTCCTAGAAGAGTGAATGATGTCTGCTACTACTCCACAGAAACATGTGCGCAGCTCTCACACGCCAAGTCATCTCAACCTCTGAAAAGCTAAAGTGAGAACAGGCCCTATCTATTGTATTCCAATGTTGAAACATGTTGCCAGCTATAGTGTTCTGTGATGTTCACATTTCCAAAAATTATAGCATTAACGTTGGACTAATCTATTCCATTCCACCTCTGATCATAAAGAAGAGGGCTAGTGACAATTGTGCATACATGTCTCTAAAAGATTGTTAAATATTTGTAAATAGTCTTCACATATTCGAAGGTTGCTCAAAGAGGAAAAGTGTAAGTGTAGTGATTACAGTGAGAACATTGTATGTATTTTTAAGATCATTGCACTCATGGAAAATGAAAGAATTAGATTTCTGAATATCACTTTAAATAGCGCACAAATACTTTGAAATTGCCATAAAGTTTCTCAATTGAAGAGGCTAGAAGGCTATCTACAAAGACATTTCAGTAACTTAATTGTTTTTAATGAAATGGGATATGTTGGGACAAGGACCTGGAGAAGGAAGACACTGGAAATGTACAATGCTATTAAATAAAAGAAATGATTTTGCTCTTTATATCTCGTTTTTATTTATTTGAAGTCCTTTACATACTCTTTATATTCTTCATATCCTTCAAGGATCCCTATTGGAATTAAATTAAGGACTGCATCAAATGACTCAGGGGCTTGTATGTGAAAACTATACAATGTAGTCTTTGCTGGTGTATTTGCACTAGTTTGAATTTCAAGCCTAATATTGACAGTACCATTTAAATCTCCTCAGGCTGATGCGAGCAGTCTATGTTAAATAGTTAATTGTCTTTCCCATAAGAGTTTTGGAACTTTGAATACATCTCATATAATGTTGCATATCTTGAGTTCTCAAAGTCTAAGTTCATGTGGTAGGGATAACACTTGCTATTGAGATAAAGCCTCAAATTAGTTATGTTACAATGATCAACCTCGTAGCAGTCCTTCGATGCATTATTTGCTCTTGATGTCTGGGGATCCACAATAACAAATCTTGGTTTCTCTGGTTTTGATGTTGAGACATTCCATGTAAAGGAACTGGTTTGTGGAACAGCAGGCTGAATATGTAGATACGACATGGTTCTAAATGCAATATGCAGTGGCTTATCCAACTTGATCTTAAAGATTGCCACCTTCTCAGCATCACAAAGATGAATTACAGTCATTCTCCACGCAATACGAGTAAGTTTAACATTAACCTTTCCTTCTCCTTTGGGTGCCAGAATGCAGTTCTTAAGAGTCCATGGATTAAATGAGCACCAGCTCAAACTTTCTATTGAAAATGAGGTTGTGGTATTCTGCAAATCCCAGAAGCATTGACAGTTGTACTATAGCTTGAATGCTGCACTTGTTGAATGCTTAATATCCACATCTCCGAGTAGCACCATCCAACATTGAGCAAACGATTCGATTACATGGGGTTTGAGAGCAGCATAGTTGCGCATAGTCGGTGTAATGCCTGGATTTCTCGTTCTGTCTATACCATTTATGTCTAGACGAAGCTCGTCCAACATGAATGCCAAAGCATTAGCCAGCTTCACCGTCGTCGCTGTTCCATTAGGTTTAGGAGTAAATCCTTCACTGTAGAGATAACTCCGGTTAGGCAGAGTATATGAATCTTCAGCTTCACAAGGGAACCTAATCTCATCATTAGCGTCCAGAATCGATGTATTATTTGGTAGAAAAACATGTTCCTCTTCTTGGCGATGTCTTCAAATAAAGGTGTTCTATCACATTAAAGATGTTCATCACAGCCAATGCCCAAAGCTTCGAGGAATTTCTTGCTACTGGATGTTAAACACTTTGGAGCGTCAAAGTGAAAGTACGGTGAATACGTGCTTGAAATTGAGCCGATGGTTTCTTCTTCTAAAATCTATTCCCATTTCGGCGAATGTGAAGACGTATACTTATATCTTCGTTAACAAACGTAGGCTTTCAGGCCGTCGTCGTGTTCAGTGGAAGATTCCGGGCTTAGCTACGAAGAGTACAAGGAGAACTTTTCTACGCCACTGTTAGTGCTCGCCTCAGTTGCAAGCGAAACGGCTGGTAGAGAGATAAGGAAGCGCAGTGGACCATGACCTTAGAGCCCGGAATCTTCTACTGAATTTATGTCTTCGTTTCTAAAGTTGATGCTATCCCCATTCTGGTCGACCACACGAAGATTGATTTGATATAAGGTTGGTTCTATGATAGGCAGGTAAATGGGATTTCGAGGCTCTTGCGAAATGTGATATCCAGGCAGGACAGAAGAAAAAAATTCATAGATCGAGTATCATCTTTTGGCGTCGGTGAAAGAGCCTGTCGCAATATTGCGGCGTCTGAAAGGAACGTTGGTTCTCCGGTGTTCAGGAGAACCAAGTTATTGCTCTCCAGGAATTTTGCAAAGAGGTTGCCTCTCGAACATGCCCGATTTGAGCCCCAAAGTGGTTGATGGGCATTAGTCTCCCACTATTAGAAATGGTGTTGAAAGTTGGGAAACCAGATCTTCAAGGTCAATTAACGAGAGGTCATCTGATGGCGGTACATATACATTGTAAATGCAAAATTTGATTAATGGCAGCTTAACCCTTATAGCTACAGATTGTATGTCAGATTGTAGCTGTAACGGGTCTACAAATATGTCATCCCTGAGGAGCATCATAGTGCCTCCGTGTGCAGGAATGCCCTCTTCTGTTTCAATATCACACCTCAGTGGTGTGTAGCGTCTGATTTTAAACTTGTCTTGTCGTAGCTTAGTCTCTTGTAAGCATACCAACAAGTGGTTATGCTTGCGGAGCAAACGTTCCAGTTCTGGTCGATGTGCTCTTAAGCCTCGTATGTTCCATTGAAGGATAGCCATGGCGATAGTAATGAGATATGTCAAATAAGTACGCACATTACGTAGGTTTCAGCGGTGGTCGGATCAATTTGCCCTTTTTCTTAGGTGTAGGGCTAGTTTCTGCAGGTTTATCGTGCCTCTTCTTTGCTGCAGATGCAGCAGCGTGGTCAGGTATATCCTGCTCCATATACTCTATGGAAGAGGACGGTTTTCCTTCTACAACTTTCGCTTCGAGGGGCTCGCAGCGATTGGAAATTCCGACCGACGTAGATGACTCGCCGGTCGGAGTCCTCCCCAGAAGATGACTCCGACGATGATCTCACAGATACCCTTGAACTTCTTTTCTTGGACTTTTCTGTAGCAGGCTTTGTGTTTTCTTTCAGGAAGGCAGTTCTATCATACTGAGTCTTAAACTGGATCTCTGGTGCTTGGTACACAATGGGCAATTTCGTCCTGTTGTTAGACGTCAAGGCTTTGTCAGGCGACTTCACTGACTTGTTCTTATTTTCAGTAGCCTTAGGTGGTGTTCTCGGAGCTTTAGATGGTCCTACTTATGCTCTTGGTTGCGATCTAGGCACTAGAACTTTCTCTGATATATGTGCCCCGTTCACATCAGATGTTTGGGTACCAGCCTCCCGTTTCGGTGACGGAGTAGCCACCACAATGTTGTAGGTACGGGAGGTGGTTGAAGAGGGCTTGTGGATACAAAGAAGTTTCCGGGCTTCCGAAAAGGATACCTTTTCTTTAACCCGGATCTCCTGAATAGCTCGCTCTTCAATTTAACGGGGGCATTCCCGTGAACTTGATGGATGTTCACCGCTACAATTAACGGATGCTGGAGGTGATGTACATGCATTTTCATGCATGCCGTCTCCACAGCTGACACATGTAGGTACACCTTTACAGAATGCACATTGGTAGCATCTCAGAGGGTTAGGTATGTATGGTCTAACCTCTCTCACTTCATATCCTGCCCTGATTCTTTGAGGGAGATCTACCCGATCAAAGGTCAAGAACAGGGTACGAGTAGGAACCATATCCCCTCGCTCTCTCCGTTGGAAACGATAGACTGCAGTTACGCCTTGTTCCTGAAGGTTTTCCTGAATATCCTCGTTGGACATTCCATCCAACGCGCTAGTGTTTACAACGCCGCGCGAGGAATTCAGGGTCCTATGCATCTCCACTTTGACTGGATAACTGCCAGCATGTTGGCTTTCAGTATCTTAGCTGCCTGGGATGCTGTAGTTGTTTCCACCAGCAGCGTGCCATTTCTAGATTTTGTACATGATTTAACAGCACCAGCTACTTTGTCAAGACCTTTCTGTATCACAAACGGATTAACCGTTGAAAAAGTTCTACCTTCCTCTGTCCTTTAGATAACTAGGTAGCGAGGACCACACTCAACTTTGTTTAACAGTGTTCTCAGACGTCCTTTCCACGTTTCATAGTTTTTGGGGGGTGTAAGTTTACGATAATAGACTGGGACGACAGGGCTACACAGGAGATATAGCGAGCTCGCCGTCCCACTCACCCTGGAGTTCGGTACAAAACCTAGTCCTGGCCGATTGATTAGGGGTGGGTAAGTCCCTAACCTCCCGTTTAGGCGAAGCAGAAGGCAAAGTAGTGTATTAGAAATGCGCACCCTCCCCGAATTCAGAAGAACACTGTTACGAGCTCAGATACGCATCCCTCAACCACCAGGACAAACCTTTCCACCGACACGGGTCTCCACGCACGGCCTACACGTGGGTGGGCCTGTTGACCGTCTCCCTCAACCACGAAGAGGAGCCCACACGAGGGAGACTTGGCTCGGGACCCCGGGTGCGCCAAACCCGTACCTACCGAAGTAGGCCCCTGGGGGGAGGTGTGGAGGAGCGTTGCGGGGCAGGTGAGGTTTGGAAAACCGAAGAAAATCTGTTTTAGGGAGGGTAATGGTAACGAAAAAAGAGGGTGAATGCAGGAAAATGCCTAGGGAATACGACGGAGAGGAAGCTAGAGAGGATTGCTGCGGTGTAGCACCTGCACCTTGGAACAAATTCTGGGAAGAGGAGAATACCCCGCTGTTGGCGGTGATGGTGGTGGAGGCCGATCGATCAGACGGCGAGATGATCTCCACTGAAGGCGAAGTGAGCCCTAGTCGACGGAGTCGGTTGGTGGTGGAAAGTGCTGCCACAGAGGAAGCTGATGCTGGAATTCCTGATGAAAATCTCGCAAAGGCTCTTGAGGTTGTTCCTGCTGCTACTGGACTTCCAGAGATAGCTGTGGTGCCTGGAGCGGCGGCAGATCGTAGGGTCATTCGAAATAATTATTCTGCTGCTGTTGCTGCAGATCTAGTAGCGCCTGAGCAGCTTTTATCTGCTGATGTTCTGTTAAGAACTCTCTACAAAGAGTTCCAGAGGCTGGAGGAAAAGAAACGCTCCGTGGTGTTGGACAACAAATTAAACGATGGCTGTTTATTGTTGGTCAACTGAGCGCTGAATCAAGACTGAGTGTGAAGCCAGGAAACTTGGCATACCATTTATAAAGGAACTGTAATCAGCATTCGGAGTGCGTACCCATTATGGCCGACGCGATAAGTTGTTAAAGAGAATGGGAACTTTAGACAATGGCGGTGTGAATGGAAGTACAATTAGCACGAAAATGTTTAAATGTGGTCATGTGGTTAATATTAGGAAAATTTAACTGATATCTTAAACGGATGCTGCAGTGGTTCGCTGGTGTGACCGGAAGTGAATCGTTAAAAACCCAATTAGAAATTTGGGAAGTTGCGGATCGATAACCCAGCTAGATATTTAATGACGCATTTAACCGTCTGCCCAGCCGTAAACTGCGGTGGCGATAAGCGCCCCTTTAAAAGAGCTATGCGATAAACAGCTCGCCGAAGTGAAAATTGGACGATTAAAGTGTTTCAACCGAAATTATACGTGTTTTAACATTAGCCCGTAAGACATACATTATACGCATTTGTAAACAGTTTTTTTTTTTGTGGAAGAAAAGGCTTCAGCAACACACGAGTGTGTTTAGGACTACATTCCCAAGTTGTCTACGGTAATTTTTTCGCATAGTCTAAAACCGGCAGCGAAGAGAGACGACTTTATAGGTTCGAATTCAAAGTGCTTTTAGTGAGAAGAAAGCGGTTTTGACGCAACATGGACCCGCAATCCAGGGTAAGTCAAACCGTGCAGCCTACATTCGAAATATTGGAGAACAAGCAGAGGACCTTGAGAAGGCTTTTTACGGGTTTTACTGAAACCGAAATAACAGTGAAGCCGATCCCTAGATATGCAAACCCCGGGCAATAAGTGACGCATCTGTTTAAGGATATTCTAAGTTTTGCCAAGCAAAACCTTCTAGACCACGAACCCGGTTATTTAGGAATATCGATATCGGAACAAAAGGAGACCTCTAAAGTGTTAAACATGTAAGCGAGGCGCGCAGATCAAGTGAACGCAGATGCTGCTATTCAAAGCACCAAAAAGGTCATGCAAAGCAACCTACAGCTCTTGCTAAGCAGACCTCTGAAAGTTACTTTTGTGTCGACGAAAGATGTCGCGGGTTCCTGTTACCAACCCTGAGTAACCTGCGGTGTTAACAAAGGCATTGTCGAAATTAGAAACTCTTAACAAGAGCTATTGTTGTCGCCAAAGTGGATCGTGACGTCAATTATACGACGAGGAGAAACTCAGAATTTCTCCAGAAATAGAAGGCCATAAGACTGTACGAGCCCATAGGAAAAGATAGCGTCAGATGCACGATAGATGACGTCAGAAGGTTTGATAACCAGTTACAAGGTTACGCTGTGACGGTGTTTGGCGACCATACGACCAAACACGTGCTGTACGCGTCCGATAGGCAATGTGATAAACACATCCACGTTATGTTTCGCGAAGGGCACTTTAACGCCATTGTCGACCTCCGCAAGTGATTTAAATGAAAATATTATTGCCGCCAGTATCACTATCCCTTGGCATACAAAAAGGCGTATCATAGGTGCGACGCCAAGTGTTCTAAATGTCACCAGCAACGCGATGCGCGATTTGATGCGTAATACACTGTTCTGCGTGCAACGGAGATTTTATTGGGCTTACATCGTATTTGAACCACGCCAAGAAAGGCGCATTTTATCCTAAACACCTGTCCATGTGTGACGTCGAGAAGGTGTGTACGTGTTGCCATAAACTGGTCCATTTCAGATACAGAAAAACCTTACATGAGATCGGCGAAAAATTTTGCAAACATTGCAAGATACACGTTAATTCTACACACGTGTGCTTTATGCAACCTTATGCCTCTAAGAACCAAAGACACTGATACGTATTTATTGTCATAGGTTTTGAATGTAACCAAAACGTACCGTATTCTGGTAAACAAAATGCCTACGAACATGTGGCTAACTTGTGCGTGCTATACTAAGCCTGTCCGCTTTGCATCGACGAATGCCACCTTGAAACAAATTGCCCTTTTGCCCGCATACGGGCACCGACTTGGATAGGCAGTCTCCCATAGCATTCATATGGCTGACTTGGCTAGAGTTACAGCATAATATTGTTATTCAGCGCGCTGTGAGAGCACGCGAAATTAAAATTGTAGGCCAGAAGGTGGACGGGTGCAGAGATGAAGATAAAATGCGTACTTCTTCAACGGCTGCTTCTACCACGGCTGTCCGTGATGCCTTCACAACCACAATGTCCCGATATACAACACGGGAAACGAAACCATAGCCTCGCGGTTGGAGAGCACCGAGAAGGTGTCAGCCGAGATCAAATGGATCGGCTACGCATTGGTGGAGATGTGGGAGTGCGAGTTAAACGCCAGGATGAAGGCGGACCGAGAATTCGAGCGCCAAGTCAGAGACTTCACGATACCCGAAACCCTGAAATCCAGCAAAGCCCTCTACGGACGCCGCACCAACTGCACCAAGACGTACTGCGAGGCCAAGGGAGAGAGTAAGATCTTTTACTAGACGTCTCTAGCTTGTACCCCTTCGTGAGCAAGACCAAACCCTATCACATCGGCCACCTGAAGACCCACGTGGATCTTTTTCCGCGCCTGGAAAACATGCACGGCGGGTTCGTCAAGGCTAAGGTTCTACCACCCAAACACCAGTACCACTCGGTGTTGCTGGCGCGCACAGCGGAAAGCTCATGTTTCATATATGCCGCGCTTCTGAAGAGCCGGAGAACCAAGCCGAGTGCGATCGCCAATGTGACGAGAGAGCCCTGACGAGCACCTGGGTGGTCGACGAAATGAAAGTCGTCCTCGAAGACTGTTATCGTCAGCTCCAGGTCCACGAGATCTTAGTGTATGACGTGGTGCAGTACGAGCCGGTCACCGGAGTCAAGGGACTGTTCGAGGACTACGTGAATCAGTTTCTAAAATCAAGACGAAAGCCTCCAGTTGGCCTTCGGGCTGCAACACACCCGCCGCTAGGGACCGGTACCTGAGGGAGTTCTCGGAGCCCAAAGGTGTCGCCTTAGATCCTCAAGACATCACACCCAACCGCAGCCCGCGCGAGCTGGCCAGACTGATGGTGAACAGCTTCTGGGTCAAACTGGGGCAGAGGGACAACCTCCCCACGTGCGAGCAGGGCGTCGGGTACGATCGCCTCCTAGAGCCCGTCAGACCTACATGCCCGTCACCGACGACTACATGTACATGGTGTGGTGGTACTGCCAGCAGAGCCCCAAGGTCAACCCCACCGCCAATGCGGTCATCGAGGCGTACACATCGGTATACGCCTGCCTGGTGCTCTACTACTACCTCAAACGCCACGGAGAACGGGAGTGCTACTTCTACAACGAGTCCGTCGAAGCCGCCACCCTTGGGAAATGGACGCCATCCATCGGACTTCTCCTGTGAGACGCGACGGATGAGCTGGAGAAGTAAGGAGGGGGCTCGTACATCTCCCGGTTTTCCTCCACGGTACCGAAGAGCTACTGCATGGGGATTCACTTCACGGAGACGGGTAAAACCTGCTCTGTTTGCAAGGTTAAGGACATTACATTGAATTCGAGGAACTTGCAGCTTGTGAAAGCCGACACGACTCTGGGCATGGTGCTGAGGGACCCGGAGAGGCCGGTACGCTGACGGGAACCCAGATATCTCGGAAAATCTTGTGAACGATCGTGACCGAACCGAGCGTCAAGACCTTCTAATGAACAAGCGAGGGCTCGCCGAGGGCTTCGACTATTATCCTTACGTTTCAAAAGGCTTGGGGATAAATGAGGCACCCGGTGAGCCTGTGGGTCAGTACGAACCAACGCGCTACGGAGACACCATGCGACGTTCGTCCACGGACCTGAGAAGATTTAATTTTCCAAGCACAATGATGGTGGCGGGGCAGTCGTGATGCGGAAAATCGACCTTCGTGAAAAGCCTCGTACGTCACGCCGACCGTATGTTCGACAAGCGCCCAAAGAAGGTGTTGTTGTGCCACCCACCGGAATATTCGCCGAAGTTCGGAGACTTGCCTCTGAAGTGTGACGCCCACCCGGGATTCCCCAAGTGGAGGATGTTGGGGAGAACATCTTTGTCATTTTGGATGACCTGATGGTGGAAGGAACGCGTCCATTATTTTCACCAGAGACTCTCATCACAAGTGATTTGGAATCGTGTACATCCTGTTTCCGCAAGGACAGAAATTTAGGAAATTATGTCCGAATGCAAACCAAATCGTGGTCTTCAGGTATACCAGGTATAAAATGCAGACAGAAGGACTGTGCCAGCAAATCGAACTCAGGAACTCTAGGTTTCTGTTGGAGGCCTTTGAAAATGCTGCCCAACACCCACACGGATTTCTGGTACTGGATTGCACTCAATACACGCCCGACCTATACAGGTATCGAGCGGACGTCCTACCGGACGAAACGCACTCTTATTTCGTACTTAACAGAGGCCACTGAACAGAACAAAAGAATTCTCCCTCTGCGTGCCTAAAATATGGGTATATAGGCTGTTGGATGACTGTACATGAATCCACAGGGTGTTTCAGCTGGTTAAATAAGGAGCATTTTCCCACGCGAGCGTCATTCCCGTGCAAACTTGGTTTGAGGCAAGTTGAGCATCGCCAAAGTGAGCAGTCTGCTCATAGCGAGGCAGCACGTACTTTCGTCGGCCTTAGCCAGGGCGAAGGCGCGTCAGCGCAAAAAATTGTTAAAAAATGCCGATGGAGATCTGATAAAAGCCACACGCTCAACGTGTGCAGTGGTTTCTTGCAACTTCCGCAAAAGTTCCTGAGTCGCATAAAGCGTCTTGGAGGAAGCTGGTAGACAAGTAGGTTCCATTAAATAAAAAGAAGAAAATATTGATTCAAAAAGGAGGTTTTCTTCCGGCGTTTCTGCTGCCCGTACTAGCTTCGCTGGGTAGCGCTCTCGTGTCAAACTTTCCAGGATGAAGTAAGGCCGACAGATATTGGTGGCCCCGCAGCTAAAACCGTGGAAAATCTTAACGTGATAGACAAAACAATTTCTAGATTAGCTAAGGAACTAGAGAACGTGCAGGGAGCAAAACTGTCTGCTGATGGAAAATGGCGACTGGTAAAATATAAATTGGGGAAGTATCTGGATTTGGTGACATAAGTGAGACGGCCCTTCCTTAGCAACAACCAAGACGACCACGATGACGATGATGTCTACCAAGAGTTGGAACCGGTTGCAAGGGTGAAGCAGGTGGTTGCACCTAGGGCGCTACAACGAAATCCTCTGTCACCTCGAAAAGGAAGAAGCCAATGTCACCTATATGTATGTCATACGTATTGGTATACGTATCACTTGCGCTCTCGCCGTTGGTAGTCTCCGTAAAAGCAAGCGATGAAGGAATGGACCACATTAAGACGCTTTTATGCCAAACTGGAGCATTACGCCGGCTTGGGAACGGTAAATTCCTTCCGAAAGGCCACCGGAGAGTCAAAGGCCAACATCGAGTCCTTCGTTCGAAATCAGCACCATTACACTTTGCAAGAGACTGTAAAAAACGGTTTCCCACCAGATATTATCACTTGACCAATATGGACGATCTGTGGAAGCCGATTTCAACGACGTGGGCAGCGTCAGAGAATACAGCAAACCGTATGCTTACATTCTAACCGTTATAGCCGTAGTCTCCAAATATGCATGAGCCGTTCATCTGGAAACGAAACTTGGCCTCGAAGTGGCGCGGGCGTTTCGTTTCATACTTTCCTAGTGGGTTTCTAGGGGCCTGCAAACAGATAAGGGAACCGAAGTTCACCAACCGGGCGTTTCGCGACCTTCTAAAGTATTACAACGTGCAACATTACACCAATAATAACGTGAAAACCAGCGTCGTGGAACGTTAAAACAGAACCTTGAAGATCAAGATGTGGAGGCATTTCAGTCTCAAAAACACTTACAGGTTCGTGTAGCTTCTTCCGGGCCTCCTCTTGTACAATAGTTCAGATCACAGGTACATAAACATGGCGCTCAAGCAGGTCGAGTCTAACATCCTGCAGGTGTACCACAATCTGCAGGGAAACAGGCGCCTGCCGCGGACAAGCAGAGCTAAATATTCGGTGGGCGACTACATGCGCATTTCCAAGGAAGAAACGAAGATTTGCAACAGGTCGCGCTTCCCGAAACTTTCAAAATCGATCGCATTGTGCAAACCAAAGGCAGAGGGCGCAACACACGGTTGTTAGTGAAGTGAGGTATCCGTCCAAATTCAACCCGTGGGTCCAGGCTTCGATCATGGATTTGGTATGATGTATACAAGGCCGTTCTCCCTCACGCTGGTGAGCAATACTTCCGTGGAACACTTTAGCGATAACTCCACGGCAAGATTCTCAAACATCTTGCCCGAGAGGATTGTCTTGCAGGGGAATGGGAGGTCGCTCTCCAGAAGGTCAGGTATCCATAAAATTCTACAAGGTCGCTGCAGCCGACAAATGCGTAGTGGGCACCAAAAACACCATGTCGCATCATCCCACGCAGTCAAAGTTCAGCTTGGAAATGCCGAAAGACATCGTGCACCAGCCCAACGACCTGGTGAACCTTGTCAACGACGTCATTGTGGAACATTTGTCGGTAGAAAATTTCTTCATCTTCGACTAACACACTAACAAGGTAAGCGTAAATGCAGCGGTCACGAATCCAAAGCGATCGCTCGACGCTGCCTTCGATGAGTGTGTGGGAAACGTTATGCTTACGGCCATACCCTACGCCGTCGGCGAATACGACACCTTGAACAACGCGCCCACGCAGAAAACTAAAACGAGTCCAAAGCCAAGACTACCCAGGAGAGGCCCCCGGTGGAAAATGCTGGAAAAGCCAAACCTTCCGACTAACAGCCATCCCACCTTGCCTCAGCACCAGACAGGTGCGATTCCACTCGGTAGACCTTCCTCCGTCCAAGGCGCAGGTCCAGCCTTCCAGGGCAGACTCTGGACCGGTCGAACAACAATAGCTGCATTTCATTCACAGTTTTATGCTGACGCCGTCATTGGCAAAAATGTTAGGTTTCCATCCCCATACCAACGTCATTCTACCAGGCAGGACCAAAACATCCTGAGATCCATATATGAACAACCTCTTAGACACCCGATGGTCCGCTAACTCAAGAAGTCGGCAAGGTCATGACAGCACCGCATGCGGGCATTACTTCATGGACTACCTCTCACCGCTGGTCCGATCTTCTTAAGCATAAGGCCACGCCGTGGCTGTGGCTAGACCGCTTGGCTATCACCAAGGCGGCCCGGGTTCGATCCCAGGCGACCAAAAAGTGAGATTTCTGGTGGACAACACGGTGCTGGGGCGGGTTTTCTCCGGGACCTCCGGTTTCCCCCGCCATCTCATTCCACCGGTGCTCCAACTTCATCCCGTGCATCATCAGTGTCACCGCCTGCGGTGTCAGTCATGCATAACGTGGAGGCAGCCACGCCGTCCAGGTTAGTGCACAACGATGTTTTCATTGGTTTCTCTCGTTCGCATTGCATTCGAAACGATTTATTTCTTTTTCTTTCTTTCTCTCTTTCTCTCTCTCTCTCTCTCTCTCTCTCTCTCTCTCTCTCTCTCTTGTTTTCACTGAAAACAAGTGCCGTGCAAAAAGGAAACTTCGCATTCCCGAAGCCGACGTCACGCAACTCATCAAGAACAATAGTTCCGCTTCAACAGAACAAGAAGATGTTAAACATCAACCCAGCACCGTAGTGGGTGCTCTGTCGGACATCTACTTCCTAAATCCACAACAGAGCAAATTGTGTGTTTGGGTTTTTCGTTCGTGTCGCCGCATCAGCTGGTGGTCACCATTGCAAAATGCTGGCGGTGCAACGCAGTGGTCCTCTGTTCGACACAGTGGCAAAGTCTCGTCGATATTAACGCTATCATCCAACGCCGTTTTGAATTCCGACATGACCATCTATAATCCTACCAAGTCAGCAACGGTGTCCTCTTTCTATTTGTAGATAACTTTGCCATCTATTGTACATCTCAGCCCACACCATTTATTATAGCGCCGTCTACAGTCCCCATTAGACAACCTTAACGAATGGAGTTTGAAAACGGTTTCCGATTCTCGGCTGAGAAAGTAATCTGCGTTAACTTCTGGTGCCGTCAGAGTCGATTACCTGCAATGCTCCGTTTAGGCTCTGGTCTACTACCTTTCGCAGACGGGACGAGGTTCCTTGGATTGACTTTTGATAGAAAATTTAGTTGGTCATCGCAAATAGCACAACTTAATGCACGATGTGACCGTTCTTTAAATATCTTGCGGGTACTAGGTGGAAAATCATGGGGAGCGGATCGTACAGTGTTATTGCGACTTTATCGCGCACACATCCGTTCCAGATTAGATTATGGTAGAATCGTTTATGGCTCAGCAGGTTCATATGTGCTGAATAGTTTAAGCATTCCATAACTGTGGTATAAGTATAGCAGTTGGAACATTTCCAACAAGCCCTCCTATAAGACTGACTGTACCATGAATCTGCAGGATCTCCTCAGCAATACAGAAGCAACATGTTATTAGCAAATTATGGCTGTGGACTTAATTGCATGCCCACATATCAATCGTTTACGCCGTTCTTCAATACCTTAATGGACGCGCGTTATAGGAACACTTCTCTTAAACCAAAGCAACCTGGTTTCCGATTCCGGGAACTCCTTGGAAAGCTTGATACTGAAATGCCCAGGATGTATCATAAGGGAGAGAGAGCATATCTTCCTTGGTTTTGCAGAACGTCCAACGTAGATCTGGGCATGACCAAGTCCGATAAATCTATCGTGTCTCTGTCTAGTATCCCCACATGGTTTTGGGAATTTTTATCACGTTATGAAGACCACTTTTTAGTTCATACTGATGGCTCCAGGTGCTCAAATAGTGTTGGTTGTGCTTATATGTGTGGAACCGATAAATATACATTTGGATTCCATACTAGCACTGTCATTTATACTGCAGAGCTCTATGCAATATACCGAGCCATTTTACATGTACGTCGACGAAAGACGTAGGACTGCTTAATCCTGAGTGATTTCCTCAGAGCACTTCAAAGCCGTCGGCAGCTGTATAACTAACATCCTACTGTCCAGCGTATCCAGGATACCCTCCATGTTTTACACGCTTCCGGCGTTAGCGTGGTGTGTGCATGGATCCCTGGTCAAGTAGGCTTGTGGGGAATGAAATGGCGGATTGAACGGCTAGCATGGAGCCCAGGGTTAGTGTACCGTATTTTACATCGGATGATTGTGGAGCTGTATTTCGGACAGCTGTGCAGTCCTGCTGGCAGGAAGAGTGGTCCGCTATCGCAGCAATGAACTTAGATCAGTGAAGGAACTTCCGATTCACTGGGTTACCTCCTGTCGCTCATCTCGTCGTGAGGTGAGTTTGATTCGTTTGCGGATTGGGCACTGCTTTTTACGCATAGTTTTCGTTTTCGAAGGGAGCCTGCTCCAGTCTGTCCGTTTTGCAACGAAGCGTTATCTGTTCCACACGTGCTACTAGAGTGTTTTTGCCTAGCACAGCTTAGGACATATCTGCAGCTGCCGGCCAGCTTTGCAGAAATGCTAGCGGATGTTATCGTAACAAAGCGGTGGATAAGCTTTCTAAATTCTTTTCTAAGTTAGACTTTAGAGCTTAGTGAAGAAAATTGTTAGCAGTTTCGCCTTACGTTTCTTTTTACTTTTGCTTTTGTTGTGTACATGTGTTTTTTGTGAGTTTATTTACAGTTGTAGTAAGTTTTAGAACAGTTTATATCTGGCTTTTGCCATAAATGATTATAAAGGGCACTGATAACCGCTGCAGTTGGGCGCCCTTATACACATATCATAATCATAATCATCGTCGTCGTCGGTCTATGGAAGTGCTTTAAAGGCGGCATAGAATATGCAATCGCAGCCAGCAGCTTTCTAAGTTCGGACTGAGACAATTAGACTACTGGTCTCCGCAGTACTTGTGAGGAGCACACCAGCAGTGGTGTAAGGAGAGTCGAGAAGCTGCTGAACCACTCTTTCAGCGACCTTATCATTAAGAGCCGATTATGCTGGGATGGAGGTAGCGGCTAGGTGTTCAGACAGAAGTTCAGCCTTTCCGCTGGAGGATAGAGCTACTCGTGTACAGCCAGTTAGCGGTGGATCTGAAGTTGGGATGCGGAGCATAGCCTTGGACATCCTCCAGAGGGAGCCGTCAGTGGTGTCGAGTGTACTCAATCGTCTCTCCCATTCTTCACTGGAGTGGTCAGAAGGTTCCAACCTTACTAAGGCTTGGGAGCCGGTTCCATTTCTGCTTGTCTTGCGGGTGGTGCGTGTACTGCAATTTGCGCTGCGCTCTGTTCTTGGCGGAGATGAGATGGCGTAAGTGTTGTGAGAGAGGTTTCAGGGGACGGTAGGGAACTTTGCGAGCAGTAGTTGCTTCACGCATGTCTGCAGCCATGCTAGTCGGGATGAAGTTCGCAAGGTCATTAGTTGGTGCAGGTGTTGGGCGTGGTTGGATGTTGACAGGGTTTTCTTCCATGATTTTAGAGAATTTGCTCCAATTTGTTCACCTGTGGTTGACGACGGGAGGTGGGTTTTAGGCGTGAGTTTTGACGAATATAGTAGGAGCAGAGGATATTGATCAGAGAAAAGCTCAGGAAGGGAGAACACAGATGGGTGACAGCAGATGTTGTAAAGGAGGGCACTATCCAGCCAATCAAGAGGTCTGCGGTCACCATGAGTTATTGTGGGAGATGAAAGTAAACACAATCAGATATTTTCGATCTATATATAGGGTTCCAGAAGGCATCCACGGAAGTTGGTGATGGTGGAATTTCAGAGGGTGCTCTTGGTGTTGTAGACTCCCATGGCTATAGTGGGAGAGCCAGTAAAGATGAGGTCCAGATCATCCTCGGGGATGGCTCTACTAGGAGGGATACACACCGAATAGATTTTGAGAAGCCCCTTGTCGATTGTGGCTTGGATTCCCGTTCCTTCAAGATCGCCAGAAATTTACAGCTGTAGGCGATGATGAGGGATGCTTCTCTGAATATATACGGCAGTACCACCATAACGATCTGGACGATCAGTCCTATGACAAATCATTCCTGGAATGTAGCTTGTAAACATGGTGCTAGATGAGTCTCTTTAACTAGGAAGGTTTTGATTTTGTTCGCAGAAATGAATTAAGGTAACCTCACGTAATATATGCCGTTACCCATTGGCATTTCAGGATCAGATGCGAAGACTGGAAAGGTGGTTGATGATATTAGTTATGTGCACCATTATTGCCCATAAAGATAATGATGGTGTGTACGAATATTCTTAGGGGTGGGATAGATGAGGGACGGATGGCAACTGTATCAGCTAGAACTGCTTCAAAGTCGGCTTGAAGGCAGAGAGGAACTCGAGCCATAAGTCTAAGAGATTGTTCGTCAGGAGCGGATGGCTTAGGGAGAGGATTCTCTGGCAAGCTAGGGCTTGTGATAGGGCGAGCCAACAGCCGTAGTTGCATCGGAATTCTAGACTCAGCATTTGATGATGTTGGTATGCCCACAGTCTTGTTGGCTGGGACGAAGGGAGCCTCTGATGCTGTGCTGACTGTTGGTGGAGTTTGGAGGGCAGCGGCGGCAGATGTGGAACTACCGTCATGCAGGAATTTGGAAAAGGAGCTTGTAGCTCAGGATCAATGGGCCGTTGGAGAGTCCCTTGTTGCTGCATTGAGGAAGAAGAGGCAGTAAGTGCTGAAGCGTAATGTTGGTGCTGCAGTCTCGTCACACGGGGTAGACCAGGATAGAGTACCCTTGATGGCTTCCTTGGGGATACCGTGTGGATTGCTCACCTTAGAAACTGCATCAAAGCGCGTGCGTTGTCCATTTTCGTTTAGAACCATTTCAATTCTAACTTCCTGCCAAACTGGGCGTCTTACATAACGGCACGACTGACCTCCACAGTTGCAGCAAACCGGTTTAGAGCCACTACTACTTTACTGTCTTCTCTTTTATGACCTCACTCACGGAAGTAAGAGCTCACTGGTTCTAGTCGGCAGCCCGCCGCACTATGCGTGAACTGTTGGCAGTTAGTACACTGTAAGGGGTGTGTGTAAGGTTCAACCCTTATGATGGCATCAAACATCTTGGTCTCCTTACAGATGTCAGAAGAGCGGGACACCTTCCGCAAAGCTACTCTGAAGGGCGGTAGCTTTTGTTCTGTCGGAGAGCGATTCGAACGAAGCCACCCAGCCCGTTAAACTGGATACCCTAGCTCCTGAAGCTTTTCAGTGACGTCAGCTTCTGTGGCGTACATGGGCAGGTCCTTTAGTGTCACGTACAGCAACTTTACTTCTGGTAACAAGGTGGTGAGGTACTACAGTTTCCTGTCCGTTAGAAATTCACGGATGAACCTGTGATCAGCAGGTGTGGCAGGGAGGAAGGCAATGGAACCACTCATATTCTTAATAATGAATTTGATGTCAGGATAGCTATCAATGTAAAATTTTGGTGAGTTCGCGGGCTTGATCCGGATCACAGAAAGATAGGAGTGGTTTTGTTTGATTTATAGGTTCCTTGTGCGTTGGTAGTCTGCTGAATTGGGTTGAGTTGAGTTGGGGCAGTCATTTCTGCGACGTCCACATCCATGGCTTCAACAGGTGGAGGAAGCGAGGAACATTTTCTTCGCTGCCGGTTGTTATCTGGAAGCGTTGGGAAGTCCTCAACCACGTTGGTTTCAGTGAGGGCAGCAAAACTGTTCGTTAACATAGGTAGTGGGGTTACACTGTGTTTGGATTCTTTGGCAGTTCTCTTTAGCGAAGGTGTTTGCCAGGAGTTTCTTAGATGCTCATCATGTCACATAAAGTAAGCTGCAGTGGTATCAAGCCTCGAACGAAGACAAGAACATAGGCGGAAATCGGTGGCCGTAAGGCAGAAATCATCAGAGGGGACAGACATTTCCACATCCGCCTGATTTAGGTACTCGATTTTAGCTTGACTTTTCAATTTAAGTAGCCTTACAGCAGCTCTGAATAGTGGGTAGCTATGATCAACTATCAAGCTTGCCCCCACAAATGTGGAAACATATAACCACCAGCCAGATAATATCATCGGAGGATGGTTCCAGCGAGACGGCTGGGGCAGGAGATGCATCTGATGGCAGAGGTGTTGCCATGGCAATGGAAACATTGGTCTTGTTGGGCGAAGATGAGTGGCCATTAGGGTAGAAGTAGATCATTGATGATGGTTCAGTATATGATTTAGGGTCCGACCGACCGACCGAGGTGCTGGCTGGCTGTATAAAGACAGAAGGCTTTTGCTGCGTGCCCACCCGTTAAGGGTTTTACCGCAGGTAAGGTTTTTCATTTGGGATTTTGTGGAATGTGTTGTGGATTTTGAGGTTACAGGTTTTGGGAATTGATGCAATACCTTGTACCGTGATGTTTAAATTTTAAAGTTTGTTATATAGTTGTAAAATTTTGATGTCAAACAGATAAGAAGATTATGTGGAGCTTAGTTTTAGCTACTGTAAGGATTAGCTCCTGGGGTATCTCGGGTGCCCACAAGGCATACAGAGTAAATGGAACAGCCTGGAACGGGATCTAGTGGGGTCATAATCTCCCAGTGATGTAATAAGGGCGCTTCTATGTCTGGGTAAAGTAAGGTAGAATATTTCAAGTCGGAATCCTAATTTCATCCTCCACGTATGGAAGACCCGAGGCTTCGTGAAGCAGCCCGTTAGGAAAGTATCGAACCATAGAATATATAGACCGTAGTCGTCTATTCTGTGCACACTGAAGCCCTGCCAGTCAGCTATCTGAGAACATGCCCCAATCTCACAGGCATATAGCATCACCGGAATTACCAGCGCTCGGAAGAGGTATAACTTCAGGCCAACCGGCATCGAGCTCGACCCCAGCATTGGGTACAGGGAAGCAATTGCTCCTTGCACTTTTGCCACTAAGTACCTGACGTGTTGAGAAACGTTAGATCTCTATCCAATTTTACTCCAAGGTACTGGACGGAGATAAAGCCACTCTATCCTTCGACCTCGAAAGCTGAATTTGGGGCAGTCTGCGGGGTGTGATGCTTTGCGAAAAGTATGGCGTGATCTTTGTCCGGATTAATGGACATCAGCCAACGCCGACATCACAGCTGTGTCAGACTGAGGTGTCTTTATATGGGGTTCAAGGCTCTGAGGATGTGTTTGTCTCTGCATAACAGAAGCACGTCGTCAGCGTATTGTGCCATTTCGACTCGGACTCTGCGGGGAAGGAAATCTGCCATAAAGGCGCTGAATAGGGTGGGAGATAGCACAGAGCCTTCAGGGGCTCCGCCTCTCACGGTATTGGTGTTGATGTTTTCCCCGCGACTGTGACTTTGAAGGTGCAGTGTCATAGGAAGCTGTGTATCATGTTGATCATCTGTGTAGGGAGCCCCAGGTGAATCAGTAGGTATAGGACCCCGGCATGCCATGTCGTAGAGAACGCCTTCTCGACGTCCAACGAAGCTGCAGCCGTTCTAGCGCCTTCCCGGAAGCCCAGGGCAGCGATCTCTACCACACGCACTAGTTCCTGGACTGTCGAGTGCCCAGGACGAAATCCAAACTGATGGTCGGAAATGGCTTGAATGTGTCCCAGAATTGGGGACAAGCGAGTGGGAATCGACCTCTCGAGAACTTTCGAGAGGGTGGAAAGGTGGCGAATGGATCGGTAGCTGGAACGGTGTACCGGATTCTTCCCATGTTTCAATATGCATATTACCCGGGCCTCCCTCCAATCTCGTGGAAAGCACCCAAGGGTAAGACACATTGAAAACCCTAGTTAGGAAGAGTACCGCATTAAAGGGAAGATGGCGGAGCATGAGAGGCGTCAGCCCATCAGGCCCCGCCGCCTTTTTAGGTTTGAGACGCTGGAGAACACCTTGGACTTCATTAGGTCAGATTGTTGGGAATTTTCTGCATCCCAGGAGGGTGACGTAAGAAACGACGCACCTCCCGGTGGGCACGTTCGGAAAATATGTCGTCCTGAGGGTTATCACTTGGACGCAAAGTACGTTCAAGACACTCACCGAAAGCATTAGCCTGGGGTACATAGGCCAGGCCTTGAGTGCCAAGGATGAGGGACGTTATTGACCTTTGTGGTTTCTGAGGGTTTTAGCTATACTCCACAGGTCGCCATCTTCGATGCGCAACCTGACCATTTTGTTCTCCCACGCTTGCCCCTTGTGCTCACGCAGTCAGGCACTAACCTCTCGACGTAAACGTCTTAGGATCGCTCGATTATGTGGCGTGCGATGACGCTGATATAATATTCGTGCTGCCCAGGATCAGAGGATTAGAAGCATTATGTCCAAAGCGAGGACATCAGGGTGAAGGGGAGCTGCGGCGTGGACTGTCAGGTTCTTGGCAGTTCGCGTCAGAATGGAAGTGAACGATGAGATTGCATTCTCCAGGGTAGGTGTATCTAGTGAGTGAGTGTGTGGTGTTTAAGGGCCCGTCGACAACAAGGTCATTTGGGCTCCAAGTCAACACTAAAACCTAAAAGCTATAAAAAAATTAGCTAAAAAGGTAAAATGTAATAAAACCACTCAACTGTTAAAAGGACATATACACCATCTAAACTTATAATTTAAAATCTCTAAAATTAATAAATATAAAATGCAAGTTAGACTTCTTTGTTAAAACCGATTTTAAAAACAAACCGCAGTGCCTTGTCCACGGCCACTGGGTCGTTCCCTAAAATACCGTGCAAGTTAGCTCTTAGGCCCAAAGACTGGCGAACCCGAGTGTATTGCGGGCAATCCAGCAATACATGCCGCACGGTGAGAGGTACTGCACACGGAGCACACACAGGGGCCGGTTCCCCTCTTAATAGATGGCCATGCATTGCACGTGTGTGCCCAATTCTCAGCCGGGTGAGTATCACCTCGGCCCGCCGGTTATCCCTGCAGGAAGTTGGCCAGCGTTGTACGCTCTCCTTTATCGCCCGGAGTTGTGTGCCCTCCAAAGCTGTCCAGGATTGCTGCCAAGCATATAGCAGTTGGCGACGGAAAAAACGTTGCACATCCTGGTACGGCACCGTAGTTGTTAAACTCCGGGGCAAACGGCAAGCGGACTTAGCAGCCGCGTCCGCCTCCTCGTTCCCGGAAATCCCAGCATGGCCTGGGGTCCAAGTAAAAACAAAATTGTATCCCCGACCGAGCATTTGCAAGATCTGGGTCTGTATTTTTAAAACCAGTGTGTGAGTGGCAGTGTGCTGTTGCAAGGCCTGAAGCGCACTTAGGCAGTCAGTGCAGACGATAAAAAAGCCAGGAGCTAACTTGCAAATAAAAAGGAGCAAATAAAAGATGGCATACAGCTCTGCTGAGAAGACCGAAGTGGAGTCCAGAAGTCTAAATTTATGAGCCTCACCGTTAATGAAGAATGCGCAACTCGTAGCGTTACTTAACTGGGAACCGTCTGTAAAGATCGGAACATAGTTAGGGTAACGGCCCAGTAATTCGGCAAAAAGTTGTTGGAACAACGAACGTGGAGTAGCGAGTCTACAGTTGTTTGAAAGAGCGAGATCGAACCGCGCACGATTGAGCTGCCATGCAGGATAGGGGCAGATGGACGACCTCTCCACGCGAGGTATTCGGAGGCCATGCGAATGTAGTAGATCCCGAAATCTTATTCCCACGGGGCGAGTCCGAGAACCAGGGCGCATATAACGGTGGACTAAATCTGGACACAGAAGTGGTTTAAAACAAGGATGATTGGGATAACTTGCCAACTTCGAAACGTATGAGCAGAGTAACAGCGAGCGACGAATATGGAGTGGAGGTTCGCCTGAGTCTGCATACAGGCAGTCGACTCGACTGGTGCGGAAAGCTCCTGTGGCAAGGCGGATGCCAGTATGATGCACGGTGTCTAAAAGGCGAAGTTTAGAGGCGGTCGCTGCGCCATAAATAAAACTGCCATAGTCCAGCTTGGACCGAACCAGAGAGCGGTACAGCCTCAACATTACCGTGCGATCGCCCCCCCCCCAAGATGCTCCAGATAATACCTTCAGCACCCGAAGAGAACGATCGCAAGAGGCTCGAAGGTGACGAATGTGGTGCTCCCAATTGAGTTGTCGGTCCAAGTAGAGGCCCAAGAACTTCAGGTGCGAGACAAATGGCAGGGGTGTGCCGTTCAAATGAAGATCAGGAGGCGGGTGAATACCTCGTAGGCGGTGAAAGTGGATACACTGCGTCTTCGCAGCTGAAAAACGGAAGCCGGTTTGAAGCGCCCAAGCTGCTAGCTAGGTAATGGTCAGCTGCAGTTGGCGCTCAATGTGATCTATGTTGGCAGACCTATAATAAACTGCGAAGTCGTCAACATAGAGGGATGATGGAATTCCACTTCGAACGGCACTAGTGATGCCGTTAATCGCTACGGCAAAAAGGGCGACGCTCAAAATTGACCCTTGAGGTACACCGTTCTCCTGTATCCGCTCCCGTTATATCGTGTTTCCTATGCGAACCCGAAAACGGCGAAGTTTTAAAAAGTTGCATAGGAATTCGGGTAGATGACCACGCATACCGTAACCATGTAGGTTACGGAGTATGCCGTACCGCCAGGTGGTGTCATAAGCCTTCTCCAGGTCGAGGAACACGCCCACGGCGTGCTGTTTCAGTAGAAACGCATCGGAAATATACCCCTCAAGGCGTGTAAGGTTATCGACACTTGGGCGATGGGGACGAAAACCGCATTGCAAGTTGGACAGATGGTTATGTTTTTCTAGCCACCAGTTTAACCGAGCGTTTATCATTCGCTCCAACGTCTTACAGATGACACTCGTTAGGCAAATGGGGCGGTAGCTAGATGGTAGCGTGCGGTCCTTTCCGGTTCGAGGGATGGGGATGACGATACCCTCTCGCCAGGAGGAAGGGAAAACCCGCTCATGCCAAATGCGGTTATAGATGTTTAAAAGGAAACATAGCGCCTCAGATGGAAGATGTAGCAGCATCTGTCGGTGTACGTCATCGGGACCTGGAGGAGAATCCTTTGCTAACGCCAGAGAATGGGCAAGCACGGCTGCGGTGAAAGGTTGATTGTACGGCTCGGTGCAGTCACTATTAAAATTAACTGGTACCCGTTCCGCCTTTTCCTTAATAGGCAGGAAGAGAGCGTCATAGCGGGCAGTTTGGCTAGTAGCAGCAAATGTGGTAGCTAGGGCTTCAGCTATGTCCTGCTCGGTGGTGCACATGGAACCGTTGATAGCAAGGCCAGGAATTACCGTCCGGCGATACTTGCCATACATCCGCCGAACAGCTGACCATACTTGTTGGGTAGAGCTGCGCCGGGAAAGCGAAGACACATAGGCTTCCCAAGATTTACGCTTTGCGTTGCGCAGTATAAAGCGTGCCCTAGCGCGAGAACGTTTGAAGGCGACGAAGTTCCCTTCCGTCGGGTGCCGCTGAAAAATGCTCAAAGCACATTTGGGTGCTTTGACAGCCAAACTGCATTCCTCAGACCACCACGGTACAGGGATACGACGTGGTGTAGGTGAACCTCGAGGAATGCTGGATTCCGCTGCGAGCAGGATCGAGCAAGTAAAATACTCGACCATTTCATCGATGGTGTCGAAGCTATCGTCGATGAGGTGTATGAGGGATTGGAATATTCCCCAGTTAGCTTTGGAAATAATCCAGCGAGGATGTCGAGAAGGTACACATTGGCGGCCAGAAAAATGAATGTTAATGGGGTAATGATCACTGCCAAAGAGGTCGGAAAGTACTGACCACTCAAGTAGTGGTACTAATGACTGACTGCAGAAAGAAAGGTCTAGTACGGAATGTGTACCATAAGCGGATGATAGGAATGTCGGGTCACCGGTATTTAGCAGAAGCAGGTCAGACTTATCGAAAACGTCTACGAGGAGGCATCCACGGGCGTCATCAGTGTCTGATCCCCAGAGCGTGTGCTTGGTATTCAAATCTCCCACAAGGAGTAGTGGTGAGGGGAGCTGAGCCAATAGAGCTAGAAGATCACGGTCTGGAACTATACTGAGCGGCGGCAGGTACATGTTACAGATGGTAAAACTGATGCCCTCCAGCTGTATCAGAACGGCCACAGCTTGCAATGGTGTGGTGAGAGGAACGCTGGCGGCTGAGATGTTAGGCGCCACTAAGGTAGCAACGCCACCGCTTGCACGCATAGCTGCAAGGGAGTCGCTTCTAAATGCAGAGAAAGAGTGAAGGTGTAACGAGTGATTGGGATGTAAGTGGGTTTCCTGGAGGCAAATAATTGACGGTGACCTTTGAGAAACTAAATGTTGTAGGTCTTGAGCACGAGCTCGAAAACCATTGACATTCCACTGGATTACTTCCATGAAGAGCTTTTAACGGGCCGTTTTTACTTTTTTCTTGACCTTGGCTGACTTGGGCCCTACGATTCGAAAATCGTTAGCGTCCTGTGACTCCGCTGATGTTCGGGAGTCAGAACTCCTACGGCTCGTAAAACGAGACCGGGATCTAATAGAGGGCGAGCGACTTCGCCATCTATGCTGTGGTCGGGATCGATTTTTCACAGTTACTACGGGATTGTTGTTACTCGCTGATGGCTTGGTGTCTGGAGTCTGTACGGTTGAAACGGAAGTAGTGCGGGTGGATATACAAACAGTCTGAGACGTAGGTTTAACGGCTAGAAAGTCAGTCTGCGTGGATGCGTGTGCGACAGGGACGTGTTGCACAGCAACAGTGGTATTAGGAGTACGGCGAGCTGCTAGTGCATATCCAGTAGTAGTGGTAGCGGGCTTTAGTTGTTCAAAGCGCCGTCGTGCCTCTGGAAAAGTCAGGCGTTCCTTTACACGTAGCTCCCATGAATCTAGGGCACTGTCGCGAGCTGGAGGGATGACTACCGCCACAGTTCACGCAACAAGGTGTTCGACTGCAGTTAGGATCGTCGTGTTTCGGTAGGCCACATTGCTCACAAAGAGCAGGATTGGTACATGTGACCTTAGTATGTCCGAACCGCTGACATTGGAAACAGCGCATGGGGTTCGGGACATACTGGCGGACGCTAGCACGTTCATAGCCGCAATATATGTATTCGGGTAACTTCGTCCCTGCAAAAGTTAGAAAAACCGTACGTAGTGGGTACTCCTTGCCATCTTGTTTTCGAGTTAGCCGGTACGCCTGACAAACGAGTTGATCGGAGAGGCAACTTACTATTTCCTCATTCGCAAGACCATCCAAGCTGGAGGTGGTGACTACTCCTCTGCAGGTGTTGAGGGTTTTGTGTGGGGCTACCCGGATCGGGTAGGAGCCCAGCAAAGTCGCCTTTTGCAGTTTGCGAGATTGGTCTGCATTTGAGCTCTCCAATAGTAAGGTGCCGTCTCGGAGGCGCGTCGCATTCTTGACAGGGCCACTGATCTTATCTAATTCTCGCTTTATGTAGAACGGACTAATCTCTTTAAACGTTTTCCCATCACAAGCCAAGGTCATTATCAAAAAAGGGTCAATGAAAGATTGTTTGCGCGGAGACATGATGATATAGACCCCCATCCGGAACCGTCGGCGTCAGCCTGCCATCCGGGGGTTAAAGGAAGAAAGACACCGAATCTTCACGGTCTGTGCCGTCATGGGGACCCCACCCATGACTGATCTCATTTGTACCTCAGAAAAGCTACCCTTCAAAATCCACTGCTTGTCCGTATGGGTAAACCGTTCACCACGCACACCCCGGCTTTATGCCCCTACCACAGGAATAACCGCCTGTGGCTCCCCACTTTAGGCCGCGCTGCGCATAAAGGGCACACGCGGATTCAGGGGACTTGTGGTTGATTACACCGGGGTTCCGTCAGCGGTAACACGTCCGGTTGGTGATACTAACCCAACGGCAACACGGCCGTCGGGAGATTAACACAGACCGGGCCCTCAAGGAGTTACGTGGGTGTACTTGACGGTGTGGACGGGCTCCGCACCTAAGGCTACACATAGGGGCAGTGCGAGGGGTCCGCTCAACCTTCACTTTTGAGACCTCCGGAGAGCACACATGTCGGAAGCCGCGCTGAAAACCGTGGGACAGAAGCACGGAGATAGGAGAGATCCCTGCTGGTGAGACAGGAGTTATAAACCTAAGACCTTAAGTGCTAATAATTATAATAAAAAACTAGAAGGGGAAGAAGGTGATGCATACTGATCAGCAGTAGCAGAGCGTGGCACAGTTGATGGAGGTGAAGGGGATGAAATGAGGGTGAGTGGCTAGGGACCCCGGAATCGCCAATCCCGTACCTACCGTAGTAGGTCCCTGGGGAAAAACACCAGAGCCTCTTCTGCCAGTTTTCGGGGTTACTGATGGGCCTTCTCGGCAGCCGTAGCGGTCTTGGGGTACACCAAGTCCCCACCGTACATCACCCCATCAGTCAGTCCCCTACTTCCTGTTGCCCACCCCTCGGGACGAGGACCGCAGAGGTTGGATTTTGAGGGGCAGGTGTATCTATGATTTTGGATTTTGGCGGGATGGAAGTGCGGAGGCAATTCCTGACACCTTCCCAATCGCGTTTGAAGCAAATGTCATGACTAGCAACCCTGGTGATGATTTCTGTCAACACCGGATTGTGATCGGAATGTAATGCATTTATAGATGTAAGGGTGAGGTTAAATAATACATGTTTTGTGATAGCGAAGTCTATAACTGAAGCCAGACCTCCACCTCGCGGAAAATGTGGGGGTTGCCAGGGACCCCGCACTAGATGTTAAGGGTATCCATCTATAAGGCGAATGATTTCATTGCCGCTTTCACCGACCCGACAACCGGAATGCCAACATTGGTGTTTTTATTAAATTCGCGGTCATGGTAGCACTGGTATATAGGAGATGGAGAGGCAGTCGTCAGGTAGGAACTGCCGGTTTGGTGGATGGTACACAAAGAATACCAAGACCTCTAATCCGCCAAGGTCCATACTAATGGCAGTGGGCACAAAGTTTTGTAGAGGTAGGAGTTGGGTGGGCAGGTAGTCCACATTCCGCCTCACCAGCACCGCAGTTTCGCCTCCTGGACGGCCTTGACGCTCCGTGCGATGGCAGATGTAGCCTCGAAGTCGGAATCGGAAGTCTGTTCGGAGATGCATCTCACTGACCAATGTGACGTCCGTCCGTCCTTCCGTACGTCCGTGGTGCTGGCTGGCTGTATTACGCCAGAAGGATTTTGCTGCTTGCCTAACCGTTAAGGGTTTTACCGCAGGTAAAGTTTTATGTTTGGGGTTTTATAGGATGTGTTGTGGGTTTTGAGGTGGATTTTTGTTTTTGAGGTTACAATTTTGTACCTTCAGGTTGTGGTAATGGTTGCAATACCTCTCACCCTGGGGTTACAATTTTTAAAGTTTGTTTATTATTTGGATGGAAAAATTTTGATGCCAAACAGCTTAGAAGAATTATGTGGAGCTCAGCTTCGGCTGCTGTTAGGCATAGCTCCCGGGTTATCTCGGGTGCCCGCAAACAATGCGATGTACCGGAAACAGCCGGGAACGGCGTCTAGTGGGGTCATAATCGCCCAATAATCTAACAAGGGCGCTTCTATGTCTGGGTAAAATAGCGTATAATTTTGAAGCTCGTCGTCTAATTTGATCCTCCACGTATGGAAGACCCGAGGCTTCGTGTCGCAACCTGGTAGGAAAATAACGACCCATAGAATATATAGACCGTAGTCCCTATTCTGTGCACGTTGAAGCTATGGCAACCAGCTATCTGCGGCCATGCCCCAGATCTCGCTGGCAAATAGCATCACCGGGAGTATCAGCGCTCGGAAGAGGTTTAACTTCAGGACAACCGGCATAGAGCTCGACCCCAGCATTGGATACAGGGAAGCAATTGCTCCCTGCATCTTCGCCGACAGGACCATGATGTGCTGGCGAAAAGTTAGACCTCTATCCAGTTTGACTCTTAGGTACTGGATAGAGTTAGTCCACTCTATCCTTCGAACTCGGAAGCTGAATTTGGGGCAGTCTGCGGGATGTGGCGGTTTGTGAAAAGTATGGCGTGTCTTTTGTCCGGGTTAACGGACATTCGCCAACGCCTACACCACTGTTGTGTGAAGCGGAGGTGTATTTTAAAGGAGTTGAAGGCCCTGATTATGTGTTTGTCTTTGCAGAACAGAAGCACGTCGTCAACGTATTGTGCCATTTCGACTCGTGGCTCAGTAGGGAAGTCTGCCATAAGGACGTTGAATAGGGTGGGAGATAGTACAAAGGCTTCACGGACTCCGCCTCTCACTGGTCTTTGTGTTGATGTTTTCGCGGTGACTGTGACTGAAAGTGCGGTGGCGCAAGAAGCTGTGTAGGATTTTGATCATTTGTGTTGGGAGCCCCAGGTGGATCAGTTTGTATAGGAATTCGGCATGCCATGTCATTGAGAAGGCCTTCTCGACATCCAACTAAACCGCTGCCGTGAAGGCGCCTTCCTGGAAGCCCAGGGCAGCGGTCTCCACCACGCGCAGTAACTGCTGGACTTTCGAGTGACCGGGACTAAACTAATGGTCGGTAATGGCTTGAATATCTCCCAGTATTGGGCACAAGCCGGTGAGAATCCACCTCTCGAGAGTTTTCGGGAGGGTGGAAAGGAGGCTTTTGGATCGGTAGCTGGAAGGATGTAGCGGATTTTTCCCAAGTTACAATATGCAAATCACCCGGAGTTCCCTCCACTCTCGTGGAAAATAGCCGAGGGTGAGACACATTTTTAAAATCCTGGTTAGGAAGGGAGCCGCGTTGAAGGGAAGATGGCGGAGCATGAGAAGTGTCAGCCCGTCCGGCCCCACCGCCTTTTTTTGGTTAGAGACCATGAAGTACGCCTTGGACTTCACTAGGACGGATGGTTGGAAATGTTTCCGTGTCCTCAGGAGGATGGCGTAAGAAGCGACGCACCTCCCGACGGACACGTTCAGAAAGGTTGTCCTGACGCTCGTCTCTTGGACGCAAAGTACGTTCAAGATAATCGGTGAAAGCATTGGCTTTGGTTTGGGGTACATAAGCCAGGGCTGGGGTGCCATGGATGGGGAAGGTGTATTGATCATTTTGGTTTCCGAGGGCTTTAGCGATCCTCCACACTTCGCCATCTTCGACGTGCAACCTGGCCATTTTGTCCTCCCACGCTTGCACATTGTGCTCACGCAGTCTGGCACTGACCTCTCGACGTAAACGTCTTAGGAGCACTCGATTATGTGGCGTGCGGTGACGTTGATATGGTCTCCGTGCTACCCAGGATGGTGGGATTAAAAGGATGATATCCAAATGGGGGACATCAGGGTGGAGGGGAGCTGGGGCGTGGACTATTAGGTTTTTGGCAGGTCACTTCACTATGGAAGTAAACTATGACATTGCATTCTCCAGGCTAGGTATATTTGTGATTTGGCGGGATGGAAGTGCTGAGGCAATTCCTGACGCCTATCCAATGAACTTCTCACGTTGAAACGAGATGTCCTGACTGGCAACCCTGGTGTTGATTTCTGTCAGCACGGGAATGTGATCGGAATGTAATGCATTTAGAGATTAAATGCTAGATTAAATGCTAGATGTTTTGTGATACTGAAGTCTATGACTGAAGACAAGGGTACTGAGTGGGTTGCCACTTGAAGTTGAGGGTGTGCATCTATAAGGCAAATGATTTCATTGCTCTTGCATCCGCCCGACGACTACAATGCCAACGTTGATGTTTTGCATTGATGTCGCCGGCCATGATAGCACTGGGATATAGGGCTAGGATGGAGAGATAGTCGTTAGGTACGAACTGCCAGTTTGGTGGATGGTACACAGAGACTACCAATAACTCTAATCCGCCAGGGTCCATACTAATGGCCGTGGCCTCAACTGTTTGTAGAGGATTCAGCTGGATGAGTTGGTTTACCACATTCTCTCTCACCAAAATCACAGTTCCGCCTCAAGGACGGCCCTGAAGATCCGAGCGATGGCAGATGTAGCTAGGAAAACGGAATCGGGAGTCTGGTCAGTGATAATTTTCGCAGACTAGGATGTCGACTAGGGCTAGGGCTCGAGCAAATTGAAGCAGCTAGTTCCTGACCAGCTAGGCCGCACGCATTCCAACATGCGAATCGAAACGAAGTATGACACCTAGTTCTACACGCCCCATGGACTTATTGAGTACCTGCTGTCAGGAGGGCCAGTGCCTCCATTGCCACCAGCATCTTGCCGGCCGGGTTTATGGAAGTGAAGAACTTCACTACGAGCTCACAGATATTTTGTGCATGTGACAGCAACAGCTGCTGCAGACACTTGAACACATCCGAGAGATCGAGTGTAGCTCTTAGGGGAGCGGAATGAAGGGTATCTGACTCGGTGATTTGGATGGAAAGGATGATCGAATGCGTGCAGGTACAGCTCCTGTACATCAGGGTTCTGGAGCTCACGAGGTAGCCTGTTATGATTGGTTTGGGTATTATTACTGGCTGGGGTCTGCTTTTGTTTGTGTAGCTGTGAGGGAGCGTGTCTCCCGCGACATTCTCGGTCCATCAGAGGCCCCTTGTGCAACCTGTGCGAAGGTCGGTGTCTTACATTCCTGTTGCTCTTCCTGGTTGGCCTGCCGCCGAGGCTTGAGCCACTCGCTGGTGTCTGTTGAGGGGAGCGGTCTTTGCTCCACCCTGGCTGATGAAGACTGCAGCTGTTGTCTGGCTGAAGGGTTTGATCTGTTAGCCGGTATTACTGCCTTTCGGCAGGACAGCCGCCATAAAAAGCCACGTGCTCACCCTTGCAGTTTGCACATGTGTGCACATCTGTGGGTGATCTGCGACAGGCCCCTTTGTCGTGTGGTCCACTGCACTTCAAGCAGCGGAGATTCCCCTTGCAGTACTGGCTGGAATGACTGAATCACAGATATCTGTGGCATTGGGGGGCCACTAGAGCTTCTAACTGGTTCTATCTTTACTCGGAGTTGGCAGGTGGTTGTGACCCAATCTAACTTTCCCTCCGGAACGTTGGCCCGCTCTACTATTACAAGCAATAGGGGGATGGGGACAGGGCCAGGTTTGCCCTGTGGCGCTGGCTTGGTCAGTTGCCTGACCAGGCGGGTCTGGATTCCCTGGCGGTTGAGGTCGTCTACAATGTCAACCACCGGTGTGTCCACTGGTAGGCCTCTGATGACACTCTTACAGTCGCAGCTCTTATGAGGGCCGAAGGTGAAGTAAGGGATAGAATTCTTGTCCAGTGACCTATGAATTAGCTGCTAGTCTTAGGTGCTGCTTGCTTAGAAGACGAAGCGGCTCTTCCTCCTGGTGACTTTGCACGACAGCGATAGGGTCGGCATGATCTCCTTTAGGAACCCTATCAAGCCCCGGAAGTCGTCCACAATCACCGGGGGAATGTGCCTCCTGGTTGGCCCAGCACGGCTGGGCGCACCAGTTGTCTGCAAGTGAGCAGCTTTTCTTTCAAGATGACGTCCAGCAGACCAGCAGAAGATGCGAGTCGTCCAGGTTTACCTGGGGGGGTTGTTTGCTGCTCAGCATCTAGCCGCATAGTGTGGCTTTATCTCGGCAATATACACGAATTGTCTTATGTCTCAGGTGGTTATCTTGGGCAGCGGTATATCTAGCCATGTGTGGAACGCTAAGTGCCCCGGGGGGATGTGCGCCCAGTGCTGACTGCAATCTTCCGACTGTCTGAGAGGGATCTGAGCACAGCACGCTTGACAGGCTAGAGGGAAAGGAACTAATGTTAGTGTATGGGTTTCACCTAGCCCATTTCTGGACTTGGGGGTACAAAGTCAGGGGAAAAAGGCCCCGCTCAGTTTAGTTGCCCAAAGCGTCTTTGGGCAGCCGGTAACTTGGTCTCCGGTGAGGGACCCTATGGGCATACCGGGCAAGGGTATTCACCAGGTTATTGGGATCGGAGCCGAGCATATTGTAGATGGTACGGGTTCTCTCCCGCACCAAGTCTACAATGTATGGGACTCCGGAGTAGGTGTGGAGGATATGGGATGGGAATCTACGTCCAGTGTTCTAGATCATTCGCAGCGCCCTGTTATGGACGTACTGGAGCCTGCGAATAGTGGTGGGAGCTGCTGATCCCCAGACTTCGCAGCCGTACAGAATCAGGGGCGGCATTATCGTCCGATACAGGCGTAGTTTAAGGTGTGTTGGCATTGTGGATTTAAAGATAGGTTACAACTGCCTAAGTGCTGCATGCCCTTGTCCCGCTTTGGCCCGAACGTGAGGTGAGACCGCGATCGAGGATGATACCAAGGTATTTAGCAGAGGAAAGCCAGGGGATTTTCCTGTGCCTCAACCTCAGTGACCAATCCGATCGCCTGGCTCGGACCTTAGCCAGGAGCAGATCGGAGCTCTTCCCTGGGCTAATGGCCATCCTCCAACTCTCACTCCAACGACCGATAACTCGGAGCTTGCGCTGCAGCGGCGGATAGCAGTACCGTAGGTTCTTGTTACGTATATTGGCCTCCCTGAGCTTGTACAGTAGGCCTTGGGCCAGGTGGTGGCAAAGGCTTTTTATACGTCTAGCAGTACCGCGACTGTCTTGAAGTTTTTCTGAATTCCCAGGGCCATTCTCTCGGCCAGTCGCAGCAGCTGCTGAGTCGTGGAGTGTCCATGACAAAAACAAACTGGTGATCGGGTAGGAGCTGCCTTTCTTCGAAAAGAGGGGTCAGGCAGATAGGAAAAACCGCTCAAACAGTCTTGAGATGGTTGGGAGAAGACTTATGAATCGCTAGCTAGAAGGCAAGACCGGATCTTTGCTGAGCTTCAGAATGCACACTACCCTCGCCAACTTCCAGGAAGCTGGTAAATGGCGGAGGTGGGGGACGCATTGCAGATCAATGACAAGTGGATGACGTCCCTCTTGGGAAGGTGCTGGAGTATAAGAGCGCTAACGCCATCATGTCATGGGGACTTATTAGGTTTCAGTTTTCAGATTTCAGTAGCCAACGCTCTTGGGGTGACTATTGGGAGATGGATCGCCTCCTGGCGGTGCTGCGGCCCCTCATAGAGGTCTCCCATAGCGGCGTCCACGAGGTTAGTGAAGTCTTTGTCCTCGGGGTCGTCCCTCGGCTCGAATTGCCTTTCCAAATTATCCGCGAAAGCCGTGGCTGTATATTGGGGCTCGAAAGCGAGTCTCCCGCGAGTGCCATGCAACGGATGCTGGTATAGGGTTTTGTCCCCCCTGACAGACTTTATGATACACCAGGGGTACTTTTCCTGTAGGTCCACGTTACTGAATGTGTTCGCCCAGTCCATCTTACGGTGGACGCGGAGCAGCCGCCTTGACAGGGAATTGAACCGATGTTGAACAGCTCCTATTCTGGGATGACGGAAACGCTGCCATAGCTTCCGGACAGCTGCCTTGGCTTTTAGCAGCTGCCGGATCTCGTTGGGAAATGTAAGAGGGTTAGATGTGATGGTAGGAATGCGGTGAGTGTGTGCGCTCACCACTTAACGGACGTGTTGGCAGAAACTCGCCACCGCCTGCAACGCCTCGGCGTCGTCGCTGTGTGGACGCAGTTTGATGGTTTGGTTCAGTTGAAGGATGGCTGCATTCCAGTCGACCTCAAGTTCCCAGTCTCTGTTTAACAGTGCTCGCATGGTGACGTCGGAATCGACCGTGACAGGGTCATGCTCGGAGTCCAATTCATTCACCGCCGAGAGGTCTAGGTGAAATGGAAAGTTCTTAGTGATCATATCAATGACATCTGGCCTGCCACGAGCCGGATGGAAAATTGAACCTCTCGGCCCATGCTCGGCGAGATTTGGGCCTCCGGCTTATGAGGCGGCAGAGCCCGCGTCCCCTCTGGTTGCTCGTGCGGCTGTACCAGAGTCCGTGTTTCGCGGTGAGGTCTCCTGCAATGCTAACCACTGGGTGAAGGTATAAAAGGGTGGTGTAATGAGCTTCGAAGAAGTGATTTCCAGGTGGATTATATGCCGCAACCATTAGGGTGTCCTGTCAGCCAACTGATAGTCGGATGGCGCAGGCCTCCACCTGCTGCTCCTCTGTAGGGCAGGGAGAGGAACAGTTGTGTGAGTGATGATGTTTTCACGAGTATAGCTGTACCGCCACCCCGCCGACCTTTGCGATCGGAACGGTGGGTAATGTAACTTGGCAGCGAGAAGTCAATACCAACATTCAGGTGCGTCTCGCAGAATATGAGGATGTCAATCTCGTAGGACTGTACAAACTCCGACACTCTGGGTCGCTGATCCCGTGCACCGTTAGCGTTCCAGAACGCAGCACGAAATGGTCTCCTGACAAGTCAGGGTGCCATTACTCATCAGTCCACGGAAAAAGCTTCTCGAGTGTTTGGAGGACTCTGGTATGCTTCTCGAAAAGTTCGTTTCGGGTCCAATTTTCTCCTTGCAGTCCCTAAGAATGGAGAGTACCCTCAGAATGAGGTCGCCGAACCACAGGGAAAGTTTTCTGAATTCGTCGACATACCTTGCCGAGATTCAACCCCCAAAGGATGCTCTAGCTGCTGCTGGCGCCCCAGTTGACGCAGGTGCTGTAGCTGGTGCCGGCGCTGGCGCTGCGGCCAGGCCGGTACACTCAGCGTAGGCCTCCTAACTGATGGGAGGGGCTGCGGACTGTGTAGCAGGCCTCGCTGTCCGTTGCGCCTTCTGGCCCTTTTTCGAACGCTACGGGCGCGGTGCCTCTAGCGGAGGTTTTAGTGTCGCGGGCTGTGCCGCCGCCTTCTCTGCGACTTGCAAACTGCGCTCAGCCCTTCCGAGTGCCACCGCGAATTAGACTCCGGGACGGACAGTTGCCAATCCCGCGCAGCCTCCGCGGCGGCTCTCATCCTCTGCCGCACCACGCAGCCCTTGTAGATACTGACGTGGTCCTGACGGCAATTAGCACAGGTCTTCTCCTCGGGTGCCCTGTTGCAGTCCTTTAGGAAATGGGGACCAGCACACCGCAGACACGCGAGCTTGCGCTCGCAGCTCATGCTGGAGTGATGGAGTCCCATACACCTATGACATTGGACAGGTCCACCCTGACCGTAAAAGCGCTCGACCTTCACGAGAGTGTGGAATAGCACCCGAACAGCGTAAATGGGTTGAACTGCCACTCCAGGACCTTGTCTATCACCACAAGGAAGAGAGGCATTGGTTCACGTACAGAGCCGTCCTCTGTTAGTACTATTTTCCTCAGATGGGTAGCAGCTGAGGCTTTGATCCCATGCTCCCGTTCCAGAGCGAGTTTTATCTCCTCTGGCGGGCACTCGGAATCAAGTCCTCTCAGGACCCGTCTTTCGACGTTGGACCTTTTGGATGAGCAGGAGTAGAGGGGGATCTGTAGATCCCGGAGAACCTGCTTTGCAGCCTCGAAATCCTCGGGACTGCAGGTGTTTATGTGGACCTTTCGAGGCTTCCTCTTGGCCTGAAGGGGTTCTTCAGTGCGGCCGCCAGCAATCGCATGAAGCCCACATGCTTTCTAAAGCTCTCCGCTATGATGGACGGAAGCTTGGTCCGACTTTTGGACAGGGGTTGAGGTGCCCTGTCAAGTTCGCCATCTGGCTTAGGACTAGAGTTACTCCGCCGTCGCCCCTGAACAACGGTGAAGCCCTCCTGGTCACAATCATCCTCTGGCTCAAGCAGAGGGGGATAAGAAGGGGTCAGGGGAACCGGTGCCTCAGTTTTCTGAGCAAGGTTTTGAGGAGGTGCCGATGATTACCTCTTCATATCCTTGCTCTTTTTAGTGACAGGTGCCACAGGATGAGGTGCTGTAGAGGTAGAAGGTAGTTGCCCATCATCTCGGGACAGTTCTGTCCTCGCAGTTGCCCTCCTACAATCCGCAACGGACCGGACCGCTTGGTGGGAGGCGCCTGAACGAGGCATAAAGACTCTAGGTTTTATGACCAGAGGCCCTTAAACGGTCGGGTATGGTCCTGCGGACCCTGCTGTCTCGTAGTGTGTCTGTCTTTGTTACGAAATAAAGAAGATAGCGAGAGGAGGAAGAAACAAGGCTGACTCTCTCTCTCTCTGATTAAGCGGCGCGCACACTGGCGGCCGAGCGCCAGGCTATCAGGGGATCAGTGCCCACTGCTTGCCACTGTGTTGGCTGCTGTGACGGCACGCACTCTCGCGGCTGAGCGGGAAGTTAGAAGGGGGTACACTGCCCACTACTTCCCGCTGTACGGTTGAAAGGAAGGCGCTGCCAAGAAGAAGCCGGCGACCCTTTGGCTGAATCGTCGAATGCTTGTTGCTGTAGCACTGCTCGTCGCTAGGTAGGCTAAGGCTGTTCACTCGTCACCAGTCCAAAGCGGAGTGAGTGAATTGAAGATCACGCCACGGCACGGTACTGGCACGTTGTATTATCCCGACGATTGTTGCTGCGTGCCCACCCAGGATTGGGTTAAATCGCATGTTGGATTCTTTTTTTCATGGGGTATTTGATAATGGGTTTATTTGTATTAGGGTGCTGGTTAGATTTGCGGTAGATTTACTCCTCTAAGAAGGACAGGATGCGTGGCGATGTAGTAGATTTAATTTGATTTATTATTTATAATTTTGAGGCCAGACAACTCTTGGTAGATTATGGGACCTCATCTTTTGCTGCTGCTGGATTTGCTCCGTGGTTACCTCGGATGCCCGCGTTCCATGCGGGGGACCCAGAATGGTCGACGACGACGTCTGGTTGGATCATAATCACCAAGAGACCTAACCGGGGCACTTCTGTGCGATGGTAAATTTGTGTACAACTTTTTAGCCCGGCGCCTAATTTCACCCTCCACGTATGGAAGCGATGAGGCTTCATGAAGAAACCTTACTGGGAAGAATCAGCCTACTGAATAGATGGACCTAAGTCCTCTAGTCTGAGCGCGTTGAAGATATGCCAGCCAGGAATCTGCGGCCATGCCCCAGACCTCGCAGGCATATAGCATCAACGGGACTATGAGTGCTCGAAAGAGATATAACTTTACGCGGAATGGCATCGATCGAGAACCCAGCATAGGATACAAGGGAGCAATGGCTCCCTGAACCCTCGCTGAGAGTTCCCTGATGTGTCGGCGAAAAGTCAAACCTCTGTCTAACTCAACTACCAGGTATTTGATGGAGGGTACCCATTCTTCCCTTCGACCTCTGAAACTGAAATCTGGACAGTCTACGGGGGTGTGGCGCTTAGTGAATAGTATGGCATAGCTTTTGTCCGGGTTAACGGATATTCGCAAACGCCGGCAGCACTCTTTTGTGAGACGGGGGTGTCGTATTGGGTTGAAGGCCCAGAGAATGTAGAATAGAAGAATATCAGCACGTCGTCAGCATATAGTGCCATTTCGACGCGCGGCTCGGTTGGGAGATAGTAGAGAGCCTTCGGGGACTCCGCCTCTCACAGGTCTAAGAGAAGATGTTTTCCCAGCGACTGTGACTTTGAAAGTGCGTTGCTTAAGAAAGCTGTGTATTATGTTGAATATTTGAATTGTTAGGCCCACGTGAATAAGTTTGTGAAGGAGTCCGGTGTGCCAGGTGGTAGAGAAGGCCTTCTCGGCATCCAAAGACACTGTCGCCGTGAACGCCTGTTCCTGGAAACCCAGTGAAGCGGTCTCCGCGACTCGCAGCAGCTGTTGGACTGTGTAGTGCGAAGGACGGAATCCAAATTTATAGGCAGGTACGGCTTGAATGTCACCCAAAACTAGGGACAATACTGGGGAGTATTATCCTCTCGAAAACTTTCGGGAGGGTAGAAAGGAGACTTGCGGAACGGTAGTTTGAAGGGTGTACCGAATCCTTCCCAGATTTCAATATGCAGATCCCTGTGGCCTGTCTCTACTCTCGCGGAAAGTGACCGAGAGCTAGACACATATTGAAGACTTTTATGAGGAACAACACGGCGGTGAAAGGAAGATGGCGGAGCATGAGGGGGGGTAAGCCCATCAGGTCCCACCGCCTTTTTAGGATTGACACGCTGGGGAGTGCCTTGGACTTCACTTGGACGGGCAATGGAAAGTCGGTGCGCATCCTCAGGAGGTTGGCGAAAGAATCGACGTACCTCCCTTCGGACACGTTCCGAAAAGATATCGTCCTGAGGGTCTTCCCTTGGGCACACAGTACGCCCAAGGTAATCTGCAAACACATCTGCTTTGGATTTGGGATCATAGGCCAGACCCCGTGTGCCCTGCAGTGGGGAGTTATATTGACCTCGGCGGTTTCTGAGAGTCTTTGGAATCCTCCACACGTCACCATCATACACGCAACCTGGCGATTGTGTCCTCCCACGCTTGCACTCTGTGATCTCGGAGGCGGACACTGACCTGACGACGTAGTCGCCTAAGTAGCGCGCGATTATGTGGCGTGCGGGGACGCTGATAGTTTCCTTGCCGCCCATGAGCGGCGGATTAGTAGGATTATATCTAGCGGAAGGATATCTGGGTGTAAAGGAGCGTCAGCAGGAACTGTCAAATTATTGGCAGTTCACGTGACTATGGAGGTGAAAGATGAGACCGTAGCCTCGGGGGAAATGATGCTATGAATCTTAGGGTTTGGCGGTATGGGGGTGAGGAGGCAATTCCCTACGCCGAAGATGACGTCTGGCATGATTTGATCCTTTTATTGACCAATAAGAGCCAATATAAACACCAATCAAGAATGGCTGTACAACAGATAATGAGGAGAAAGGAAACCTTATGTATGCAGAAAAGGGGATGTAGACGCTTCGCTTCGAGACTTCATACTGCAAGCATCGCTGAAGAAAAGAAGAGCAAGACTAGCCTCTTGGAGGCGAGAAAAAGGAGTCGGAGCCTGTTAGATCCAGTGAGCGAATACAGCTTAGTAATTGGGTAGAGCAGTAAGGTCAACACCAACAGTACCTAGGACTGGTTTATTCAGGCGCCCTCTTCAGGGCCTGGCCCTCTGATGTTCGGGCTTTCTAGCTCCCTATACTGGCTCTTTATTCTTATTTATTATTCTTTTTTCTCTATTTTCAATGCACACAAACCGCAGATACAGACACATTTTCCCGGGGTTTTCCCTTATCGTGAAAGACGAATGTCGAGTAACTCTAAGCTCCATGGACCCCGGACTCATTTGAGCATCATTTCACCCCTTTCATTCATCGTCCGATATAACTTAACGTTGGAGGACGTAAATAACACAAAAAATTGGTCATTGCATTGTGACTCCTGATTGGACATGAATGACCAAAATGGATCAGGAAAATCCCGTTCCACAAGCAGGTCTCACAGAGGCATGGCGCTGGAGTGCTACCTGGAACGGCGTAATCTCGTTGTAGTTGCTCATTCATCACCAACTATAACATCTGTGGATCGCCGACCACGTGATTGTTTGGATATTGCTATCCTCCAGCACATTCGTGGTCACCCGAAAATCCTTACCATCCCAGAACGTTCTTCAGACCACTACCCCATGCTTTTCCTCTATCAAGCCCGGGCAACAGCTAAGGCGCCGCCAAACTGCCATACCCTCGTCTAAAAAATTGGAGTAAGAACACAGAGATAATGGTAACGAGATCAGCTGAGGTTACACCATGTAATAGCGTAGCTGAAGCCGATAACCTAGCTAGTGCCATAACATCAACAATGGCACAAGCAATGACTCAAGCCACCCCACCACGGCACAAATTCTGCACTGCACAGAAACCACCTCCCTCAGCTACGAAAGTTAATAGCCGACAAGAACAAAGCTAGGCATCGGTTTCATCTCATGCGAAATCTCTGACACAAAAGGGAGCGGAATAGACTGCCACACTTAGTTAAACTAGAGCTTTCCGACTTACGAACTGAGGAGTGGGAACGCCGACTATGTGATCTTGACCCCCAGGACTCATCACTCTGGCGTATGTCCAAGGCGCTACTGCACATACCTTCTTCACATCAACCTCTTACTGACGACAGAAGAACAGCACAGTCAACGAGAGAAAAAGTGGATTTAATGGCTGAACATCTAGCCTCCACTTTTCATCCAACAGTATCTCAAGACCAAGAGCTCTCTGGGGAAATAGCGTCACGAGTTGAAGCTTTTCTTTCCACACCTTCTAATGTGCAGGAAGCGCACTTACCAACAGTTGCAGAAGTGCGGAGTGTTGTGGCCAAAGTGCGCCCTTTTAAAACAGCAGGGTTTGTTAACTTGCCGTATGCTTCTTTTAAAGCACTACTGGCAGCATGGATAACACTGTTTGTTCATTTGTTAAACAGTCTACTACTGTTGGCCCATTTCCCAGCTGCGTGGAAACACACTAGCTTTATCACCCTTCCTAAGCCAGGAAATGACCCCAAACACATCAGTAGCCACCGGCCCATCAGTCTGCTGCGGGAAATCAACAAAATCTTTGAGAAGGTGCTGCAGGCCCGCCTTCAACATCTACTGGATCAGCACAGTGTACTACGACACGAACAGTTTGGTTTCCGACGTCAGCACTCGACCTCTCACCAGTTACTTCGCCTCGTGGACGATGTTATACACGGGTTTAACAACCGGTACTACGTTACAGCACTGTTCCTTGACATCTCTCGAGCATTTGAATCGGTGTGGCATTACGGCCTCATCCATCGACTCATCCACTACAATATTCCAGCATACCTTATTAACCTCATCAACACCTACCTCAAAAACCATTCCTTTGTCGTTGGCAGGGACGACATCCATTTTCAGCCCTATGTTATCCATGCTGGGGTACCAAGGCAGTGTCCTTGGCCCCCTCTTATTTCTCACCTATATAAACACCGTCCCTACCCTAACAGGCTGTAACCTATACCTATTCGCTGATAATACCGCAGTAACAGTCTCATCTAAGCGACATGTAAATGCAGTAACCAAGGCACAGCATTACGCTGATATGCTATCCGCCCGGTTCATCACTTGGCACCTGAAGATAAATGCAAATAAATCTCAGGCTGTCACATTCACCCGCCGCACTATACAAGATTTACCCAATCTCCGCTTGGCTGGAAAAGAAGTAGAATGGTCCACGGAGGCTACATATCTCAGAGTAACCCTGCATTGGTGTCTGACGTGGAAACAACACATCAGCACTGTGGCAAAGTATCCAGAATGATGACCATACTGTATCCAATGTATGATACGAACTCGACAATGAGTCTGCGCAACAAATTGCTCATATACAGGCAAATACTCCGCCCTGCACTAACCTATGCTTGCACAGTTTGGGGAGCTGTAGCAAAATCCCATCTCCACAAATTACAAGTCCTTCAAAACCGCTACCTTCGGATAGCAACAGTTTCCGATTCGTACATCCCTAACGATAATATCCATGCAGACCTCTCCTTCCCAAAAATCACAGACTACATCCTTACCATATCGCATGGGTTTTATAACCAGCTCCTTTCCAGCTTCAATAGTCTAATCCGCGGTCTGGGGGAATACGACCTCGACCACAGTGAAACCTACAAGCGACCCAGACTAGTGCCAGCCCCACCATAGGTCCCTACAAATCATATGGAGGTATCCGTTATACTTCCAATCCCTAACAACTAATTAAAATCATTACATTACCTATTTACCACAATCTACCCACCGTCATATCATTAAAACTCACCACCATGCCAGTAAGAGACAAGGTCCCGAAATGGCAAAATGTTAAAGACCTCTCCTCTGAGGAGGAGGTTCAACCTTTAACGACACCACCGTGCTGTGTGAGAACACCTCCGCACCAGCGTACAGTTTAGCCCAGAGGTTCTACTCCCATTAGTCCTGAACCCGTAGGAACTGGACCCGGGCCTCCTTCAACCAGGGAGTATCCGAGCTGTCCCAAAGGGCGCTCGGCGTCCTCCGAGGTGCTTTCCATAGGGCAAGACCTAGAGACTAACAAGCCCCCCCATCTGGTCCTATGGACTCAAGACGGGACGGAAGTGGATACGCCACTTACGCGCGTCAACACTCAAGGTGAAGACTACCGAAAAACCTCGGTGGGGCCGCCTGGTGATCTAGCACACCTTCTACTAGCTCTGCAGGCTAGTACCCGGGACACTTAATGACTTCCCGCAACCCCGTCCGAAGACGTACCCGATTCCCACGGGTTTCGGGAACACACTGCCCCCTCGAGTCCATCCCAATCCGAACAACTCCCGAAGGAGGGGCTCGGCTGTTCGGCCCGAGGTTCCTCTAGTAACGTCAGAGGTACCACGAGTGCTAGGGATCCGCAGCGCCCGCACTTTGGCAGCTGAAAGGGACGGATCCCTTCCCCTACGTGGGCACCAGCGTACAAGCTACCATCGCTGAATCTGCTACATATGCAGAAAATATGTATCCTGATATGGATAAATCATCCTTCCTGGATTACTACGTTTTGGCCGGGCGACTTTTGCACCTTTTTGGGTAACCCCCTCATTGTAGATCCTTAAGTTCCGCTAGAACCTGCGAACCTGCGCATACTACAAATAGAAACACAAGCCCATCGTCGTTACTCGGAAAAGGCTGACTTCCAAGTTTTCAGTTCTCTCCAAGAAGGACAAACTGAGACAGCATTGAAGGGATTCCAGGTGTACACAGCACGCCGTGCCCGACTGGAAGCCATAAACTCATATCTCTTGGTTAATTAGAAGCTGCGTAACAAATCAGGGCAACGGGAAACACCATCCCCCAAAAATCGGGTCAACCCCGAACATACAACGGCTCAAAAAACCACCGCACAGACTTCTAATTGATACCAACCTCCACAGATGGAGGTCCAAGAGGTCACTGACGCTCAGCGAGCTGCTTCCAGTAAGCGGATGTGCCCAGATTTACTTTCAACTTCACAAGAGCCCACGGACTCAGCCTCCATATCACCCCAAACCAGCACCGATAACCTTGCACAAGCCAACTCTGGTAAATCGCAAAGAACAACTCCTATTTTTCTTCGTGACCCAGATAAGGCTCGCAAACTTACAGCGTATCTTAACACCCAGCACCCCGGTATAGGATATACAGTTCGCAACAAGGGTGGTACTGTGGCTATCCTTCCTGCCACTCCCAATGATCACAGCAGCATTAGGAAAATACCAAAGACAGGTACAGTACAATACCTCACAACGCTGCTATCTGAAGAAACGTTACTATATGTAACACTAAAAGATCTACCAATCTATATGACTGAAGAAGATGTCACATCAGCACTTAAGGCGCTATCCTACCCAGTAGAGCGGGTAGGTCAATTGCGCTCTAATCGTGGGGATTTTTCTTGATTTATCAGGGGATTTTTCTTGATTTATCAAAGGCCTTTGATAGTGTTGATCACCAAGTCTTATTACAAAAATTGGAACATTATGGTATAAGGGGGACTGCAGGTAAATTAATTAACACATACTTACAAGGCCGGGTACAAAGTACAGAAATAATATGTAAACTAAACCAAATAGAAACAAAATATGAATCCTCATTAGCAACTGTTAAATATGGAGTCCCACAGGGATCTGTGCTTGGGCCTTTACTATTTACATTATACACTAATAATTTACCTGTGATTAATAATGTTAAAACTGTATCATATGCTGATGACACATCTATAATTTGTTGGGGAAAAGATCTAGACAACTTAACTAATAATATACACTCAGGTACAGATGTAATACTTAAATTTCTTGATAATAACAACCTAGTTAATAATTTAAACAAGACAAGCATAATATATTTTAAAATTAGTAATTGCATGTACAACAATATGAAAATTAAAATTGGAAATGAAGAAATAGATACAACAGATGATCACTTATTTCTAGGATTGAATATTGACAAAAACTTATCATGGACAAAACATGTAAATTATATATGCAATAAAATAAGTAAGGGTATCTATCTATTAAATTACGTGGCACACTATTTGGATAAACCTAATTTAAAATTGATTTATTATGGAATAATTCATCCTCATTTGAATTATGGTATTGAATTATGGGGTACAACGTCTAAAAAAAATTTGAAACGATTACTGGTATTGCAGAAGAGGTGTGTAAGGATTGTGTGTTCATTAAAATCAAGGGATTCATGTAGAGACATTTTTAAAAAAGAAAGAATTCTTACAGTGGTTGCATTATATATTTTTAGAGATATTTTACTAGTTAGGAGAACTACAAATATAAGGAGTAATAGCAATATACATAAATATGACACAAGAACTAAAGAGAATATGTATAGGGAAGCAAAGAGTAAGAAATTTTTTGATAAAAATCCATTTATAATTGGAAGAACTTTATACAATAAGCTGCCAGCCACAATTAAACAATCAACTGGTTCCAAGTTTAATAAATGTTTAAAAAATTACTTAATTCAGAGGGCCTTTTATGACATAGATGAATATCTGCAATTGTAATTTCAAAGGTTCCCCCCCCCCCCCTGACACATGTAATTTGTAAATATTTCAATGAGGGTATACATGGGAGATCAAACTGTCAATCTGTCTAGTAATTTCAACAAGTGAGTATAACCTTTAAAATATATTTCTGAAATCAGCAAATAAGTACATATTTATAAATTATTATTCTTATTATTACTATTATTATTTATGTTCAATCATTATATAACAAATAAGAAAATACTAATACAGTTTATTACATCTTCTGTTTCATATTACTGAGATCTTCACCTTATGACCAATGGATAGAAAGAACCGTGAGACCCTCCTCAAAGAAAGGGAGTACCGAAGATTGTTTTTTTTTTACCATAAAGACAGTTACATTATTTATTAATCTCTGTATATGCTCTGTAAAATTTGTAAATCTTGATGTAACTAAATATTGTAATATGTAAACTTTTTCGACAAAACTTGAAACATGTATGTCATGTCTATAAGTGAATAAACAATTATTATTATTATTATTATTATTATTATTATTATTATTATTATTATTATTATTATTATTATTATTATTATTATTATTATTATTGTTGTTGTTGTTGTTGTTGTTGTTATTGTTATTATTATTATTATTATTATTATTATTATTATTATTATTATTATTATTATTATTATTATTATTATTATTATTATTATTATTATTATTATTATTATTATTATATCCCGGCGAAACCGCTGCCACATTTTCGTGTTTCTCTTCGTAAGGAAGGACGCTACAGCGAAATATACAAAGAGACAAAAATGTTCAACGCAGTCATCCGCATCGAATCGTATCGCCCTCCTGCACGACCCCTTCAGTGTTCGAATTGTCAAAGTTCACCCACAGTGCAGCAGGATGCAAGCTGGAGCCTGTGTGCACATACTGTGGAGAGTCGGGTCACAAGAGACCCAACTGCCAGCTGCTAGGTGTCTCAGGCAGCCACCCAAAATGTTATAATTGCGGACGAGACCAGTCATGTAGCCACGCAAAATGTCCCGCCTGGCAAGAGGCGAGAATTGAAATGCTGCTGAATAAAAATGGGCAGCGTTCACGTTATGATGCGGCACCAAAAGTACCCAACCCCATGGGTTTGCCTAAAGAAGTGTTTAAGGGCACCCCCTACCCGGGACTGCCTCCACCAGTAAGATTGCAGCACAAGAGCTACGCGGCCACAACTCTACTATAACTGTACTCTACTACAGCAGAGCAGAAGGAAATTTCCACAAATTGAGGAACTTAAAAATACCAACATCACACAACCGACCAGAACGCTACTAAGCAACAAACAAGCAGCAAGGCTCCGGGAACCCAGGTAACTCATAGTGTTCCTAAGAGCAAGTTGGCTACCTCTAGGAATACAGTGGAGAAACCTGCAAACAATACAGTCCGCAATAGTAACAAAACAGCCTCTTGTCAAATGAAGTACCATTGACGACCAAACATGGCTCAACAGAGACTAACACCGCCCGAAATCAAGCCAACCATACGCCGCTACAGAGCGCTCCTATACTAGACAACCAATTTCTCACCCTTATGGGCAAGATTCCTCTTCACCTGCAGGCTAACTTTGCAGTGGTTCTAGCAGATGCGCTGTTGAGCAGACCAGCAAACATCCCCCTTCAACCACATTGGTGCACACTGTATTCATCTTCATGGAACAATATGGCGGGCAGTAAAAATGTGATTACCAAACTACTTGGCCATAGAATGTGTTCCTGGAACGCAAATGGCCTAAAAATAAACTAAAGGAAACCACAAACTTTCTAAGCGTCAATAAGGCGCAAGTGTTCTTGGTGCAGGAAACACACCTCTCCAGCCACCAGAAGGCAACTATCCCAGGGATGATATGTCACAGAAGCGACAGGACTGATGGATATGGAGGAACGGCAATCTACATTAGCCGTACTGTCACTCACCACCAACTCCACTTAACACCTGCTGGAGGACTTGAAGCCACTGGAATACAAGTGACTACAAACAGAGGACCAGCCAATCTGTTATCTCTATACATCCCACCGGGTATAGCTATATCAGATTGGGTGTTGAACATCGTTTTCTCTGCTGGTACCCCCACAATAGCTATGGGAGACCTAAACGCTATGAACCCGCTTTGGAACTCCACTATTAAAAATCAGAGAGGTTGTCTTGGAGAGATACCTAGAACGGCGTAATCTGGCAGTGCTTGCTCCACTATCGCCTGCCATAACTTACGGAAATCGTCGTCCACCAGATTGGCTAGACATAGCTATACTACAAAACATTCGCGGTCATCCAAAGATGATATCAATACCAGAACTGACTCTCTAAGTGCTCTTCAGAACTTGCAACAGCACACTGCCGCTCACTCCCTTGTTTTAAAAATACAGGCCCAGATCTCGCAAATGCTCGGTCGAGGATACCATTTTGTTTTTACTTGGACCCCAGGCCATGTGGGCATTTCCGGAACGAGGAGGCGGACGCGGCTGCTAAGTCCGCTTGCCGTTTGCCCCGGAGTTTAACAACTACGGTGCCATACCAGGATGTGCAACGTTTTTTCCGTCGCCAGCTCCTATCTGCTTGGCAGCAATCCTGGACAGCTTTAAAAGGCACACAACTCCGGGCAATAAAGGAAAGCGTACAACCCTGGCTAACTTCCTGCAGGGATAACCGGCGAGCCGAGGTGATACTCACCCGGCTGAGAATTGGGCACACACGAGCAACTCATGGCCATCTGCTAAGAGGGGAACCGGCCCCTGTGTGTGCCTCGTGTTCAGTACGCCTCACTGTGCGGCATATATTAATCGATTGCCCGCAGTACGCCAGAGTTCGCCAGTCTTTGGGCTTGGGAGCTAACTTGTGCAGTATTTTAGGGGACGACCCAGTGGCCGTGGTTAAAGCACTGCGGTTTGTTACCGAAATTAGTTTTAATAAACGAGTCTGACTTGGATTTTATATTTGTTAATTTTAGCGATTTTAAATTTTTAGACTTGGAACTGGTTTTTATGTACTTTTAATAGTAGAGTGTTATTGTATTTTACCTTTTAACTTAATTTGTGTATCTTTTAGATTTTAGTGTTGACTTAGGGCCCAAATGACCTTGTTGTCGATGGGCCCTAAAACACCACACACTCACTCAATCAATACCAGAACTATCTTCTGATCACTATCTCTTGCTTTTCGTCTACGAAGTCAGGGCAACTGCAAAGAATCCGCCAAAAACTCCCAATCCTCGTCTCAACAACTGGAGTAAATTTACGGAGTTGATGCAACTGTAACCTGCAGAACTTCGGCCCTACAACAGCACTAGAGAGGCTGACAACTTAGCAGAAGACATAAGAACCACTATGGCTTCAGTTAGGCTACAAGTCACCCCACCTTGGCGCTCTGCTACCAGTTCTCAGAAACCCCTACCTTACCAACTAAGACGCCTCATCGCAGACAAAAATAAGGCACGGAGACACTATCAGTATTCATGCAGCCCACAGGATAAGAGAGTGAAACAGACTAAAGCACCTTCTCAAGTTAGAGCTTGCTGAATATAGCAACGAAGAGTGGGAGCGAAGACTCAGCTCTCTTAATACTGAAGATACCTCACTATGGCGGATATCTTAAAGCACTGCTTAGAATCTCAACTTCTAACCCTCCGTTAATTGATGGTGCGAGAGTAGCCATGTCGGCAAGGGAAAAGGTTCAATTGATGGCTGAACACCTAGCCTCCACCTTCCGTCCAGCAGAATCGCAGGATGCTGAACTTACGGACGAAATTGAAACCGCGGTAGCAAACTACCTAAGAACTCCCCCGGTGGCCTATGAAGTCCGTCTAACTTCTGTCATGGAAGTCAAGAGTATTATCCACTCTGTCCGTCCCCATAAAGCTGCAGGAGCTGACAATATGCCTTATGCAGCGTTCAAAGCCCTCCCTACATCATGGATTCTGTTACTGGTTCATCTTTTCAACAGCTTACTTAATTTGGCTCACTTTCCAGGAGAATGGAAACATGCTATAGTATAGCAACGCAAAGAAAACCCCTGTAAGGAAAGTGCTGTGGGCCAAGGACAGCGAATGTGTGTGGCAGAGAACGCCTGCTATGCATGGAGCAGACCGTTAAAAAACATGCGCCCTATTCACTCTGTTCACTAAAACCGAGAAGATTCATTCACAAAAGTAGAAGCCGTCAGAATGTTTTTGAATGGTCTGTAACTGTACTGACATGGGGTGTCATAAACCTGTCCAGGGAGGGCGTGGGAACCTTCGCCAACCCCCCGCGTCTCGTCCCTCAGAGACTCTCTCCTGTGGAGGAGTATAGAATTATCACACTTCCTAAGCCTGGAAAGGACTTGAAAAAACTGAATAGTCATCGGCCAATTAGTCCTCTTCCAGCCATCAGTAAGCTGTCTGAAAAGGTTCTCCAGCAGCGTCTACAAGCCTTGCTGAACTGTCATCATATGCTACGACCAGAGCAATTTGGTTTCCGGCGTCAGCAGTCAAGAACCCACCAGCTCCTCCGAATATTGGATGAAGTGGTCAGAGCATCCAACAATCGTCACTACATTGCAGCCTTATTCCTTGATATTTCCAAAGCCTTTGACTTCCTATGTCATGAAGGCCTTCTTCATCGCCTAATGCCCTACGACATCCCTTCCTACTTAATCCATCTAATTCACTGCTGCCTAAAAACCGATCCTTCATCGTTGCCAGAGACGACATCACCTCTCAACCTTAGGCCATCAACGCAGGGGTACCCCATGACAGTGTCCTGGGGCCCCTGTTATTCCTAGCATATATTAATACTCTTCCAACCTATAGACGCTGCAAATTATATCTGTTTGCAGACGACACAGCTCTAACGGCCACTTCTAAACATCACACATATGCGGCTAAACGGGCACAGCTATATTCTGATATGCTGTCCGCATGGATTATCACCTGGCGCCTAAAAGTAAACGCTACCAAGTCCCAGGTGAAATCTCCAAGATGTCCCCAATCTCCGGCTAGCAGAAGAGGTACCATGGTCCAACAAAGCGACTTATCTAGGGGTCACCCTAGATATGAACCTCACATGAAAGGCCCACATCACAGCACTGGCAAACAAAGTCAGCAGAAAGATGGCAGTGCTGTACAGCACTATATAACAGAAAGTTAACAATAGCGCTGAGGAACAAGATCCTCTTCTACAAGCAGGTTCTGGGATCTGCACTAACATATGCCTGCCAAGTTTGGGGAGTTGGCGCAAAAACACATCTCCACAAATTACAAGTACTACAAAACCGCTACCTACGTACCGCAACCCATGCCCATTGGTACATTACCAACGACAATATTCATTCTGACCTCAAATTTCCTAAACTCACAGTCCATATCCTACACCTTTCCCGAAGCTTCTATGCTAAACTTCCTTCAAGTTTCAATCACCTCATCCGCGGCCTCGGGGAGTATGACCTTGACCCCGGAGAAACTTACAAAATACCCAGACCTTTGCTAGGCCTATCATAAACTCTAAAGCAGAAATTACACCTACAAAACACGTTCATAGAACTACGAAAAAATGTCTTAAACATTATCACCACCATCTATCCACCATCCTTTAGTTAAAAACCAATCTCTATGCCAGTAAGGGATGCAATCTCAGTATGGTAATAGTCGAAGGACCCTCCTTCGCGGATGAACACTGCCTGCAACGACACCTCTGTGCTGTGTAGGGTATGTAGACTCACAAGTGAACGTGTCGCTGGAAAGCTGTGCCGCCTTGTAGGCGGTGTTTCCTGACTATTAGCGTGCCAGGCCTAGGTCCTTCACTGATAGAATAATGGGGATAAAGGAGAGATTGTGGGTTTACGGTGTGATTGTTTTAGTGATTTACATATATAATGAAAAGTGTGATTTATGATATGTTTGGAAGATAGCTGAGTTCTTTAGTACGTGCCTAGGATTAGTCTGGGCCTTTTATAGCTTTCTCTGGGGTCGATATCATACTCCACGAGACCTCTGATAAGAGAATTGAAACTGTGAGGGAGAGAGTCAAAATTTATGGGAGAGGATGTATTCATGAAGTTCAGGGATGGATGTGTCTCGATGTATGTCAGCATTAGGAATGTACCAGCCAGCGTTTACTGATATGCGGAGAAACCGATTTTGGAAGACTTGGAGTATCTAGAGGAGGGAACATGAAGCAATTCCCCATTCTTGGCATGAGTATGTAATGCCAGGACGGAGGACATGCTTGTAGAGCAATAATTTGTTTGGAATTGACATACAGGAATTACGATGATAGAGGGGATAGAGCAGGGCCATCCTACAGGAGATCTTGTTGCACACATTTTCTATGTGTGATTTCCAGGTGAGTATGATGTCTAGGGTGACTCCCAGGTAGTTGGCCTGGGTGGTCTAGTGGACGGAGCCACCCGCAATACGCAGTTCTGGGACGTCAGCTTCTCTGCGCTTGTTGAAGGTGATGGCTTGCGACTTAATAGGGTGGACAGTCGCCAGGTGTTGAACCAGGTAGTTAGTTGGTCCGCATAAGTTTGTAATCTAGGCACAGTAAGCTGATGACGTTTTCAGGCGGTGGCGATTGCGGTGTCATCTGAAAACTGAAAAAGCGAGCAGCTTACGTAGGATGACAGGGTATTAATGTAGATAAGGAAGAGGATAGGGCCAAGAGCGCTGCCTTGAGGCACTCCGGCTTGAATGAGATCGTATTTGGAGGTAACTTCTTCTTTGGTAATACTGGGGTTTCTGCTGTGAAGGTAGGAATTGATTAGATGCATGAGGTAAGCAGGAATGTTGTACTGAAGAAGGCGGAAAAGGAGACCTTCATGCCATAGGGAATCGAAGGTCCGAGCAAGGTCAAGGAATAGAGCTACTACGAAGTGGTAGTTGTTGAAGCCAGTGATGTAGTGAGCCACTAGGCGTAGGAGCTGGTGGACCGTGGACATCTGAATCCGAACTGCTCGGGCCGAAGTATTTGGAGCGTCTTCAGTGATTGGTTGAGGCGAAATTGTACAAGCTTCTCAAAGATCTTGCTGAGGCTGGGGAGTAAGTTGATGGGTCGATAGCCTTCAGGGGTAGACGAGTCCTTACGTGGTTTCAGGAGGGTGATAACTTAAGCGTGTTTCCAGATGGTCGGTCAGTACGCTTCACTTATTTGATGGACGTGGTCATCGTTGTAGGTGTCTGCTGGTTGAAAGGTGCATTATAGGTATGTTCCCATTAATTCCACCGTTTCCCTTGTAGATTAAGTAGTTATTGTGCCATGACGAAGAGGTTTGCCTTGGTAGGGGAGAGGGCCATGCCGTGGCTCAGTGGTTAGACCACTTGGCTGTCACCAAGGCGGCCCGGGTTCGATCCCAGGCGACCGCAAAGTGGGATTTGTGGTGGACAACACGGCGCTGGGGCGGGTTTTCTCCGGAATTTCCGGTTTCCCCCGCCATCTCATTCTACCGGTGCTCCATCTTCATCTCATGTATCATCAGTGTAACCACCTGCGGTGCCATATGTAGTAACAGCGGGCGTTAAACACTACACATTTCATTTGGTAGGGGAGAGGTATAAGAGCCTTCGACATTCTCCAGAGGAACTGATCTTCTGTGTCCAGGGAAGAGTGCTAGCGTTCGCAATCCGCATTGGCGTGGTCTTGGAGTTCAATTTTAAGGTTATGGCGCAGTATGTCTCCTGCCAGAGACAGGTTGTCCTACTATCCAGAGAACCAGGCTGCTGCGCGCGACGTCCAGCCCTATATTTTGCAGCAATTAAGTCGCGAGGGAGTTTCCGGACTGTGCTAAAGGTGTTGCGAACAGGAGGTGTAGCCCGTGTCATGGCCTTCGCAATGGAGGACGACATGCTCGTGATCAATGCATCAGCTGTCATTATTCTGTTGTATTCCTGCCAGTTGGTACGTCGAGGGTTGGGCAATAGGCGTTTAGCCTTGAGGTTAGTGTGGCATTGAAACAATAAGGGAACAGGGTAATGGTCTGAATACAGCTCTGGTAAGGCGAAAAGCCTGGGATGGAAACGGACAGTTTTGGCTAGCGCTATGTTCAGCCAATCCGGAGGGCGACGATCTCCATGGAAGACCGTAGGGGAGAAGGTAGAGACCTTTCATGGTGCAACTTGGAACCATTGCACATAACCAAAGGCCAGGCCACACGAATACACATTCTTGCACAAGGCTTCGACAGGAAATACAGACCTAAATAACCTATACATTCAGCCTAACACTACGGCGACTTCGCCATAAAGATGTACTGCCTGAGCGATTACCACAACATTCTGGAACACCTCAGGTCAGAGGGCGCACAATTTTACCTACTTCGCCACTCATAAAATAGGACAGTTAGATTTAATAACACATTAAACAGGTACCGGCAAGTCACCAATTAGAGGCCATCGGGGCAGTACAAATGCATTCAAGAAACTGGTCTAGGCACCCCTCCCAATGTACGATGTTGAACTGGAGGATACGGCAGAGAACAGGCAGATTAAATGCCTCAAATTCCTATCCCACATAAGAATCAGAGTTGAGGAATACAGAATCGCTCCAGAGCCAAAACAATCCAAGCCACACAACAGCTGTGGCGCAAATAGAATTCCAGGCTCCCAGTGAAACATGCGCGAAATGCACAGGCCCCCATCCCACATACAACTGCAAAGTGCACATTCAAGAGCGTAAGTGAGCCCTCTGTGGAGAGGAAGGACATGGTGCAACTCGGCGCGGTTGGATCAAATATCAAGCAGCACTAACTAAAGCAAGGCCAAGGACACAACCTGGAAACCCCATCCAAAAAGAACGTCACCAAAATATCTCCAAGGCTGGTCGTCAAATGGAGGACAATGGTTATGTCAGGACCACCGCAGTAGGACGCATCTCGCCTCAGGCCCTTCTGCAACCTTGGACAAGCGGATCATACCCGCTCAAGAACGGCGTGCACTCCCGGCCCCACAACTCAAACAAGGAAACAACAGATTCCCCTACACCTAAAGGAATCAAGCCCATTGATTCCAGACACGCTGTCCCATCGCGAAGCCTTTGAAAACAGCCTTACAATGGCCGTTTTCCTTACCAAACTAGGGATGCACAACGTAGACATAACTGGAAGATCTTTCAAGATTATACCAGATGGCTCTTGGAGATTTTAGCGTCACCAAACCCTGGCCATCTCTACATCTCCGACTATGTCTCAAGATTTCTGAGAATTCTAACACAGATCAGCGATGCCTAACGCATCATCCATAAACACCGTAAACTGGAATTGCAATAACATACGTAGAAAAAAGAAAATAACTAACAGATTTCCTCCAGAGAAACAGTGTTCAATTAGCGTTTTTAAACTAAAAACACCTGGGACCCATTGACCGCTTCTCGGTCCCAGGTAATTCCGTGTACCGAAACAACAGAAACAGAATAGGCGGAGGGACAACTATAGTAATACAAAAGTCCGTCCATCACTACCAAGCAGTTCTATCACAACTAAACCGCTTAGAAGCTATAGCCGTTAGGGTAAAAATACACAATGCAGATGTCACCATCGCGGTATACAACGCTCCGTGCCATATCGGCATTGACGATCCAAGGCCGATCATGCACATGGCATACAAAGTGGTCCTAGCCGGGCACTTAAACGCTGAACCCTTTCTCTGAAATTGCCAAACAGTAAACAGTGTCGGTAGCAAACTCCTAGCATACATTAATTACACCAGCATTTTACTAATCAGACCAGAGGAAGCAACATTCATAGACCAGATATTTTAGATGTGTTACTCAAAAGTATGCCTCATAACACCAATACACACGTAATTAATAACTCAACACCAGACCATCTCCCAGTTTTTTTTTTTTTTTTTTTTTATAGAAATGGAAGATTGAAGATCCCATATCGCATAAAAGAGAACCCCCAGATCAAACTACAGACAAGCCGACTGGGAGGCATTCGAAACCATATTGGACAACACAATAGCGGAAACTACAACAGAAACACATGACGAACAAGACAGATCAATAAACAATATCGTGGAAGTAATAAAGCAAGCTACAAAGTAACACATACCTATTAGATAGCCAACGCCAACAAACAAAATAGTTCCCCGCGATATCAGATTAATAATTCAAGAAAGAAAGTGAGCTAGACGAAAATGGCAAAAATCTCACAAACTAATACATGAAATCAGTACAGTGAACTAAACAATATGGCTATCAAGCATATCCGGAAATACACCAGAAATCAATGGAATGATATGCTAAGCAAAATCGAAACTCAAAACCACACGATCTAGCGCATAGCGAAATGCCTCACTCGCACATTCACACACGTCCCTTCCATTCAAACCCCCAATGGAGCCAAAACTACCCAAAAAAAAGTCGAAGCGTCTTCAGATGTATTGAAGCAACCTTCTAGCCGAATGCTTTTTCATCGGACCATGTCTTTGGGGCTGAAATGGAGGCAATAATAGTCAACTACTCCCATTAGAGGAGTACCCCAGGGTAGGCTACTGCAACCAATCCTCTTTAATTTATACATAAACGATATACTGAAAACAGTGAGAGTACGTAGGTACTTATATGCCGAAAATACAGCACCAGCCACACAATAGACAGTGCCAAGAATAATATCCAATGGGTTACGTGTAGTGGTAATGTAGTGTTTAACGCCCGCTTTTACTACATACGGCACCGCAGGCGGTCAATGGGTTACGGAATGCATTTACTAACCTAGAGACATGGTAACGAAATGGCCCATAAAACTAAATGTCCGAAAAAGCCAAGCAGTAATATTCATAAAGCGAAGCACTACCTCAACAAACATGCCCTGATGCCACTAATGTTCCGGCACAACGAAATCGAATGGAAGGACACAATTACTTACTCAGGTGTAACAATGGATCAGGGCCTTACATGGAAACAACATACTAACACAGTAAGAGCCAAAGCAAATGCCCTATTAAATATACTGTACCCAATTATTAATACTAACAGCTCACTAACATTAGAGATGAGGAAAACACTCTACAAAACAATAATTAGGACCATCCTAACATACGCTGTCCCCGTATGGGGACATGCAGACAAAATGCATATTAAAAGATTACAAGCAATGCAAAATAGAGTACTTCGTACTATCACCAGGCTACCACCACTTGCACCGGCATACCAACTCCACGAGGTGTTAAAAATGCGCCCCATTGAGGAATTCATTAAAAGACTCAGTTTCACTTTATTCGAGCAAAACAAAAACCACAACCAACTAATACGGGCACAGGAGGACTACGACATAACCAAGAACAAACATGCAAGGCCACAAAGAACAATTTAATCTCAGGGAGCCAGAAGTAGACATACAATAGTATCTATACAATCTAATCAACTAATCAGATGCTATACATCTGTGAGCTGGGATACTCTCTCTTTCACACGCGCACGCACCCGCACGCGCACGCACACGCACACGCACACGCACACACACACACACACACTCATCTCCTAAGCCCTCAAGTCCTTGCACCTATCTTAGGCCAAGGTGGCTCCAGGGAAAATAGGGTCCTCTGTGTGTGGTATGTACAGGATCGCACCTGCATTTTCTGGCAGGCCACCCCTGTGTACGCACTCTCTTTATTCGAACAAGGGTCGAGAAGGCAAAATTCCGTTGACGATGCCAAAAGGCTGATAATATAAATTGCCCATTAAAGGCAATGTTAAAAATTCAATACATTCAGGTATAGATTACATAGTTTTAGGGTACATTAGCTTCATCTTAAGATTTCATCTTAAGATCACCGACATGCGCCCAAGTAATACTTGTAGCAACAAAAACCATATTATCTTAAAACACAGCGCCACGGCGTAAATAAACACCCAAAACAATCCTAACAACATCTGGAATCCTACCCAATCATACCCAAATGCGCAGTGCAAGGCTGGGCTCCACGTCAAGCTGTATCCGTGCACCAGAAATCCTGAATCGCAGTGCGAGACAGCTTTGATTACTTCCTGGAATGCGCGGGTAGTTTAGGCGGTACCGCATCACATTTCTCCTTCACAATCCGGTGGATGTTTTTTAGTGGAGTAGTACCCTCGAGATAGTGCCCACATACCCCACTATGCCCTGCAACACAGTGGAAGCCAATAAATGAACTTTTCCTCCACTCGAAAAAAGATACTATTAATTTACAGTACATGGAAGTCTATCATCGTGCACTATTTATTATAATGCCTGAGCAAGAACTGAAGAGCGGCGAGCGTGTAGTTGATCATCACAAAACCGATATTACAAATTCATAAATAGGGATACTATTAAGACCTTTCACATAATCATTAAAAAAGGCGACCGCATATCATTCCCTCCAGCTACAAATCATATATTGGATCGAGGTACTTCACACATAAAGTTAGTGCTTGCGTATATACTGTTCCCTGCTCCTCAGCTATAAAATGAATGCAATTTCTTACGATGATGCCATTTGCAAAATGGATAGTGAAAGTATAAGACTAAATGAATCTATAGCCAAGCATTCCAAGGCTATTCGAGAAAGTTTGAAGGCGTTAAAAGGCAATCAGCTCGAGACCCAAAGGGTAATGAGCGAGGCTCTTCAACCAGTAACAGAACCGCTGCATGATATATTGCAACTCCAGAAAAAGAATACAGCTACAGCAAAGGGGGAAAGCCATAACAATAATGAGCCAATTGAGGATAAGAAAAGTGAGAAAATAATCAGTCATCTACGGAAAGTTCGAAAGAAGTATAAAACCAACTAGATGCATCATATAAGACACGAAGATTGTAGCTACATGCAAGGAAACAGGTTAATTGACTTTATTAATAATCGAATTCGAGTAGGCGAAGAAGCATATGAGATTGCACCACGATTAGGGGGCCTCATCTTTATGAGGGTCCCTGAGATGCACGACTATACAGAGAAGGATTTGGATACATATAGCAAACTACTTAAATCAACTCTGGTGCATTGATGCAACGACAACAAGCCATGGACAACTGAGGGTTGGCAATTCCTACAAGAATAAAAGTGTTATGCAACCATTAGTGAAAATATACCAGCAGTTCACACCGCTTCAGCACAACGGCCGCATCTCTTTAACCAAGGAAAGAGACAACCAGCTCAACAGCGCCTGCCGATTCATCAAGAATCTGACACAGCCAATCATACACAACTAGCTAAACCCATCATCCCCGATACTCAATTTCTAAATCTAATGAGCAGAATACCACTACATCACCAGACAGATTTTGCAACAGTACTAGCTGAAGCTCTGGTTCAACGTCCGCACAATATACCCCCTGAAACCATCCTAGTACATACCGTCTTCATCTTTATGGGACGCAATGGCGGGCAGCAATAATAACCTAGTTGATCTCCTTGGACTTCACATTTGTTCCTGGAATACCAATGGCCTCCGGAACAAACTTATTGAAATTACAAATTTCAAAGCTGTGAGCAATGTGCAGATCCTACTAGTGCAAGAAATGCACCTAACTAGTACCCAGAAAGGCATCATTCCTGGTATGATATCTCATCGATCTGATAGGACAGATGGTTATGGTGGTAGCGCAATCTACATAAACCACAACATCCAACAACACCGCATACATTTGGCAGTCACTGCTGCTCTGGAAGCCACAGGGATACAACTATCCACTAATAGAGGACATCTTTTCCCTCTACATTCCTCCAGGCAGACCAATTTCACATAGTGAGTTGGACACAGTATTCTCATGGTGGCACACCAACAATTGCAATTGGAGACTTAAATGCCAAAAGTCCACTGTGGAACCCCTCACTCAGGACACATAGAGGTATGGTTTTGGAGCGATACCTAGAATGGCGAAACCTTGCTGTACTAGCCACCTCATCTGCAACCATTACCTACAGGGATCCCAGACCACCTGATTGGCTGGATATTGCAATTCTCCACTATTCGTGGTCACCCAACAGTTTTCTCCATCCCAGAACTTTCTACAGACCACTACCCTCTACTATTTTTGTAACAAGCATGGGCAGCTGCCAAACCACCAACCAGCCCCAACCCTCGCCAAACAAACTGGAGGATGTACTCAGAAATAATGGCATCAATAGTATTGAGACTCGACCTTGCCATAGCACAGATGATACAGAAAACCTAGCCACTGTCATCACCTTCACAGTGATACAAGCAATTGCTGAAGCCACTCCACCGAGGCTCAAATTCTGCAGTGTCCAGAAGCAACTTTGTCCACAACTAAGGAAGCGACTATCAGAAAAGAACAAAGCTAGGCGACGGTTCCAGATATCGCAGGATCCCGTACATAAAAGGGCATGGAACAGACTCCAACATATTATCACATGTGTGATTGGCGAGTGCTGAAATTTATATTAATTTGAGAATAGTTTATTCAGGACTCTTGAGATTTAGTAGAAATTTAATCTTACAGTTTCTTAAAGTACAGAATCTTTTGTTAAAATTGCGTAAATAATAGAAACACTGCGGTTTCCTATTTCCTATGGCAAATCCCGTGGAAATTACGATGACATCAGCCTCCCCTGGTGTATGTGCAGAGTTGCACAGAGCAACATGGAGCTTTGCTCCTACTCACGTCATACGGGATGTCCTGGAATAATGCAAATGCGCTCTGCTGATTGGCTGCTTCAATTCGAAATTAGGGCGATGGCAGGATATGTTTGGTATTGTTGCCACCATGTTGCAAAGCGCTTCCGGAAATGTCTAAAACTATATAACTGGACGCGAGGGTCCACTCGGGGGCCCTTTCTCTGTTTGGCACATGATTCCGGCCGACACCTTCGGCATGGCGTCCTGAACTCGACACTCGCTTACCCACTTTCACACATCTACACATCTCCCAAGATAAGCTCTACAAATTAATATTCATCATGATAATGTTGTCACTATTTAGCTTATAAAGCCCTCCATTTGTAAACCAAACATTGCCAATTGTGACTAGATACAAATTCTTAATTATACCTATATTGTTAATGTTAAGCCAAGCGTTTGTTATTCTCTACCATCCTAAACTGCAACTTGGCTGTTCCCCCTAGTCACCACAACCATAATATGTGACAATATAGTCAAACTAGAATTTGCTGACCTCAGAAATGAAGAGTGGGAACGTCGACTGAGTGCACTAGACCCCCAAGACTCATCACTGTGGCGCATGTCTAAGGCGCCGCTCCGCATACCTTCCTCAGATCCATCTTTAACTGACGGAAGAAGAATGGCTTGATCGACAAGAGAAAAGGTGGAACTCATGGCTGAAGATCTAGCCTCCACTTTTAATCCAGCTGACTCGCAAGATCAGGATCTCACTGATGAAACAGAGTCAAGGGTACAGAATTTTCTCGTCATACCACACCATTAGGATAAAGTGCAATTAACGACGGTTGCTGAAGTCAGCAGCATCCTGGCCAAGGTACGTCCCTAAAAAGCAGCAGGGTTGGACAATTTACCATATGCTGCCTTTAAGGCTCTTCCGGCAGCCTGGATCAAATTACTGGTGCAGTTGTTTAACAACCTGCTTATATTGGCTCATTTCCTGGCTTCGTGGAAACAAGCTAGAATAGTCACCCTGCCTAAGCCAGGAAAGTATCCTAAATATATTGACAGCCACCGACCAATAAGTCTACTTCCGGCCATCAGCAAAATTTTTGAAAAGGTCCTTCAGTCTCGTCTTCAACAATTGCTTGCCCAACATAATGTGCTAATACCTCAACAGTTTGGGTTTCGACGTCAGCACTCAACTACCCACCAATTACTCCGAATAGTGGACGGAGTGATACGTGGGTTCAACAACTGACATTATGTTACAGCCTTGTTCCTTGATATATCCCATGCATTTGACTCTGTATCTGGCTCCCTGTATCGCCTTATCCAGTACATCTCAGCATATCTAGTTCACCTCATGAACACCTTCCTTAGAAACCGTTCCTTCGTCGTAGCCAGGGACGACATACTATCCCAACCCTATCACATCAACGCAGGGGTACCACGAGGCAGTGTCCTTGGTCCCCTACTCTTTCTCATTTATATCAACACCCTACCTACCCTAATAGACTGTAACTTGTATTTATTTACTGATGACATGGCCCTCACAACATCCAAGCGCCATGCATTGCAGTCCAGAGAGCTCAGCGCTATGCAGACATGCTTAGAGTATGGTTTATTACTTGGAGTCTGAAGATTAATGCTACCAAATCTCAGGCTATTACATTCCACCGCTGTACGCTCCAAGACATGCCTAATCTCCACCTGCTGGAGCAGAAGTGCATTGGTCTACAGAGGCCACATATCTATACCTTGTTTCACGTAAGCTTGCCCAGTATCTCTTAACGGTCACGTGACCTAATCACCTCTCATTGGTTGCTGTTGTGGTAATAACTGTCGTGCGGTAAAAATTAGTTCGTTATTTAACATGGTGCTATATCATTATATGTTGAAAGAGAATTGTCAAATTTATATTTTCGTAACTGTTTTAATTAAATATATTACGCAACAGAGTTGATTTATCTGAAATGCATGTTAATTCTTAAACGAAGTAAAGAGGAGGTTCCTTTGCTCTCAAGCACATGGCACGATAGCACGTGATTTAACGGTAGTGGTGACATTTGTTTATATGACTTATCACTGACCTTGTTTTGAACCAGATTAGTCATGCATCGCCATTCAAGAGTGCGGGAACTAAATTATTTTATTGATCGTTTATTGCGCATGTACTTATTATATGTATAATGGCAGAGTCTACCGCCAGCTTTTCGCTGAAGTATCGCAAGGATAATTATTTACAAACAGGCGAAAAAAGAATTGTGTTGCATGTGTTTAATGCACTCACAGAGAAGAATCCGTCTTTGTCAGTGAGAAAAGTCGAACAGCTGTGCTCTGAAGTTACAGGTGTGAGTGTTAGATCCGTAGGAACATCACGACATGAAACTGAGGAAAGAGGAAAACTTACCACTACAGGCAAAAGCAGGAATAAACAAAAGTGCGTGCTCGGAGAAAATACGTGAAAAGTGTTGTGCGTCGTCATGTGTGTAGTTTTTCTTTAGAAACGAACTCCCTAACATAAGTAACATTTCGTCTGCTGTAAATGAGGATGCAGATTTACCAAATTTCAGCAGATTGTTTATACAGCTGGGATTTGTGAATGAAAAAAGAGGCAAGAAAAATGTGCTAAAAGACAGAGGCGATATTGCTGTGTGGCGAAGACGCTATTTAAGGACAACCACACTGTACCGAGATACAAATCGCTAAATATACACGAAGAACACTTGAAAAGTATGGTGTGACACGACATTTGAGACTGAAATACAAGCATTTTTGAAAGGTATGTGTGTTGGTTTAAAAATCCCAGTGGAAAAGGCCAAAGGCCTTTCATTATAAACTCTCAGTTTCCTTGCTCAATCATTCTGTTTCAATTTGCTCAGTTCATTATAAACTTCTATTTTTGCATGCCTTCATATCCTTATTTGTATGATTTTTGTATGATTTTATTTATCTTCCCGGCAATTATTACGACATTTACTGCAGGTTTAAATGTGACGGGAAGGCACCGCCTATGGCCTATGATGCGAAATCATTAGCCAATTAGGACGAGGGGGAGGGCTGTTGAACGCGGAGTGATACATTTCAGCGGAGCAAGGTTATATGAAACAGAGATTAGGAGTAACACTGGATTGGCGTTTAACCTGGAAACACCACATCGACAAGGTAGCACACAGAGTCCAGAAGAATGGCCATGCTATACCATCTCTACAATAGAAGATCCCCAATGACCCTCAGCAACGATCTAATCATCTACAAACAAATACTCTGACCTGCCCTGACATATGCATCCTCAGTCTGGGGAGCTGCAGCAAAATCACACCCCTGCAAACTACAAGTCCTACAGAATTGCTACCTACGGATAGCAACCGCAGCTGATTGGTACATACCAAATGACAATATAGATTGCGACCTTTCCTTCCCTAAGATCACCGATTACATACTACATATATCCCACAACTTCTACAGCAAACTACCTAGCAGCTTTAACAACTTAATATGAGGCCTTGAGGAATATGACCTTGACCCAGGGCAAACATATAAAAGACCCAGGCTAGTACTAGTAGTGCCACAACACATCAAAAACATCATATAATTCACTGAATACTGAAAACAAAACATAACCAAATTAAACATTATGTTAAAAAAGGTCCTTATGCACATTCACCAATATTTACCCACGGTCTTTCAAAAAACACACCACAATGCCAGCAAGGAACAATGTCCCGGAATGGCAAAAGGTAAAAAGCCCCTCCTCCGAGAAGGGTTATCCTTCAACGAAACCTACTGCTGCGTGCAAAAGTGAAGAAACATAAGGGCTTAGGATTAAAGTCCCCCAGGGGCCTACTGTTGTAGGTACGGTATTGGCAATCCTGGGGTCCCGAGGCAATGTTGCAGCAGAGCTGCTGCTACTGCCGCTGCCACTGCTGCTATTATCAATATAAAATACAAAATAAATGTATCAGATGCATTTATAAATTCAACCGATATTCCTGTAGAGAAACATTCATAAAGAAAAATGTGCTAACCTAATTTCTCTATATATTTATAAAAGTAAGTTGTCAAAAATATACAATTTAATGTGCTCAATATAGATTGCCATAACAATGATACTTGGGGAGAGATTATTATCACAATAAATTACTAACACAAGTGAAAATAAATATTAAATTCAAACACGTTTCAAAATCATCCTAATTAGAAGTCTCTAAGATATAGTTGTTAATTAATTTCCACTAAACTGAAATAACTTTACTTCTGATATTAATGTCAGTTTCTCTTGTAAAAGAATCTACTTACCGCAACAAAGATTATTTTAGTTGGCTTGGAAAGTCCTCTTGAATTCTTGGGTGAACATGTTCCCCATAAAGCTCTTGTATTTCTGTAGCAATGTTTATTAACCTTTTATTGTATTTTAAGCACTTACTGAACAACCTTTATAATCTGCCTCTCTCCTCTATATGTAAGTTAATATCTCTGTTAAAGTCTCTCAACTTCAGCATATGATTTACCATCATCATGTTAAGCTACCATTGTCCTTCGTGGTGCAGAACTAACATGCAGCCGGCGCTCGTAGCCATGGTCTCTATAATGTTCCACCGTGTAGGGGGTTGCGGATTCGAGTCCCGCCTTCGGCATGGGTGTTACGTATATATGTGTAAAGCTGCAAAATACAGACAGTAAAACAATAGGAAAAAACGGTCTAAAAAGAAAGAAAAGTGCTAGTCTCTAGTTCCCAAAGTTGCGGGTTCAAACCTTGTGGAAGGTCACGAATTTTATCAAGCATAAAAATCCTTACCATGACTTCATAGATTACAGCACGTAAAAGAACCTCAGACCTGATAAAGAAACCTCTGGGCAAAAATAAGTGGTCTTTGATGTCCAATATAGAATGGGACGCAGAGAATCAAAGCAGCTGACGAGCGTCCATAATATTGTTACCATATCACTCGTTTTTACCAGGGGCCACCCGTTTTTGAGACCCTTCTCCGATCCCCCGTTCAGTTTTCGAATATTTCGCGAAACCACCCCTTGTTTAGTTTTCCTTTAAAAGTAAAGGAAATTTATTTATATATGTGATGATGGAAATTTAGTTTGTCTTTGAAAGTGATATGTATACTGTTTATACTGTTAGTTATTATTATTTATTATTATTATTATTATTATTATTATTATTGAAACGTAGAGTCAGAATGAAAAATTCAATGCCATAGCCGGGATTTGAACCACGGGTCTTCTGGTTTCCGTCCAGCCACACTCTACCACTGAGCTACTATGGCCAACGAGCCGATATGACATTAAATTCTCCAAGTGACTCGTATTTTCCCGGTAAACCACTTAGGAGTTCTCATAAACACATGAGACAACTACCTTAATGGCGACTTAAAACATGTAAGTACTTTAAGGCCCGGGCTTTATAGTTAACCACTATTAGGTCAATTAATGGAAATTAGTTGTTCTTTCACACTGGCCGTGTGTAGGCTAAATTATGGAAACGTAGAGTCAGAATGAAAAATTCGATGCCATAGCCGGGATTTGAACCATGGATCTTGTGGTTTCCGTCCAGACACTCTACCACTGAGCTACTATGGCCAACGTGCCGATATGACATTAAATTCTCGAACTGACTCGCATTTTACCGGTAAACCACTTAGGAGTTCTCCTAAACACTCATTCTGACTCTACGTTTCCATAATTTAGCCTACACACGGCCAGTGTGAAAGAACAATTAATTTCCATTAATTGACCTAATAGTGGTTAACTATAAAGCCCGGGCCTTAAAGTACTTACATGTTTTAAGTCGCCATTAAGGTAGTTGTCTCATGTGTTTATGAGAACTCCTAAGTGGTTTACCGGGAAAATACGAGTCACTTGGAGAATTTAATGTCATATCGACTCGTTGGCCATAGTAGCTCAGTGGTAGAGTGGCTGGACGGAAAGCAGAAGATCCGTGGTTCAAATCCCGGCTATGGCATTGAATTTTTCATTCTGACTCTACGTTTCCATAATTTAGCCTACACACGGCCAGTGTGAAAGCATTAATTTCTATTATTAGAATTTCTATTATTATTATCATCATTAATTATTATTATTATTATTATTATTATTATTGTTGTTGTTGTTATTATTATTACTATCACTATCATCATCATCATCATCATTATTATTATATTAATAAGTGGATGAGCCAATATAGTGGTATGTCTGTATTTCATTGGTTAACTCTGGATAAATAACCAGAGAGGCAAGCGGTGGAAAAAAAAAAACTGTTATTTTTAAGAAGTGTATACATAGTTATTGCTGACTCTGTACTATTTGATGAAATGAGTGCTTTAAGAGCTTACCACAAAATGAACTCTGCAACATTGGTAGGGAAAAGTGTTGCCAAGAAACGGTACCAATACATGAGTAATAATGGTGAGTGATAGAACTGTTGAAAGTACAGTTGTACCACAGTACTATTTTGCCATACCTGCACATAATGCAGCTGTAGAGAGAATATTTTCTGTACTAAATGTTCAGTGTACAGATGAGCGAAATAGGTTCACTGCCGAAAATGTAAAGTTAATGTTGATTCATAATGTACAACATGAAAAATGTAACATGTACTTAATATTATGACAGGATTATCTGTAAAAAGAATTTCCTGAACAAAGTCAAAGGAAATGAAAACTATGTGAAATAGATGTTAACTACTAACTAATAGGGGAATTCTGGAGTTATTCTACCCATGGCTGCTTCAGGGCTTATTTTGCCCTCTTCAGCCTGCAGGTGAATTCCCCCAGGTTTTTGACATGATATGGTAACACTAGTCCATACCATACGAAGTGTGCTGACTGAGGACACGAGTAAGGGTTCGTGAAATCGATCTCAACTAATAAGAAAGATTGACATCATTTTCTTAAGATAAGTGAAGTCTTTTTTATTACAAATAGTTATATTTGTGTAACACTTATTGCTTCACTGTAACTAGCTTCATTTCTTACATAATGCTACAATTTATTCTTCTCGGTTCCGTAGTTGTTTCCTTTCCAACTCATGTTGTCTGTTAAGGAGGTATGCTTCCTCCGGTACATTCGTTTTTCTGCTATCCTAGTTTCAGACACAATTTCTTAACTGATGCTCACTGTGAGCCGTAATGTGAGAATAGTGAGAATGGTTACTTAGGCCGGCATAAAAAACAATTCGTTAGAATTTTGATCTCTGGCTTATAAAAATGCATATATAAAGTTTGTTATATACATTAACAATGTAGGCAAATGCAACATAGGGATTTAACAAATCTGACACTAATTAGAACGAAGAGCCCTCAACTACGTGGTCCTAACAGTTAATTACCTTGATCAGGAGCTGCACGTGGCTAGTGTGAAAGAACAATTAATTTCAGCCTTGATCGATTTATAGATATACTGTAAAACTGTAGTTACGTCCGCCAGTGTATACCGATAGCAAGATTGCGTGCCAGATTTGATTGAGCACAGACAAAACATTTATGCCCTCTAATATTATTCTATCCCTAATAGAATCCTACAACTCTCAAAAATAAACATTTTAGCGAACCTTTATTGTATCTCCCAACCTTACCAAATTTCCAGTCATGCATTCCACACACAGTGAAGTGGATTCGGGACAAAAACAGTAAAAGGTTAGTCAAACAGTATCCTGAAGGCTTAGGAAATTCACGACAGTAAATATCAAAACACGATGTCATCTGATGCCTATCAACAAGGACTCGGGTTGTTCAGGGTTTATTAGAATAAAGTCGCTAGCTGTGTGGAGGAAAAATATAAAAAAATGCCTTATGAGTGCTTCGGATGAAGTGCGACTCTCTAGGTTCGGTGAGTTTGTTTGCCCGGTTTCGGCTTACTTTCGGTGTATATTGACCATGTCGAAATAAATATGTTTGGATAAATATGATTTTACTGAAGTTTTTCTGACAATGTGATATAATACCAATGATTGTGATTTCTACGTGGGGAACGTATTCGAAAGGAGTGCTTGAAGTTCAATACAATGCATTTACGAGTAGGTTAAACTCAGGTAAGTAACGTTATATAATAATATTTGAAAAATTATACAGAAATTGGACAACAATAACAATAATGACTAACTTGATTGTCAATTTAGAGCGAGTTTCGGGAGTCAGGCCAACAGATTAATAGGTCGTTGCGTGACGCAGAAACTTCAGGAGATCCTGTGTTATTTAGATTTAACATCTTGAGTCCCATCCGTTTTTTAAAGTTTAAAGTATAGAAATCCACGTGGAGTATAATTTTTTAAACTGTAATAACGAAATCCTTCAAAATCTCTTGCCGTATGCTGAGATGATGGTTCTCAAGATTGTCGCGATTATAAGCTTAACTGTAGTATTAATATTTTATTAAAATCATGAAATGTGTCGATAGGCACATTTTGAAATAATTACATAAAGCAGTTATCAGTGGCTCCATAAACTTGTGTAAAGGAGATTATCAGAATTCAGCATAATGCAGTATCTGACACCTCATTACTGGGGGTTGGAAGTCTTGGTTCTGGTATCACATGGTTCAGGTAAATCTCACTCTGTTTGTTACTATTAGCTTGTAGAAAGCAAATTTAAGCAAAATTTTTTATACTTGATAAAAAGTTTATAAATAATAACTATAGCTTAACATTTTTGTGTGGAACATGCTCATGTCCTGGAAGCTATAAAGGTCTACATTGCAATCAGAATTCTGCAGGGCTTCATTAATAACCAGGGGTAACTTCAGAGATGGTGCTCTGTTCCATAGTACTGCCTTAAAATGGGGAAGAAATAAATTTTAAATTATTTGTATACTCCCAATATCATTGTGCTTACTACTGTTCAAGACATAGTGAAACGTCTTGCCTATCAACAGAAAACCACAGAAACTGAAGGAAGTCACTACATGTTTTCATTTGTACTCTATTATGTTACTAATCTAGAGATCCATGCCAGTTAGAATTAGGCTTGAAATTAGTCACTCTCTACAATAGATTTAGTGGTTATTGGTGTGGCAAAGGGATAGGAGAAATCTGTGCTGGTTATACTGTATGTCAGGCTACTTCACTCGTGATGTAAATGTTTGAAAGGTAAGAGAGAGGCATGCAATGATAATAAGACAAATGAATGTTATGGTATTGATTGGGTTAGCAAATACGTGCAAATAGAAAGCATGACTATTTGTCACCTTCTAGGCAAATTGCAAGCACAGCTGATGATGTTGACCCTGTTAGTTTTCCATAGGATTTACTAAAATATGACAGCAGAAAATATTAAACAATTCAGAGAAAACACAACACCTGTTTCTTGTCATGCAGTCCAAGTTATAGTTATTATTGTCTAAAATACATCCCCAAGCTAATGGTTATTTCACTCAGGCCTGGGTTTAGTTAGTCTTAGCCATGTCTTGCATGAAACTATAACATAGGTTTACAGAATGTTTTGTGTAAAGATTACATGGACAAGATAATTACAGGGAACTATGTGTAAATTGTTGTAGAGGCAGTTTCAGAAAAAGATAGCCCTTTTCCACACGTATTACAGTTTTTGTTTTTCATAACATACTAAGCCACATACACAAATAGCAATATCTAAATCATTATCACTGGAGTCTATTTTGCGTTTAGCTGAGAGATTTTGTTGCCCCAGCAAGTCAACCAATGTAAATGAGAAGTTAACGGTTACAACATATTGAAGAAAATTTTGATAAACAGTGTAGTAAAGTGTGTGTAACATGATGTTACTGTACAAAGTCATGGAGCAAGTGTTGTATCCTAAACTCTACATGCTACAAAGAGCTAATTAAACACTACATCCGACTGAAAACATCTGATGCCTCAGAAGGAAATGATAAAACAATTACCAACCAGAAAGATCTTTTCCTAATAGGTAATTGAAGTTCTTAATTTATGTCAGAGCTTTTAACTCCATGGATCGGTGATCAGATTGGGTGGTGCTGATTATTATCACTTTTACATGTAGTTTACCTTATGTTAATTATTTAATTTACGCTTTACTTTATTTCACTTAATATTACATTATATCATACAAACTCACACACATCTCTCTATGCTATACACTACACACTAATAAACCCACACTTTACTAAACAATGCTACCACTAGTGCGGACAAAATTACCTTTTCTTTCACTCCTCTTTTATTTTGTTACTCACAATAACTTTTCAAATTTCTTTAACATTTTACAATATAACATTTCTTCTACCATTGCTTATAATTTAACATTACATGATAACCAACAACTCTCTGAATTTCACAAATTTACTTTACACAAAGAATTGGTCAAAATATCAGCAATTTGATTATCTGTTAAAATCTTTTGTACATTAATTACACTTTTCATCTCATAGTCATTCACAAAATAACTATCATCTCTATTAAATTAATTGGGAGTCGATTAATGACGCAAAACAACACTTACTTTTAAATTTTCCCGGTGTGTTTTCAACACTTCCATGAAAGGATTTATCATTTCTATGCTTAGATCGTTTTACAAAATTTGTCATTCTTTGCTAATGCAACTGCACCACTATTATCCTTATAGATTGTTACAGTTGTTTCACATCAATATCAACTAAAATTCCACTAATGGGTAATACTTCCTCAACACAATCTCCTAATTCACTATATTCTGCATGAGTGTAAGCTCTTGACATTATTCAATTCATTTCAAATTTATTCATCCTTTAAAATCAAATCTGTACATAGTACCTTGATATAGGATATGTCAGTAAATTTACACTTAATATTACAAAATTAAACATCAAATATAACTAACCTACATTCAATTATAATGTAACACAAATTGGATATAATTATAAATGAGAGAAATGAACAAGCTAAGTAAATTCATGTTTTATGATTATCTGGATTTGTTAAATTGCAGATATTCCTTTACTGTGTAAAAGCAATGCTCCTGCAAGAAAGCCCTTGTTCTAGTTTTAAACACGCTGTAGTTAAATTAATTGGGAGTCGATTAATGACACTAAACAACACTTACTTTTAAATTTTCCCGGAACTAGTTTCAGAGGCCTTCCCTCTATCTTCAGCCGGACATCGACTGGTTCTCATTGGTGTAGCTGGCAATATTTTGTCATCAGTCTTCTCCAGTGGCAGTTCGAGGAACTTGCTGAACAAATCTTTCTGGGGGATGTCGAAATTGAATACTTTGTTCCTATTTTTTGAAATAAAGATTTGTTCCCATGTGGACAGTTCTTCTTTTCCTGTTGTATGTTTTAGTAATTTTGGTTCTGGATTTATGTTGTGGTTTTTTTCCCAAAAATGCGTGGCAACTGCTGATTTTTCTATTTGTTTGTATTTTATGTTCCTAAAGTGTTCCTTTGCTCTTGTTTCTAAATTTCTTTTGGTTTTTCCAATATGAATTTGACTACAGTCACAGCATTCAATTTGATATATACCAGATTTTTTGTTAGATGGAATGGCATCTTTGATGTTTGAGCAAATTAGGTTTTTTAAGGAGAAATGGTTGACTGGTGCTAGTTGTTTTTTGAAGACTTTTTTGAATTTATCAAAGGCCCATGGATGGTAAGTGAATTTTTTGAAGATCATTTTAGTTTCTGTAGCTGAGAGGGTTGTGGTTTCCTTTAGTAGTTTCTTCTTATTTGCTTAGTTCACTTTTTTGTCTACTAGTGATTTGGGAAAGTCATTTTTCTGTGCTATTTCAATAATTTTGTTATATTCTATTTTGTATTCTTCTGCTGTGAGAGGGATGTTGATCAGTCTGTGTGCTAAACTATTAAAGATTGCCTGTTTGTGGCATCTTGGATTGTAGTCATTAGCTTTTATGTAGTTGTCTGTGTTGGTTTTCTGTAAATGCCAAAGTTTATTTTATTTTTATTTCTGATCTATTTCTGATTTTATTTCTGATATATTATTTACGTTGTAGTTATCTATGCTTTTGCTGTCATTAGGAAGGGAATTATAAACTATTGTTCAGGAATGCAGTACTCCATTCTTAAACATTGTAGTTCTGATTGAGGTTGCGTGTATATCCTTAATGTGCCTTCTGTAATGCATATGAACACTTCCGTTGTTTTGAAAGTTAAATCTATTTCTTTTTACAAATAAAGCTGTCTCCAGTATATAAACACATGCCAAAGGAAGTATGCAAAGCTTTTTGAACAGTGGCTTTCATGAACATAGCATACTTTCGTTGCCGATAATTCGAATGGCTTGTTTTTGTTTAATAAATATATCTTTGGCTTCTGGTGAATTTCTCCAAAATATTATTCCATATTTAACTGTAGAATGTATATGTGCATAATGGGACATTAAAAGTACACGAGGCTGACATTTTGACTTAATATTCTTAGAGCATATATATTCCTGCTTAATTTGCTTAGTAGATGGTTTGTATGAGTTTTCCATTTTATGTTATCCTGTATCCACAAGCCTAAAAAGTTTGTTTCACCTTTGTATGAAATTAATTTATTATTTAATTTTACTTCAGGAATACTTTCATTGTTTCCTCTGTCAGTAATACTAAATTTAAGACAAACTGTCTTATAATTTTTTGTTTTTTTGATTTCCACATACATACTTGTGTTGCCATACACCTGAATTAGTATAACACTTGTTGATTTTCTGTCAGACATACCAGCTGCCCAATCTACATCCACATATGCTTTCATTTCTTCATATAACGTGATCCATATCTTAACCTTAAGAGTTCTCTTATGATATAAATATTTCAATATTCTCAATGTATGTTTGTAGTGGGTGTTATCATAAGCACTTTAAAAACGAGTCAGGTACATAAGACACATCTGAGTGTGTACCATTTGCCACATACAATAATGCTCCTATTAGATTTCTGTACTTCATTTTTGATTCACCTTTTCAGCTGATTTAAGTTTCAGATTGATTTCCATAGGTGTTTCAAATCTTTTTGACTCAACAATTCTGTATCTTTCTGCCAAACTTATAATGTACTCTTCTTGACTCAACTCTTCTTAAATCATGTTTCTAAATATGTGATGTCAGTGAAAACAGAAGATTTGGAATGCTGCTGGTTTATAAGTGATTTGAAGCATAAATGCCAAATCATGCCATAATCAAAAGCTTTCTTCTGTGTTATTGTATGTATACTGCTTGTTCATCATTCTTATTGTTATTCCTACTTTTGTGAAATCCTTCAGCACTGCTCCATTAGAACTCAAATGTTACCTCCAGAAGTGTGTCAAGATGTGGTTTTTGTTGGTAAGAAAGATCTTAATCCCAATCTTAAATCTGCAAAATGAATAACCCATTATTTCAGAAATTATTTAAAATATCCAACTGAAATCATTACAATAAGCAGATGCATGCTTTCCAACTTCACTGATCTACTTTTATGAAAAATTTTCAGCAATTTGAGAAGTAACCAGAGATATTAATATAGAAGTGTACAATGAATTATATTTTATGTAGTATTTGTTTCTTCATTGTAGCTGTATTTCTTAGACATCATTAACCAGATGATATCCTTGCATAGAAAAGGCAATATTTTTATCTTCTCCAACCCTTACTTTTACATGGAGCAGTTCATTTATGGTATATTTCCAAGACTTTGTTGGATGCATATGTTGAATTAAACAATACTTACACAACACGCACAAGCAGTGATATGCATCATGTTAAGCACAAGCTTTACTTGGCTAATTTTCAACTATAATCTTGACTTCTAATGCATAAAACAGCTTTGACTTGATTTAAGTGTAACATTTGCTTTGGAGCCAGCTAGCTGTGTAGCTTTAGCTTGAATTCCCCAGCAATGACTTGACTTTTGAAGTGCAAGTTGGATGCATATAAGGAGTGAAAGCTTAATTTTTTATAGATTAGTCTTTATATTTTTCAAGCTCCTCGGTGAGTGAGTTGATATTAAGCTAGAGAAGTCTTAAGAGTTTTTCTATATCACAAAATGGCACAGTTCATCAATATCTGTCTTAGAATTCTGTATCAAGTGTGGTGGCCCCTCAAAATCCAACCTCTGCGGTCCTCGTCCCGAGGGGCGGGCAACAGGAAGTAGGGGACTGACTGATGGGGTGATGTACGGTGGGGACTTGGTGTACCCCACGACCGCTACGGCTGCCGAGAAGGCCCATCAGTAACCCCGAAAACTGGCAGAAGAGGCTCTGGTATTGTTCCCCAGGGACCTACTACCGTAGGTACGGGATTGGCGAACCCGGGGTCCCTAGCCACTCACCCTCATTTCATCCCCTTCACCTCCATCAACTGTGCCACGCTGTGCTACTGCTGATCAGTATGCATCACCTTCTTCCCCTTCTAGTTTTTTATTATAATTATTAGCACTTAAGGTCTTAGGTTTATAACTCCTGTCTCACCAGCAGGGATCTCTCCTATCTCCGTGGTTCTGTCCCACGGTTTTCAGCGCGGCTTCCGACATGTGTGCTCTCCGGAGGTCTCAAAAGTGAAGGTTGAGCGGACCCTTCGCACTGCCCCTATGTGTAGCCTTAGGTGCGGAGCCCGTCCACACCGTCAAGTACACCCACGTAGCTCCTTGAGGGCCCGGTCTGTGTTAATCTCCCGACGGCCGTGTTTGCCGTTGGGTTAGTATCACGGACCGGACGTGTTACCGCTGACGGAACCCCGGTGTAATCAACCACAAGTCCCCTGAATCCGCGTGTGTCTATTATACGCAGCGCGGCCTAAAGTGGGGAGCCACAGGCGGTTATTCCTGTGGTAGGGGAATAAAGCCGGGGTGTGCGTGGTGAACGGTTTACCCATACGGACAAGCAGTGGATTTTGAAGGGTAGCTTTTCTGAGGTACAAATGAGATCGGTCATGGGTGGTGTCCCCATGACGGCACAGACCGTGAAGATTCGGTGTCTTTCTTTCTTTAACCCCCGGATGGCAGGCTGACGCCGACGGTTCCGGATGGGGGTCTATATCATGTCTCCGCGCAAAACCTCCTTTACTGACCCTTTTTTGGTACTGACCTTGGCATGCGAAGGAAAAACGTTTAAAGACTTGAGTCCGTTTTATATAAAGCGTGAACTAGACAAGATAAGTGGCCCAGTTAAGAATGCGACGCGCCTCCGGGACGGTACGTTATTATTAGAGAGTACCAACGCAGACCAGTCTAAGAAGATACAGAAAGCGAATTTGTTGGGCTCCTACCCTATCCGGGTAGCCCCACACAAAACGCTGAATACCTGTAGAGGAGTAGTCACCACCTCCAGCTTAGATGGTCTAGCTAATGAAGAAATTGTAAGTTGCCTCTCTGACCAACTTGTTTGTCGGGCGTACCGGCTTACACGAAAGCAAGATGGCAAGGAGTACCCATTACGTACGGTCTTTCTAACTTTTGCTGGGACTAAGTTGCCCGAGTACATCTATTGCGGCTATGAACGTGCGAGCGTCCGCCAGTATGTCCCGAACCCCATGCGCTGTTTCCAATGTCAGCGGTTCGGACATACTAAGGTCACATGTATCAATCCTGCTCTTTGTGAGCAATGTGGCCTGGCGAAACATGACGACCCTAACTGCAGTCGAACACCTTGTTGCGTGAACTGTGGCGGTAGTCATCCCTCCAGTTCGCGACAGTGCCCTAGATTCATGGACGAAAAAAGTATTCAGGAGCTACGTGTAAAGGAACGCCTGACTTTTCCAGAGGCACGACGGCGCTTCGAACAACTGAAGCCTGCTACCACTACTACTGGATATGCATTAGCAGCTCGCCGTACTCCTAATACCACTGTTGCTGTTCAACACGTCCCTGTCGCCCACGCATCAACGCAGACAGACTTTCTAGCCGTTAAACCTACGTCTCAGACTGTTTGTATATCCACCAGCACAGCCTCCGTTTCAGCCGTACAGACTCCAGCCACCAAGCCATCACCGAGTAACAACAATCCAGTGGTAAATGTAAAAAACCGATCCCGGCCACAACATAGATCGCGAAGTCGCTCGCCTTCCATTAGATCCCGGTCTCGTTCTACGAGCCGTAGGAGTTCTGACTCCCGAACATCAGCGGAGTCACAGGAGGCTAACGATTTTCGAGTCGTAGGGCCCAAGTCAGCCAAGGTCAAGAAAAAAGTTAAAACGGCCCGTTAAAAACTCTTCATGGAAATAATCCAGCGGAATGTCAATGGTTCTCGAGCTCGTGCTCAAGACCTACAATATTTAGTTTCTCAACGGTCACCGTCAATTATTTGCCTCCAGGAAACCCACTTACATCCCAATCACTCGTTACACCTTCACTCTTTTTCTGCATTTAGAAGCGACTCTCTTGCAGGTATGCGTGCAAGCGGTGGCGTTGCTACCTTAGTGGCGCCTAACATCTCAACCGGCAACGTTCCTCTCACCACACCATTGCAAGCTGTGGCCGTTCGGATACAGCTGGAGTGCATCAGTTTTACCATCTGCAACATGTACCTGCCGCCGCTCAGTATAGTTCCAGAGCGTGATCTTCGAGCTCTATTGGCACAGCTCCCCTCACCACTACTCCTTGTGGGAGATTTGAATGCCAAGCACACGCTCTGGGGATCAGACACTGATGACGCCCGTGGATGCCTCCTCGTAGACGTCTTCGATAAGTCTGACCTGCTTCTGCTAAATACTGGTGACCCGACATTCCTATCATCCGCTTATGGTACACATTCCGTACTAGACCTTTCTTTCTGCAGTCAGTCATTAGTACCACTACTTGAGTGGTCAGTACTTTCCGACCTCTTTGGCAGTGATCATTACCCCATTAACATTCATTTTTCTGGCCGCCAATGTGTACCTTCTCGACATCCTCGCTGGATTATTTCCAAAGCTAACTGGGGAAAATTCCAATCCCTGATACACCTGATCGACGATGGTTTCGACACCATCGATGAAATGGTCGAATATTTAACTTGCTCGATCCTGCTCGCAGCAGAATCCAGCATTCCTCGAGGTTCACCTACACCACGTCGTATCCCTGTACCGTGGTGGTCCGAGGAATGCAGTTTGGCTATCAAAGCACGCAAACGTGCTTTGCGCGTTTTTCAGCGGCACCCGACGGAAGGGAACTTCGTCGCCTTCAAACGTTCTCGCGCTAGGGCACGCTTTATACTGCGCAACGCAAACCGTAAATCTTGGGAAGCCTATGTGTCTTCGCTTTCCCGGCGCAGCTCTACCCAACAAGTATGGTCAGCTGTTCGGCGGATGTATGGCAAGTATCGCCGGACGGTAATTCCCGGCCTTGCCATCAACGGTTCCATGTGCACCACCGAGCAGGACATAGCTGAAGCCCTAGCTACCACATTTGCTGCCACTAGCCAAACTGCCCGCTATGACGCTCTCTTCCTGCCTATTAAGGAAAAGGCGGAGCGGGTACCAATTAATTTTAATAGTGACTGCACCGAGCCGTACAACCAACCCTTTACCGCAGCCGAGCTCGCCCATTCTCTGGCGTTAGCAAAGGATTCTTCTCCAGGTCCCGATGACGTACACCGACAGATGCTGCTACATCTTCCATCTGACGCGCTATGTTTCCTGTTAAACGTCTATAACCACATTTGGCATGAGCGGGTTTTCCCTTCCTCCTGGCGAGAGGGTATTGTCATCCCCATCCCTCGACCCGGAAAGGACCGCACGCTACCATCTAGCTACCGCCCCATTTGCCTGACGAGTGTCATCTGTAAGACCTTCGAGCGAATGATAAACGCTCGGTTAAATTGGTGGCTAGAAAAACATAACCATCTGTCCAACTTGCAATGCGGTTTTCGTCGCCATCGCTCAAGTGTCGATAATCTAACACGCCTTGAGGGGTATATTTCCGATGCCTTTCTACTGAAACAGCACGCCGTGGGCGTGTTCCTCGACCTGGAGAAGGCTTATGACACCACCTGGCGGTACGGCATTCTCCGTAACCTACATGGTTACGGTATGCGTGGTCATCTACCCGAATTCCTATGCAACTTTTTAAAACTTCACGGGAGCGGATACAGGAGAACGGCGTACCTCAAGGGTCAATTTTGAGCGTCACCCTTTTTGCCGTAGCGATTAACGGCATCTCTACTGCCGTTCGAAGTGGAATTCCATCATCCCTCTATGTCGACGACTTCGCAGTTTATTATAGGTCTGCCAACATAGATCACATTGAGCGCCAACTGCAGCTGACCATTACCCAGCTAGCAGCTTGGGCACTTCAAACCGGCTTCCGTTTTTTCAGCTGCGAAGACGCAGTGTATCCACTTTCACCGCCTACGAGGTATTCACCCGCCCCCTGATCTTCATTTGAACGGCACACCCCTGCCATTTGTCTCACACCTGAAGTTCTTGGGCCTCTACTTGGACCGACAACTAAATTGGGAACACCACATTCGTCACCTTCGAGCCTCTTGCGATCGATCTCTTCGGGTGCTGAAGGTATTATCTGGAGCATCTTGGGGGGGGGGGCGATCGCACGGTAATGTTGAGGCTGTACCGCTCTCTGGTTCGGTCCAAGCTGGACTATGGCAGTTTTATTTATGGCGCAGCGACCGCCTCTAAACTTCGCCTTTTAGACACCGTGCATCATACTGGCATCCGCCTTGCCACAGGAGCTTTCCGCACCAGTCTAGTCGACTGCCTGTATGCAGACTCAGGCGAACCTCCACTCCATATTCGTCGCTCGCTGTTACTCTGCTCATACGTTTCGAAGTTGGCAGGTTATCCCAATCATCCTTGTTTTAAACCAGTTCTGTGTCCAGATTTAGTCCACCGTTATATGCGCCCTGGCTCTCAGACACGCCCCGTGGGAATAAGATTTCGGGATCTACTACATTCGCATGGCCTCCGAATGCCTCGCGTGGAGAGGTCGTCCATCTGCCCCTATCCTGCATGGCAGCTCAATCGTGCGCAGTTCGATCGCGCTCTTTCAAACAATTCTAGACTCGCTACTCCACATTCGGTGTTCCAACAACTTTTTGCCGAATTACTGGGCCGTTACCCTAACTATGTTCCGGTCTTTACAGACGGTTCTCAGTTAGGTAACGCTACGGGTTGCGCATTCTTCGTTAACGGTGAGGCTCACAAATTTCGACTTCTGGACTCAACTTCGGTCTTCTCAGCAGAGCTGTATGCCATCTACTATATGATCCTTTTTATTTGCAAGTTAGCCCCTGGCTCTTTTATTGTTTGCACCGACTCTCTTAGTGCTCTTCAGGCCTTGAAACAGCACACTGCCGCTCACTCTCTTGTTTTAAAAATACAGGCCCAGATCTCGCAAATGCTCGGTCGAGGATACCATTTTGTTTTTACTTGGACCCCTGGGCATATGGGCATTTCCGGGAACGAGGAGGCGGACGCGGCTGCTAAGTCTGCTTGCCGTTTGCCCCGGAGTTGAACAACTACGGTGCCATACCAGGATGTGCAACGTTTTTTACGTCGCCAGCTTCTATCTGCTTGGCAGCAATCCTGGACAGCTTTAGAAGGCACACAACTCCGGGCTATAAAGGAGAGCGTACAACCCTGGCTAACTTCCTGCAGGGATAACCGGCGGGCCGAGGTGATACTCACCCGGCTCAGAATTGGGCACACACGAGCAACTCATGGCCATCTGCTAAGAGGGGAACCGGCCCCTGTGTGTGCTCCATGTGCAGTACGCCTCACTGTGTGGCATGTACTGCTGGATTGCCCACAGTACACCCGCGTTCGCCAGTCTTTGGACCTAAGGGCTAACTTGCTCAATGTTTTAGGGGACGACCCAGTGGCCGTGGATAAGACACTGCGGTTTGTGGCGGAAATTGGTTTTAATAAACAAGTCTGACTTGAATTTTATATTTATTAATTTTAGTGCTTTTAATTATTGGGACTAGGATGAGTTTTTATGTGCTTTTAAACGTTGAGTGTTTTTATTTTATTTTATTTTAACTTTTTAACTAAATTTGTGTAGCTTTTAGGTTTTAAAGTTGACTTAGGGCCCAAATGACCTGGTTGTCGACGGGCCCTAAAACACCACGCTCACTCACTCACTGTATCAAGTGTAGCAACAGTGCAGAGAATGTATACATAAACTGCTTTATCGATTCAATGAGGAAAACATGTCACATAACACTAATTAATATAAAAGTACTAATATAGAAATTCTGTGAGTGCAATAGTATAATACTACAATTGAGGAGCATTTTTTCAAAACTTGATAGATGCACAAAATGCGTTTCTGAGAAAAACAGTTTTTTCTATTTATTGGCAATACTAATTGGTTAGCACAGCATTTATATTAATCATTCAATTCTCCTTCGTGAAACTGTCACATTGAATGTGAAAAGTAACAAATAGCGTGGTTTAACTAGTGCAAATTTGAGATTTGAAAATGCCAAGTTTTTTTCAAAAATTGATAGATGCTGATTAACTTTTGTGCGTGAGCGAGAATTTAACATATGAAGTTTTGTTATATTTGTCATTTATTGTTTTTGTTACTTTTTATTTAAGTATTTATTATTTTTTATTATTTTCACCTTTTCATAATACATATTGTGTTATACAACCAACTTAGAAACTAAGTACTGCTACATTCATAATAACAATATTATATTTTCTTTTTATTTATATAACAAACATATTGAATACATACAAAGAAATTTCAAACAATATGAATATATAAGCTTTAACCTAAATTGGTATACTCTAGTACATCTTTATAAAATTCTTTTGCAGTTTCTGGAATTTCAGACAATTTAGCTAGATTTTAAACATCCTTTTTCTTTTCTTTGCTCACTCTATTAATTTTGGGAACATTTTGAGATCAAAGAAATTCGATTTGCATATGCATACCTGCATCAGACCCATTTTGCATGTGTCAGTATGTGGTGTATGGAATGAAAGATTGAAGAATTTATAAAATATGTATTCATATTTTGACAATGAGCAGACTGGTAGATTTCTTAATTTTCTTTCATTAGAAAAGTTGGTCCCATTGTTCTAATATTGAGTTCTGGAGGTAAATATCCTCTCGATTTTGCTCTTCCATAGTGGCTTTCTCTACATCTGTACTTCTAAATGTCTTGCTTTATAGCAGCAGAAATGCCCTTCTTTAATTTTCCTGTTCTGTCACAACCTCTGGTTTCCTTTGGCACATTCCAGATAAGTGAAATTTTCTACCCAGGAGAGATTATCTTTTGACACCCCTGTGATTTCCTGGAAGCTTGTGGCGTATACTGACAATACTTGGCCATCATTACTTCTGGGGCGTTATAATTCTCCAGGTTAATCAGCCACACATTCAGGCGAAATATTTGTGGCGTTTTCCTCCACTCGCAGCAGGTAGGATGCAAGTAGACTGTTTGGAAGATCCAGGTCGAGATTTGATTAAATAAGAGTCATGAGATCTGTTCCCAGGTGTGGATTTTTGGTGACAAATAAAATTTTATATGACTCCGATTTCGTAATATATATTATTTAACTGTATAATCTGGATTACAATTCAGTCAAACTTTCTTTCTTAGTCAGTGTAGATTACCTCCAACACATCGATAAATCCTTATTTTCAAGTTAATATAATTTCTATTAATTACTTAAAATTCCTCTTCTATACGTCTACTCATTACTATTATGAATACCGAATAACTCTTTTTGAAGGTTATTAATTTTCCGTTACAAAATTTTTATATTCACTACAACATTTTTCCATCGTCATGAAACAAGACTAAAGAACATATATCTATCTCAAAATTAATGATTTTCCGTAACTATCGTTACTCCTCTATTAATTTTGTGACTGGCTGATTTACTGCTACGTCATCACAATACGTGATACAATTATTACTACAGCCAATCACAAAATTACACATATATTTGTTTTTTATATTGTCATTACATGGCCTGCTAAGTCATATCAGAAAACAATATTCATATAAAAAGATCTAACTAAAACATATTGTTACAAATGCCCTCTTCAAAATATATGGAAAATAATTTTAATTTAAATACTTCAACAATGTGTTTCCATATATTTTGAAGAATGCTCCAAATTTAACAATTTTGTTTACAACTATGAACTATAACATAAATATAACATACATAAAATATAACAATAAACATACATTGAATGAGATATAACAATAAATGAACATTTAACAACAACTTAGCATTACTATAACACGTTTTTTTAAAAATATATATCTTTGTCTTTATGAGGGGGAGTACCCTGCCCCAAATTTGCGTTAAAGTATTTTTATAATTAACCTTTTTAAATTATTGATATTGAACAAACATGCTATAAAAATATAAAGAATTATTAATTTATAGATGAGTCGTATTTATTACACATCGGCTTCACTTACGTACCTATTTTGAGGACATGTTTTGCAAATCATCGTTTGCATCTTCTGCTCTTATGTGACTAAAGCTTGATCCAGTGGTGTGGGTAATTCTGGAGTTGCTACTGCCATCTGTTGATTTAGTGATGAACTTAAATGTGGGATTCTCTTCTGGCAGGATTTCAAAGTTCATTAGTTGGTTTTTATGTTTTTCTATGTATATTCTCTCCCATATGACGAGTTCACTATGTTTTCGTACATATTTTAGTAATTCGGTGCTATCTTCAATTTCATGATTTTCAGACCAGAAATGAGCTGCTATTGCAGACTTATCAATATTTTTGTATCTTAAGTGCCGTAAGTGTTCTTTCTTTCTAGTGCCTGTTTCTTTTTGTCCTCCCTATGTAAATTTTTTCACAGTCTTTACACTTAATATTTTAAATGCCTGACTTTTCCTCTGGTTTTATCTTATCAGTATTATTACTGTTAAGTAGATTTTTAATGTTGTAATTGTTTTTTGATGCCAATGTTATATTGTATTTCTTGAATATTTTTTGGAACTTTTTTGTGGCCCTGGGGTGGTAAGTAAATTTAACAAATCTAATTTCTTGTTTTATTGGTTGAGAGCTGTGATCTGTTTTAATCTCTTTTGAAGTTTGAATGATTTTAGTTTTTTATCTACAAGGTTTTTTTCCATATCCATTTTTAATTGCCATTTTTAAGATTTGATGGTATTCTTTTTGATATTCTTGCTGGCTGAATGGGTAGATTTACTAATTTATGTGTGAGACTGTTGATGGTGACATGTTTGTGTGGAATTGGGTTGAAACTATTTGCTTTGATGTAATTATCTGTGTGTGTTGCTTTTCTATGGATACCAAATTCTAGTTTTTCATTGCTTTTTGTGATTTTAAGGTCCAAAGGTACTCTACCACAAAGATGTTCCATAGTGTCACTTTTGAGTAATTCAAATTTAAAAAAAATATTTAATGTAAATGGAACTTTGGGATGGCAACACTTTTTTTTTAAATTGTGATGCGTCCTTGGAAGATAATTATCTTAAAACCAACGTATGGTAGTCAAGCAACTTTTCGTTCTCGAGTTATGGTGATTACAGATACATGGCCATCCCTTGACCATTTTTTACAAATTAACTTTTGAAATTTAGGACACCTGAAAACAATTATTGCCAGTGTAATCTTGGTACCAAATTTTTGGTTCAAAGGAAAAATTATTAATACTCCTATACACTTTGGAGTAGAGAGTGAACTTCAACCCATCTTTTAAGGAAGTTTTGCTCTATTGGATAGTTAAGAGTCAAACTGAAAAATTTAATGCCACAGCCGGGATTTGAACCACGGATCTCCTGGATAGCCATGGTAGCTCAATGGGTAAGAGTGACTGGACGGAAACCAGGAGATCCGTGCTTCAAATCCTGGCCGTGGCATTGGATTTTTCACTTTGTCTATCCAAAACCTTAGTATATACAACTAGTATGAAGGAATGATTAATTCCGATCAGTTAAATAGTAAGAGTTAAATGATAAAGCCTGGGACTCAAGTACTTACGATAGTAAGTCGCCACAAACGGTGTATCTCGAATACGAGAGCCCCTAGTGGTTTACCAGGAAAATATATGAGTTAGTTGGAGAATTTAACATCATGACGGCATGTTGGCCATGGTAGCTCAATGGGTAAGAGTGACTGAATGGAAACCAGGAGTTCTGTGGTTCAAATCCCAGAATCGGCATTGGATTTTTCACTTTGACTCTATCCAGAACCTTATCCTATATGCGGCTAGTTTGAAGGAATGATTACTTTCCTTCAAGTTTTGCTCTATTAGCACTACAGTTAAGTAATGTAGTCCAGCTGTGATTTCTTTCTTTGCAAACATTTTTTCCATTTTTTATTTGAACAAGCTTTTCTGGGAAGAACATTTTCTGCTATAAATGACTTGTTTTCTCAGAAACTACTTAAAATTTATACATTAAATTTTAGCTATAATAAAATCAAATCCAAGCAGCATTTGAATGTACTTTAGTGTTACTATACAGGTCTGTTCTATACTTATGAAATTTTTTCTATCCGCATCATAATCCAACTTGCACACAGGTTTCCTTGTTGGCAAGCGCTCTTCCACGTCGAGTCTGATTGCGGTACTACTGCATCCGTGTCCACCAGTATCCAATACAGCTTTCTCTGTAACCTAACATCTGTAGTGAGGTTGTCCTTTGTCCTCCTATCTAAGGCATGCGTCGCTCGAGCCACGCCAACACTCTCGTTGACTTGACGTTGACAGTCCATCACAATGTGTTCTTGTTGGCCACACCCACCGCTTGATGCTCGTCGCTTAATCGTAGATAGTCTCATATGTCCTTCAAGGCGTTAACACGTTGGGCGAGGTCTTCCTCCTTTACGTGTAGGGCTTCCACATTTTCACGCAGCCAGGTGATAGTCAATTTTGGTCTCTTTCCGAATTTCTTCTCACGTAATCTATCCAAGATCCCATTCTAGCCAATAATTTTTCAAACATTGTCTCCATCGTGGCTTCAGTATTTCTCTATTGAAACCAGCGTGATAACCATGGCAGCACCAAGTTGTGCTGTTACCGTAGCGCTAATGTTTGTTTACGTAAGCCTCTGTTGCACATACCAACACGTACTTCATACCTTCTTGGTCCTCACAAAACAACTCCCTGCAGTTTAGTGCTCCTTTTATATTTCCAGTTCATGTTAGAATGGTTCTAAACGCATTTGGGTTGGGTTGTTCCAGAAGCTCGACTTGGTTGTTCTCAAAGCTTGACACATGGCAGAACAAAAAGTTAGATATTTCCCAGGCTTTAAAAGGCAGGCAGTGGCTTAACCGCAGGTTTGGTGGTGGCCCCAGGGGCCTACTGCGGTAGGTATGGGATTGGTGATCCAAGTGATGAGAGAGCTAATGCCAAACGGCCAAACAAAGTTCACATCCGTGTTTGACCCTAATCTAAGTAAAGTAAATTAAAGTCAAAGCAAAGTCAGAGCGGAACTAAGCAAAGCCAAGGCAAATCCGGAGCGGAGCCAGAGAAAAACCAGAGCAAAGCTAAATCAAAGCCAAAGCGGAGTAGAGCGGGGCTGGAGCTTAGCCAAAGCCAGGTTAGAGTGAATCCGGAGTGAAGCCAGAGCCAAGCCAGAGTGGGACCGGAGTCTAGCCAGAGCGAAACCAGAGCCAAGCGAGAGTTAAGTTATAGAATGAAGTTAGTGTGAGGCCAGAGCGAAGCCAGAGCCAAGCCAGAGTTGGGTTGGAGAATTGAGGCCGGAGCTTAGCCAAAGTGAAGCCAGAGCCAAGCCAGAGTTAAGTTAAAGTAAGGCCAGAAAGAAGCCAGAGCGGTACCGGAACGGAAGCCATAGCCTAGCCAAAGTGAAGCCAGAGCCAAGCCAGAATTAAGTTAAAGTAAGGCCAGAACGAAGCCAGAGCGGTACCGGAACGGAAGCCATAGCTTAGCCAAAGTGAAGCCAGAGCCAAGCCAGAGTTAAGTTAAAGTAAGGCCAGAACGAAGCCAGAGCGGTACCGGAACGGAAGCCATAGCCTAGCCAAAGTGAAGCCAGAGCCAAGCCAGAATTAAGTTAAAGTAAGGCCAGAACGAAGCCAGAGCGGTACCGGAACGGAAGCCATAGCCTAGCCAAAGTGAAGCCAGAGCCAAGCCAGAATTAAGTTAAAGTAAGGCCAGAACGAAGCCAGAGCGGTACCGGAACGGAAGCCATAGCTTAGCCAAAGTGAAGCCAGAGCCAAGCCAGAATTAAGTTAAAGTAAGGCCAGAACGAAGCCAGAGCGGTACCGGAACGGAAGCCATAGCTTAGCCAAAGTGAAGCCAGAGCCAAGCCAGAGTTAAGTTAAAGTAAGGCCAGAACGAAGCCAGAGCGGTACCGGAACGGAAGCCATAGCCTAGCCAAAGTGAAGCCAGAGCCAAGCCAGAATTAAGTTAAAGTAAGGCCAGAACGAAGCCAGAGCGGTACCGGAACGGAAGCCATAGCCTAGCCAAAGTGAAGCCAGAGCCAAGCCAGAATTAAGTTAAAGTAAGGCCAGAACGAAGCCAGAGCGGTACCGGAACGGAAGCCATAGCTTAGCCAAAGTGAAGCCAGAGCCAAGCCAGAATTAAGTTAAAGTAAGGCCAGAACGAAGCCAGAGCGGTACCGGAACGGAAGCCATAGCCTAGCCAAAGTGAAGCCAGAGCCAAGCCAGAGTTAAGTTAAAGTAAGGCCAGAACGAAGCCAGAGCGGGACCGGAACGGAAGTCATAGCCTAGCCAAAGTGAAGCCAGAGCCAAGCCAGAGTTAAGTTAAAGAATGAAGTTAAAGTAAGGCCAGAACGAAGCCAGAGCGGTACCGGAACGGAAGCCATAGCCTAGCCAAAGTGAAGCCAGAGCCAAGCCAGAGTTAAGTTAAAGAATGAAGTTAAAGTAAGGCCAGAACGAAGCCAGAGCGGTACCGGAACGGAAGCCATAGCCTAGCCAAAGTGAAGCCAGAGCCAAGTCAGAGTTAAGTTAAAGAATGAAGTTAAAGTAAGGCCAGAACGAAGCCAGAGCGGTACCGGAACGGAAGCCATAGCCTAGCCAAAGTGAAGCCAGAGCCAAGCCAGAATTAAGTTAAAGAATGAAGTTAAAGTAAGGCCAGAACGAAGCCAGAGCGGTACCGGAACGGAAGCCATAGCCTAGCCAAAGTGAAGCCAGAGCCAAGCCAGAGTTAAGTTAAAGAATGAAGTTAAAGTAAGGCCAGAACGAAGCCAGAGCGGTACCGGAACGGAAGCCATAGCCTAGCCAAAGTGAAGCCAGAGCCAAGTCAGAGTTAAGTTAAAGAATGAAGTTAAAGTAAGGCCAGAACGAAGCCAGAGCGGGATCGGAACGGAAGCCATAGCCTAGCCAAAGCGAAGCCAGAGCCAAGCCAGAGTTAAGTTAAAGTAAGGCCAGAACGAAGCCAGAGCGGTACCGGAACGGAAGCCATAGCCTAGCCAAAGTGAAGCCAGAGCCAAGCCAGAATTAAGTTAAAGAATGAAGTTAAAGTAAGGCCAGAACGAAGCCAGAGCGGTACCGGAACGGAAGCCATATCCTAGCCAAAGTGAAGCCAGAGCCAAGCCAGAGTTAAGTTAAAGAATGAAGTTAAAGTAAGGCCAGAACGAAGCCAGAGCGGTACCGGAACGGAAGCCATAGCCTAGCCAAAGTGAAGCCAGAGCCAAGCCAGAGTTGGGCTGGAGAATTGAGGCCGGAGCTTAGCCAAATTGAAGCCAGAGCCAAGCCAGAGTTAAGTTAAAGAATGAAGTTAAAGTAAGGCCAGAACGAAGCCAGAGCGGGATCGGAACGGAAGCCATAGCCTAGCCAAAGCGAAGCCAGAGCCAAGCCAGAGTTAAGTTAAAGTAAGGCCAGAACGAAGCCAGAGCGGGACCGGAACGGAAGTCATAGCCTAGCCAAAGCGAAGCCAGAGCCAAGCCAGAGTTAAGTTAAAGTAAGGCCAGAACGAAGCCAGAGCGGGACCGGAACGGAAGTCATAGCCTAGCCAAAGTGAAGCCAGAGCCAAGCCAGAGTTAAGTTAAAGTAAGGCCAGAACGAAGCCAGAGCGGTACCGGAACGGAAGTCATAGCCTAGCCAAAGTGAAGCCAGAGCCAAGCCAGAATTAAGTTAAAGAATGAAGTTACAGTGAGGCCAGAGCGGAACCGGAACGGGGTCCGGAGTCTAGCCAGAGCCAAGTTAGAGTGAGATTAGAGTGAAGTCGGAGAGATGCCAGAGCGGAACCACAGCAAAGCCAAAACAAAGCAAGAGCAAAGCAAAGCCAAAGTAGAGCAAGAGCAAAGCCAAAGCAAAGCCAAAACGGAGCTAGAGCAGAGCCAAAACAAAGCCAAAGTAGAGCAAGAGCAAAGCCAAAACGGAACTAGAGCAGAGCCAGAGCAAAGCCAAAACGGAGCTAGAGCAGAGCCAAAACAAAGCCAAAGTAGAGCAAGAGCAAAGCCAAAGCAAAGCCAAAGCAGAGCAAGAGCAAAGCCAAAGCAAAGCCAAAACGGAGCTAGAGCAGAGCCAAAGCAAAGCCAAAGTAGAGCAAGAGCAGAGCCAAAGCAAAGCCAAAGCAAAGCCAAAACGGAGCTAGAGCAGAGCCAAAGCAAAGCCAAAGTAGAGCAAGAGCAGAGCCAAAGCAAAGCAAAGACGGAGCTAGAGCAGAGCCAAAGCAAAGCCAAAGCAAAGCCAAAGTAGAGCAAGAGCAAAGCCAAAGCAAAGCCAAAACGGAGCTAGAGCAGAGCCAAAACAAAGCCAAAGTAGAGCAAGAGCAAAGCCAAAGCAAAGCCAAAACGGAGCTAGAGCAGAGCCAAAACAAAGCCAAAGTAGAGCAAGAGCAAAGCCAAAGCAAAGCCAAAACGGAGCTAGAGCAGAGCCAAAACAAAGCCAAAGTAGAGCAAGAGCAAAGCCAAAACGGAACTAGAGCAGAGCCAAAGCAAAGCCAAAGTAGAGCAAGAGCAAAGCCAAAGCAAAGCCAAAACGGAGCTAGAGCAGAGCCAAAAAAAAGCCAAAGTAGAGCAAGAGCAAAGCCAAAACGGAGCTAGAGCAGAGCCAAAACAAAGCCAAAGTAGAGCAAGAGCAAAGCCAAAACGGAGCTAGAGCAGAGCCAAAGCAAAGCCAAAGTAGAGCAAGAGCAAAGCCAAAGCGGACCTAGAGCAGAGCCAGAGCAAAGCCAAAGTAGAGCAAGAGCAAAGCCAAAGCGGACCTAGAGCAGAGCCAGAGCAAAGCCAAAACGGAGCTAGAGCAGAGCCAAAACAAAGCCAAAGTAGAGCAAGAGCAAAGCCAAAACGGACCTAGAGCAGAGCCAAAGCAAAGCCAAAACGGAGCTAGAGCACAGCCAAAACAAAGCCAAAGCAGAGCCAGAGCAAAGCCAAAGTAGAGCAAGAGCAAAGCCAAAGCGGACCTAGAGCAGAGCCAGAGCAAAGCCAAAACGGAGCTAGAGCAGAGCCAGAGCAAAGCCAAAGTAGAGCAAGAGCAAAGCCAAAGCGGACCTAGAGCAGAGCCAAAGCAAAGCCAAAACGGAGCTAGAGCAGAGCCAAAACAAAGCCAAAGTAGAGCAAGAGCAAAGCCAAAACGGAGCTAGAGCAGAGCCAAAACAAAGCCAAAGTAGAGCCAGAGCAAAGCCAAAACGGAGCTAGAGCAGAGCCAGAGCAAAGCCAAAGTAGAGCAAGAGCAAAGCCAAAGCGGACCTAGAGCAGAGCCAGAGCAAAGCCAAAGTAGAGCAAGAGCAAAGCCAAAGCAAAGCCAAAACGGAGCTAGAGCAGAGCCAAAACAAAGCCAAAGTAGAGCAAGAGCAAAGCCAAAACGGAACTAGAGCAGAGCCAAAGCAAAGCCAAAGTAGAGCAAGAGCAAAGCCAAAGCAAAGCCAAAACGGAGCTAGAGCAGAGCCAAAACAAAGCCAAAGTAGAGCAAGAGCAGAGCCAGAGCAAAGCCAAAACGGAACTAGAGCAGAGCCAAAACAAAGCCAAAGTAGAGCAAGAGCAGAGCCAGAGCAAAGCCAAAACGGAGCTAGATCAGAGCCAAAACAAAGCCAAAGTAGAGCAAGAGCAAAGCCAAAACGGAGCTAGAGCAGAGCCAGAGCAAAGCCAAAACGGAGCTAGAGCAGAGCCAGAGCAAAGCCAAAACGGAGCTAGAGCAGAGCCAAAACAAAGCCAAAGTAGAGCAAGAGCAAAGCCAAAACGGAGCTAGAGCAGAGCCAGAGCAAAGCCAAAACGGAGCTAGAGCAGAGCCAAAACAAAGCCAATGTAGAGCAAGAGCAAAGCCAAAGCAAAGCCAAAACGGAGCTAGAGCAGAGCCAAAACAAAGCCAAAGTAGAGCAAGAGCAAAGCCAAAACGGAGCTAGAGCAGAGCCAGAGCAAAGCCAAAACGGAGCTAGAGCAGAGCCAGAGCAAAGCCAAAGTAGAGCCAAAGCAAAGCCAAAACGGACCTAGAGCAGAGCCAGAGCAAAGCCAAAGCAAAGCCAAAACGGACCTAGAGCAGAGCCAGAGCAAAGCCAAAGCAAAGCTAAAACGGACCTAGAGCAGAGCCAGAGCAAAGCCAAAACGGACCTAGAGCAGAGCCAGAGCAAAGCCAAAACGGACCTAGAGCAGAGCCAGAGCAAAGCAAAAACGGAGCTAGAGCAGAGCCAAAGCAAAGCCAAAACGGACCTAGAGCAGAGCCAGAGCAAAGCCAAAGCAAAGCTAAAACAAAGCCAAAGCACCCGCCTGAGTAGCGTGGTGGTAGCGTGACTGCCTCACGTCTAAGAGGTCCCGAGTTCGAATCTCGATCAGGATGATTTACCTGGATAAGGTTTTTCCGGGGTTTTCCCTTATCCTGAAGGACGATGGTCGGGTAACTCAAGCTCTATTGAGCCTGGGCTCATTTGAGCATCATTTCATCATTCCCATTCATCGTCCGATATGACTTAAAGTTTGAGGTCGTAAAATTACCCCCCAAAAAAAAAGGCTAAAGCAAAGCCAGAGCGGATCCAGAGCAAAGCCAAAGCAGATCCAGAGCAAAGCCAAAGCAATGCCAAAGCAGAGCCAGAACAATGCCAAAGCAGAGCCAGAGCAAAGCTAAAGCAAAGCCAGAGCGGATCCAGAGCAAAGCCAAAGCAATGCCAAAACATCCAGAGCTAAGCCAAAGCAGAGCCAGAGCAGATCCAGAGCAAAGCCAAAGTAGACCTAAGGCAGATCCAGAGCAAAGCCAAAGCACAGCCATAGCAAAGTTAATGTAAAGTTAAGGTAAAGTCAAAGGGAAGTTATAGTAAAATAAAATACAGTTTTTGAAACGGCGCTGCTGACCATGGAGTTGAGCGGCCTTATAGGTATATAGATCATCACCGCCACCACCACCAACACCAACACCGCCGCCGCCGCCGCCACCGCCACCACCACATAGGTATATAGATCACCAACGCCACCGCCGCATCTACAGACATACCATTTTCATCAATGGCATGTGGAGAACGTTTTTTTTTTAAAACTAAGTAAATGAAAAATTTTAGGAAACTGAGTTGTATATAATAATGACTATCACCTCTTGTATAGTTCTTTTAAATCAGATTTTGCATATTATGATACATGCCAATTTAGAAGGTACACATTTTAACAGCTTTCCCAAAACTTAATAGATGCACTTGCACGGTTAAAACAAAAGTCAAAAGGTGCACTTTTAATATATTGTCGCCCTGGCGGTAGACTCGCGAAGCCGATGAAAAATGATGGCCGGTGGAGATTCGGAAATCTTCGGAACCAATCGTTACCGGTAGCGACAGACAGTTGAATGTAGAGTTGGTAAAATAAACAGTTTTGAGGTTCTAGCAATTTTGTAATGTTGAACAGTGTATTTCGAGGAGAATAAAGTGTAGTTTTTGTGTTTCGTAACCTCGTTTTATTATTTCACGAACCCACAGTCACAACTGGTGTCAGGAAGCGGGATAACTACATCACCGAACATTATGGCCATGGAATCGGTATTGGAAATGCTTTTGCAGAAGATGAACGAATTAACAGCGAAGTGGAAGCGGCAAATAACAACTTGGCCGCGAAGATGAACGAGTTAACAACAAAAACAGAAGCGTCAAATAACAACCTGGCCGCAGAGTTGAAATAAATAAAGACCGAATTGACCACAGAAATGAAGGTAGCGAACGACAGTCTGGCCACGGAAATGAAGGAGGCGAACGAGGTCCTCGCCGCCAAATTTGAGGAACAGTTGGCCGGCGTGAGGGATGACGTGACGGAGCTGGGCAAGCGGATGGGCCAAGTGGACGAGCGCGTCGAGGACCTGGCGAACCGCTTCAATGACCTAGAGGAAAAGGCCGACAATAACGCCAAGTCCCTGAACGCCATGGTTGAAGACGTCGAAGACCTCGCGAACCGCGTAAACAACCTGGAGGGAAAGGCCGACAGCAGCGTCAAGTCCCTGAACGCCATGGTGGAGGACGTCGTCGGCAGGAGACTGAAGCATTTGAAGGCTGACGCACCGGGACGCGACACAATATCGGCGCGCGTCAAACCTCCGAAATATGACGGCGCGTCAACATTCGAGGTCTTCCGCCGCCAGTTCGACACAGTGGCCAAGCACAACAGATGGTCACCGGAGGAGGAGGAGGCCACACAGTTAATAGCCAGCCTCCAGGGACGGGCCGCGGAAGTCCTAAACGCGGTGCAGACAACGGCGGCGACCAAGGACATCTGGGAGGCCCTGGAGAATCGTTTCGGGAACCACCGCTTAGCCGCAGCGTACCGCAGCCAACTAAAGGCAAGGTCACAGCAGCCGGGAGAGACGCTGCAGGAGTTCGCCATAGCGATCGAGCAGCTGGCTAGCAAGGCCTTGGTTGACCTGCCACTGGAGTTCGTATCCCGGGAAGCCGCCTACAATTTTGTCGACGGGGTACGGGACACGGAGATTCGTCAGCGCCTAAAGCTCGGCGATTATAAAAACATCCACGAGGCGCTGACAGCGGCATTAAGGATGGAGGCGGCCAAGGTAGCATCTATCCCGACGTCGAGAACGAGGAGTGTCCGCTACGCCGGAGACAGAAGACCAGCTGAGGGACGCCGGCGAACACCTAGTGGCCTGTGTTGGGGGTGTGGACAGCCCGCACCAGGAAGAGCAGCCGGAAAACGAGTAAGGGCCGTCGTGGAGAGGAGCACGTCGGCGCCATCACCACCATCCCCTCGAGTGACACTGCGCGCCGTCAGCCGGCGTATGGATGACAGCCTCATCGCGGACGGTTGGGTAAGAGGAAAGCCGTGCCGCGTGCTGGTGGACACTGGGGCAGCCGTGACCATCATCAGACCTGACGTGGCGAATGGTTTGCCGACCAGGAAGCCGAGCCGACCATACCAGCTTGTGTTGGCATCGGGCGACACCTTGCCTGTGGAGAAGGAGGCCCTGCTGGAGCTGAACTTGGGACGGAGTGCCGTGCGTCTGTAGGTGTTCGTCGCGAAGGTGGCTGAGGAGGTGATTCTGGGACTGAATACCCTCAGGAGACTCGAGGCGACGGTCGACGCCGGCAGGAAGGTCCTGAGGCTCAACAGAGAGGAGGTTATACTCCGTCAACTAGCAGAGTGCCTTGAAATTTGCAGGGTCGTCTTGAGCGAAGACGTGGTTGTCCCCGCGAGGAGCGAAGTGATAGTGACGGCGCGACCGGAAGGCCAGACAGCAGGTGGGGTTCAGAGGCAGCAGGAGTACGGCTTCACCTCGGAACATCGCAGAGGGAAGAGTCACGGTAACGCGGACGCTATGTCCCGAAGACCCTGCCCAGAAGAGTGCGGCCAATGCAGAAGAGTGGAGGGGAAGGAGCGTGCCGCAGCAGTTCGAGTAGTCACGGCAGTGCCTGCGGATGGCTGGGATAGCGCAGGCCTGAGGAGGGAGCAGCATGCGGACGCAGACTTGGGGCCACTCTTGAGGGATGTGGAGAACCTGGTGGACCACCTCCACGACATGCACGAGATGGCTCGCCAGAACATCCAGAAGGCGAGCGACCGCATGAAAACCCGAGACGACAGGCAAGCCAACAGCCAAGGGTTCCAGCAAGGTGACCTGGTCTGGTTGTACCGCCCGACCCGGACCAAGGGACGCTGCCCGAAGCTTCAGCAGTCATGGCAAGGACCGTACCGTGTGGTGAAGAGGATTAACGACGTGGTCTATCGCATCCAGAAGGTGCCCCGAGGAAAGATGGTGGTACACCTGGATCGCCTGGTCCGCTACGAAGGTGCTGTTCGGGACGACCAGCCTTGAGGAGGGAGCAGTGTCGCCCTGGCGGTAGACTCGCGAAGCCGATGAAAAATGATGGCCGGTGGAGATTCGGAAATCTTCGAAACCAATCGTTACCGGTAGCGACAGACAGTTGAATGTAGAGTTGGTAAAATAAACAGTTTTGAGGTTCTAGCAATTTTGTAATGTTGAACAGTGTATTTCGAGGAGAATAAAGTGTAGTTTTTGTGTTTCGTAACCTCGTTTTATTATTTCACGAACCCACAAAGTCACAATATGTATTGTGATACAGTGTATAGCAACCGTAATTTTATGAAATGTAATGTTGGTATTGACTGCTAACTGATATGGTGCTTGGATTTCACACTCATTTCTTCAAGCTTTTTTATAAGCAGTATATTTAATCTTAGTTTAGACACCGCACTGTGCAAATGTTGGGGACAACGAATAACACCGCAGATTGTGGAGCAGTACCAGTCATAGAAGCGTAGGAGGCAGGAATCTCAAAATCAGAGAAGAGAAGTTCAAATGTAAATGAAAGAATGATCATACTTTAGCAATTACATTTCCACATGGTTTCGTGTGCACTTCATTAAAGCCTAAAAGTAAAGGAAATATGCATAACGATCTAGCTGTATTATCTTAGAGTGAATACATTTGCCGACAACTTTACGTACTCAAGAAAAGAGATCATGATTAATTCCTTGGGAAATACGAGTATGTGACTATTACAACTCTTATGCCCGATTTCACCAACAGATGTGTAACGTAACAGTTGTCATGCTGTTACATTTCTTGCATTTCACCAACCTGTTTTCTGAAAATGTTAACAAACACGTTTTAATGCCAACAGACTTGTAAATATTACAACTATACAAGGCTATGAATGAGTGGAATTATTTTCTGACATACTGCGATGCGCTTTTGTTTTCATTTTCGTCTGCACACAACTGAAGAAAATGGCGGCTAAACAAAATCGTAAACAAAAGCCGCGAGAAAGATTTCTCATCCATGAAGAGAGAATTCTTAATTGAATTGGTGACGAAGTTTAAGGATATCGTGGAGAATAAGAAGACGGATATGGTGAATGTAAAAGAGAAAGATGTCACGTGGGAAAATATTGCAAACGAATTTAATTTAAATGCATGTCACTACTAGAAGCACGAAACAACTTTGTCAGCACTAGGCAAATTTAAAACGAGCGAAGGACAAGTGACGAGTGACTTGGACGTTTCAAGGCGGGAGGTGCACAGTGTAGTATCTCTCTCTCTCTCTCTCTCTCTCTCTCTCTCTCTCTCTCTCTCTCTCTCTCTCTCTCTCTCTCTCTCTCTCTCTCTCTCTCTCTCTCTCTCTCTGTAATTTACGTCCTCCAACGTTAAGTCATATCGGACGATGAGTGAAATGGTTGAAATGATGCTCAAATGAGTCCAGGGTCCAGGCCCGACATTCGTCTTTCAGGATAAGGGAAAATCCCGGAAAAATCTTATCCAGGTAATTCACCCTGACCGAGATTCGAATTCGGGACCTCTTGAACGTGAGGCAGACACGCTACCATCTACGATACGGAGGCGGTCTAACAGTGTATTATCTACGTAATTCAATGATTTATAAAATCGCAAAGTTATTAATACTTGAAGCAAAGGCGAGATCGGAATATTCCTTTCGATGAACGTTGTTTTCAAATGCTAGGCTTTGGCAATGAAGCCATTAGCTCTCTTGTTCTCCAATATTTCGGTGTAGTGGGTCCGGCAGGTAGAGCTTCACAGATTAAAAGATGTTTTTCAGTCATTTCATCTTCTTTGTTGCACAGAGGACAATTTGGACTTGTATAAATTCCCATTCTGTGTGTTTGGTCAAATAATCATGTTCCGTAAGTAATCTAAAATTTGCTACTGCAGCTTTACGTGGGATTTCGGCAATAATTTCTGGATTTGTAATTAAAATGTTCCAGATGATGATGATGATATATATAAGGGCGCTCAACTACGGCGGTCATCAGCGCCCTTTAAAAAACTAGTCATGGCAAAAGCCAGATATAAAACTTTCTAAAAACTATACAAGTGTAAGAAAACCTATTAAAAATACACGTACATAAAAAACATCAATCAAAACCTACTAAAAATTTCGTTCACCAAATCCTAAACTCTAAACTAGACAAGAATCTAAAAACCTTCTCCACGGGTCTTCACGCACAGCCTCCACGTGCGTGGGCCTGCTGACCGTCTCCCTCAACCACAAAGAGGAGCCCACACGAGGGAGACTGTTGGCTTGGGACCCCGGGTGCGCCAAACCTGCACCTACCGAACTAGACCCCTTTAAAATGTTCCATTTTTTATTTTTGGCTTTGTTAGATATTGATTGGATTTGTTTGTTTTTATATTTGCTTTTGATTAACCTTTTTATGGATGCAAAGAGTAAGTTTTTACTTTTGTCCTTAAGCGTAAATGTACAGTGTTATACTGCTCGCAAAAGTAAGAGGCATATGAATGCTGGCCAGTGCTTAAGCGGAGTGCTGTTGCCAAGCGTAGTACGTTCATCTGCGGAGGTTCTGGGTGCATAAGAGCAGTTTTACCCGCCAGCAAAGGTTTTGGCTATTCTTCCCGTAACTAAACACATTAAATATTCTTAAAACATTAAGATCTTACCTTGACACACGTTACAGCAAGCACGGTTTCCAATCCAGTAACTCGCTTTCCGACTTCATGGATCTTTCCTGGAGATTGAAACACAGGTACGCTGCCTTTTTCTAAGGATGAAACTGCTTCACTACAAATTCGTGACACTCTGTGCACATTATCTACACCACAAGGTTACAGAGTTAATTGCTGGAATTTTGAAAAATCTACACTTGCCCTATATCCTGGATTGGAGAGCTTTCGTAAAAACTTGTTCATATTAAATATAATTTTTCTGCCCTGAGAATGAATCGCTTCACGTTTATTGATCAAAAAACCACTTGTCCCAGCTTCGAGGGACATGTTCACACACCCAGATCACAAACACTGGAAAAAGATATGTGTAGAATAATGATGATGGTAATGATTTAATGTAATATCAACAATATTTCAGCTCGAGTTCAACACACGACTTAATGATGCCATTCACTTTAACTAAATGACACCTCTACTCTGAAAACGAACTGAAAATTAACTCTGTTTCAAACTGTGTGACTTGTTTTAATAGTAGGTGCATTTATGCTTGAGATAAATGTTATGAGAAAATAATGGTGTTGTTTTTCAGGCTTACCTGTGTTGAATGGAGGATGTTGGGTGTAGCCATAACCATGTGAAGATAAAAACTGTATCGCCCGCATTATAAGTATCGCAGAGACAGTATCTTTGTACGATCAGGATCAGAAAGTAAAATTCTTTCTTGTTATCAGATTGGCATCTGTAATATTCAAATATTTATCCGTAACATTTAACCATAACCACGTGAAAGATAAAACGTGCATCGCTCGTGTTCTAAGTATCATAGAGACAGATTTTTTGTACAGTCATGATCAGAAAATATCGTTCTTTCTTATTATAAGATTGGCATCTATCATTTTTCAAACATTTATCCGAGCGTAATTAATTAATATAATGTTCTCAGTTCAGGTGTGTGAGATGCATGTACCACATTCAGCAGCGCTACTAGGTGGGGCAAGCTTAGGATTGGCTGGAGTCTTCAGTACGGCCCGCCTCCATATGCCTTTAACTTTTGCGAAGATTATAACAGAGGAAAAGTTAGATGACATAGGCGCATGTTCTTAACGTTCATCAGAAAATTAGCACAATGGGTGAGAATTTCAGAGTGTTCTGCACGTAGAGCACTGAATTCTCAAAACTAAAACTGTGTAAGTGTATCAGTGTCCAACAAGGTGACCCAGTATCATGAATGCATTGTAGTGGATAGTTTCGTTTATCAGTGAATGACAGTTTAATTGATCCACAGCTTCTGTTCTTTTCCATTGACGCATGATTCCACTTCAGTAGTCGTGTCAGCACTCATAACAGTCGGTACTGGGTCTCTGAAAATCCACATCACATTCAAGAAATCCCTTATTATGTCGTGTCAGCACTCATAACAGTCGGTACTGGGTCTCTGAAAATCCACATCACATTCAAGAAATCCCTCATTATGATCGGGAAGTTGGAGTTTAGTGTGCTATTAGTGCTAGATGCATAATCAGTCCAGTATTCTACAAGCAGACTGTATGCAGAGAGGTACCGAAATGACATTTTGAACCCATTCTATCATGAACCAACAGAAGAAGAAATCATATGGTAGTTTTAAGAAGATTGTGCAACTGCCCATACACCAGAGTCCAGGAATAAAATTGGGGAAGGGTTTGAAGATAGAGTGCTGGTGTATGGCTCTCTCACTGCCCCAATCTAACACATTTTTGCTTGTGAGGTAAACTGAAAGACAAAATTTACGAGACAAATCCCCATGCACTGGAAGAACTGAAACAAAATATTAGAAATGAAATTGGAAGTATTACGGTGGCCCAACTTAATCGTGTGAATGAGAATGTGTTCTCCTGCTATAATGCTTGTTTAGCCGAGAGTAGATGACACTTCCAGCAACTTCTATAAGGTAAGAGGTTATACATGTTTTATGTATGGAGTTTCTGTAGGAGCAATACCGGCAAAACAAAGTGCGCCCCTTTATTACTGCTCATACTGGTTTGTATAGATTTCCACTGTGCCTCTGTTACACACACCAACTCATGTTACTTCAACATTCACAGAACGACCTGCTGGGCCAGCTGACCCTTTTAGCACTTCCTTACATATCCCTGCGGTCAAATTAGAATATACTAGTAGCGTCTAGAATTTCTCAAATCGAATACTCTTGAAGCACTTGGGAGGGAACAAAAAGTTCATGTAATTTCCACCTTATTATGGCAGCGGTGACAGTACAGCCAGGTCATGATTTTACATTGTTTGTCTTTAATACCGGCTCAGCTCTGTGAAAGTATTATGACAGTTACTGTGTTGTGGTGTGTAAAACAACAAAGCATTATTTAATAGCTACAGTTCCTATATTCTATATGCACAATTTTCTGTTATGTATTCCTCGGAGTTTCTCCTTTTTTGGACTCCTAAGGCGCCATATTTGGTTCCCTGTCACGGAATACACCTGGGATCGATCCCATCCCTGGGGAATGCGGATTTTAAATCTGGGGTATAGGAACAGTGTCCACTCAGCATCTTGAGGAAATTGAGGAGCTATGGATCCGGGTTGCGTAAGCCAACTTTGCAATTGGGGGTGCGGAGAGGCTGACATCTCCACACCGTATCGGTTGAATGATCGCCCACCTCTACCTTGCTTATGTGGGCCTGAGACCGGCAGTCGGGTAGACAGGCTTTGGTCCATTAGGGCTGTTACACCACAGGTTGATTTTTTAATATTCTTTGGAGTTCAACCATAAATAATGTTCTATTTAATAGTTTTGTTTGCCTAGGTATTTTATTATATAATGAATAGACATATTTTGTTATTGAATTTGTATAATTGTACATTCTCTATGATATTATACTAATTTTGAATATTATTTATTTCAGACATTGGCACAGAGCTCTGTGGGCAACTCTTGGGTATTGTGGAGAGAAAGACTTCACAGGTGAGTTCACCAGGAAATTGGTAGCTATGGAGAGGTAAGTGTGTGCAATTTGCTTGCACCACAGTGACCTCGTGTATTTCACTAGCTTAGTAGTGGTGAAATTGTTCATTGTGCATCTGAAAAAAGAAACCTTGTGAAACATGTGCATTATTTTAATGTATTCTCATTGTTATTAATACTCTGAAATGTCTACTGAAAAGTTCACGTTTTTGAGCAAAGAATTTTTATGGATGATATATATCTAAAACCTGAACTGGGTTGGCAATATCCAGAGACATTTCCTGATTTCCAATTCCAAATAAAGATACTGCCAAATATTCATAAATTTTGGACAACTGCTCCGCTAAATGCTGAACCTAAGAAGTGAAAAACACATGTTCTAACAGACAAAAAAATTGACAAAATTGGTGCATCATTTGAATGATTTCCAATGAAGTCTTTAAGATGTGTTTCACAGCAACTGGGGATATCAAAACCCTTATTCAGACAGCTGCTAAGCTAAACTTTAAATATGAAATCCTTCTGAGTGACTATCATTGATGACCCTGAGAAATCCCAAGAATGGCTCAGTGCAGATGGACACCACTTAGAAGCTCATAGTGTGCATTAATGTTACTCATGGGTATGCAAAAGTCTAAGAATAGAAAAATTCATGGTAGTAGAGAGCGCACATATATGTGGCCCAGGCTATGTCAAAAAATAATCACTCTGTATCATGTATTGTATGTAGGGCTTCATAGTTTCCACTCTTAGTATATGGATAGTTTTCTTGCAAAGTTTTACCTAATATGATTCATAAAGGCATATATTACTCACTTTAAGTGTATGTAACAGTTTGACACCTTTGTGTTACAGAGATGGCACTGAAGTTTGAAGGTATGTGTCGCTTGTGTATGAAATATGAAGAGAGAATGTCATCAATATTTACAGAGAACACCTTGTCAGTCAAATTGTCTCAACTTCTTCCCTCACTCAAGGTATGTTCTTCATAACATCATTCTGACTAAAAAATGTTTTACCTGATAAATACAGGATACAAGAGTACAGAACTAATGTTTCTACATGGTAAACTGAAACAGATATTTAAGTTTGGCTAATACTATCATTTATTACAGTATTATAGTATCAAAATTTATGTAAAACTGAATCAAACATGTTGAAAAGCTATGACACTCTCTGCTATTTGCACCTTGATTGTTTACTGGAAATGCAATGTGAGTGTTAAGAAAGCATTCCTAGAAAACAGCCTGCATGTGAGTATGTGAAGAACATAACTCTAAAACAAACAATTTAATGTATTGCATTCAAATGAATTTCACTAATGTTGTACAAACTATATTTGAAGAGTCCTGCACTGTGGTATAGTGGCCTTAGCCATCATGCCTTGGTTCCGTGCCACGGAATATGGCCTGCGTTTGATCCCACCCCAGGGATTGCGGATTTTAAGTCCTGGGTATAGGACTGGTGCCCACTCAGCATCTTGAGAAATTGAGGAGCTTGCGATAGGTAAGCGACCATGGTCCTGAAAGCCAACTTTCTGGCTGGGGTGTCGAAATGCTGACCACATCTCCTCCATATTGGTTGGAAGATTGCCCACCTCTACTTTGCATATGTGAGCGTGAGGCCGGCATTCGGGTTAGAGGGTATTTTATTCTGTGCCATGTTGCATCATTTGGAGATAGATTTATGATGATGCCATTGGGAAATTATTTGCAGAAAAATTCCTTGAGTAAATGTGTGGACTGAAATTTTCAAAGTGCATGATAAAAAAGTTTTTATTTCACAGCTGAAAATTATTTCATATTTTTTTATAATTTTAAATTTTCTTGTATAAATTTTGCATTTATCATTGATCAATCTTGAAAATATGATTACATCAGTCAGTTTGTAATTTTTAACTTTTTTTTTGCCTCATCTAGCTTTCAGTCAATGTATGAGAACTTTTATCGGAAAGTCGTGGTCTTGGATTTTAGTGGGTTTTAAAGAAGGAATTTCAGAATTTATCATTTGATTCTTCATTCATATAATTTTAAAATATCTTCACTAAACATAACAATGTGAACATGTTTAAATAAGACTTTTCTGATCCTTTCACTAGCACATAAAAAGCATATCTTGCCCTTTTGGCGTCATTTTTATGGAAGAGAGAGAAATTATTGATATTTTTAGTTAATTGATGGAAGTTAATAATTTCCTCATACTAGCTCTATATAGGCTAAGGTTTTTGATAGGTTGAGTCAACATGAAAAATTAAATGCTATGATCTCCTGGTTTCGGAGATATGTGGTTCAAATCCCGGCCATGGCATTGAATTTTTCATGTTGACTCAACCTATATTATTGATTGTTATCATCTTAGCAGCAAACAGCTCCATATATATTTAAACATTCCATAGCCTTCATTATAATGTGCATTTCTTTCACTCCCGAATCGTCTCATTCACATCATGAATATTTTAACGCTGTATAACATTTTTTTTTTCTGTTTTAAATTTTGTTAAACACAAATTTAAACTGACATAGATAAACACTAATTATGTTTGGTACTTCAACAAAAACAACTATTTCATATTTAAAAATCTTATTTTCCATCTACTTCATGTTAATGAAGATAAACATTTACAAAAATTGTCTTATTTAATATTTCCTTGTAGGTGCATGGCGAATAAGTAAGTAGAATAGACTTAAGTCATGGCTAATGAGATAGATATGAAATGGAGTTATATAGCAATGGTGGTGTTAAACATTAATTTGATAATGTTAATTGGAATTAACACTGTGAAGTAATGTAATAATTAAAATTATACTATGAGTTGGCTGAGACACTCTGTACTTCACATACCACAAATTTTCTTTCAATGCATTTCTCCTTCACTTGATGGCATTATCAAGAAATTGTTGACTGGCTAGAACTTTGGTATTACAGCTGATCGTGGTTCTCTGGAGATGAGACATCTGGTGACGACCCATTGAGGCTAAGTAAAATATTTTCTTTTGATGGAATGTGAGAATTCCTTAAAAGTGTTTTGAATTTGTTTATATAAATGTATCTTGAGGATGGTAATGTGTGGAAGATTGCTAAAAGACTTCGGAACTGTGCAGTACCACCAACCCCCCACTTCAAAGCACCCAAGGCCTGGCTTATAAACTCCAGGCTAAGTAACCATGTTTGCCGATTACCTAAAGAGGACCATACGGCCAAGAGATGACTCCCGGGACCTAGGCTTCTCTGACTGCATTAGATGGGAGGTATGCCAATGCCTTCGGCATTCCCCCGCTGAGGCAGATCGATTCACAATCATCAGACCCAGTGAGCTCCAGGGCATACTCCAGCGTCTCAACCCCAGAAAGGTGATGGGACCTGGCTAGCTTAACCCCGTCATGCTTCACCATGTTCACTTTAAGGTCATGCTTTTTTCACACGAGTCTTCAACATGTGCCTCTCCCTAAGCCACCTTCACATAAGTGGAGGGAGGCTTGGGTGATATGGATTTTGATGCTGGGGAATGATCCAGTTCATCCAGCCAACTACTTTTCTATCAGCCTCCTTTCTGTCGTCTTGAAAACATTCAGAGGCCGCTTGTCCCCACTCTTGGGAGGCATTCAAGCCATCCCTCCTCATCAGTTCAGTTTTCATCCTGGGCACTCGATTTTCCAGCAGCTGCTGCGCGTAACAGAGTCTGCTGCACTTGGTTTCCAGGAAAAGGCTTACATTGTGACAGTGTCTCTGGATGTCGAGAAGGCCTTCTCCACGACCTGGATCACAGTCTCCTGTTTAAGCTCATCCATCTGCGTAGGTAGCTCCAGCCATGTGTATGCTATAAAGTGTAGGGGAGATAGCACAGAACATTCAGGGACTCCGCCTCTGATGGACCTCCGTGTACATAACTTCCCTGCCACTGTGAGTGTAAAAGATCTGTGTTTGAGGCATTGTGTAGGAGGTATGTTACATGAGTAGGTAGCTCCAGGTTGATGAGTTTATATAGGAGACCTGCATGCCAGGTCATAGAGAAGGCCTTCTCAATATTGTGACTTTGTGGGTTCGTGAAATCAAAAGTCCAGGTTACAAACACCAAAAATTGCACTTTATTTCCGTAGAAATATGCTTCATACACATACACAATACAACATACAAGGTCAACAAAAATAGCTGTTAACCCGCACGCGTTCAAGTACCGACTAACTCCTCTTTGGCGACCGGGCTGCCTTTTTATAGTTTACTAACTTTCCAGAAATTTCTCAAACAATCGAGAGCCGGCTAGAACAAAGGCGAACTCTCGAGAAATCCGTCTCCTTCACCCCGCCGTTTCGGCGAGCTTTTACCTACACACTGCACTGCGCATCCCTTTGAATGCCTTGCCGCCTCGATCAACAATGGCCTGGCGACACTGCTCCGTCCTAAAGGCTGGTCGTTCCGAACAGAACTATCGTAACGGGCCAGACGATCCAGGTGTAGCACCAATATCTTTCGTCGGGGCACCTTCTGGATGCGGTAGACCACGTCGCTAATCCTCTTCACCACCCGGTACGGTCCTTGCCATGGCTGCTCGAGCTTCGGGCATCGTCCCTTGGTCCGGGTAGGGCGGTACAACCAGACTAGGTCACCATGCTGGAACCCTTGGTTGTTGGCTTGCCTGTCTTATCGGTTCTTCATGCGGTCGCTCACCATCTGGATGTTTTGAAGAGCCATCTCATATATGTCGTTGAGATGGTTCACCAGGTTTTCCAAATACTCGGTTGCTGGCTGTTTTGCTTCCGGAGGGGGGGGGGGGGGTTCCAAAAGCCAGATCACAAGGGAGGTGTAACTCTCGGCCGAACATTAAGCTGGCTGGCGTCATCCCAGTAGTGTCGTGTGTAGACGAGCGGTAGACCAGCAAGAATAGTGGGACCTTGACGTCCCAGTCTCGTTGATGGCTGGCCACGACTTTCATCAGGCGCTCTTCTAAGGTCTTGATGTATCTCTCCACCATGCCATCTGACTGGGGATGTAGGGGTGTTTTGCGGGTCTTGTTCACCCTCCCGTAGGGGAAGGGATCCGTCTCTTTCAGCTGCCAAAGTGCGGGCGCTGCGGACCCTTAGCACTCGTGGTAGAGGAACCTCGGGCCGAACAGCCGAGCCCCTCCTTCGGGAGTTGTTCGGATTGGGATGGACTCGAGGGGGCAGTGTGTTCCCGATACCCGTGGGAATCGGGTACGTCTTCGGACGGGGTTGAGGGAAGCCATTAAGTCTCCCTGGTACTAGCCTGCAAAGCTAGTAGAAGGTGTGCTAGATCACCAGGCGGCCCCACCGAGGTTTTTCGGTAGTCTTCACCTTGAGTGTTGACGCGCGTAAGTGGCGTATCCACTTCCATCCCGTCCTGAGTCCATAGGACCAGATGGGGGGACTTGTTAGTCTCTAGGTCTTGCCCTATGGAAAGCACCTCGGAGGACGCCGAGCGCCCTATGGGACAGCTTGGATACTCCCTGGTTGAAGGAGGCCCGGGTCTTGTTCCTACGGGTTCAAGGCTAATGGGAGTAGAGCCTCTGGACTCAACGGTCTTGTTCACCCCAAGCCTTTCTAGTGCCTCCTTCATCAGGTTGGACTCAAAATTTGTGCCCTGGTCGGTGTGGAGCTCTAACGGCACCCCAAAACGGCAGAACACTTGCTCCACAAGGCAGTCTGTGATTGTCTTTGCCTCCTGGTTCGGGATGGCATACACCTCCGGCCACTTCATAAAGTAGTCCACGACCACCATCAGGTACTTGTTGCCATGGTCGGACACTGGGAATGGTCCAGCTATGTCGACGGCGATCCTTTCGAATGACACTCCGACGTTGTACTGCTGCATGCGACCCCGGCTCCTAGTCTGGGGGCCGCGACTCGCCGCGCACGCGTGACATTGACGGCACCATCTCTCAGCGTCTGCTCGGAGCCTCAGCCAGTAGTAGCGCTGTCCGAGTTTGTCGGTTGTTCGGTTTGCTCCCAGGTGTCGTGTAGTACAGGCGTGCAATTCCTCCAAGACCTCCGGGACCTTACTTCGGGGAAGTACCAATTGCTCCCTCTGCATCTTCCCATCAGGCGGTTCTCATACACGGAACAGCCTTGCCCTACGGAAAGCCCCACGGAGGACGCCGAGCGCCCTTTGGGACAGCTCGGATAACTCCCTGGTTGAAAGAGGCCCGGGTCCAGTTCCTACGGGTTCAGGACTAATGGGAGTAGAACCTCTGGGCTCAACCCGGAACAGCACGCCCTCTCTTGTCTTCAGTGAGTCCCATTGGGCCCAGTACGACTTTTAGGTGGCGCTCCTCGGTGCAATGTCCTCCCAGGTTGAGCTTGTCCCTGCCTCCACTTCTTTCAAGAGTGGCCCCAAGTCTGCGTCTGCCAGCTGCTCCCACCTCAGGCCTACGCTATCCCAGCCATCCGCAGGAACTGCCGTGACCTCTCGCTCCTTCTCTTCCACTCTTGTGCATTGGCCGCACCCCTCTGGGCAGGGTCTTCGGGACATGGCGTCTGCGTTACCGTCTGCGATACCCTCTACGATGTCCAGAGGTGAAGTCGTACTCCTGCAGTCTCGGGACCCAACGTGCTGTCTGGCCTTCCAGGTTTCTAAAGCTTAGTAGCCAGGTTAGGGCTGAGTGGTCAGTCCTCAGATGGAATGACTGACCATACAGGTATTTTTGGAAGTGCTCCAAGGTCTTTACCACCCCCAGTAACTCTCGTCGGGTGACGCATTAGTTCTTCTCTGCCTTGGATAGCGTATTGCTGTAGTAGGCTATCACCCGCTCGTGGCCGTCCTGGACTAGGGATAGGACACCTCCAATGCAATGGTCGCTGGCGTCAGTGTCCACAATGAAGGCGCCACCTGGTTGTGGGAATCCCAGAATAGGAGCACTGCACAGTGTCTTCTTCAAGTGCTGGAAAACGTCTTCCGCATCCTCCATCCACACATAAGGCCGGTGTTCTTCAGTCAGGCGGTTGAGGGGTTTGGCGATGTTAGAGAACCCCTTGATAAAACGACGGTAATAACTGCACAGCCCTAGGAAACTGCGCAATTCTCTCTTATCCTTTGGCCAAGTCCAATCTCTAACGGCCTATGTCTTCTCCGGGTCTGTGGCCACTCCGGTTGGTGAGACTATGTGGCCCATGTAGTTCACCTCCTTGCGGAAGCCCCTCAGGGGCCTACTTCGGTAGGTACGGGTTTGGCGAACCCGGGGTCCCGAGCCAACAGTCTTCCTCGTGTGGGCTCCTCTTCGTGGTTGAGGGAGACGGTCAACAGGCCCAACCACGTGTAGGCCGTGCGTGGAGACCCGTGTCGGTGGAAAGGTTTGTCCTGGTGGTTGAGGGATGCGTATCTGAGCTCGTAACAGTGTTTTTCTGAATTCGGGGAGGGTGCGCATTTCTAATACACTACTTTGGCTTTTGCTTCGCCTAAACGGGAGGTTAGGGTCTAACCCACCCCTAATCAATCGGCCAGTACTAGGTATTGTACCGACCTCCAGGGTGAGTGGGACGGCGAGCTCGCTATATCCCCTGTGTAGCCCTGACATCCCACTGGGATGACCCCTTGTTGGACTCCGTGGTGGATGGGGAGCACTGTGGGACGAAATTTAGACCAACTATTATGGTTAACCTACACCCCCCAAAAAACATTAAACGTGGAAAAGATTTGTTTGAAACAGTGTTAAACAAGTAGTTGAGTGTGGTCCTCGCTACTTAGTTATTAAACGAACAGAGGAAGGTAGAACTTTTTCAACGGTTAATCCGTTTATTATACAGAAAGGTCTTGACAAAATAGCTGGTGCTGTTAAATCACCATGTACAAAATCTAGAAATGGCACGCTGCTGGTGGAAGCAACTACAGCATCCCAGGCAGCTAAGATACTGAAAGCCAACATGCTGGGCAGTTATCCAGTCAAAGTGGAGATGCATAGGACCCTGGATTCCTCGTGCGGTGTTGTAAACACTAGCGCGTGGGATGGAATGTCCAACGAGGATATTCAGGAGAACCTCCAGGAACAAGGCGTAACTGCGGTCTATCGTGTCCAAAGGAGAGAACGAGGGGATATGGTTCCTACTCGTACCCTGTTCTTGACCTTTGATCGGGTAGATCTCCCTCAAAGGATCAGGGCAGGATATGAAGTGATTGAGGTTAGACCATACATACCCAACCCTCTGAGATGCTACCAATGTCAGCGGTTCGGTCACACTAGTGCATTCTATAAAGGCGCACCTACATGTGTCAGCTGTGGAGCCGACATGCATGAAAATGCATGTACATCAGCTCCAGCATGCGTAAATTGTAGCGGTGAACATCCACCAAGTTCACGAGAATGCCCCCGTTATATTGAAGAGCGAGCTATTCAGGAGATCCGGGTTGAAGAAAAAGTATCTTTTTCGGAAGCCCGGAAACTTCTTTGTATCCTCAAGCCCTCTTCAACCACCTCCCGTACCTACAGCTCTGTGGCGGCTACTCCGTCACCGAAACGGGAGGCTGGTACCCAAACATCTGATATAAACGGGGCGACAATATCAGAGAAAGTTCTAGTGCCTAGATCGCAACAAAGAGCATCAGTAACACCATCTAAAGCTCCGAGAACAACACTGAATACTACTGAAAATGAGAACAAGTCAGTGAAGTCGCCTGACAAAGCATCGACGTCTAACAACAGGACGAAATTGCCCATTGTGTACCAAGCACCAGAGATCAAGTTCAAGACTCAGTATGATAGAACTGCCTTCCTGAAAGAAAGCACAAAGTCTGCTCCAGAAAAGTCCAAGAAACGTAGTCCTAGAGCGTCTCCGAGATCATCGTCGGAGTCATCTTCTGTGGAGGACTCCGACCGGCGACCGTCATCTACGTCGGTCGGAATTTCCAATCACCTTCGAGCCCCTCGAAGCGAAAGTTGTAGAATGAAAACCGTCCTCTTTCATAGAGGATATGGAGCAGGAAATAAATGACCACGCTGCTGCATCTGCAGCAAAGAAGAGGCAGGATAAACCTGCAGAAACTGGCCCTACACCAAAGAAAAAGGGCAAATTGATCCGACCACCGCTGAAACCTACGTAATGTGCGTACTTATTTGACATATCCCATTACTATCGCCATGGCTATCCTTCAATGGAACATATGAGGCTTAAGAGCACATCGACCAGAACTGGAACTTTTGCTCAGTAAGCATAACCCCTTGTTGGTATGCTTACAAGAGACTAAGCTACGACCACAAGCCAACTTTAAAATCAGACGCTACACACCGAGGTGTGATATTAAAACAGAAGAGCGCCTTCCTGCTCACGGGGGCACTATGATGCTCGTAAGGGATGACATATTTGTAGTTCTGTTACAGCTACAATCTGACATACAATCTGTAGCTGTAAGGATTAAGCTGCCATCAATCGTATTTTGCATTTGCAATGTATATGTACCGCCATCGGATGACCTCTTGCTAATTGACCTTGAAGATCTGGTTTCACAACTCTCAACACCATTTCTAATAGTGAGAGACTTTAATGCCGGTCACCCGCTTTGGGGCTCAAATCGGGCATGTTCGAGAGGCAACCTCATTGCAAAATTCTTGGAGAGCAATAACATGGTTCTCCTGAACACCGGAGAGCCAACGTTCCTCTCAGACGCGTTTAACACCTATTCGCACATCGATTTGGCAGTGTGTACATCCCAGTTAGCAGTTTCCTTACAGTGGAATGCTATCTCTGATTTACATTCCAGCGACCACTTTCCATGTCTTCTTAGTCTCTTAGCACAAGATGTGTCTCCCTCACGTATCCCTAGATGGCGCTTTGATCGTGCCAACTGGAACCTTTACACCCAGTTGGCTGTCTTTGATTACAACGAGCACGATTCTGTGAATGATCTAGTCGATCATCTCACAGAGAAAATTCTTTCCGCTGCAGAACAGTCTATTCCACGTTCGGCTACCCAACCCGTTCGATTTCCAGTCCCATGGTGGACCAACGACTGCCGGAATGCTATTCGTGCTCGTAGACGTGCTCTGAGGGTATTCCAAGGACACCCTACCCTAGGTAGTCTAATTGAGTACAAGAAAGCGCGTGCAAAGTCTAGGCAAATAATTAAGGATAGCAAAAAGACCTCATGGAACAACTTTGTATCATCTTTTAACAGATGTACACCTTCATCTGCTGTATGGGATAGGTTAAGGCGCGTGGCCGGAAAATCAACCCACCTGCCAATCGCTGGTCTGAAAACAACTGCAGGAATTGTTGTTGATCCGTTTGTTGTGACTAACACCTTCGGCTGTGCTTTCGCTCAGGTGTCTAGCTCAAGCAATTATGCTCCTGAGTTTATCTCAATTAAGACTCAGGTAGAATCTCAAGGTTTCGTGTTTAGTTCCAGAAACCTTGAAGATTATAACCGCCCCGGACGGAATCCACGTTCAAATGTTACATTCTCACCTGAAGATAAGGCATTACTGGTCGAGATCTATAACCGTGTTTGGGTTGATGCCACGTTTCCTGACAAGTGGCGAGAAGCCACCATTATACCTATCATGAAAGCTGGCAAGGACCGTCACCTCCCTTCTGGCTACCGTCCTATTTCCCTCACCAGTTGCGTATGCAAGGTGATGGAACGCATGACAAATGGGCGGTTGGTATGGTGGCTGGAAACGCACAACCTACTGAATAACATCCAGTGCGGTTTTCGACGACGCCGTTCAACAGTGGATCATCTTGTGTCCATGGCGACACAGATTATGAACGGATTTCTTAAAAACTCAAACAGTCGGAATATTTTTTGACCTCGGAAAGGCTTACGGTACGTGTTGGCGGGCAGGGTTGCTACGTACTCTGCACACCTGGAATATACGTGGACGCCTACCACTCTTCCTTCAGGAATTCTTAAAAGACCGCGTATTCCGAGTAAGGGTTGGCTCGGTTCTTTCGAACCTTTTTGTTCAAGAGAACGGTGTACCACAGGGGTCGGTACTAAGTGTTACGTTATTTGCTATTGCGATTAATTCTATCTCGAAATGTGTACCTCCGGGGGTCTCGTCTTGCCTATTTGTAGACGACTTTGCCGTCTACTGCACATCTCAGCGCACTCCATTTTTAGAGCGCCGTCTTCAGACCACCTTGGGCAACCTTAAGGGTTGGAGTTTAAAAAACGGCTTCCGATTCTCCGCTGAGAAAACCATCTGTGTTAACTTCTGGCGTCAGCAGAGTCGACTACCTCCAAGGCTCCGGCTAGGCGCTGATCTACTACCTTTTGCAGATGAGACGAGGTTCCTTGAATTGATATTTGATAGAAAACTTAGTTGGTCGTCGCACATAGCACAACTGAAAGCGCAATGTGACCGATCTTTAAATATCTTGCGGGTACTAAGCGGACAATCGTGGGGAGCGGATCGTACAGTGTTATTGCGACTTTATCGCGCACTCATCCGTTCCAAATTAGATTATGGTAGTATCGTTTATGGCTCAGCACGACCATCAGTGCTGAAGAGATTAGACACAGTCCATAATTGTGGCATACGTATAGCAGTTGGGGCATTTCCAACGAGCCGAGTTATAAGCCTGTATGCTGAGTCTGCAGAACCTCCTCTGCAGTACAGGCGCAACATGATATTAGCCAATTATGGCTGTGGACTTAATTGCATGCCCACACATCCATCGTTTACGCCGTTCTTTAATACCTTCATGGACGTGCGTTATAGGAACACTTCTATTAAACCAAAGCCACCTGGTTTTCGTTTCCGGGAGCTCCTTAGACATCTTGATACTGAAATGCCCCAAATGTATCCTAGGGGGGAGAGGACATACCCTCCTTTGTTGTGGAGAGCGTCCCCGGTTGATCTGGGCATGACTAAATATGATAAATCTATCATGTCTATGTCTAGTATCCGCACACGTTTTTTAGAATTTTTATCGCGATATGAGGACCATTTTGTAATTTATACTGATGGCTCCAAGAACTCAAATGGTGTTGGTTGTGCTTACGTGTGTGGAACCGAACCGTATACATTCGGATTCCACACTAGCACTTCCATTTTTACTGCAGAGCTTTATGCAATATACCGGGCAATTTTACACGTACGTCGACGAAAGTTGGGGAACTGCTTAATCCTGAGTGATTCCCTCAGTGCACTTCAAAGCCTACTGCAGCTGTACAACTACCACCCTATTGTGCAGCGTATACAGGATGTCCTCCACGTTTTACACGCTTCTGGCGTTAACGTGGTGTGTGCATGGATCCCTGGTCACGTAGGCTTGCGGGGTAATGAAATGGCGGATTCAGCAGCCAAGACGGCTACCATGAAGCCCAGGGTTCGAGTACCATCTGTGACATCGGAAGACTTTAGGGCCATATTGCGGAGAGCTGTGCAAACCTGCTGGCAGGAAGAGTGGTCCGCTCTCCGCAATAATAAACTTAGATCTGTCAAAGAACTTCCGATTCCCTGGGTTACCTCTTGTCGGTCATCTCGTCGTGAGGAGGTGAGTTTGGCTCGGTTACGAATTGGACACTGCTTTTTTACTCAGTTTTCTTTTTAAAAAGGAGCCTTCTCCACTGTGTCCGTTTTGCAAGGAAGCGTTGTCTGTACGACACGTGCTGCTAGAGTGTTTTCACCTAGCAGACAGACGTCTCTGCAGCTGCCGGTCAGCTTTGCAGAAATGCTAGCGGACGATAACGCAGTAGTGGAGGTTTTTAGATACTTTTCTAGATTAAATTTTAGGATTTAGCGAATAGAATTTATGGCTTTTTAGATTATATTTCTATCGTTTTTATATTATTTTAACGCGTATGTGTTTTTTGTAAGTCTATTGACATATTTATAGTGTTTTGGGGGAATTTATATCTGGCTTTTGCCATGACCAGTTTGTTTTAAAAAGGGCGTTGATGACCTCTGCAGTTGAGCGCCCTTATACTCATCATCATCATCATCATCTCTCTCTCTCTCTCTCCTTGCGGAAGAGCTGGGACTTCTTTGCATTTAGCTTCAAATTGGTCGCCTGCAGTCTCTGTAGCACCTTACTTAGATTCTCGAGATGGTCTTCGAAGGTCTTACCGATGATGATGATGTCTTCCAGGTATAACAGACAGGCGTCATAAGTCAGTGCTCTCATCACTGATTCCATTAGGCGTTGGAAGGTAGCTGGTGCGTTGCAGAGGCCAAAGGGCATAACTGTGAACTGCCAAAGCCCTTTGCCTGTCGAGAATGTAGTCTTTTCATTGTCTCTCGGGTCTAGAGCCACCTGCCAGTAAACCGACTTCAGGTCCATGGTCGAGAACCACTGTGCACCAGCTAGTGTGTCCAGGGTGACGTCAATGCGGGGTAAGGGGAAACAGTCCTTCTGGGTGACGGCGTTCAGCTTCCTGTAGTACACGCAGAAGCGTAGCTCGCCGTTCTTCTTTGTCACCAGAACTAGAGGGAAACACCAAGGGCTGTCAGACTCTTCAATCACTCCCCTGGATTTCATGTCATCCACCATATCCCGTTGCGCCGCTTGTTTCGCCAGCGTAAGGTGTCTGGGTGGTTGCCGAATAGGCCGGGCGTCGCCAGTGTCGATGCGGTGGAGCACGCGGTCTGTGCGGCCGTAGTCAGCCTCACTGGCACCTCCTCTCGGCCCGGCAGTAATGTCCTTCAGATTCCCTGGTGCGGCCGCTGCGGACCCTTAGTACTCGTACCTCTGACGTTACTAGAGGAACCTCGGGCCGAACATCTGAGCCCCTCCCGCCTGGAGTTGTTCGGATTGGGTTGGTCTCGAGGGGGTAGTGTGTTCCCGATACCCGTGGGAATCGGGTACGTCTTCGCACGGGGTTGAGGGAAGCCATTAATCCTCCCGGGTACTAGCCTGCAAAGCTAGTAGAAGGTGTGCTAGATCGCCAGGTGGCCCCACCGAGGTCATATCGGTAGCCTTCACCTTTGGTGATGGTGCGCGTAAATGGCGTATCCACTTCCATCCCGTATTGTGTCCTTTGACCACATGGGGGGGGGCTTGTTTGTAACCCAGGTCTTGCCCTATGGAAAGCCCCACGGAGGACGCCGAGCGCCCTTTGGGACAGCTCGGATAACTCCCTAGTTTTAAGAGGCCCGGGTCTTGGTCCTACGGGTCCAGGACTAATGGGATGTCCTGGCTACACAAAGTCCGTGCACAGGCGTCTTCTAATCCAGCATCATGTTCTTCGTCCGCTGGCCTTCTTGTTGCGCCGTCACCACCACCTCATTTCTCGCGGGGACAACCACATCTTCCTTCAGGTGGACTCTGCAAATTCCATGGCGCTCTTCGGACTGCCGGAGAATCAGCTCTTTTCCACTGAGCCGCAGGACCTTCCTGCCGACGTCGACCGTCGCCTCGTGGCTCCTGAGGGCATCCAGTCCCAGTATCACCTCCTCAGCCACCTTCGCGACGAACACCCACAGACGTACGGCACTCCTTCCCAAGGTCAACTTCAGTAGGGCCTCCTACACAGGCAAGATGTCGCCCGATGCTGTCACAAGTTGGTATGGTCGGCTCGGCTTCCTCGTTGGCAAACCCTTGGCCACGTCAGGTCTGATGATGGTCGCGGCCGCCCCGGTGTCTACCAGCACGCGGCACGGCTTTCCTCTTACCCAGCCGTCCTTGATGAGGCTGTCATCCATACGCCGGTTGATGGCGCGCAGTGTCACTCGAGGGGATGGTGGTGATGGCGCCGACGTGCCCCTCTCCACGACCGCCCTTACTCGTTTTCCGGCTGCTCTTCCTGATGTGGCAGTCTCTCTCCAGGTGTCCCGGCTGTCCACAGCCACAACACAGGCCACTAGGTCTTTGCCGGCGTCCATCGGCTGGTCTTCTGTCTCCGGTGTAGTGGACACTCCTCGTTCTCGACGTCGGGATAGCTGTTACCTTGGCCGCCTCCATCTTTAATGCTGCCTTTAGCGCCTCGTGGATGGTTTTGTAATCGCCGAGCATTAGGCGCTAACGAATCTCCGTGTCTCGTACCCCGTCGGCAAAAGTGTAGGATACGCACTCTGGTAGGAGGTCGACTAGGGCTTTGCTGGCCAGCTGCTCAATTGCCAGGGCGAACTCCTGCAACGTCCCCCTTGGCTGCTGTGACCTTGACTTCAGCTGGCTGCGGTACGCTGCGGCTAAGCGGTGATTTCCAAAGCTATTCTCCAGGCCCTCCCAGATTTCCTTGGGCGCCGCCGCTGTCTGGACCGCGTTCAGGACTTCTGCGGCCCGTCCCTGGAGACGAGCTATTAGCTGTGCGTCCTCTTCCTCTGGTGACCACTTGTTGCGTTTGGCCACCGTGTCGAATTGACGGCGGAAGACTTCGAAAGTTGTCGGCCGCGCCGTGGCTCAGTGGTTAGACCGCTTGGCTCTCACCTAGACAGCCCGGGTTTGATCCCAGGCGACCCCAAAGTGAGATTTGTGGTGGACAACACGGCGCTGGGCGGGTTTGCTCCGGGATCTTCGGTTTCCCCCGCCATCTCATTCCACCGGTGCTCCAACTTCATCTCATGTATCATCAGTGTCACCGCCTGCGGTGCCGTATGTAGTAAAAGCGGGCGTTAAACACTACACATTTCGAAAGTTGTCGCGTCGTCGTATTTAGGAGGTTTGACGCGCACAGATGTGTCGCGTCCCGGCGCGCCGACCTTTAAATCCTTTAAGTTCCTGCTGACGACGTCCTCCACCATGGCGTTGAGGGACTTTGCGTTGCTGTCGGCCTTTCCCTCCAGCTCGTCAACGCGGCTTGCCAGGTCTTCGATACGCTCGTCCATTGACCCATCCGCTTGCCCAGCTCTGTAACGTCATTTCTCACGCCGATCAGCTGCTCTTGGAACTTTGCGGCGAGGACCTCGTTTGCCGCTTTAATTTCCGTGGTCAACTCCGTCATCATTTCAGTTAGATTGTGATTTGTCGTCTCCAACCTTGCGGCCAGGCTGTTGTTTGGCGCTTCTGTTTTCGCAGCGAGATTGTCATTTGCCGTCTTCATTTCCTTCAGTTCCGCGGCCAGGTTGTTATTTGCCGCTTCTGTTTTCGCAGCGAGGTTGTCATTTGCTGCTTTCATTTCCGTCATCTCCAAAATCTTTTTCAATGCAGCCTCCATGTCATCCCACTCCTGACACCAATTGTGACTTTGTGGGTTCGTGAAATCAAAAGTCCATGTTACAAACACCAAAAATCGCACTTATTTTCCATAGAAATACGCTTCGTACACATACACAATACAACATACAAGGTCAACAAACACAGCTGTTTACCCGCACGGGTTCAATTACCAACTAACTCCTCTTTGGCGGGCAGGCTGCCTTTTTATAGTTTACTAACATTCCAGAAATTTCTCAAACAATCGAGAGACGGCTAGAACAAAGGCCAACTCTCGAGAAATCCGTCTCCTTCTCCCCTGCCGTTTCGGCGAGCTTTTATCTACACACTGCACTGCGCATCCGTTTGAATGCCTTGCCACCTCGATCAACAATGGCCTGGTAACAATATTCAGAGACACTGCCATGGTGTATGCCTTGTCCTGGAAAATCAGGGCTGCAGCCTCTACCACACACAGTGACTCCTGGGAAGTAGAGTAGCCTACAGGAAAACCAAACTAGTGAGGAGGAATGGCTTGAGTGTTTCCCAGGAGGCTAATGGAGTGATAGTTGGCTGGATGAACCAGATCTTTCCCCAGCTTCAAAGATGCATATTAGCCGAGCTTCAGTCTACTTGTGTGGAAAGTAGCTTTGGAAGAGGCACATGTTGAAGACTCGTGTGAGAAAGAGTGAAGCATGAGAGGGGTTGGCCCGTCAGGTCCCGCCGCCTTTTTAGGATTGAGATGCCAGAATGTGCCCTGGATGACTTAGGATTCCAGAACTGTGCTGCTACTATGGATTTATCTGTTTCTTTTTGCTTGATGTTCCTAAAGTGTTCTTTTAATCTGGTTCCAATGTTATGTTTCATCTTTCCAATGTATATCTTATTGCAGTCTGAGCAATTCTATAAATGCTAGATTTCTTTACCAGAGGAATTTGTCTGTTTTTGGTTTTTTGATGAGGTTTGTGATATTGAATTTGTTTACTGGTTCCAGAGTGAAGTTAAATTAACTGTTTTTAATTAATAGGCTTTTAAACTTCAATTTCTTCATGTTACGATGACACACAAATATGATGTTACAACTTCCTATTTAGAAAAGGAGAGGATAAAGTTTCTGCATGGTTGCACAACAATGTTGCCATTAAGCTCGCTAGTTCTTGCCCAGACTGTACATGCAGCATCCCTTGGTAATAAAAATGAGGGACAAGATGACTTTCTGTAAACTTACAGTGCACAGTTAAAAACTCTGAAGTGAGTGCATGTTTTGCAGCAGCTGCAATTTTTCCTTGTATTGAAAATACCAGCTTACTGTGAACAAAGAACAAACATCAAATTTTGGTTTAAGCTCAGTAAAATTGCAAAAAATGCTAACAGCAGCTTATGAGAAGAAGGTAACGGGCAAAATGCTAATGTTTCAGTGGTTTTTCGGAATTTAAAAGTCACATGAAATTAGTAGAGATGTGTACTGCTTTGAGGTAATCCTGTTCCAGCAAAGCTGACGTAAATATTCATAAAGTGAGGGAAATGGTATTAAATCTACATGTGAAAAATTGCTACAAAATTCATGTCCCCTCCTTTTAAATGACTGAAAGGAAGGCTGTGTACATGTATTAAAGATCAGCTTCAAAATGACCCATAGTTTATAGTGAAAGCTAATATTAGTGATGAAAAATATATTTATGGATATGATCAAGAAGCTAAGCACCTTCACACCCCAAAAATGCCATACAAGCTCGATCCGAAGTGAAGCCAGTGATTTATTTTAGCATTAAAGGAATTGTACATAAGAAATTTGTACTGCAGCGTCAATCAGTCTAGCAAGAATGCTTCAAACAAATGTTACAAGAATTAAGGGGCAGTTTACAATGCAAACAGCCGGAGGAATGGTGATAGGTTTCTGCATCAAGAGCAATGCACCTGCACACAAAGTTCTTTCTGTCTGCCACAGTTTGGGTAAAAGTAGGATGAATACTATTCCCCATATTCTGTAGATTTTGGCTCCAACAAACTTTTTTATTTTCCTGCAACTTAAAATGGTGCTTGGAGGACATTGATGTTATCCATTACAAATTGCTTAAGCTTTTGAACAATAATGACTTTCAACAATGGCAAAATAGCTAGTAGAAGTGTATCAGTTCCCATGGAGTCTAATCAAGGGTGGAAGTGCTGAGCAGACAAATCCAAGTGTTATGTTGTGCTAATGGGCTCACTCCAGAAGCTTTATGACTACATGTTGTATGTATTTGAAAATTGAAACCAATAACAGGAAATAACTCGGAAATGGTTAATTTCACATTTTTATGTGGATACTTCACATAAAAAATATGCTTTATCTAGATTTATGTATTTTATGTAATAATTGTCTCTCTCCTATGATTTATCATTTATGCATAAAGCATTCATAACAAATGAGACTTCAGTGGATATTCCCAGAAAATTGAATATACGAGGGCCGTTTTTTTTTTCAACCTCCGATAGGCTATAAATAAAACACAAGTTCATATAAAACAATAATTTTATTACCAAAAGAATAGTACACTTATGGTTACTTTTCGACATAATAACCGAAGAGATTGAGACATTTGTCATATCTGTGGACAAACTTTTCAATTCCCTCTTCAAAGAAAGTTGCCGCCAGTGAATTCAAGTAGTCCTTGACGTTCGTTTGAAGGTCCTCATTGGTTTGAAATCGCTTCCCACCAAGCCACGTCTTCAGTTGAGGAAAAGGGTGAAAGTCACTGGGTGCTAAGTCAGGACTGTATGGCGGATGATCGAAAATGTCCCATCCAAATTGGTCGAGAAGCCGTTGAGTTGCTGACACCCTTCATCATGCACATCATTACGACCATCTTTAAACTTTCGACACCATTCACGAACAACACCATCACTCATGAAGTTTTCGCCATACACACGACTCATCCTCCGATGGATTTCTGCAGCACCATGGCCTTCAGCCTGTAGAAAACGAATTACACTTCGCAATTCGCACTTGGCGGAAGCATCAATAATGGCGGCCATGTTTACGTGGCTGTGACACAACGCCGACTGACGACTGAATGTCAACAATGGCGGAGTGTGTAGTGCGAGAGCTGCGCAGTCGCCGACAGCGCATACCCGCTTTCTGCTGCCCGCGTAGTGTCGGCATGGAGCGATCGGAGCTTGAAAAAAAAACAGCCCTCGTATGTATTTTGAGATAAAGGTGTGATATATATGAGGCGCCTAGATGCAAAACCCGTCAAGTCCACTTCTTTTACTTTTGAGCTGTATACGTCATTGTGTGAGTTGTGAAGAGATCTTTAGTTATAGATTGACAGAAGCTAGCAAACCCGCCATTAAAATCCCACTAAAATCCAACATTAAATATTAAAATATGAAGCTATTAACAGTGAAGCAAACAAATATATACAAATATAATAATTGGTAACTTAAAACTTCACTTATAAGAAATGATGACACTTCTCTTATAAATTGTTCGGGATCATGATTTATGGAAATTGTTCCACATCATCAGCCGGAAACACAAATAAAACTGTCGTCATCATTACAAATGCTAGATGTTAATATGTTCTTGTTAGTACTATCAACATCTGAAAAAGGGACGAATTTAAAAATAGAATCGACTGTCGGTATTTCAAAATTCACTACGCGATATTTGTTTTTTAAAATAAAAATATTTTTTCCAAACCATTAAATCTATCGGACCATTTAATTGTTTTAATAACTTAACTTCTGGATTTATTTCATGGTTAAATGACCAAAAATGATCTGCTAAGGCTGATTTATCAGTCTGTTTATACTTGTTATACTTGTTATACTTGTTGCAAAAATATTCTTTTGTTCTGGTTTCTAAATTACGTTTTGTCTTTCCCATATAAACTTTATCACAATCGAAACAATTACATTGATAAATACCAGATCTTTTATTCTTAGGAATTTTATCTTTTTTAGAGAAATGCAATAAATTTTTAATACTATATTTATTTTGAGGAACTAAAGTTATGCCAAACTCTTTAAAAAATTTTTCAAAATGTTTATTAACCCAAGGATGGTAGATAAATTTATTTCACATAAATTTGCTGTTTTCAATAGTTTGATTTATAGATTAATAAATATACCCCTGAATAAAGATGAATTTAATAAAGAATATAAACATATTATTAATACTGCTATAATTAATGGTTTTAATAAATACTTTATAAATAATTACTTTCTTGGAAGTGTTGAAAACAGTGTTGTTATGATAAATTAACTTTAAAGAGAGTCGATTAAAGACACTAGACAACACTTACTTTTAAATTTTTCCGGAACTAGTTTCAGAGGCTTTGCCATTAAAAATTTACTGCATTTCTCTAAAAAAATAAAATTCCTAATAATAAAAAATCTGGTATGTATCAATGTAATTGTTGCGATTGTGATAAAGTTTATATTGGAAAGACGAAACGTAATTTAGAAACCAGAACAAAAGAACATTTTTGTAACATTAAGTATAAACAGACTGATAAATCAGCCGTAGCAGATCATTTTTGGTCATTTAACCATGAAATAAATCCAGAAGTTAAATTATTAAAACAATTCAATGGTCTGATGGATTTAATGGTTTGGGAAAAGATATTTATTTTAAAAAACATACATCACATAATGAACTTTGAAACACCGGCAGTCGATTCTGTTTTTAAATTTGTTTCATTTTCAGATTTTGATAGTACTAACAGGAACATATTAACATCTAGTGTTTGTAACAATGACGACAGTTTTGTTTGTGGTTCCAGCTGATGATGTGGAAGAATTTCCATGAAATCGCGATCCCGAACAATTTATAAGAAAAGTGTCATTAATTAACTTTAAAGAGAGTCAATTAAAGTGTCATTAATTCTTATAAGATAAGTGAAGTTTCAAGTTACAAATTATTATATTTGTATATATCCAACATTAAAGTTTGTCATTAAAAGCAAAAACTACCAAGTCCACAGGTGCCAATCATAACTCATCGTGTTTTACATGACTTTTCACACCATATTCCTCATAGCTGTGAGTGTTAGTGGCACGTGTAACATTAACTGTTGCTAACTTCGCTGTAAAAAAGATAAGCGAACATTCAAAATATGGCTGAATGTTTGTTGAACATTAGTCCGTGCAATCCATGGCAAAGTAGGAAGCGAAAGAGAAACCCTAGAGGACATAAATGTGAGGAAGAAAAGAGATAAGGTTTGTTGAGTTTATGTTTTTGTATTGCTTTGGAAGCACATCTAAATGTGCTTCCAATTGGTGTGAAAGTTCAAAGAGAAAAGCTTTCTGACATTGAAAACCTTCTGAGAAATCACTTTGGAACTGAATGACAAGAGATGAAGAAACTAAACTTGTACGAGGACAGATCAACAAAGACTGAGACTGATTTTTTCCTGTAGCTTGCGTGATAGTTTTGTATCTGTAACATAAATATTTGAAAAGAGCGGGTTTTTATGTATAATGTCGGTAAGTGGCAGCACTGTTGTATTGGTAGGTTGGTAGTAATGCTCTATTTTGTAGACCGTACGTGCATTTCGCATATCAGACAGTGGAGGTGACACGAGAGGAGCAGGACAGTGTAATAAAATTCTGTTTTCGTTTAAACCATATAGCTACTGAAACTTATGAAGCAAGTGTACAGTGAAGATGTAGTACCTCGCGCAACATTGTTTAGGTGGTTCAAGGACTTCAAAGAAGGCCGACTTGTCAGTGTTAAGCAAGGTGGGCCTAGTGTTTTGGCTTCTGCTGTGACTGAAGTCAACATCAACACAGCTGCTGTGATTGTTCAAGAGGATCGGCATATAACATTGCGTTAACTCAGTGAAGTGTTGAGAATTTCATATGGCAGTGTGTTTACAATTGTGCACGACCATCTCCATATGACCTAAGTTTGTGCTTGTTGGGTGCCACGTCTGTTGACTCCCAAACAAAAGGCTGTGCAAATGGAGACAAGCCGTGAGGTGCTGCATCTCTTTTCTGATGGAGGGGATACATTTTTTAAATTGATTATCACCTGTGATGAATCATGGCTGCATCATTATGATCTTAAGGAAAACAAGCCAGCACAGTGTAGAAATCGCCAGGTTCTGCAACACCAAAAAAGGCAAAAGTTGTTCCATCTGTAGAGAAAGAGATGGTGATCACTTTTTTTTGACTGTAGTGAAATGCAGTTCTCCCTCACACTACTGTTACAGCAGCATACTACACCTCAGTATTGGCTACACTGAGGAAGCACATTGCAAAGAAACAACCAGATCTTTCTGGGACTGGGTGGCAATTTCATCATGACAATGCATGGCCTCATGTCGCAAATCAAGTCATGCAGTTTCTGGCTCGATTCAATATTAACTGTGTACCACATCCACCTCATAGCCCCGATCTTGCATCCTGTGACTTTTTTTATTCCCATCACTAAAGCCAAAGCTTAATGGTATTCAATTTAAGAACTCTGAAACAGTGTTCAAGAAAAGTGAGGTGATTCTCAAGGACCTGACAAAGAATGGTCTGCAGTATGTGTTCAAGGACTGGCAGATATGCCATAAAAAGTGCATTGAAGTAGGAGGGGACTACTTTGAAAAAGATCATGTAAACATTGAATTGCAGTAATAAACATATCTGAAAAAAATCAGTCTCAGTCTTTGTTGATCAGCCCTCATATAATCAACTCATTTTTACTGAACATGAAACTCAACCTGAAGTTGAAGAGGAATCTTCCTGTGAGGAGAATGGAAGTGAGTGTGCTGAACTTAAGGGTTTAAATAATTATGTGAATGTGGAAGATCTGTTTCTTACCCATTAATTTTTGTTATAATAATATTGTAAATTGTAAATGTAGTAAAACTTTCACAAAAAGACATTAATATACAGAGTGATTTATACATATTGACACATATATACAAATGTACAGTATTTATATATACTGACACATGTCTTTCTTTAACTATTCCATTGGAAATTCATTTAATGACCCCATTTTACTACCAAATTAAGCAGAATGTTCTGGAGTTTCGATTCCTTATCACTAGATGTGCAGATGTTTGTTTCATTCCTAATTGCTTTTGTTGGCAGCTGTTTCCAACACTGTTCTAGTCAGCGTGAAAATGCAGTACAACAACTCTTCCTTGTGAAGCATTACTGGATTATGAAATCAATTATAGCTACTCAAAGGGCATACCTGAGGGAATTTGGTGTTTGCAATCCTACCAAAAGAAACACAATACTGGGACTGGTAAACAAATTGGAAACAACTGTATCTCTGGTGAGTGAAAAAGGCAAGCATCGTTCATCTAGGCTTCCCACGGTTATTGTTGACGTAAGAGCACAACTGGAGCAGTCACCCAAAAAGTCATTAAAACGTTTGTCATAGGAGACAGGGTGCACCGTAACAGCTTTAGGCCTGCAATTGTTCATCAGCTACAGGAACCAGATAAGGATAAAAGTTGAATTATTGTTGTTGGTTTCAGACATTCATTGTTCAAACTCCTGCCAGATTGTCCATCACAAGGTTCACACTGCAGAGTACTATCTGATTTTCATGGAGTATGTTGAGCACCTGGATGAGGTAGAGCTGAATCAAGGATATTTTCAGCAAGACGGCACTACATGCCATACATCAAATGAATCCATGGAACTAATTGCAAGTTTCTTTGATGACCGGATAATTTCCAGGAAGTTGTGGCCAACAATATCTCTGGATTTGACATCACCAAACTTCTTTCTATTGGGTTACTTAAAAGACAGGGTTTACGCCACACATTCTCAGACATTGGACAATCTGAAGCACATCACACAGAAGATTCAAGCTATTGACAACAGAGTCCTCCAACGAGTGGCCAGTAACATGGAACGACATGTTGAGTGGTGCCTTATGCAGGATAGAGGACATTTTCAACATTTGCTATAGAGGTAAATAAAATCCCAAAATTCCTCTACATTTTAGGTATAATAATTTGTTGCTACCACAAATAGTTCTGAAACAGTTAATGAAAGAAATGTGTCAGTTCTATATAAATCACTCTGTAATAGATGAATACACATATAAAATAAAGCCTTTAACCCATAACTTACAGTTCCTGAATACAGTTCAATTCTTATGTTGCAACCAAAACCCACCAAGTCCAAAATTAAACCCTTATTTGCTGCAAAAATAATAGTATTAAGTTTATTTCATTTTCAGTTATTATACTCCTAGATCTTTTATTCCTTATATTCGTTAAATAAGCACTGTTATTCTAAATTGAAATGCAGAGATACATTTTCCTCTTTCCTGAACATTTTGTTAATTTGGACTTGGCAGGTTTTGCATTTAGGCGCCTCATACATTCTCATTCTTAGCACAATAGGGTGATCTGGAAAGTATGTTTAACTCCTTTCTTTATGCTACTTATTTCATTTCTCTTTTTACTAGTAGGCTAGTATGAACCAAAGTGTAATGTCGCCATGGCCAATGCTTATTATGTGACTGGATTGACCCTAAGCTACTTATTCTACTGACACACCCAACTTTGGAACAATCTCCAAGATACACAATACCCATTGTCTTCCACTGTAGCTTCTTGTGCATGTTTTTAGGCCCTTTATAAGGAGTGAGTGGTCAGCTATGAGTTAGTGAGCTGAATACAGTGAAACCAGTCACGGTATGACAGTTACAAAGTTTTCATTGGGTAGTATTTAATAATAAATATTTATAGTAGATACTATTTAATAGTAAATAGTTGAGAGTGCAGTGCAGTGAGAGTTGTGAAATTGCAATGTCAGCTTCGTATTGATACATTTGACAACAGTTGTGTTTGTTCTTAATGCGTACAACAGTAACTTAAGTATGAGGTTAGTGCTACACTAACCCCTTCAGAGACAAATAAAGTGAATTCACTACAAACTTGTGTTTTGATTTGTTATATTATTTTGTTTTGCTTTCAGCTTTTCTGTTTTTGTTACCAGGCTAATGTGAGCCAAAACGCTGTAAGCTGTTGATTTTCTTTTTCATTTCAATTTCTGTTCTTGGGTTATGTGAACCAGACTTTAAAGATAGAGAAAAGATACTGTTAAAATATGAACATTTTAAAACCCACAATTTATTTGACTTAATTTTCTTATGGGATCAACTATTTCTAAAGGTTTCCATAATAATTGGTTTTTATTTCTCAAGGGTTATTTTTAAAATTTTTTTATTATTCAGTATTCTTAAGTTGTTTCATGGAAATAGATTTGTTGAGTAAGTTTAAAACATTTGAATTATTTAGCTTTATGTGTTTCTTTTGTCGCTTCAGTGGAATATACAATGAAAGTATATTTGAAAGTTTTATTTTCATTTGCATGAAGTAGACAGAAAAATTATAGTGCACAGAAAGATAAGAAATGATGAAAGTTTTCTTATTAATTGATTAGGATTGCAATTTCATGAAAAACTTATTCACATCTCAGCCAGAGCCTTAAACAACCTCGTTGTCAATGTTACAATCACTAGATGTCACTATATTTTTGTCAGTAGGGGCGCCGGGGTAGCGCGGTGGTTTCGTTCGCGGCTCCCGTTCTAAGGGTCCCGAGTTCGATTCCCGGCTCTGGGGTTGGCGATTTTAAGTCGGCCCTATCCACGCCTTCACCTCTGTCTAGCACACGTGAAGTATCCCCTATGCCCAACGTGGTTCGGAGTCCACGGTAAAAGCTGTAGGTCCTCTCACCTCACCGCCATCTTCACTATCACCCTATCATCGGAGGTAATGGACACCGCCCTCTGGGTGCCTCCACCTGAGAAATGGGTCCGGTCATCACTTGGTGGGGTGAGGTTACCCCGAAGGCCAAGGTTGCCATGTGGGGAGTGTTAGTAACTAACTAACTATTTTTGTCAGTATTACCAAAATCTGAAAATCAAATAAATTTAAAAACAGAATCGACTGCCGGTATTTCAAAATTCATTATGGCATATTTATTTTTTAAAATAAATATCTTTCCCCAAACCATTAAATTTATCGGACCAGCCCCTCAAAATCCAACCTCTGCGGTCCTCGTCCCGGGGGGTGGGCAACAGGAAGTAGGGGACTGACTGATGGGGTGATGTACGGTGGGGACTTGGTGTACCCCACGACCGCTACGGCTGCCGAGAAGGCCCATCAGTAACCCCGAAAACTGGCAGAAGAGGCTCTGGTAATTTTCCCCAGGGACCTACTACGGTAGGGACGGGATTGGCGATCCCGGGGTCCCTGGCCACTCACCCTCATTTCATCCCCCTCACCTCCATCAACTGTGCCACGCTCTGCTACTGTTGATCAGTATGCATCACCTTCTTCCCCTTCTAGTTTTTTATTATAACTATTAGCACTTAAGGTCTTAGGTTTATAACTCCTGTCTCACCAGCAGGGATCTCTCCTATCTCCGTGGTTCTGTCCCACGGTTTTCAGCGCGGCTTCCGACATATGTGCTCTCCGGAGGTCTCAAAAGTGAAGGTTGAGCGGACCCTTCGCACTGCCCCTATGTGTAGCCTTAGGTGCGGAGCCCGTCCACACCGTCAAGTACACCCACGTAGCTCCTTGAGGGCCCGGTCTGTGTTAATCTCCCGACGGCCGTGTTGCCGTTGGTTTAGTATCACGGACCGGACGTGTTACCGCTGACGGAACCCCGGTGTAATCAACCACAAGTCCCCTGAATCCGCGTGTGCCAATTACACGCAGCGCGGCCTAAAGTGGGGAGCCACAGGCGGTTATTCCTGTGGTAGGGGCATAAAGCCGGGGTGTGCGTGGTGAACGGTTTACCCATACGGACAAGCAGTGGATGTGGAAGGGTAGCTTTTCTGAGGTACAAATGAGATCGGTCATGGGTGGGGTCCCCATGACGGCACAGACCGTGAAGATTCGGTGTCTTTCTTTTTTTAACCCCCGGATGGCAGGCTGACGCCGACGGTTCCGGATGGGGGTCTCTATCATCATGTCTCCGCGCAAAACCTCCTTCATTGACCCGTATTTATTGATGACCTTGGCATGCGATGGAAAAACGTTAAAGGATATTAGCCCATTCTACATAAAGCGTGAAATAGACAAAATCAGTGGCCCTGTCAAAAACGCTACGCGTCTCAGAGACGGCAACCTACTATTAGAGACCACAACTGCTGAGCAATCTAAAAAACTGCAAAAGGCGACTTTGTTGGGCTCCTACCCGATCCGGGTAGCCCCACACAAAACCCTTAACACCTGCAGAGGAGTAGTCACCACCTCCAGCTTGGATGGTCTTGAGAATGAGGAAATAGTAAGTTGCCTCTCCGATCAACTCGTTTGTCAGGCGTACCGGCTAACTCGAAAACAAGATGGCAAGGAGTACCAACTACGTACGGTTTTTCTTACTTTCGCCGGGACTAAGCTACCCGAGTACATCTATTGCGGCTATGAACGTGCTAGCGTCCGCCAGTATGTCCCGAACCCCATGTGCTGTTTCCAATGTCAGCGGTTCGGACATACTAAGGTCACATGTACCAATCCTGCTCTTTGTGAGCAATGTGGCCTACCGAAGCACGACGATCCTAACTGCAGTCGAACACCTTGTTGCGTGAATTGTGGCGGTAGTCATCCCTCCAGCTCGCGACAGTGCCCTAGATTCATGGACGAAAAAAGTATTCAGGAGCTACGTGTAAAGGAACGCCTGACTTTTCCAGAGGCACGACGGCGCTTCGAACAACTGAAGCCTGCTACCACTACTACTGGATATGCACTAGCAGCTCGCCGTACTCCTAATACCACTGTTGCTGTTCAACACGTCCCTGTCGCACACGCTTCCACGCAGACTGACTTTCTAGCCGTTAAACCTACGTCTCAGACTGTTTGTATATCCACCAGCACTACTTCCGTTTCAACCGTACAGACTCCAGACACCAAGCCGTCAGCGAGTAACAACAATCCCGTAGTAACTGTGAAAAACCGATCCCGACCACAGCATAGATCGCGAAGTCGCTCGCCTTCTATTAGATCGCGATCCCGTTCTACGAGCCGTAGGAGTTCTGACTCCCGAACATCAGCGGAGTCACAGGAGGCTAACGATTTTCGAATCGTAGGGCCCAAATCAGCCAAGGTCAAGAAAAAGGTTAAAACGGCCCGCTAAAAACTCTTTATGGAAATAATCCAGTGGAATGTCAATGGTTTTCGAGCTCGTGCTCAAGACCTACAACATTTAGTTTCTCAACGGTCACCATCAATTATTTGTCTCCAGGAAACCCACTTACATCCCAATCACTCGTTACACCTTCACTCTTTCTCTGCATTTAGAAGCGACTCTCTTGCAGGTATGCGTGCAAGCGGTGGCGTTGCTACCTTAGTGGCGCCTAACATCTCAGCCGCCAACGTTCCTCTCACCACACCATTGCAAGCTGTGGCCGTTCGGATACAGCTGGAGAGCATCAGTTTTACCATCTGCAACATGTACCTGCCGCCGCTCAGTATAGTTCCAGAGCGTGATCTTCAAGCTCTATTGGCTCAGCTCCCCTCACCACTACTCCTTGTGGGAGATTTGAATGCCAAGCACACGCTCTGGGGATCAGACACTGATGACGCCCGTGGATGCCTCCTCGTAGACGTCTTCGATAAATCTGACCTGCTTCTGCTAAATACTGGTGACCCGACATTCCTATCATCCGCTTATGGTACACAATCCGTACTAGACCTTTCTTTCTGCAGTCCGTCATTAGTACCACTACTTGAGTGGTCAGTACTTTCCGACCTCTTTGGCAGTGATCATTACCCCATTCACATTCATTTTTCTGGCCGCCAATGTGTACCTTCTCGACATCCTCGCTGGATTATTTCCAAAGCTAACTGGGGAAAATTCCAATCCCTCATACACCTCATCGACGATAGTTTCGACACCATCGATGAAATGGTCGAATATTTTACTTGCTCGATCCTGCTCGCAGCAGAATCCAGCATTCCTCGAGGTTCACCTACACCACGTCATATCCCTGTACCGTGGTGGTCCGAGGAATGCAGTTTGGCTGTCAAAGCACGCAAACGTGCTTTGCGCATTTTTCAGCGGCACCCGACGGAAGGGAACTTCGTCGCCTTCAAACGTTCTCGCGCTAGGACACGCTTTATTCTGCGCAACGCAAAGCGTAAATCTTGGGAAGCCTATGTGTCTTCGCTTTCCCGGCGCAGCTCTACCCAACAAGTATGGTCAGCTGTACGGCGGATGTATGGCAAGTATCGCCGGACGGTAATTCCCGGCCTTGCCATCAACGGTTCCATGTGCACCACCGAGCAGGACATAGCTGAAGCCCTAGCTACCACATTTGCTGCTACGAGCCAAACTGCCCGCTATGACGCTCTCTTCCTGCCTATTAAGGAAAAGGCAGAGCGGGTACCACTTAATTTTAATAGTGACTGCACCGAGCCGTACAACCAACCTTTTACCGCAGCCGAGCTCGCCCATTCTCTGGCGTTAGCAAAGGATTCTTCTCCAGGTCCCGATGACGTACACCGACAGATGCTGCTACATCTTCCATCTGAGGCGCGATGTTTCCTTTTAAACATCTATAACCGCATTTGGCACGAGCGGGTTTTCCCTTCCTCCTGGCGAGAGGGTATTGTCATCCCCATCCCTCGACCCGGAAAGGACCGCACGCTACAATCTAGCTACCGCCCCATTTGCCTGACGAGTGTTATCTGTAAGACCTTCGAGCGAATGATTAACGCTCGGTTAAATTGGTGGCTAGAAAAACATAACCATCTGTCCAACTTGCAATGCGGTTTTCGTCGCCATCGCTCAAGTGTCGATAATCTAACACGCCTTGAGGGGTATATTTCCGATGCGTTTCTACTGAAACAGCACGCCGTGGGCGTGTTCCTCGACCTGGAGAAGGCTTATGACACCACCTGGCGGTACGGCATACTCCGTAACCTACATGGTTACGGTATGCGTGGCCATCTACCCGAATTCCTATGCAACTTTTTAAAACTTCGCCGTTTTCGGGTTCGCATAGGAAACACTATATCACGGGAGCGGATACAGGAGAACGGCGTACCTCAAGGGTCAATTTTGAGCGTCACCCTTTTTGCCGTAGCGATTAACGGCATCTCTAGTGCCGTTCGAAGTGGAATTCCATCATCCCTCTATGTTGACGACTTCGCAGTTTATTATAGGTCTGCCAACATAGATCACATTGAGCGCCAACTGCAGCTGACCATTACGCAGCTAGCAGCTTGGGCGCTTCAAACCGGCTTCCGTTTTTCAGCTGCGAAGACGCAGTGTATCCACTTTCACCGCCTACGAGGTATCCACCCGCCTCCTGATCTTCATTTGAACGGCACACCCCTGCCATTTGTCTCGCACCTGAAGTTCTTGGGCCTCTACTTGGACCGACAACTAAATTGGGAGCACCACATTCGTCACCTTCGAGCCTCTTGCGATCGTTCTCTTCGGGTGCTGAAGGTATTATCTGGAGCATCTTGGGGGGCGATCGCACGGTAATGTTGAGGCTGTACCGTTCTCTGGTTCGGTCCAAGCTGGACTATGGCAGTTTTATTTATGGCGCAGCGACCGCCTCTAAACTTCGCCTTTTAGACACCGTGCATCATACTGGCATCCGCCTTGCCACAGGAGCTTTCCGCACCAGTCGAGTCGACTGCCTGTATGCAGACTCAGGCGAACCTCCACTCCATATTCGTCGCTCGCTGTTACTCTGCTCATACGTTTCGAAGTTGGCAAGTTATCCCAATCATCCTTGTTTTAAACCAGTTCTGTGTCCAGATTTAGTCCACCGTTATATGCGCCCTGGTTCTCAGACACGCCCCGTGGGAATACGATTTCGGGATCTACTACATTCGCATGGCCTCCGAATGCCTCACGTGGAGAGGTCGTCCATCTGCCCCTATCCTGCATGGCAGCTCAATCGTGCGCAGTTCGATCTCGCTCTTTCAAACAATTCTAGACTCGCTACTCCACATTCGGTGTTCCAACAACTTTTTGCCGAATTACTGGGCCGTTACCCTATGTTCCGGTCTTTACAGACGGTTCTCGGTTAGGTAACGCTACGGGTTGCGCGTTCTTCGTTAACGGTGAGGCTCACAAATTTCGACTTCTGGACTCAACTTCGGTCTTCTCAGCAGAGCTGTATGCCATCTATTATATGCTCCTTTTTATTTGCAAGTTAGCCCCTGGCTCTTATATTGTTTGCACCGACTCTCTCAGTGCTCTTCAGGCCTTGAAACAGCACACTGCCGCTCACTCTCTTGTTCTAAAAATACAGGCCCAGATCTCGCAAATGCTCGATCGAGGATACCATTTTATTTTTACTTGGACCCCTGGGCATACGGGCATTTCCGGGAACGAGGAGGCGGACGTGGCTGCTAAGTCTGCTTGCCGTTTGCCCCGGAGTTTAACAACTACGGTGCCGTACCAGGATGTGCAACGTTTTTTCCGTCGCCAGCTTCTATCTGCTTGGCAGCAATCCTGGACAGCTTTACAAGGCACACAACTCCGGGCTATAAAGGAGAGCGTACAACCCTGGCCATCGTCCTGCAGGGATAACCGGCGGGCCGAGGTGATACTCACCCGGCTGAGAATTGGGCACACACGAGCGACCCATGGCCACCTGCTAAGAGGGGAACCGGCCCCTGTGTGTGCTCCGTGTGCAGTACGCCTCACGGTGCGGCACGTGTTGCTTGATTGCCCACAGTACGCCCGCGTTCGCCAGTCTTTGGGCTTGGGGACTAACTTGCACGGAATTTTAGGTGACGACCCAGTGGCCGTGGACAAGGCACTGCGGTTTATTGTTAAAATTGGTTTTAATAAGCAAGTCTGACTTGTATTTTATATTTATTAATTTTAGAGATTTTAAATTATTAGTTTTTAGATGGCTTTTATGTGATTTTAATGGTTGAGTGTCTTTATTTTATTTTACCTTTTTAACTGAATTTTTATAGTTTTTAGGTTTTTAGTGTTGACTTGGGGCCCAAATGACCTTGTTGTCGACGGGCCCTTAAACACCACACACTCACTCACTTTATTGGACCATTTAATTGTTTTAATAATTTAACTTCTGGATTTATTTATTTCATGGTTAAATGACCAAAAATTATCTGCTGATATATGATATATAGATATGTTGATATTTTTGCTATTGTTCCTGATAAACATATAAATAATTAATATAATATAATATAACATAATTTTGAGTTGAACTAATACTTAGAACGCGTTTTGTTAGGATCTTCCTAACATCCTCAGCTGTTTATCGACTAATGGACGTTGGTTTGCTGAACTCATTGGAGGTGCGTCTCTGTCGGTATCTTGATGAACTTGAAGTTTGAGTTTTCATCAGAAGTAATGTCGAAATTAAACAATTTTCTTTCATATATCTTATGAAGATTTTTTCCTACGTGGTTAATGCAGCTGGACCTTGGACACTTTTTAATAAGTGGATTTCTCATTCTATATCATGATTCTCCTTCCAAAAATGGTACGCTACCGCTGATTTACCTATTTCTTTGTTCCTGATGTTCCTAAAATGCTCTTTAAGCCTAATGTTCAAGTTCCTTTTTGTTTTTCCAATGTAAAGGTTGTCACAGCCTTTGCAGTTTATCCGGTACACACCTGATTTTTTGTCTGTGGATATCTCCTTTGTATTATGTGATTTCAAAAGGTGTTGTACACTGAATTTGTTCTGTGGGGCCAAAGTAATATTGTGCTCTGTGGAGACTTTTGGAAAAAGTGTGTAGCTCTGGGATGATATGTAAATTTTCTGTATAAAGTTTCATTGCTGATTGGGGAAAGAGTAGTTACTTGTTTGTATCTTTGTTGCCTGTTGAATTCATCAATTTTCTTTTTGACCAATTCAGCACTGAATCCATTGTATTGTCACCCGATCGTAGGAGACCAGCTGGCAGAAGAGCTGGCAGAAAGAGAGGGGATAGATGGCATAGAGGCTACGCCTACTCGTGTGATGGAATGGTGCTCGCTTTGGGAGTGGGGAAAGAGAAAAGCCGAGAAATGTCAGGACTGGTCCGTGCCATTGTGAAAGACCGTAACCCTCCGTGAGCAGTAGGGAAAGTTCCAGTGCGGATGGCAAATGAATATAAGGAGCGTTCTGTTCGACCATGACCCGGTCCTGGTGGACTCTAACATTGACATGCCAGCTCTGTTAAATCCAGACTGGACATATGAGGTCGACTGGGATGCAGCCGTCCTGAACCTGAGCCAGTCTGTAGACCCACGACCACGTATCGATTCCATCGATGCGCTGGAAGCGGCAGCTTCTGACTTCTCCCAACATATACTAAATGTGGTACGTGCTCACACATACCGCATTCCCACAAACCAGCACAACCCCATGACCATTCCAAATGAGCTCCGGCAGCTGCTTAAAGCTAAAGCAACTGTTCGGAAGCTATGGTAGCATTTCCGCCACCCCAGGATACAGGCAGTCTACCAGAGGATCAAATCCCTGGCAAGAAGAGTGCTTCGTGCTCACCGCTCTACGGCCTGGGAGGCAACCATGAAGCTGGTGGACCTCACGGAGAAGCACCCTTGGTAGATTATCCGTTCCTTACGGAAGGATAAAAACCAATATCAGCATCCTCTCCATGGCACTTGAGGGCGACTCGCCTTTGAGCCCCAAGAGAAACAAGTCACAGGTTTCGCAGACTATCTAGAGTCTCAATTTGAGCCACGGGAAAACCCACAGGACGATGAGTTCACCGAACTCGTGGAGGAGGCGGTGGAATACCTTTATGAGGGCCCCCCTCCACCACGCAATGTGATCCATATTCCCATTCTCACCCCCAGACAGGTGGCAACCCAAATCCGAAGCCTCAAACCTAACAAATCCCCAGGGCATGACGGTGTCACGGCACTCATGCTCCGGAACCTTCCCAAAAGAGCCGTGATTCATTTGACGCGGATTTACAATGCCTTTACCTCCGCCACTTTCCAACTTGTTGGAAGGAGGCAAGGGTGGTCTGCATTTTGAAGCCCGGCAAAGATCCACTCTTCCCATCCAGCTACCGCTCCATCAGTCTTCTCCCAATCATCTCAGAAGTTTTTGAGCGATTGCTTCTGGCCCGCCTGACTCCTCTCTTCGAGGAAAGGCACCTCCTACCGGATCACCAGTTCGGGTTCCGTCGGGGCCACTCCACGACCCTGCAGCTACTGCGATTGGTGGAAAAGGCTGCCCTGGGTTTCCAGGACAACCTCAAAACCGTCGCGGTGCTTCTGGACGTGGACAAGGCCTTCGCCACAACGTGGCACCAGGACTTGCTGTACAAGCTCAAGGAAGCACAACTCCTCTCCCCATACCTCACCCTGATCAGTATTTTCCTGCGGGATTGAACCTTCAGGGTGCGGGTCGAAGGTAAACTCTCCTCCATCAGACCCATAGCGGTGGGAGTCCCGGAAGGCAGTGTACTGTCGCCGTTACTCTTTGCTGCCTACATGTCTGACTTCCCAACAGAGTCTTGCACTGTTCTAAGCCAATATGCTGACGACGTCCTCATATTGGCACAGAACAAAAACATCCGCTGCTGCCTCCCTCCGCTGCAACCATCGCTCCGAGCCATCGGCACGTGGAGTGAAAGGTGGAGGATGGCCATTAGCCCACAGAAGAGCTCTACTCTTCTGCTGGGGAAGGTCCTCCGCTGGCGTCCGGAAGGAGACTTGCGGTTGAGGTGGAGGAGGATCCCTTGGTTCCGATCTTCCAAATACCTGGGTGTCCGACTGGACCGTGGCCTCACCTTCACCCCGCATGTCCGTGAAAAAATCAGCCTCGGCCATACAGCGCTCAGGCACTTGTACCCCCTATTCAGATCAACCATGCCCACTCGCCTGAAAGTACGGGTGTATCGTGCGATCATCCCGCCACTGATCGTGTATGGATGCGAGGTCTGGGGTTCGGTAGCTCGTACCACCATCCGCAGACTACAAGCCATGCAGAACAGGGCTCTTAGGATGATCTACGATACCGAACGTACGTTTCCATCACACATCCTACACATCCATTCTGGCATACCTTACGTTGAGGACGTTGTGCGTGAACGCTCGTGCACATTGTATGCCAGAATTACACCTCATCCCAACCACCTAGTTAACACACTAGGACAATATGACCACCGCGTACCCAGAAGGAGAAAGAGCCTCCCCAAAGACGCCCTTGGGTGGTGAGACCAGTCTCTCATCCCTTCACTACTACATTCTGTCCCGGCCACACTAGGGCTGGATTTAACCTGTCGGCTGACCCCCGGCAGTCCGGTCCCCCTGTGTGACCCAAAGGCGAACCACAAACTAAATGTTTCCCAACTAGCCGACTTCTCGCTCCTGGCCCCGCCACACTGGACGGACCCTGCAACACAGGCCGCTCCTAGCGTGGCGACATCGGGCACTGGCCTCGTGCCTGGAAGCTCACCCCGCCGCCAGAAGCACTAGCAGAGGTCGAACCAGGTCCATCACTTTACACGGACATCCAAGCTTTGGAAATAAGACAAATTCTATAAGACCGCACGGGTAAATCCGCTCAGCGGATAGGTACCGTGGCGTTCTGTCCACCGTCCAGTAGCACCCGGACGACTTGTTCTCGCTCATGGCTCATGACAGGCGAGCAGTTAGTTTTCGGCAGGAAGCCGTAAGAAGTGCAGTTGCTACTAAGCAGTGTGCAGACAGACTGGAAGACTACGTACGTGTGTGAATTATCAGAGGTGCACGAAGCGTATTTCTACGGAAGTGGAGAGCGATTTGGATTTCTGCGAGTTGGACCTTTAATTCCACGAACCCATAGTCACAATTGGTGCCAGGAAGTTGAATATTCGGCAATGGACGTGGCATTGGAAAAGATTTTGCAGAAAATGGAAGAAATGAAGACGGCAAACGACAACTTGGCCGCCTCAATGACCGCGAAGATGACCGAATTGACCACGGAAATGAAAGCGGTGAATGAGGCCCTCGCCGCAAAGTTTGAAGAGCAGTTGACCGGCGTGAAGGAGGACGTCACGGCGCTGGGCAAGCGGATGGGTCAAGTGGACGAGCGCGTCGAAGACCTGGCGGGCCGCGTTAATGACCTAGAAGGAAACGCCGACAGCAACGTCAAGGCCCTGAACGCCATGATGGAGGACGTCGTCGGCAGGAGGTTGAAGGATTTGGAGGTCGACGCGCCGGGACGCGACACATCTGCGCGCGTCAAACCTCCCAATTACGACGGCGCGTCGACGTTCGAAGTCTTCCGTCGCCAGTTTGACTCGGTGGCCAGGAACAACAAGTGGTCACCGGAGGAAGAGGCCGCACAGCTAATAACCAGCCTGCAGGGACGGGCCGTAGAAGTCCTAAACGCGGTCCAGACAGTGGCGGTTCCCAAGGATATCTGGAAGGCCCTGGAGAACCGTTTCGGGAAAGACCGCCTAGCCGCAGCCTACCACAGTCACCTGAAAACAAGGTCGCAACAGCCAAAGGAGATGCTGCAGGAGATTGCCCTGGCAATTGAGCAGCTGGCTGACAAAGCCTTAGTTGACCTCCCGCCAGAGTTCGTATCCTGGGAAGCCGCATACACCTTTGTTGACGGGGTACGAGACACCGAGATACGTCAGCACCTAATGTTCGGTGATTAAAAAACTAGCCATAGGGCGCTAATGGCAGCATTGAGGATGGAGACGGCTAAGGTGACAGCTACCCCGATACCGAGAACGAGGAGTGTCTGCTACATTGGAGACGGAAGGTCAGCTGAGGGACGCCGGCGAAGACCTAGTGGCGTGTGTTGGGGGTGTGGACAGCCGGGACACCTAGAGAAAGATTGCCGACACCAGGAAGAGAAGCCGGAGGAACGAGTAAGACCCGGCGTGGCGAGGGGCACGTCGGTGGCGACATCACCATCCCCTCGAATGACACTGCGCGCCGTCAGCCGGCAGATGGATGACAGCCTCATCGCGGACGGTTGGTTGAGAGGGAGGCCGTGCGGTGTGCTGGTGGACACCGGGGCAGCCGTGACCGTCATCAGACCTGACATAGCCAAGGGTTTGCCGTCCAGGAAACCAAGCCGACCATACCAGCTTGTGACGGCATCGGACACCTTGCCTGTGGAGACGGAGGCCCTATTGAAGTTGGCATTGGGACGGGGTACCGTACCTTTGTGGATGTTCGTCGCGTAGGTGGTTGAGGAGGTGATACTAGGACTGGATGCCCTCAGGAGTCACGAGGCGACGGTCGACGTCAGCAGGAAGGTCCTGCGGCTTACGGAGAAGCGGTGATACTCCGGCAACCCAAAAGGCTCATTGGAATCTGCAGGGTCGTCTTGAAGGAAGACGTGGTTGTCCCGCGAGAAGCGAGGTGGTGGTGACGGCGCGACTGGAAGGCCAGCGAAACTTGAACATGAAGCTGGACCAGAAGACGCCTGTACACGGGCTATGTGTAGCCAGAACATTATTGCCGTGCGGAGAGGTGCCAGTGAGTCTGCTCAACCTGACGGACACCGATAACGACATCCAGGCTGGGACGGAGTTGCGGACGTGCGAGCCTGTGGTCAGCGTGACGGCAATCGACAAGACCGAGGAGCCGGTGCCGACGAAACACCTGGGGCCCCGGCTGGAGGGTGGCCGAACGCCTGTCCGCAGAACAGCTGGAGAAGGTTCGGCAACTGCTGAGACGATACCAGCAGGTTTTCAGCCAAGATAACAGTTACTACGGCCGCACGGACAAAGTGCTTCACCGCATCGACACCGGGGACGCCCGGCCTATCTGGCAACCACCTAGACGCGTTCCGCTGACAAAACAGGCGGCGGTACGAGACATGTTAGAGGAAATGAGATCCATGGGAGTGATCGAAGAGTCTGACAGCCCTTGGTGTTCCCTGTAGTTCTGGCGACGCAAAGAACGGTGAGCTACGCTTCTGCGTGGACTACAGGAAGTTGAACGCTGTCACCAGGAAGGATTGCTTCCCCTTACCACGGGTTGACGACTTTCTGGGCACGCTAGCAGGTGCACAGTGGTTCTCGACCCTAGACCTGAAGTCGGGTTACTGGCAAGTAGCTCTGGACTCAAGAGACAAGGAGAAGACCGCTTTCTCTACAGGCCAAGGGCTTTGGCAGTTCACTGTTATGTCGTTTGGCCTCTGCAACGCACCAGCCACATTCCAACGCCTCATGAAATCATTAATGAGAGTATTGACATATGACGCCTGCCTGCTATACTTGGACATCATCGTCGTCGGTAAGACTTTCGAAGACCATCTGGAAAACCTGAGCAAGGTGCTACAGAGAGTGCAGGCGACCAACGTGAATCTAAACGCAAAGAAGTGCCAGCTCTTCCGCAAGGAAGTCAACTACTTGGGCCACATAGTCTCACCAACTGGAGTGGCCACAGACCCGGCGAAGACAGACCATGAGAGATTGGCCTCGGCCAAAGGATAAGCGAGAGTTGCGCAGTTTCCTGGGGCTGTGCAGTTACTATCGCCGCTCCATAAAGGGGTTCTCCAACATCGCCAAGCCCCTCACTCGCCTGACAGAGGAACGCCGACTTTACGTGTGGACGGATGACGCCGAAGGCGCTTTCCAGCAGTCGAAGAAGACACTGTGCAGTGCTCCTATTTTGGGATTCCCACAACCAGGTGGCGCTTTCATTGTAGACATCGACGCCAGTGACCACTGTATTGGAGGCGTCCTATCCCAAGTGCAGGACGGCCACGAGCGGGTGATAGCCTACTACAGCAAGACGCTATACAAGGCAGAGAAGAACTACTGCGTCACCCGGCGAGAGCTACTGGCGGTAGTGAAGACCTTGGAGCGCTTCCACAAATACCTGTACGGTCAACCATTTCACCTGAGGACTGACCATTCCGCCCTAACCTGGCTACTGAGCTTTAGCAACCGGGAAGGCCAGACAGCCCGTTGGGTCCAGAGGCTGCAGGAGCACGACTTTACCTCTGAACGTCTTAGAGGGAAGAGCCACGGTAACGCAGACGCCATGTCCCGGAGACCCTGTCCAGAGGGGTGCGGCCAATGCACAAGAGTGGAAGAGAAGGAGCGTGCCGCAGCTGTCAGAGTGGTCACGGCAGTGCCTGTGGATGGCTGGGATAGCGCAGGCCTGAGGAGCAGCTGGTGGACCCAGACTTGGGGCCACTCTTGAGGGAAGTGGAGGCAGGGACAAGACCAACCTGGGAGGACATCGCACCAAGGAGCGCCACCTACAAGTCGTAGTGGGCCCAATGAGACTCACTGAAGATCAGAGAGGGCGCGCTATTCCGGGCATGGGAATTGCCTGATGGGAAGAAGCAAAAAGAACAGTTGGTACTTCCTCGAAGTAAGGTCCCGGAGGTCTTAGAGGAAGTGCACGACGTTGCTTCAGGAGGACACCTGGAAGCAAACAGAACAATCGGCAAACTCCGACAGCGCTAGTACTGGCTGAGGCTCCGAGCAGACACTGAGAGATGGTGCCGTCAATGCCACGTGTGCGCGGCGAGTCGCGGCCCCTAGACTAGGAGCCGGGGTCGCATGCAGCAGTAAAGCGTCGGAGTGCCATTCGAAAGGATCGCCGTCGACATAGCTGGACCATTCCCAGTGTCCAACCTAGGCAACAAGTGATCGTGGACTATTTCACCAAGTGGCCGGAGGTGTATGCCATCCTGAACCAGGAGGCAAGGACTATCACAGACTGCCTCGTGGAGCAAGTGTTCTGCCGATTTGGGGTGCTGTTAGAGCTCCACAGCGACCAGGGTACCACTTTTGAGTCCAATCTAATGAAGGAGGCATTGGAGAGATTTGGGGTAAACAAGACTCGCACAACACCCCTACATCCACAGTCGGACGGCATGGTGGAGAGATACATCAAGACCTTAGAGGAACACCTAAAGAGGGTCGTGGCGAGCCATCAGCGAGACTGGGACGTCAGGGTGCCACTGTTCTTGCTGGCCTACCACTCGTCAACACACGACACCACGGGAAGACGCCAGCCAGTTTAATGTTCGGCCGAGAGTTACACCTTCTTTGTGACCTGGCTTTCGGAAGCCCCCCGGATGCAAAACAGCGAGCAACTGAGTTTGTGGAGAGCCTGGTGGACCACCTCCATGACATGCACGAGATGGCTCGCCAGAACATCCAGATGGCGAGAGACCGCATGAAGACCTGATACGACAGGCGAGCCAACAGCCAAGGGTTCCAGCAAGGTGACCTGTCTGGTTGTACCGCTGTACTCGGACCAAAGGACGCTGCTCGAAGCTTCAGCAGCCATGGCAAGGACCATGAAGAGGATTAAAGACGTGGTCTACCGCATCCTGTCCCCCTACGATGGTGCTGTTCGGGACGACCAGCCTTGAGGAGGGAGCAGTGTCGGCCGATCGTACGAGACCAGTTGGCAGAATGAGAGGGGACAGATGGCATCGAGGCCACGCCTACTCGTATGACGGAATGGTGCTCGCTGTGGGAGTGGGGAGAGAGAGAAGCCAAGAAATGTCAGGACTGGTCTGGGCCATTGTGAAAGACCTTAACCCTCTGTGAGCAGTTGGAAAAGTTCCAGTGCCGATTACCAATGGATATAAGGAGCGTTCTGTTCGAGACGAGCAGTTAGTTTTCAGCAGGAAGCCGTAAGGAGTGCAGTTGCTACTAAGCAGTGTGCAGACAGACTGGAAGACTGCGTACGTGTGTGAGTTATCAGAGGTGCACGAAGCGTATTTCTATGGAAGTGGAGAGCAATTTGGATTTCTGCGAGTTGGATCTTTAATTCCACGAACCGACAAAGTCACAGTATTCTGCAATATGAATGCTATTATTGTACGCTTTGATATATTCCATCTTGTTTAATGGTACATTAACCAGCCTGTAAGTTAAACTGTTGATAACATAACCGTACAGTAGCTAACATATATGCATTACCCAAAATTCATAAAATAGGAAATAAGATGCGCCCGATCATTAACAACAAAAACACATCCTACTACAAACTATCCAAATGGCTAAACAAAAAATTTAAGGAGCTACCAAAATTTGAAAGCCACAGTATTAAAAATTCGTTGGAATTCATCAACAAAACTAAAAATCTACAATTTTTTCCCACTGACCGAATGGTATCTTTTGATGTAACCTCTTTGTTCCCAAGTGCGCCAAGAAACAAACTCATGGAGTACAGGCAAATATGGCTTCAGTCCCTACAATTAGACCAAAACATCATAGAGAAATACCTTCACTTAACAAATATTTGCATTGAACAGTCCATTTTTACATTCAATAAAAGTGCTTTCAAACAAAAATCAGGACTATCTATGGGCAACCCTTTGTCCCCATTTTTGGCAGATCTCTTCATGAACTTTTTGGAAACCCATATCAAAAAGGTATTTCCACCAATTTTCAAACATTGGTATAGCTATATGGATGACATTTGGGCAACAGTAAATGAGAAACAAGTGGATGATGCATTAAAACTACTTAATTTACAAAATCCTGCAATAAAATTTTCCATAGAAAAAGACAAACAATGAAATCCCTTTCTTAGATTTGAAACTTACCAGAAAACATAATAAACTTGAATTTGTGATACATAGGAAGGAAACAGAGAAAATTTCATAAAAGCAGATGGATATAACCCCCCGGGCTCATATGAGCATCATTTCATCCATTCCATTCATCGTACAATATGACTTAACATTGGAGGACGTAAATTACACACACACACAAAAAAAAAAGACAACACAAGCATGCTGTTATCAACAGTTTAACTTACAGGCTGGTTAGTGTACCTTTAAACAAGATGGAATATATCAAAGATTACAATAATATTGTTCACATTGCAGAGTACAATGGATTCAGTGCTGAATTGGTCAAAAAGAAAATTGATAAATTCAAACAACAAAGATGCAAACAAGTAACTACTCTTTCCCCAATCAGCAAAGAAACTTCATACAGAAAATTTACATATCGTCCCAGAGCTACACACCTTTTCCAAAAAGTCTTCAAAAAGCACAATATTACTTTGGCCTCACAGAACAAATTTAGTGTACAACACCTTTTGAAATCACATAATACAAAGGAGATACCCATAGACAAAAAATCAGATGTGTACCGGATAAACTGCATAGGTTGTGACAACTTTTACATTGGAAAAACAAAAAGGAACTTGAACATTAGGCTTAAAGAGCATTTTAGGAACATCAGGAACAAAGAAATAGATAAATCGGCGATAGCGTACCATTTTTGGAAGGAGAATCATGATATAGAACAAGAAATCCATTTATTAAAAAGTGTCCAAGGTCCAGCTGCATTAACCACGTGGGAAAAAAATTCTTCATAAGGAAATATGAAAGAAAATTGTTTAATTTCGACACTACCTTTGATGAAAACCCAAACTTCAAGTTCATCAAGATACCGACAGAGATGCACCTATCGCCTCCAATGAGTTCACCAAACCAACGTTCATTAGTCAACAGCAGTTGATGATGTTAGGAAGATCCTAACGAAATGCGTTCTAGGTAATTACTAGCAATAAGTGGAGCATTGAGCATTAGTTCTCAAAATTATATTTATTTTGTGCTTCAGTGTATCATAGTCCTTACACATTGGAATATAAATTATGTTTTAAAATTACTAGATTTGCAAGATAAAGCTATAAAATTCATATTAGAGACTGAAATTAATGGATTTCTTCCTTTTCTAGATCTAAAGATAATAAGAAATAATAATAAATTCAACTTTGGTACTTATAGGAAGTCTACCATATTGATAATTATATAAAAAATAAAAGTTGTAACCCTTTATCACATAAAATTTGCTGTTTTTAGTAGTTTGATTTATAGATTAATAAATATACCCCTGAATAAATAGGAATTTAATAAAGAATATAAACATATTATTAATACAGCTTTAATTAATGGTTTTAATAAAGAATTTATACATAAAAAATTGAAAAATTTAAATATCAGAAAACTGTTAATGATATTTTTACCCTCAAAAAAAAAAAAAAAAAAAAAAAAAAAAAAAAAAAAAAAAAAAAAGACGATTATAATTTTAAAAAATTTACTTACCATCCTTGGGCTAATAAACATTTTCAATTTTTTTTAAAGAGTTTGGTAAAACTTTAGTTCCTCAAAATAAATAAAGTATTAAAAATTTAGTGCATTTCACTAAAAAAGATATAATTCCTAATAATAAAAAATCTGGTATTAATCAGTTTAATTGTTTCAATTGTGAAAGTTAATATTGGAAAGACAAAACGTAATTTGGAAAGAACATTTTCGTAACGTTAAGTACAAACAGACTGATAAATTGGCCGTATAATTTGGTCATTGAACCATGAAATAAATATATCCAGAACAATTAAATGGTTCGATAGATAGTTGGGGAAAATATATTTATTTAAAAAAATAAACAATTCGTAATGAATTTTGAAATACCGACAGTCGATTCAGTTTTTAAATTTGTTTAATTTTCATATTTCGGTAGTACTGACAAAAACATAGTGACATCTAGCAACTGTAACATTGACAATGAGATTGTTTAAGGCCCTGACTAAAGATGTGAATAAGTTTTTCACAAAATCTTGATCTTAATCAATTAATAAGCAAACTTTTATCATTTCTTATAAGCTAAGTGAAGTTTTATGTTACAAATGATTATATTGGTATATATTTGTTTGCTTCACTGTTGATAGCTTCACATTTTACATATTTATTAGACTTATGTTTGTGCATCAGATCTGTGCAGGAGATGGACTCCCATCGCAGATTTGTCAACATTGTGTACAGCAAGTGGACACTTGCTATAGCTTCCTGAGACAGTGTGAGGTATCAGATACCACGTTCAGAAACTACCTGAAAAATGAGGTATGTCATTAACAGTACACTTGGGGATCCTGCAGTAAGTGTGTTATTACTGAATTTTATTTTGATTACTTTACTGCTATTCTGTCTCATTTGCTGCTAAACCCAATTTGATTTTCTGTCAAAGCTCCTTGATTTGTTAAGTCAGTGCATCTGTAAAAATCCAAAACCCACAGTTTTCTTCTGTACATTTTGGCTTTTTTATCATATGCCACTATGGTGCACACAAAATTTTAGCAAGCTGTATCAAACTAATGTTGAGATTTGTAAAAAACTGGAGCTATTCACAGCAAACCAAGATTATTTGAATAAACTACAAGACACTACACTAATACTTATCCATTTGTAAGATCCTCCAGGATCAATATCATAATGCATCCATTACATCCTCAGCCTGTAGACTGAATAATTTTTGGTTACTTCTGGAAGTTAAGGAATAACTTCCTATCTTACTGCCATCTACTGGGACCAACCAAAACTTATTGTCATATATTGGTGGGATTTCAAAATTCATCATGCAATCTTTATTTTTCAAAATAAATGTTTTCTCTGAAACCATTAAATGTGTCGGTCCATTCAATTGTTTTAATAATTTTACTTCTGGATTTATTTCATGATGGCCAAAAATGATCACCCACTGCTGACTTATCTGTATGTTTATATTTAATATTTCTGAAATGTTCTTGTGCTCTAGTTTCTAAATTACGTTTGCTCCTACCAATGTAAATCTGATTGCATTCTAAACAGTTAACTTGATAAATACCAGATTTTTTGTTATCTGAAATGTTTTCTGTTTTAGAAAAATGTAATAGATTTTTTATGCTGTATTTATTTTGAGGTACCAATATTATGCCAACATCTTTAAACCTTATACTTTATACCTTCATTTTCTGTGTAATCTTTAAACCTTTATAGAAATTTTTTATTTGCCCAAGGATGATAAGTAAATCATTTTAAATTATAATAATCTTTTACTTTTTTAAGGGCAGAAATATCATTTACATTTTTTATGTGTAAATTTGTCTATCCTTTTGTCTATAAAATCTTTCTTAAAACCATTAAGTAAAGCAGTGTTAATAATGTGTTTATATCCTGTATCAAATTCCTTCTTATTTAGGGGTATGTTTATTAACCTGTAAATCAAACTATTAAAAACAGCAAATATATATATATATATATATATATATATATGAAAAAGGTTGAAACTTTTATTTTTTATATAACTATCAGTTTGATTTATATCCTGTAAATACCGAAGTTTAATTTATTGTTGTTTTATTGTCTTTAGAACCAGAAAAGGGAGACAGCCATGGTTTTCAATTTTTAATGTGAACTTTATACTTGCAAATTTAGACATTTTAAAGCATCATCTGTGTATCTCTCAGGAACTATAGCAAAAATTACATCCATGTATCTATAATGTTTTAAAAATTAAAGGGAATGCTTTAGTTACTTGTATTTTAAAAGATTCATAGAAATATCAGCAAGAAAAGGTGAAATAGTTACTCCTGAAATTTGTTTACAAACTTTTCTTTGAAATTGAAAAAATGTTGGTCCAAACAAAAATTAGTCAAATTCATCTATTCTTTATTGAAATCTATAGAATGCAACCATTTTTTCAAAAACATCAAAAGTTTTTTTCTCCAGAAATACTAAGAAATCAGCAGTTACATAAAAGAAACAAGTCTATCATTTTTAAATAATACTACATTGCTGATCTTGTTCAAAGAATTTTTAATACATAAGCTTTCAAATCTATCAAAAGTACCATTTTGCCAGATTATAAGTGGATGAATTAATAAAATTTACAATTGGTCTCATTTTATTACCAGCTTTATGAATCTTCCATTTTGTGGGTTGGTAGAATTCAAAAGTCCAAGTTGCAGAAATACAAATAGTTCTTTATTTACACCGAATTAGTTTGTACACTCACAAATCGCGTACCATAGAAAATTATGTAACACTCACAATTGTGTGACACTCACAATTACGTAACACCCATAAATTACGTAACTCTCACAATTGTGCAACACTCACAATTACGTAGCTCTTACAATTACAATCCACATTCGCTACTCAGCGCCTTGCAGTACAAATCTCTCTCTCGATCCGACTAAGAACTCCTGAGCCGTTCAATGCGTCGCTTATATAGGCAGATCGCTGCATCTCGAAGCTTCGCGGCTCGGAACAATCATCCCGATTGTTCCAGACGTCAGGGGGAGGAGAAAGAGACGGTACAGTGACTTGTGATACTTTTCTAACCATCCCCTCAGTGAGTGCCACACAGACATATGGCCTGAATGCTTCCCGTCCCCCATCCAGCTGCCAGTTGGTCGTGCCTTCCAATAATTGGGTGACAGTATAAAATACTCACATACTGTCACATCATTATTATTTGCAGTGGATTAAGCAGAAGGAAACATAGAAGAAGAACATAATTCTTTATACTGATATGCATAATTGTGAATGTAGCACTGTATGATATAGTGGTATAAGTAAAAATGCACAAACATAATAAGTATTATTATTAATATACATTGTCAGCATGAATAAGTGTAAAACAAAAAGGAACGTGAACATTAGGCCTAAAGAGCACTTTAGGAACATCAGGAATAAAGAAATAGATAAATCGGCGGTAGCGTACCATTTTTGGAAGGAAAATCATGACATAGAACGAGAAATTCACTTACTAAAAAGTGTCCAAGGTCCAGCTGCATTAACCACGTGGGAAAAAATCTTTCTAAAGAAATATGAAAGTAAATTGTTTAATTTCGATACTATCTTTGAAGAAAATCCAAATTTCAAGTTCATCAAGATACCGACAGAGACGCACCTATCACCTCCGAGGAGTTCACTGAACCGGCATCCATTAGTCGACAACAGCTGATGATGTTAGGAAGATCCTAACGAAACGCGTTCTAGGTAAATACTAGCAATAAATTGAGCATTGAGTATTAGTTCGACTCAAAATTGTATTAATTTTGTGCTTCATTGTATCATAGTCCTTAAACAACGGAAGTGTAGAACTGTTTATTATTTAATAAATAAGTTAATTTTTAATAGTGAATGATTATTCTAAGCTTTAAACTTACCTTAGTGTTATAAGTTGTAATTATATATATATATATTATTTGCTGCATTGGAAGCCAATTTAATATTATATTTTATGATTTGCACCAGGTTGAGTTGCTAATTTGAAGCATAAATTTCATATTTTACAGTTTGGATTGCATTGTTTTGTGTTGTGACCAATTTATAATAAACAACAGTTTGATAGTGATCTTGAACTTCTTTCCGCAGCTTAACTGCAGTTGGTGAGCACAAAAGACTAATCTCCTGGTTGTAGTGTTGAATCAATGTTTTTTGTTTCTCATAAATTAGTAAAATAATAATATTTGTATTGCTTTAAGCATTGTTATTTACTTCATAAACACTACTAATAAATTGCAAAATGCAACTTCTCAGATATTGTCTGAAACAAGTATTTCTTGCTCAGAGAGAAAATTTCTAGTAGTGTCTCTCGGAAGTTTATTCTGTCTCAATAGTAACCACTCAGTAATTATTATGTATCAATTTTACATCTCTAATTGCATGTCTTTTATTTTTCACTGATATTCATAATCACTTTTGTATTTTACAACACAAACATTTAACACTTTTCAAATTTTAACCAACTTTACAAAATGTATAAACAACTTTCATTTGTTTGGGGCCAACCATAAATAATGGTTAAAATTATACAATGAGTCGACTGAGACATTCTATACTTCACATATCACAAATTTTCTTTTGATGTGTTTCGGGTGCTCATGAAGGCATTATCAAGAAATTGTCAACGGCCAGTGGAGGCGAAACGCGTCCAAAGAAAATTTGTGGTATGTGAAATACAGAGTGTCTCAGTCAACTCATAGGGTAATTATTACATTACTTCACATTGTTAATTCCAATTCTACCTTTTCAAATTAACATAAATAGTGGTTCTAAAGTAGTTTTTCATCAGGATTTATAGCCTTTGTGTAGTTTGTGTCTTGCTAAGGTAGACATACTGTGGAGAATATAGCTTTATTGGCACATTTGAGTATATGATTAAAATTTTATCAGATGTTTTATTAACTCATGTACTAAGATATAAACACCATGTTGTGCACATGACATTAAAATCATGAACCCAATCTTTTCGCTCTTGTTGGACCATTTCATCCACATAATATCAGTTTCAGTCAAGGAGGTCGTGTCAGCAATTAATAATATGTAGCACTTTGATGCAGACATATGCTTCTCCAGTGTGCAGATACAATTCAAGAGCTTTTGGATTAAAATACTGCAAAAAAAAAGTAAAGAGCTGTGCAATTTTGAAGTAAGGTCAAAGCAAAATATCATTGATAACTACATAAAATACAATGTAGTAACAGTTCCAGTTATTCATATATGCAATATCCAAAGTAATTAAGCACATGCACAAATGATCAATCATATTACAGGTCATCAGCATAGCCAATACATTACAATTCAAAAATTTGTAATTGTTTGTTCTCAGTAATTGACTTTTTTGTATCTTCAAATACAGTCAGATAGATATTAAAAGCAGAAGCATTATTAACAGTGAAGTATTCACTGGGAGGGATCGGAGCACCGTAGTAATGGAGGAAGAAGAATGTTCAAACAGCTGAGGATGAGATCAAATGATCTTGAAAACGTTTCTATTATACAACAAGTAAGTGAAGTTGAGTGTAAACATAGTGACTCATTAGTCAAACTCAAAAACAATCAGATAGTTTTATGTCGTGTATTTCAGATCAGAGAGTGCACTAAAAGAGATGGTTAATATATGGTTAGGACATTTCAATGCAGTGATGCTACAGAATGCACATAATATTTATGTAGGTGAATTATTTATCTAGATTTCTAACATTCCTCAAACTTTACAAGTTAAAATTTTATTCTGAAACAGAGTTTGCAAAGATTTGTAATTTTATCCATGTCATTAATAAATTGTTAATATGTGAATTGTAAATATTATGAAACAGTGACATGAAATTAAGAGTAAAATTCAGTGCACAAACTCGAGAGTAAAACAGTTTGTTACAAGCAAAGATGCAAAAAATGTAAAATGAAATAATTTTAAAAAAAGTCTAGCATTAAACAATAAAGGTCTAAAATCTTCCAGGTTTTGCACAGCAAGCTCCCTAGGTTTGGAGGCTCATAGTTAATTACTCAGGAAATGAACATAACAAATATGCCAATTTAAAGTATGCAACATGCCATTTATTTGCGTCAAGTTATAGAGTTATGACTTAAAAATTATGTCTTCAAGATGGTCTCTATTAAAGTCCAGGCATTTCTGCAAGCCTTTAATGAAATTGGAAAACATGATGCAGCAGGTTTCTATCCATGGCTGCAGTTTTTTCAGTAATGGCATCTTTCACCATTTATAGAGTTGCAAGACATCTAGTAAAGACCTTTTGTTTCAAACAGCCCCACAAGAAGAAATCAGGAACTGTAAGATCAAGTGAGCGGCTAGGCCTTACAATAATGTTGCAGAAGTTAGTTCTTGAAGATCCACCAGCAGGGAGAAGTTTTTGGGTCACTTGCATTTTGGAAGTGTGAAACTTGATCTCATGTAATGTGTGTCATAAGGATCTTCAAGAAATACTCAAAACTCTGATCATTTACGAGCTGAATGACGCAGTATGCCTTCAACAGCTTCTCTCACTCAAGCAGCATTTTCTGGTGTCCTGACTGTTTCAGGTGGATCATGTTTAATGTCTAGGACTCTACCGCATGTTGCAAACTTATTAAACTATTGCATAATTGTTTTCCATGAAGTAATTGGACCATACCTTGGCACATTGAAATGAACATGTAATATTCTCTGCATTGTCTCAATAGACTTACTCTCGTGCAAGAAGCACATGACTGAAACATGATGTGCCACTGAACAACGCTCCATAGCTACTAAGACTGAAGTAAACAAAACCACAAATGCATCATTCCCGTCGTTCATTGGTATGGTATTACCAACAATAAGGCTTCATATTTGCTCAAGACATAGAATTGAAACTAGGAAACTTGCTATGCACCACTCTGTACAAAATAAAATAAAAGTATTGTTAATAACATTTAAGATAATGCATTTAATGCATTTTATAACAAAATTCATTATCATATATAACATTTCAATTATACTTTTGTTGTGTAAATTATAATCTTTGTCCTTTTGGCGAAATAGAGCTAAAATATTTTGAGATTCAATAAATAAATAATCAAACAGAGAAAATGTATTTAACTGAATATCTATTGTTTTCATCACAGATGTCTTTTGATACTTGAAACTTGCTCTTAGCCTACAGTATTTGAGTTTCTTCAGCATTGCACCTTCAAACGCATATAAGTGCTGTTAAAGGACAGACTAAATAGTGAAAATTTACATTTTTCTGTGCAATTTCCTGTTTCATTTGGTAGACAAATGCTTATTTTGAAGCATATCTCAAACTGGTACAGAATCTGCAAATTCTGCATCACTCTGCAGAAAAATTTATATCTCCTATACACTGGAGTAGAGAGGTAAATATTAACCCATCTTTTAGAGGAAGTTATACTGCCATTTAATATGACAACTTTGTGACTTCTTTCTTTGCACATATGTACAAATTTATTTTCTCCATTTTTGCTGTTTAATGAATGACATTTACTGTTATAAATAATCTGTTTTCTAAGAAACTCACGAATATAGCTATATTAAATTTCTTCATATGTATCTATACCAAGTTTTAAACATTAAAGGGAATACTGTAGTGAATTCCATTTCAGAAAAAAAACTCATAAGAAGATAAAGAAGAAAAGGTGAAATTGACTATCTAAGTTGAACAAATTTTGATGCAAACAAAGATTAGTATTTATATATGGAAGAAGCTAGAAATAGTATGATTGGTAAGTTAAACAAAATCAGCGATTAAGTCCTGATGCAAATCGAATAATGTTCCCAAAAAAAAAAAAAAAAAAAAAATCATTAACCTTGAAACTTCCTAATAGCATCATATACATATTTATTATGCGAAACTTGTATCATGAGCATATCTCACATTGTCTGCTGCCTGTTGAATGCCAAATCAACTCAAGTATTGATAGCCTGAGGTTCCTCTAGTGGCCTTTTGATGAACCTAAATAAAGGGTCACCTCCTCCAGCAAGTCCAATTTTATGATTCAGTTTTCAAACTTTGGTATTTCCTATATCAGTAAATTTATGAAAGAATCCTGGGTTAAATGTAAATTTTCTATGAAGTAAGAACCAATAACAAATCAGTCTAACTTGAAATATGGGAGAAGATTTATATGAAAAATTTGAAAACTGGATCAGGAATCAGAGCCTTTATTCAGTTTCATCAACAGGTCATGAGAAAACACCTCAGCCTTTAAACAAAACAACTTGAGCAATCAACTGGTAGATGTGGCTCACAGTTTTACAAAATAAATAGGTAAAAGAAGCTGTTGAGCGTTTTGACGAATTGCTGTGCTGTGTTTGAGTCCAGCAACAATATGATTATTATTTGTTTATACTTTTTTAGGTTGGTAACAATGCAGCACCTCTAGAACAGAAACTACAGGATGAGCAAGTGTTACAAACACTCAGTGAGATGAAGGCAGATATGTTAACTGTTAAAATTGAAGAATCCAGTCACGAGTTTGAGGTCACTATTGATGCGAACTTGTCAGAAAATGATAAAAGGTGTTATAGGACTAAAGCTTGTTCAGTACCAAAGGAACAGGAAGCTGACAGACATTTTAATTCAGAGCATCCTCTTAGTCAGTGCAAGCAAGCAACAATAGAATCACACTCTGAATATACTTGCAAGGAATGTGGAAAGAAGTTTGTCCACAAGATGACTTACCTCAACCATCAGCGTCTACATGAAGTACACAAATGTGCCGACTGTGGGAAAATGTTTCCTACGCCATACACACTTAAGCTACACAGTAGAAAACATACTGGTGAAAAGCCATTTGTGTGTGAGGTCTGCGGCAAAGGATTCTCCCTGCACCACAACTACAAGACCCACAAGAAGGTTCACATGGGACTCAAACCCTTCCAGTGTCCTGACTGTAGCAAGTTTTTCACAACCAAACAAGCATTGCAGAACCACCTATTGATTCACAGCGGGGAAAAGCCCTATATATGTGAAATATGTGGTCAGAATATGAGAGACAAGGCAGGTCTAGCACGGCACATAAAGTCAAAGCACGAGGATAACAGAATGACATATAACTGTACTATGTGTCCCAAGACATACACTCGCTTGCTGACTCTCAAGATTCACATGCGTACACATTCAGGTAAGCAAATATAACTGTCTGCAACAATTTACAGTGATAGTTTTTTAAGATTAAATCCTCCTCCTTATTTCTAATAGCTGTAATTTCACAACACTAGATATTTCTAATGGATTATAATAATCCTTTTATATTCACAGAAATATGTGCAAGTTATTTTCAGATGTATTTCTGATTCTTACACCCCAGAGCTTTATGCACTAGCAAACCTCAAAATATGCATGCAGTTATGTAGTGAAACCTATTGAAATTTGCACCAAAAACGTAACTATATGCAGTGAAAAATACACAGGTTCATTTGCTTATTAAAGCATCAATTTTCAGTTGTCTTTAAAACAACATGTTAATTATTTTCATGTATTGGCATTAGTACATATTGAATTGATACATTTTATCTTTTAGTTTTCTAACTTCCTTCACTATTATACTTAAACAATGACATTAAACAATGATATGACTTTTTCAAAGTTAAATTTCTACCTGTCAAAATAAATTTAAAAGCCAAGAAGGATCTTTCAATATCAGATGATGTAGCAGATGCATTTTGTATGCAGAAATATTCTAAATTTCAGTAATTGTTTCACATTTTCAAGTAGAAATCTCAGCAATTCAGCATATTTCATTATAGCCAAGATTTTTTTGTAACAGACACTTAAGTTTTGCAGCCACTGCTTTACCTTATGATTCAGGAATTGTTTTGAATACATATTTCTTCTTTTAGCACAACTCTAAGGGATTCTGTTACAGGAATATCCAAATATTTCATAGTGCTGTCTATTATGAGGGGGTTAAAGTTATACAATTTTTTAAAGCAATTTTTAGATATGTTGCAGGTTGTATCAGTGTGCTTCTGCTAAGACACAAGTTATAGAGTAAATTACAGAAATAACGCTAAGGAGCATTTATGAATTGTCCACAATTTTGAAGTTTAAATGTAGGGCGGAATTTATTTTAATTAGACAAAAATGTATACGGTTTCCAGCCCAGTTATTTAAGTACAGTAATATGTAAACATTGTTTTAATTCCCCAGTAAAGTAACTTAAATGTGACGAAATGTTGCAGGAATAAACTTGAAAAAAAAATGCAACATAATATTTAGTTCCCCTTTTTAGTTGTTGTTACAGAAAATAGCAACCATCAGACAAGTGCCCCATCTTGTAATTACTGTATTTAGAGGCTGGGGCAAATCAGGAATTTGTCCTTGTATTTCTGGACTCATTATGGTGCCGTAAACAAAATAACGAGCTTTTTAGAAACATCAAAATGAAGCAAGAAAATAAGTCAGCAGTAGCATTTCATTTTCGAAATGAAAATCATGACATTGATCCAAATCCAAAATTATTAAAGGGAGTGATAAACCAAAATAAACTGACAATATGGGAGAACATATTCATTTGGAAAAATAAGGACCAAGTAATGAACTTGGAAATCCCACCAGAAGATAATTTGATAATGAAGTTTATAGTTCCAGAGAGAAGACAGCAGACGAAATGAACGTTAGTTGAAGAGAGGTTGAAGATGGAAGCAATGGCTTCTGAAACTAGTCCCTCAATAATATAAAAGTGTAAGTGATAGTGTCAAAAAACCGACTACTAGTAGTTTTTTCAATTAAAATCATTTTTGTTTGCGAAAGTAGCTCACTGATTAATGGAAACAAACAGCAATTCTCTGTAGTGCATATTTCAAGCATGTTAGTTGGATCACATTAGTAAAAAAAGCTTTTGACACTTTCTCCGCCTTTATCATGCAAGATGCTATATTTAAACTAAACTACATTCACAATAGCCCATGGTGGGCCAAGGCCTATCACATGACCCCCAGCTTGGCCTACAATGGGCATCAAGAGTGGAGGATCAATAGCAATGGGAAGAATGGGGTTAGTGTCCCAAGCACCTCCTGGCCAAAAACATGGTCTTTGCAATCTGCAAGTGAACTGGCAAGCAGGGAACCAGGAACAGGGAGGAGCAGCCTGAAGTTGGGTATGGGAGTGAAAAATATGGTATAAATGAAGGTGAAACTTGTGAAAGGAAAGATGATGGTACTGGAGCAGTTGAAACAAATGTGGGGAAAATTGCAGAAGTTGCAGAATATCCGCCCAGATGTCATTTGGTCTACCATAAATCTTAAGTGCTTGCCTGAGATTGAAACAGGGTCATCTTGGTGCCAGACAAGAGGTCTAATGCCTGAGGTACAGTATCTGACACCAGCAAAATCATCCTATATACAGAATCTCTGTCTCGCAACTAAATCCTTGTAACAATTGACCAAATAAATATCTGCCCAAATAAAAGTAAAATTTCAGGATAGATTAAAAAACAGGAGCAGATCTAGGAGCAATGTGCTGATTTTGTTGTTGAAAACAGAATGTTTCTATCACATCAGGGAAAAAAGTTATCACTCTTTATGTTTTTCAATACACTGACTCTCGCCCATTCTGCATTTTCACTTATATGTATGTACTTGCATAAGCTTATCTGACTAGAACTGCTGACCTAATATGAAGTGGATGACTGCAGGTGATCATATAGGAGTGTGATGTTAGATTTATATTAATTTAGTATCCATGTTGAAACCATGGTGGTAAGCTCTACATCTTTAATACAGTGTGGAATTTTAAACTTTATTGTGTTGTTATGCTTAAACAATGATGAAGCAGAGACAGGAATGTATTGTCCGAATAGTTTCTTTTACATGTGGTGAATTCAAGGAAACAAATGACAACACTACTGAAAACTGCATATTGCCTGTATTTCGGTTGTGTGCTCAGTGACTAAAATAAATGTTTGGCACCACATATAAGTTGCATTCAATGCTATGTAAAACTGAATCAGTGGCTAAAAGGGGAGAAACAGCACATGCCATTTGCATTTTGCAATGACAGGACGTGAACAAAGAAATCATACAATGACTGTTATTTCTGCATAACCAAAATAACATGTTTTAATAAAAAAATAAACAGAAAATCTCATATCCCAATTTATGTTCAGCCAGTAGACCAATAACTCATGGGAATGACTTATCAGTACCTATAGATTCAAATTGGCAAGAATGCTCAGAAACAGAGGACAACAATGGAAATTAATTGTTTTTTCACATTAGCTGTGTGTAGGCCAAAGTTCGGAAAGGTAGAGTCAGACTGAAAAATTCAGTGACATAGCTTGGATTTGAACCACGTATCTCCCGTTCTCCATTCGGTTGCTCTTAACCATTGAGCTACCATGGCATGTGCCAGCATGACAAGTTGTCCATTTGACTGGGTATATGCAACCAAATCAGCAATGCAATAAAATTATGGAAGTTGTCATGACCGACCTCACTATTTTTGTTGTTGTTGTTGTAATATATGTCCGCCAACATTAAGTCATATCGGACGATGAATAAATTGGGTGAAATGATGCTCAAATGAGTTCAGGGTCCATGGAACTTAGAGTTACCCAACATTCTTCTTGAAGGAAAAAACCTTATCCGGGTAACTCACCCTAACCAAGATTCAAACTTGGGACCTCTTGAACGTGAAGCAGATACGCTACCATTTACGCTACCGAGTTTGCATACCTCACTAATGAGTCATTATTTCAGGATATATGAGACATACAGATCTAATATTTTTACAAAATGCTTATGCATTCTTTCAAGTGTGATACTTCATTTTGATTATACAAATTTAATCAAATAAATTATACATGAGTTTTTAAATAAAATTCTAAAATTTATATATAAAAAAAGTTAGGTCATTTTATTTTTTAAAAAGTATACACTACAGAAAACTCAGTAAAAATAGTTTCACCTAATCACTGTATTATCTGAATTGTATGTTATGAATTTGATGCACCTAGGCCCAGTATAATATGCACTAATACAACATTAGTGAGATACGGTTTGATGATACCCCTTAACACGAAAGGGTATCATAACTCAAGAATTGAGGGTAATGGAAGAAAATGGGTGACAGAATTGAAAGCAGCATGGTCAAATTACTGTAAATCAGGTGCTTTCAAGTCAGTTCCTTACAATTTTTAAAAGCTTGTAGAGTTGTGTCATCTAATGCGTGCAAGGAATGTTTCAAATCATTCACTTTAATTATAGCCACCAGAAACGAATCCAGGAATCTGATATTAGTGTCCAAATACCTTTTTACGACTAGCAGCGTATGTTTACAAAAAGGAACTGATAGGCAGACAGTGTGGAAATAAAGAGCCTGCAAAAACAGATAAAGATAGCACGAGATAAAAGACTTACTGACACAGATAAGTGAGGTAATTGGAACATTCTGGTGACGTCTTGATTGTTTTATAGAACTTTCGATGTCCTTTTTATTCCAGAAATATCTAGTGATTCTTACAGAAATCTCTTGAATTTATCAATGAGGTATTTAAGAAGGCGACGACTCGCCAAGAGTCAGTCTTAAACAGATGTAACAGGAGTGTTGTAAACAGGGAAGTTGAGTGAGCTCTTTGTTGTGGTCATCAACCTTGGTAGATTGTGATTGTGTATGTGATGTAATTCTGTTACATAAGGATTGAACAGAGTGTATTTCTACGGAGATAAAGGACATTTTGAATTTCTGCAAATTGGACTTTTAATTTTATGAACCCACAAAGTCACATTATTAATTACTATTGGCATGAAATCCCAGTTTCATTAATACATCATCTGTATATTAGTTAAATAGGACTTGACCTGACATATCTTTGCCTAAGGCCTTTCTCTTGCTGGATTTCTCTTGTTACAATCCCTTCCTCCACCTTTATGTAAAAGGTATTCTCATATAATGCTCAATAATTTGTACCACAACTACAATAGCTCTTTCTGGTCATATCATTTTTCTTGATCAACAAAAGTCATGCATAACTTTCCTCTCTTATTTTTCAAATAGTTATCTACTCATGTTTTTATAGTTTGTTTAGTTTAGTTTTACTTAACCATACAGTACTTCCTTACAATTCCAATCACAATTTTCTAATTCTATTCTGAGTACAAATAGGCCAGCTGCTTGTTCTACAGGCTGTATTGCTGCTTGGCCATTTAACCCTATTCTAGCCCTTATGCAACAATGACCTAATACTCCATTGTGTCCCCCATTTCTCTGCCTCTTAGCTTCCTTAAAATTTTCATCCTTCTCTCTTTGATTTGGTCTACATACTTCCCCACCTCCTTTAATCTTTTCTCTCCTTTCAGCGTAAGCATTTTTATTTTTACGGTGCAAGCCCCTTTATTATCTCAGTTCTTGTTCTATATTCATTTCCTCCAGGTTTCTATTTCCTTACATTCCACAACATAATACTCTATATTAATTTATTTCCATATAAAATGCACTCCTCTGCTGAATCCCTTCTCAATATGGATCGTGTCCTTAATGTTTCCCTTCCCAATTCTCTCTTCATTTTCAGGTATACATTTAGTGATTTCGTACTTTTAAGTTTCCCCACGTCACTTGTTTGTCAATGTCCTCTACCCTATTCTTAATCATTGTCCAAAAACCTTTTGCATTTCCTTTTCCCTCCTGCCAGATATCCCCCATTTCTATTCTGTCCCCAACAGTTATCCTTACATGTTGAGTTCTTCTGTTGTTCTAAGCAAATCTTTAATATATTATATCATCCTTTTTTATACAAATATTTTAAGCACCTTTCTATAATTACCCTACTTCTGCAGGGTCTTCCAAGTTTAACTCTAGCTACTCCATTTGGTGTTGACTTATTCAAACCTAAAATCACTTTACAGAACTGTTCATATGTGAATTTATAGATGAGTCGTATGTAATAAATATGACTCATCTATAAATTAATAATTATTTTGCTTCACTGTGGTGTTCCAGTACAGTTAAATCTTGATATGTTCATATGTGTGTTCAACATGCTTTCTCATCTTAGCCCACCGTAATTCCTCACATTTCTCTTTTTATTCTACTATTGCTTCATAGATTCTTTCAAGCAGCTTTACTGACATCTGGTAATTGGTATTTACAGCTCCTTACCCCAGACATCGCAATCTTCCCTTTCACTCTTATTTTCTTCCCATGTGCTCCCCAGCCTCCATTATAGCAGTCTCTTTCCTAAAGAGTCCAATTCCATTACCACCTCCACTTTTTGGTCATTTAAGTGCCATTTTTCATCTTTTCTTAACTTAACACCCTTCTTAAACACTACTATTTTTGACTCACTTATATTGATACTTATCTACCATTCCTTACAGTAACTGATAATTTCATTTATTTCTCTCTGTAATCCTATCACTGTTATAGATGCTATTGCCAAGTCATATGCAAATAGTAATCCTGGTATTACCTTATTCCTATATTGGGGCAATGATTGTTACTTTTTTGCACCCTCTCTGTTATATCATTGATAAACAAGTTGAACAATACAGGGCTAATTGAAAAAAATTATTTGTAGTTGGTTTTTGTACACTTCATCACTTACATTTTTATATTATTGAGGGACTAGTTTCAGAAGCCATCACTTCCATCTTCAACCTCTTTCCAACTAATGTCATCTTCTCTCTGATGGTGGAACTTCTTTGTCAAATTATCTACTGGTGGGATTTCAAAGTTCATTACTTGGTTCTTATTTTTCCGTATGAATGTGTTCTCCCATATTGTAAGTTTATTTTGGTTTATCACTCCTTTTAGTAATTTTGGATTTGGATCAATATCATGATTTTCGTTCCAAAAATGAAATGGTACTTCTGACTTATCTTCTTGTTTAATTTTGATGTTTCTAAAGAGCTCTTTGACTCTGGTTTTTAGGTTTCTTTTAGTTTGAGACCTATGTAGCATTTTTCACAATTCTTACAACTTATGTGGTACATGCTGGATCTGTTATTGTTTTTGAATTTAGCAATTTTAAAACCGAGTATGTATTAGTAGGTACCAAGATGATATTTTGTTCCTTAAAGATCTTTTTCATTTATTAAATGTTTTTGGGTGGTATATTAATGTACTGAATATGCTGTTGCTTTTTTTTTCTTTTGTAAATGTGGTTGCTTCCTTAATGATTTTCTTTAGTTTAGCCTTTCTAATTTTCTTAAACACCAAACTTTTGTTGTATGCATTTACTTATGTATAGTGTGGCTTTTTGATCATTGAAGTATTCTGCTTATCCATGGCTATGTTTACCATTATATGTTCAAAATGGGAAGAGTTCTGGCTTGTAGCGAATCGGATGTGTTAGAGCTTTCAGCATTGCTACCTCATTAACCCACTCTTTTTATATATCCCTCTCTCTCACACACTTGTGAGTCTTCTTGGTGCTAAATGTAAGGAAACACAAACTGAATTTTCCAAAGCTTTACAATAATGTAGTTCAAATCACAATTGCAACAAGAATATTCGTATATATTAATAAAATGTTTTAAATATTTAGTTTAAAAAATAATTATAGTTTATGAATTACCTATTTTTCTAATCCAATGAAACTTCCAGCTATATATTCATAGCTATATCCATATAGATATGAATGTCACTTCCGTTAAGAGACAATTCATCATTGTCACTGTCTTCATCATTTGAGTGTTGCAAGTTTATGATGATAGGCTACAGAATCTCATCACGTGATATTTCTTTCCAAAAGCAGTGTTCTTGTAGTTTATCTGAATGTCTCATGCAGTTTTCCCAGTCTTGTGCAACCTTATCAATTTCTTGGTGAATAAGTTGTTCAGCGTCAGTCAGTATAAAAGTATTATTTGTGTTTGCAACATAATTTGAGCCCACATTAACTCAATAGGATTGTTCTGGCAGTGGTAAGGGGGAAGATGGTTTATAATATCTCGTCTCATTTCAGTTGCAAGCTGATCCAGCTGATACACTTTCCCTGGTTTTTAAATATAAGAACAGCTGAATAATACTGCTTTGAACTCTCTAGAGCAAACAGAGATTACATACAATTTATAAACAAACATAGTGTGACAAGTCACGTTCTGCTGATGCACCATTCTACAAGCCAGCAGGAAATGTATTGTTTGTTCTCAGTCGAATTTAACAAACACCTTGGCTTATTCAAAGTAATTCTTTTATCACGTCATGTCAAACATTTACATTTCAGTTCTGAGTAATTACAAATATACGTACACACATATATACCAACCAATAATGATATCCATTACAATGCTTATGTCGCGATGCATGGTGCTGTATTTATTTGTATTAAGAAAACTATGTGAGGTAAAATATTTGGGGTTTCTGCAGTTAAGTTAGGTACATTACTCTCTACCTTCCTCATGGATCAGTTTTTGCAAAATCGAAATTTTGTCTTCGCCCGAACAGTATTTATTAAAGATTGATTAGGTTGGTGCTAGTCTCACACCACTTAGGGGGAATGCTATACGACAACACAACAAGACTCTGATTGTTGCTTTCCTAGTAGCACTCAAGGACAAACATCATCCCATTTGAAACAAATACTAGTCTGTGTGTAAGACTGTTTATCATTGCATGTTTATGTGTAATTGGCTTGTAGCTATGATTTCTTATGTAATTTTCTGACAGTGTTGGCTTTCTGTAAATTCCAAATTTTATTTTTGTATTATTCCTGATGGCATTTAGGTCCAAGAAAGAGAAATGTTTATTGATTTCCTTTTCTGTTGTGAATTTTATAAATTGAATAATTTTACTGCATCATCTAAATGTTTATTAGGAACTATTGCAAAGATATCATCAACTTATCTATACCAAACCTTGAAGATCCATGGGAAGGCCTTTTTAATTTGTTTTTTGAATGCACCCATAAATCAGTTGCCAGAAATGCAAAATGTAGTTAACTTATCTAACCAAACCTTCACAAAGCCAGAGTTGAATATACTTAATCAAGGTTTAAAAGCATGTGTAGACTATTCTAACCAACTTGAAGATTATATTGCTGACATCCAAATTGCTTCACAAACATTAAATGAAAATAGAGACATAGTAAAAACCAAATGCTCCAAAATAGTAGAACAAATTAAAAATGAAAAATGTTAACAACCACATCATGAAAGCCCTTAAAAGGTAACCAGTTATTTACATTAAAGCAGACAAGGGGAATAAACTATACTTTTGAATGGAAGATCTGTTAGAAGACAGTAATCAAAATAAAAGGAAGAAGCTAACCCATTTAAGTATTGATTCCCCAAATAAAACTTTAAAAGAGAGCAAAATAATCAACAAAAATGAATTTCACAAAATTAAAGTAGATAATTGGCTATCAATGGGCAACCCACTTTCACCCTTTTTGGCAACTTATTTGAGTGCATTTGAAGCACAAATAAAAAAGACCTTCCCTTGGAATTTTAAGGTTGGTATGTTGATGACATCTTTGCAATAGTTCCTAATAAACATTTAGATATTGCATTGAATTACTCAATCTGCAAGAAAGAACTATCAGATTCACAATAAAAAAGGAAATCATTAGACATTTCTCTTTCTTGGACCTAAATATCAGGAATAACACAAAAATAAAATTTGGAATTTACAGTAAGTCAACAGTCAGAAAATTATGTAAAAAATCATAGCTACAACCCAATTATACATAAACATACAATAATAAACAGTCTTACACACAGACTAGTCTACATACCCACGGATAAAGCAGAATACTTCAATGAACAAAAAGCCATACTCCACAAAGCAGAAGAAAATGATACAACAAAAGTTTGGTGTTAAAGAAAATTATAAAAAGGCTAAACTAAAGAAAACCATTAAGGAAGCAACCACATTTACTAAAGAAAACGAAAGCAACAGCATACTCAGTACATTAATATACCACCCGAAAACATTTAATAAATGAAAAAGATCTTTAAGGAATAATATATCACCTTGGCACTTACTAATAGATACTCAGTTTTAAAATTGCTAAATTCAAAAATAAAAGATGAAATGCCATCAATTAGCAGATCCGGAATATACCAAATAAGTTGTAAGAATTGTAAAAAATGCTACATAGGTCAAACTAAAAGAAACCTAAAACCTGTAGTCAAAGAGCATTTTAGAAACATCAAAATTAAACAAGAAGATAAGTCAGCAGTAGCATTTTATTTTTGGAAAGAAAAACAAGACATTGATTTAAATCCAAAATTACTAAAAGGAGTGATAAAACAAAATAAACTAACAACATGGGAGAACATATTCATATGGAAAAATAAGGACCAAGTAATGAACTTTGAAATCCCATCAGTAGATAATTTGACAAACAAGTTCATAGTTCCACTGCCGGATAAAATAGAGCAGTCGATAACAGACATTAATTGGAAAGAGGTTGAAGATGGAAGTGATGGCTTCCGAAAATAATCTCTCAATAATATAAAAATATAAGTGACAAAGTGTCAAAAAACCAACTACATACATTTTTTTCGGCTCTTCTTTCTAATATGTGACAATGCGATTTTTTTTTGTAAATCCTTCACACTTTTTCTCTCCACTCTAGTTCCAAGCTTTATTCCGTCATAGATCTTTTCTAACCCTACAATAAATTTCTTGCTGACTCCTTTCTTTCGTAATTTGTACCACAGTGCCCACTCACTCTCAAAAGCTTTTTCAATATCTACAAAAAGCATATATACTCTCCCTCTTTTCCTACTTGTCTACTTATATTTGATGATTTGTATATTACCTGTCATCTTTCTCCGTTTCCTAAATCCTGTTTGGTATTTTGATAGCTACTTTTTCTGCCTGTGCCCATTTTTGCTATCTTTTTGTCATTATTCCTATGTAAATTTTCCCTAGTATTGCTAGTAAACTGATCTGCATATAAGTTTGCAGTTTGCAAATTTCTCCTTTGCCTTCATAAATTGGTGCAGTAATACTCAGTTTCCAGTTTACCGGAAATTTATTTTCTTGCCTTATTTTTTTATAGAAATTTCGTCATAACTCTTACACCTTCATTTGTTTTGCCATATTCTTTCCAGCACTCTGCTGACGGTCCATCACAGACCACAACCTTGTTCCTTTTTAACCACTTTGCTCTTTTGCTATACTCTTTGCTTCTTACCACTCATTTCTTTTCCTCTCCATTAGTTTTTTATACCCCCCACTACATAATATAAAATGTTGCTTATCTTCATCTTTTTCTGTAATTCACCGTTTTTCTATTGATTTCCCTACTTTTAGTTTTGCATTCCTACATTTGTCATTGTACCAGCTATTAATACTTGGACTAGGCTTTTTTTTTTATTTCCATTTTAATTCCTGCTCTTTTTACAATCATTTCTAACAGTTTTAAGGCTTTCTCTATTATTGCTTCTTTTAATGCTAACTCTATTCCAGATTCTATAATTTTCCTTTTTTTGAATTTATTTCTCTCCAAAATTCTACAGCCTCTGGCTCTTTCCATTCATAAGATATGAATCTATTTACCACTGCTTCCCTTGACTAGCTTAAGAATTCTTGTGTCATTAAGTCTATATAAATTGGAAAATTACAGCTACTTACAGGTTAAATTCCTATTCTATAATTTTTAATCTTTCCCTTTAGTTCATTTCTACAAATTATTACATCTATAACTCTTTGACCATTTGCATTTGCAAACATACAGTCAGCTTCTCCATCTATTCCTAAAGTGCCATATCATATATGTAAATTATGATTGCCCCCTTCTTATGTGAAATGATGTTCAAATGAACCCTGGGTACATAGAGCTTAGGAAAACCTCAGAGGAAACCTAATCCAGGCAATTCACCCTGATAGAGATTCAAACTCAGGACCTCCTGAATGTGAGGCAGACGTGCTATCACTACACTACAGAGGTGGGCAATGAAGCAACTGACACAAAACTCAAATCACATGGCATGGTGAGCATTGATATTGTATGAGTAGCATAATGATGGTGATAACTTTCAGGTGCAGATCATCATAGGTGATGCAACATGGTTACTGGTGCCTCAGAAATGGTCAATGCAATACTATAAAATGTTGTAGAAATTGTGACCAGCCATTCAGACAAGCCAATGTTATTGCACTGCTGATAATGCTCAACCATACATGGTTCGACAAATAATAATTCTCCTGCCGAAATTTGAGTGTTAGATGTTTGTTCATCTGCCCAATAGCTCGAACTTCGTTCTCATTATTTCCATCTTTTCTTGCACCTTAACATTTACTGTCTGGCCGGTATTAGCATTACTAGAATGACAGAGAGGCAAAGATGGCTGATGCACAGTTTTTTCAACTCTTGGTTGGGGACTTCTATAACACACAAATGCTAAAAGTTTTTCACACAGTATGACAAATGTCTGAATTCCAGTGATGAATATTCTGAGAAATAGTTCGACAGTTTTTGTATCCATTACAATTAAACTGTCTCTTTTTGTTTTTATAAATACTCCCATGGAACCTTAATGTTTAGACATGCCTTTCACACAAGACTGAATAGAGAAAGTCATGTGAATGCAACATTTTACATTGTAAATATAGTTAACTGTATGTGTCTTTTTTGTGTATGCTGTAAATTAATTTATCTCAGATGTAATTTGGTTGGTTTTAGTGTAGAAAGAGTAATTAAAATGTTGATATTGCTTTTGCAGGTGAGAGACCCTTCCAATGTTCCATCTGTGGTCTGGCCTTCACACAAAATGCTCTGCTGAAAAATCACCACAGAGTTCACACTGGGGAGAAGAAGTATGACTGCAAGTTTTGTGGCAAGAAGTTCTCTACAAACTCCTCAAGAGATCGCCACGTGCGCACACACACTGGCGAAACACCTTATGAGTGTGAAATGTGTCATAAGGCATTTTCGCTCCGACGGGACCTTAAGAATCATATTATCAAGTTCCACGGTGAACAGGAACAATGTTCACTTGTATAGGTGTATGTTTGTGTAATGAAACTTTACTTGTATCATAGGTGAAGCTGAAGAGGAATTAGAATGTTGAAAATTATTCCTTAATGTTAAGCAAGAGGTTCCATGAAAAAATTATTTACTAAACAGTTACAGGATTTTATACTCTCTCTACTATATATAGTAAAACCTCGTTACCTCTTTAATCTGGATGTGTAAATAACCCGGATCAGTTTTGAAAAAGCAATTATGCTGTTTAGCATAGTAAATGAAGTCTTTTTGAGTTTGATTAATGAGTCACTATGTTTACACTCAACTTCATCATAGTAGTGGAAGAAGAAGAATGTTCATTTAGTCAGCATGCAGCTGAGGATGAGATCGAATGACCTTGAAAACGTTTCTATTATACAACAACGTAGTAAAGTGAAGTTGAGTGTAAACATAGTGACTCATAAATCAAACTCAAAAATGAAGCATACTTCACTGTTAATAATGCTTCTGCTTTTAATATTTAAAATGAAGACTTGTTTTACAGATAATAAATTGCTATTTTGAATAGGCACATTACTTAAATTATCTTAAATTCTCACCCCACCTGCTTGGGACCAGGTTGGAAGAGAAACGTTGGCAAGCTATGGAAGAAGTTGTGGCCTGGTGTATGTGACTTCCCAAAAAACAAGATTGAAGAAGAAGAAAAAATAAATGTGGAAGAAAATTTATGAAGACATTAACAATGATGGAGGTTATACACTGATTACAGAGGAAGGCATTATTTGATCATGCAGTGTTACTGAAAATAAAAATTAAGAATATTCAGATTCACACAATGTCGATGAACCAGCTGTGATTATGAGCCACACACAAGCAGTAGCAAACATAGACAAATTGATGTTTTATTTCGATAGTCAAGTCGAAACATTACCAAATGAACTTCTAATGTTAAAGCGGATGCGAGATTGTGCTGCTCATAAGCAGTATACTAGACTCATACAGCAGAAGCTGACTGCCTTTTTTTACTAGCGACTAGTTTGTAGCTTCATTGTGTACAGTACAAATACATAGGCTATTACAGTACCTACAATGAATGTGTTTTTGTGTGAAAGTCTGCTGATAGTGACTTCTAAATTCAAAAATATTTCAGTGATGTTGTACATGCTTTTTTATTATTATTATTATTTATTATTTTTTATTTATCCCCCCCCCCCCCCCCCCCCGTCATTCTCTGGATAATCCGGATTTTTGTTAACTTGGATTTGCCCTGGTCCCAGTTGATCTGGGTAAAGAGGTTCTACTGTACTTAAGTTAGTAGAGGAAGTATCATATTCTATCCAAAGTTTTTTTGAGATTTCACCAAATATTCATTTTTAAAAGCTGTCTGAAGAAAAAAGAAAGAAGAAAGTAATAATAATATTAACAATACAAATAAAGATACATTAATTTGTTACACATATGACTTTCTCTACTACTCTTGTACAGTGCGATCCATATAAACCTGAACCATTTCAATAGGCCATAACTTTTGAACCAACAATAGGACACACGTGCAACTTTAGGAGAATATAATACACAACTGGAAGATTACATTACACTATTTACATCTCAAAGAAAATGTTGGAAGTGTCCTCCACCAGCATCTATACATGTTTCCACTCATCTCACCATATTCTCTAAAGTTTTACGAAGAGTATCCTCACCAGTGTTACTTATTTTGGTTTGAATGGGTTCCTTGAGAACATGAATTATCCGTGGCCTATTCTTGTACACTCTATTTTTTAGATACCCCCACAAGAAAAAATCCGGTGAGGTTAGGTCAGGAGATCTAGGGGCCCACAGACCTTCTGAGATTATTCAACTATCAAAGAAACTTGTTACAAGTTTCATGGTGTCATTAGATGTATGTTGCTCTATCTTGCTGGAAATAACCTTCTCCCAATTCGAGATCATCCAGCTGCTCCACAAATGTCTTGAAGACACACATATAAACCTCATTGTCTACAGTCGTATCAAAGAAAATGGGACCAACGATCCTGGAACCTGACATGGCATACCATACTCCAACCTTTTCATCATTCTCCCAGAGCCACTGAGATCATTAAAACAAATTTCTACATTCTACGAGCTTTCCCTTGGGAAATTATGGCCCATTGAAATGGTTCAGGTTTATATGGATCACACTATATAAACTATTACAATTACTTATTTTGTCATCTACTTCATGTTTACCAAGATAGACATTTGTGGAAATTATTTTATTGCATATTTTTTATAGGTACAATGGGAATGGAAGAGTATAGTATGCTTGTGATTGTCATATCTTTTAAGAATTGGTAATTGTAATGATTTTGAAATTCCATTCTCTTCGTATGAACTGGAGGGGATGAGGTGGAAAGAATAATTTTTTTTTGAGAGAAGTATGTTTTGAAAATTCAGATAAATAACAAGGAATATCTTGGAAATGGTTAATACCAATGGAGTTTCATTTTATCACCATATGATTTCCGGTATAGAAATATTGGCTTTGTCAAAATTAAACAAGTTATACAATTATTAAGAACATAAACATCCTTTATTCATTTTTTGATCATCGTACATGATATGGCTTCATCAAGATTCTATTTACACATTACACTTTGACTATTTACTCTCTACCATATAACACTAAACTCATTCACTGAATAAAATGTGTGTTGTTGTTTTATGATTGGCATTTCTTTTAGTTTAACTTATAAATTATGAGAGAATTTTATTTCTATATTTGTCTGTATATTTTAGAATGTTCGTCCTGCACATCTGAACATGGAGATATTTTTTTCTATGTGTGTTATGATTGTAAATATCAATATTTGTAATGTATGTTTCCTGTTGCCTTTTGATACAGTTACTACTTCTGCTGTAAAACGGCTGGCTAGTGGCAGTATATTGTGCTACTTAAAGTATACCTGCAAGATATAATGTTGTTCCACTTATAATCTTTTGGATTTTGAATGCTCTTAATCACATTTGTTACCCAAGAATTTTAATGCATATTTTAAGTGACTTTGAAAGTGGGCAAAATACACTGTTTTAAGTTCTGGTGTGTGTACTTCTAAGACATTTGATCATGTAGCATTCAGAACTAAATTAGTAGGTACTAAATAATGTATCTGAATGTTCCATGTTGTTTGTTTAATTTTACTTTCAAAAATTTTGTTTCTCTCTTGTATTCATTCATAAACTGTTTTGAGTTTTTATAACATTTTTGCATTGCTGTAGTTATTTCATGTTTACAATTATTTAATATGTTTCAAACAATTTGTACAGGTGTTTTATTTTCCATTTAATTTGTTTTGTAATTCCAAGTAAATTTTATCTTGTAACTATGATGTTAAGCAGAATAATCAGCATGTTAATATTTATTGGTAGATTGTTTATATATGTAGCAACAACAGGTGCTGAGTACTGATCTTGCAGAACACCTTTCATAACCTCTTCTGAGCTAGATTGATAATTAATTTTGATAGTTGTTCATATTTCAGTTCAACAGCTTGTTTCATATACCCTAGTACCATTTGATCCATTTATGAATGTTTCCTCTGATTCCTTATTTATACAGTTTGGATGGTAAGAACTTGTGTTGTAAAACTTCATGCACTTTTTGGTAAGTTCCAAGAATAATCCTACTGTTGGTGTGTTTTTGTCAGTTGCTTGTTAAATCCACTCCAATAATTTACCTATAGCTTTCTCTGTGGATCTGCTTTCTCTTAAGCCTATTAGTTATCTGAAAGAATGTTTTTTTCTAGAGAGGATACTGTTCTATTGTACAATGACTTTTCAAAGGTTTCTGAGAAAGCTGAGGGTACACTTATTGCTCTGTAGTTCTTTTGTTTACTTTTTTCTTCCTTTTTGTGAACTTATTGGTAATATATTTGATTCCAGAATCATTATATACATTAGCCATAGGGACTTTCACATATTTTATGAGTTTAACTAAGTAATTTGGTATTTCATCTATTCCAGATAAATATTTGCCTTTCATTTCCCGTGCTACCTTTTGAACTTAATTTTCTGTAATCCATATTACAAATACTGATTTAATGCAAGATTCCATTGGTTCTAAGTTGAGACTGGATATATGTAAGGATAGGTTTACATTCATAAGTTTGTCTGCTGTTTCTAACAGTTGTTTAGAGCAATGTTTCCCTTTTACATGTTTTATTATTTTCCACAGTACCTTGGTTTTATAATGCCAGACCAACCCATGTCAGTGGTGGAGCAAACCCTTAGTACTCCGTCATATTCCAAAAATCAGTTTAATATTGTACTCCTCCAATTAAGAACGTGTCAGATGGAAATTAATTGTTCTTTCACACTGGCTGTGTGTAGGCTAAATTGTGGAAACATAGAGTCAGACTGAAAAATTCAATGCCATAGCCAGGATTTGAACCACAGATCTTCTGGTTTCCGTCCAGCCGCTCTACCAATGAGCTACTATGGCCAACGTGCCGATATGACATTAAATTCTCCAACTGACTCTTTATTTCCCGGTAAACCACTTACTTAATGGCGACTTACAACATGTAAGCACTTTAAGGCCCGGGCTTAAGGTAGTTGTCTCATGTGTTTATGAGAACTCCTAAGTGGTTTACCGGGAAAACCTGACTCTGCATTTCCACAACTTATCAGATATTTACATTATGAATAAAGGCACATTACAAGTGCTGTATATAATAAATTTAGCTATATAATAAATAATGATTAGACATAAAATTAAAATTGAAATAAATATATAAAAGAAAATAATGATAAGCATAAACATAATACCTAATACAGTGCATGCAGACAGACATGAACAGTGTAAACATGATGCACAGTGGCAAGAAGCAATCGGCCAGTTGGTTGGCAGGTAGGAAGCAAGCAGGTACCAGTCTCTGTCTAGCACCATGACAACACGAGCATTTCTCCGTGCAATGCAATATATTTGTCAGGATGCAGATAACTGTGTGTTGTGTTATGTCATTTCTCTTGTGCTACGTTTGTGTGCGCATGCAGGTTTGCGAGCTCTGCCTCTTTCCCCCCATTCTTATACTGCACATCTGACTGCTCTCATCTATTTGCATGCCCTGTACATATTGCTTAACAAAGCTTAAAAACTATACCCTTTCAAAATATTTGTACACCACATTAAAACAACCCTTTATTAAGAATTTCTCAGTTGTTTCATAACCATCAAAGAGATGCGTAGCAGGAGATATGTGTCACCCCAGCAATAGTTTGTTTCTTCTAAAAAGTTGGCTTGAATGTTTTTACTTTCCTGTCATACCTATCTATCCCTTTGTCGTTGTTACATTGGTCATAAGTGTTGTTAATCAGTTGACCTCATCCACTACTTGAGATTGAACAATGCTTAGGCTATATTACCTTTTACTGTTTATGTAGTTGAAATTTCTTTGTTAAGCTTTGGCACCTTTCATAAGCTTCTTAAGTATGGAATCTGTAAATGTGAATGATGAAAGCTTTTTGGAATTTGTGAGAAGTGTTTTGGAAGATGACAACAATTGCTCAGCTTTTAGGATTTTGTGTCAAATGTCCTTTCCAGGTTTACATTGCCTTGAAACCTGATAAATATGATATCAAAATAATCATGATCTGTAAAGCCAGAACATATTATGTTGCCATCATCACAGTCCTGCTGTGTAGGAGTGAGCGTGAGTGGGAGATTGCTCTGCCCCTGTTTCTTGCCAGTGGGAGGAGCCTGAGAGGTGTACCTTCCATTAAGTGGCCAATAACTGACATCTTGGAGGCAGAATTGAGTCTGCCATAAGAGATTAATGCACCTTCAAGGACAGCCACTAGCTAACATCACAGAGGGACTCACATTATAATGCCAAATACCATTTGAGACTGCAATTTGAGAAGTTCCTTGCCACCCAGCAGGATATATAAAGGATAAATTGTGAGGCCTGGGTGGTGTAGTACGAGTAGCATTTGGTGTTTAGAGTTTGTGTGTTTCAGTTTGCTAGTGGTGTTCCATGGTGGTGCATATAGTTGGGATAATGTAGGGTTATGTTGTTATTATGCGTGTTTGGAGGAATTTAGAAACAGTGACGTCCACTACGTCACTTAACATTTTAATTTTCTGAGAGACTAATTTTGGCAGCTATTGCTTCCATTTTAACCTTGAAGGTCCAACTGTCATCTTCTGTTGTTGCCTGCAGTTTTCTCTCTGGCGGTGACACTATGAACTTCTTTATCAAATGGTGAGTTTTCAAAGTTTATTACTAGGTCTCTATATTTCTATACTAGGATGTTCTCCCATGTTTTCATTTCGAAATGACAATTGTTTTTCATTTACTGGAACAATGCTGTCAACCAGTGACACATTATGATCAGAAATCCCACCAGTAGATAATTTGACAAAGAGGTTCATAGTTCCACCGACAGAGAGAAGAGAGCAGACAACAACAGACTGTTGGATAGAGGTTGATAATGTACGTGATGACTTCTGAAACTAATCCCTCAATAATATAAAAATGTAAGTGACGAGGTGTCAAAAAACCAACTACAAATAGGTTTTTTCAATTAATTTTGACATCACTGTTACTAAATTCCTCTAATCATGCATAATTACTGGTACAATGTTCTCAAATACTGGTTCATCTGAGTCCTTATGTTGATACCATTGTCTTCAATAAATATTTCAGCATGTTAGAGAGAATCAACATGAAAAATTTAATGCCATGGCCGGGATTTGAACCACGGATCTCCTGGTTTCCGTCCAGTTGCTCTAACCCATTGAGCTACCATGGCCAACGTGCCATCCTGAAATTAAATTCTCCATTTGACTCGTATATTTCCCCGGTAAACCACTAGGGGCTCTCGCATCTGAGATACACTGCTTGTGGCGACTTACTATCATAAGTACTTTATGGCATTGAATTTTTCATGTTGACTCTATCTATCAAAAACTCTAGCCTATATACAGCTAGTGTGAAGAAATGATTAATTTCCATAAATTAACTAAAATTAGAGCATGTTCTTTGACAATTTGTGTAGACTTCATAGATTCACTGTAGCGTTTGTTGTGATCACAGTAACCAATCATAATTTACTGCTTAGCCTATGTGTCAGTTTCTTCCTAAACTGTTTAAATATGTGAATAGGCAGTTTACAGCCAATCCACACAAGTTTTTAAATGTACTTTACATCCAGTCCAAACTGGTTTTGGTATTGCATTCTTGAGAGCTGCCATAGGACTTCTGTTTTTTAAAATGAATAGCAGCAAAAATAGCTTCTTACACATAATGTTTATCTAATTTGGATTTTTTAAAGAGACATATTGTATTTTCTTTATGATGTTATTTACTCTTTCACTGCCTCCATTTTGTTTCTTGAACAATAACATTTTGTCTAAGAGAGTGCGCAAAATGTTTTCATATTCACTTTTACCATTATTAGCTAAGCATTTAATTGGAAGATCAGTTTGTTATGCCACTTGCATTTTAAATTCTTTGGATTTATTTAATAATTCACTCCTATTTTTCAGCAGAGGTGTTTCCTGTAAAATCAATAATACTAAAATCAACATAGATCATAATAATTTTTCGCTTCACTGTGGTGTTCCAATACAGTTAAATCTCGATATAGATCATAATGTATCAGTAGCTTGCTTACTTTAACCGTTAGAAAATAGTTCCCTTCTAATCTTGCCTTCTATACAAGAAATAAACAGTTCTAGAAAAATGAATACCGTCAGCTATGTCATGCTTTCATTAGGTTTGAATAAGTTCATATCTTAAAGACTTAAATGTCATAAAGTTCTGTGCTAACATCTTGAGACACAGTGATAGCCATAGATTCCTGACTGTTGTATGTAGTCTTGTATGTAACTTAAAGACTCCATTTATGTTGGGTGCAACAACATTTTCCTATATCGAGATTTAACTGTATTGGAACACCACAGTGAAGCGAAAAATTATTAATTTTTAGATGAGTCGTATTTATTACACATCTGCTTCACTTTCGTACCTATTTTGAGGACATGTTTCGCAAATCATCGTTTGCATCTACGGCTCTTATGCGACTAAAGCTTGATCCAGCGGTGTGGGTAATTCTGGGGTTGCTGCTGCCATCTGTTGATTTAGTGATGAACTTAAATGTGGGATTCTCTTCTGGCGGGATTTCAAAGTTCATTAGTTGGTTTTTATGTTTTTCTATGTATATTCTCTCCCATATGACGAGTTCACTATGTTTTTGTATGTATTGTAGTAATTCTGTGCTATCTTCAATTTCATGATTTTCAGACCAGAAATGAGCTGCTATTGCGGACTTATCAATATTTTTGTATCTTAAGTGCCAGAAGTGTTCTTTCTTTCTAGTGCCTATGTTTCTTTTTGTCCTCCCTATGTAAATTTTTTCACAGTCTTTACACTTAATCTTGTAAATGCCTGACTTTTCCTCTGGTTTTATCTTATCAGTATTATTACTGTGAAGTAGGTTTTTAATGTTGTAATTGTTTTTTGGTGCCAATGTTATATTGTATTTCTTGAATATTTTTTGGAACTTTTTTGTGGCCCAGGGGTGGTAAGTAAATTTAGCAAATCTAATTTCAACCCAATTCCACACAAACATGCAACCATCAACAGTCTCACACACAGATTAGTAAATCTACCTCTCAGCCAGCAAGAATATCAAAACGAATACCATCAAATCTTAAAAACTGCAATTAAAAATGGATATGGAAAAAACCTTGTAGATAAAAAACTAAAATCATTCAAACTTCAAAAGAGATTAAAACAGATCACAGCTCTCACACCAATAAAACAAGAAATTAGATTTGCTAAATTTACTTACCACCCCTGGGCCACAAAAAAGTCCCAAAAAATATTCAAGATATACAATATAACATTGGCACCAAAAAAAAATTACAACATTAAAAACCTACTTCACAGTAATAATACTGATAAGATAAAACTAGAGGAAAAGTCAGGCATTTACAAGATTAAGTGTAAAGACTGTGGAAAAAATTTACATAGGGAGGACAAAAAGAAACATAGGCACTAGAAAGAAAGAACACTTAAGATACAAAAATATTGATAAGTCCGCAATAGCAGCTCATTTCTGGTCTGAAAATCATGAAATTGAAGATAGCACAGAATTACTAAAATACGTACAAAAACATAGTGAACTCGTCATATGGGAGAGGATATACATAGAAAAACATAAAAACCAACTAATGAACTTTGAAATCCCGCCAGAAGAGAATCCCACATTTAAGTTCATCACTAAATCAACAGATGGCAGCAGCAACCCCAGAATTACCCACACCACTGGATCAAGCTTTAGTCGCATAAGAGCCGTAGATGCAAACGATGATTTGCGAAACATGTCCTCAAAATAGGTACGAAAGTGAAGCAGATGTGTAAAATATACGACTCATCTAAAAATTTAATAACATTTTCCTAATTCACAATGCTATATTTTCTTTAAATATATTTGCATACCTCATACTGAAACTCTTTATTTGTTAGTGGATTTTTGTAATTTCTAGAAAAGTTCTTTTGTGATGATTACTTATTGGTGATTGGTGTAACTTATACTCAAAGACTCTAATTTTATACACTGGCAGAAAAAAATGCCACACCATCAAGGATTGCTTAAATTTATTACAGAATTAAGTGAGCATAGTATCATGATGATAAAATCAGCACAAATGATGTAGACATGTCAGAAGGAGGTATGTCCCGATAGTTGCATAAATATATGGTGTAATCCCCTTGGGCAGCAATACAGGCATGTATCGTGCAGGCAGACGATTGTACAGATGGCAAATGGCATCCTGTGATACACTGTCCCAAGCATCTTGCACCTGTTATCGCAGTCCGGCAGTGGTTGTGACTGGCTGTGGAGACCCAGTCACTCTTTTTTCCATCATGTCCCATACATTTTCAATGGAAGAAAGATCAGTGGACCGTGCTGACCATGGGAGTTATTGTATACCATGCACAGCATGTTGCATTGCTGCAGCTGTATGAGGACATGTGTTATCCTGTTGAAGAAATGGCAGTAACACAGGATTAATTCACCTGCTGGATGTAGCTAGCAGTGGTTTCACGTCCCTGCACAAACACCAAACGCAAGCGCGAGTTGTAAGAGATAGCACCCCACAGCATGATGCCAGGAATTGGGCCTTTGTGTCATGAGCAAATGCACTCTGGACAAGTTCACTCACCAGCTCTACACCGTACACATACATGACCTTCACTTGCATTAAGGCAGAACCCACTTTCATCACTGAAGACAACAGAGTGCCATTCCATTGTCCAGTGCGCCCTTTCTCGACACCAGAGCAGACGTGCATGACAGTGTTGTGGTGTAAGAGGTACCTTGGCTAGGGGCACACGTAATTTGAGTCCTGCTGCAGCAAGACAATAGTCCGTGCTGAAACTCCAGGTGCTACCTGAGCCCGTATCACCTCCTGGATACCTGGATTCCCATCTCACAATTTAAAATTAAAAGTAGGATCAATTGTGATCATGCTGCGTAATATTAACCAACCACAACATTGCAGTGGATCAAGAGTAACTTGTGAAAAGGCTAATGAATAACATAATCGAGGCAACAACCATCAAGGGAAAGTACAAAGGAGAGGATATCTTGATCTTGCGTATTCTGATGATTTCAATGGATTTACCTATTGATTTTAAGTGTCTACAATTTCCCGTGCATTTGCAATGACCATAAATAAATTGCAAGGGCAGACATTGGAAGTTTGCGGAATCAACTTGGAGTTCCCTTGTTTCTCTCCTGGAGAAATATGTCACATGTTCGTGCGTTGGAAAACTATCACCTTTATATATTTATGCATCACAAAAAAGAACAAATATTGTTTATCAGAAAGCTTTAAATTGATTCACTTAATTGTAATTGTGTTGTATTTGAACTTCACCCCCTAATTGCAGAATAAATAACTAATCCGAATTTGTTTTATTTATATAGATAAGTTTCGACAACTTTTATTGAAGGTACGAAGTTCACTGGTTCAGCTAGTTCTTTAAAAAAGATATGTAGTCCTGGCTAGAAAATCACAGCATTCCATTTGATGAGCACAGCACGAAGACACATTTGTATGACTTTATCTTAGCAAATTAGACAGCTCAGAAGAAATATTTGATTGATCAGATATTGGCTGAATACAACTACACAACTTTAAGACTTCCACCATAACACCCAGATCTGAATCCCATTGAATTATTATGGAGAGATGTAAAACAATGATTAGCTGCTAGAAAGGTAACATTTAAATTAAAAGATGTTGAAATCCTCTGCAGGCTGATATTTCAGGAATTTGGATGAACAGAATGGGAAAAGACATGCCATCATGTCGAAAAAATTGAACAAGAATACTGGGATAAAGAAGGCATAGTGGAAGAAAGGATTGAGCAAATTATTATTCAAGATAATGGAATGGAAAAAGCGACAAATGTAATGAAAATAACAGCAATTCAGATGAGGGAGAAATGCCGGTAATAGAAGTGCAAGAAAGTTAAGTGGAAACAGTTATAGAGGTTGATAGTGTGTAATATGTGTGGCTAATAGAACTGAAAGTGTGATAAAATGCTTTCTGGTGTTTACTACTTCAGCTCAGAAGTAAACACACATCTATCTCACTGCAGACTGTGCCTCTTGATACCAGAGTTCCCATAAAAAGTAAATAGTGTCTCACATCCAACCTCTCATATAAAATTTTCATTCGTCAAGAACTAACACACTTTACACTTAAGTGTAAATTAGTGTGATTATTTTAGTACTCCAGAACTATAATCTCTTTGCTTAAATCGCATTATGTTGAGAAGATTATCAATACCAGAGAGAGGAAGAAATTATGAAATACATAAAGAACAAGTAATAAGGCTATGGACATGTAAAAAGGGAAGAAGATATTACACTGAATGATTTTCACAGTTTATTTCTTAAAAATATCTCTAACAGTGATAATTAAACTACCACATGTTTAAAATATTTAATGACGAACATAAAGTATATCTAGAATTTTCTGGGAATACATTGTAAAGTCCTTATTCTGAATCAGTTTTGTGTAATCTTACTGGAATAAGAAATGGACAAAAATGTCAATCTCTTTAAAACATAATTTATTCCATTTCTGAGATATCCATCTTTAATGGGTTGAGTTATTCAGTATGTACTTCACCTTTCTGATCAAGTCCTGCTAGTATTCAGCTATATCTTGTGATTACATAGAAAGAGTATGAAATATTAAGGCAAGTGTGTGGAGTCCAGTTATTAAATATTCCATTTGAATCTATAACAAAACTGCAATGTAGCTCTTTCTGCGAAGGTTTATCTTGATTATAATGAAATACATTGGAAAATAAACTTTTATAGGAATAGTTTGTGTACCCAGTAATCAACAGAGGAGGCTAGAAAAAATCAGGTCAATCCAACATATCAGATTTTGTAATAATATTGTTGATGAACATTTTTTTAATGATAGATTGACATGTTTAGCTTACTTAGCAACAGAATGTACTCATCAAATTTATTTTGTAGTGTAAGTCATTTTCATGATAGCTGTTAGAAATATTGCATTTGTAAAACATCTGGTCATTTGCTTAAAGACCTGTTAACATTAAGTTGTTTCTTGCAGTTACATGGAAAGAATTTGAAATGTTAAGGCCACTGTATATAACCCTGCGTTTAAACATCCGACTATTTACTCGGTTTCCTCCATCCTTCTTGTGCTTCTAATTAAATATATAATGAAACTATATGTCCAACAATTTATTCTAAATAAAGTAACTAGAAAACAAGCTTTTGTAAGAATAGTAATTAATTATGTAGCACAAACTTTGGAAAAGTGGAGTCGGACTGAAAAATTCAGTGCCATAGCTGAGGTTTATCCACAGATCACCCTGTTGCCATTAAGTTCCTCTAACCACTGAGCTACCATGACAATATGCCAGTATGACATTAAATTCACCAAATGACTCATATTTTTCCGGGTATGTTAACTTATACATGTAAGATAACATACCTTAATTTCTCAGAGGTTACAGCAACCGGATGAAGACCAGGAGATGTGTTTCAAGTCCCGGCTTTGGCATTAAATTATTGAGTTTGACTCTACCTTTCCAAAACTTATTCTACACACATCTACTGAGAAGAACATTTAATTTCTATTAATTGACCTAATAGTGGTGTAAACTATGAATTCTAGGTACTTATGACATTGTAAGCCACCATTAAGGTATCTTATCTAATATATATATGAGATTTCCTAGTGATTTATCAGGACTAATGTGAGTCTTTTGTAAGAATAGTTTGTAGAAGCTACATGAAATTAGACAATAATAGGTAGCAAAAGTTAAATGAATGTAACATGTCAGATTTATAAAAAAAAATGGCGCTTATTTCAGGAATTCTGAATTTATTTCTGGCCTTAAGGTTTAGCCATAAGGAAGGAGAAATAGATACTTCACTATAACTAATATTTATAGTTATTTCAAGATGTAACCTCTGAAGTTCCAATTTTTTCACAGCTTGGATACAGAATACTTACACTGGAAGTAGTGTGGCACAAGGCACTTATTTCTAGGAGGTACATTTATATGGTTGTAAAAACAATATTTGTAATTCACACCATTCCCTTTATAAAAGTCTTTTTACTTGTTTGAGGTAAGTTCTGACATAAAAACCTAACTTAGGATTAAAGCCTAATGTAATGAAACAATGTGGTGTAGTAATAAGTTTAATCTAAGCACATACTTGTCAAAACTCATTGTTGGAGCCCGGATTTGTAAGCAGTCAAATGGTGAAATAACCAAGCATATAGACACAAAAAGTGAAAGAAATAAACAACTAAAAATTTAATCATAAACATATTGTTTCGTAGAATTCTTACCTTATTTAAGCTTGTTATAGTACACAAGGGAGGTAATCTTGAGATGCTCTTGTGTGAAGCTCCTGCATTTGTCAGTGAAGAATTTTTTATACAGTGAAAATGATCTCTCAGCATCACATGACATTACTGAAACACATGAAAAGCACCACAGTTCTTTTTGAGTGAATTCCTCTTTGATATATGTTTCTGTACCAGAAAGCTTTTCAGAAATATTACACAGTGCTTTATAAGCAGGGTTTTTTGTTAATACCTTGCTGAGTTTCTGTAAGAAAGTGAATGTCCCAAGGTATCATTTCAAGCTTCTAACTGTGTTATAATCACAGGTATTTTGGAGAAATGGTTATGGATCTACTCTATCTTATCTTGAATGCCAATATTAGCAAAACATTCCTGTGCCATGGCAATGTGCCCACATCTGCATCTAAGAAGTACAACACTTTTTATTTCATTGAAATGTTCTGCATAGTATGACAGCCTTTAACAAAGGACCCCATTAAGTTAAAGTAAAGACAAATTTGAAGTGACTTCATGAAATTTTTGAACTCTAATCGGCAACAATAAAAACATTTCTTTTCATTAGAAATATGAATATCCGTATCTTTATATCGGCTCCTAACAGCAAAACGATGTTAACAGTCTGAATGATAATATGATGGCTAGGAGTAAAAATATACTTTATAATTTGCATAAAATCAGCTATTTCAATTAAAAAGCATAAAATAAGTAAGCAAACCCTGTACTTAAGCAAAAGAAGCATTTATAAGCATTTCACTTAGAAATCTGGGCTCTACTCATCATGATCATGGTTTCCCTTCACTAGGCCTCAACAAAATGTTTACTACCACATAACCTTGAGTAAATGATATACCAGAGCTTATCCATCATGATCATGGTTCCCCTTCACTAGGCTTCAACAAAATGTTTACTACCACATAACCTTGAGTAAATGATATACCAGAGCTTATCTGTGTATATATCCATCATGATCATGGTTTCCCTTCACTAGGCTTCAACAAAATGTTTACCACCACATAAGCTCTGGCAAATGGTATACCAGTGCTAATCTGTGTAAATATTCATCCTGATCACAGTTCCCAGTCAATGAGCTTCAGCAAAATGTTTACCACCGCTAATGACTTTTAGCTGATGATATACAATGCTTTGGTATTCTGGGAGCTTATCAACATGTGTAATAAGTACCTGGGTATATTATTCAACAGCAGATGACATGAATTGTAATGTTAACAAGCTCACCAAATTGTTTATCTTATATTCTATAGCTGGCAGATATAAGTTCCTCTTTTTTTTGTGTGAAGTTTTTATAGTTACTGAAATAGAAACACTATAAGGCATGCAGTTTTAGAAGGCATATGAGCTGAACCAATGCGTGCACACAGTGGCTGTCCTGTGGCCAACTGATGTGCCAGAGAGTGGAAGATAGGGAGATGTTGTCTGACATATTGTCAAAACATAAACTTACACAGCAAAGGATCATTATAACATTATAAACTGTAACATTCAATATTAACATACTTATTTACTGATAATAACGTACCTGTGTTTCTAAAAAAGGACATAGAGGAGTTGTTAGTTTAAGTAAAAGTTTACCAATTTCTGTGATAGAAGTTTTGCCCTGTTTCACAATTAGCAACACAGTATGCATGCTCACATTGCACGCTCTGGTTGTGAGTGAAAAATTGATCTGGTCACGCACTTCCTCAGATGACAATTTCTTAAAGAAACTGTGTACTTTAAAAATATTTTCACTTGGGAGCAGAGTACTTTACCTTTAGTATCTGCACCACTGATACAAGGCTTTGAAAGAGACATTGTTACAGTTCACAAAACACAATGTAAACATGTGAATTATCTGCTTATTGTCACAGTTACACAAAGACGAGTTACTGGCAGGCTGTGTTCAGCCAGAAGATTTTTGACGCGTGCCCACCCAGGATTGGGTATAACTACAGGAAGGTTTTTCTTTTATTAATGATAGGTTAAGGATGGCCTTTGTGATTGAGGATGGTAGAAATTGTGAGGTTTAATAATTTTGAATGAGTAGAACCAGGCTGAAAAATTCAATTCCATAGCTGGGATTTGAACCACGGATTTCCCGGTTCAAATCCCGATTATGGCATTGAATTTTTCAGTCTGGTTCTACTCATTCAAACCTTAGCCTACACATGGCTAGTGTAGAAGAAATGATTATTTCCTTTAATAATTTTACTCCTCTTAAGGAAGACAGGATGCTATGCCTAATGCACCCTGGTGATGAAGTAGTTTAATAATAACTTAGATAATTTTGAGCCCAAGCAGCTCTTGGTTCAATTATGTAGGAGCTCAGCTTTTGCTGCTGGTGGATTTACTCCATGGTTATCTCAGGTCCTGCAAGCGATGTGACAGACCTAGTAAAGACAGAGCTGATGTCTAGTTGGGCCATAAATCACCTTACACTCAATTTGCATTATGTACTTGTTTTGAACCGAACTTCAAAGAACAAGTCCCGCATGGGTCCCGCAAGCCATGCGGGGGACTAGTAAAGTCAAAGATGATGTCTAGTTGGGCCATAAATCACCTTACACTCAATTTGCGTTATGTACTTGTTTTGAACAGAACCTCAAAGAACATGCGCGAGCGTTCCTAGACAGCAGAGATCCGTGGTCAGTTAATTTATGAACTAAATATATGCAGTTCCTAACGACACTTCGTAATGTCTTACTCAGTACTGCATAGTGGAAAGGAATAACAAAGGGCATGTTTTCAAGTTGAAGCATTCCATAAGCATAAACATGGGAGTCAAGTGTTTTTTTCTTGAAGCGATAATTTGAGAACCATACGTCACAGAAAAATGACCTTTTTACAGGCTGCCTAAAAAATTCTTGATGCATATACCAAAGCATGTTAGAATGTTGGATTTCCAATAGTAGTTTTGGGCGCATGTGCTGTGCTTGCGCTAAGTGTTTCGAACTAGGCAACGCTGCATGCCTATGGTAGGACAGTCACTCTAGACGAGCATTCCCTGGCTCTATCTCATTTGCCTTCTAATATTGTATGCCTTAAACAGTGTGTGTGTATGTGTGTGTGTGTGTGTGTGTGTGTGCGCGTGCGCACGTGCTTGAGTGTGCGTGACATAGGAAGTGCTATTCTTTGCTTTAATACGTTTATATTGGTACCAGGAATGAGCAGTGCTTCCAGGTCCTCACGGTATATTATATAACAGAATTTCCTTTATTTTAGATGGAATATTTGTACATTTATTCCACTAGCATTTTACACATTTTAACTATTGTGTAACTGCAAGTTTATTATGCTTTGGTGTACAAGGGTAAGGTTTGCAGCTTTCAATTTCAGAAGTTGGCAAGCATATAAGTAGTCGGAAGATGTTTCTGTGTAGTAATGCATGTGATTTCCAAAGTGAACATGCGTAGTTGCCCTTATTAATCTAGGGCTTACTTTCTTTATTTTAGCTTCATATCAAGTCTGTGATATTATTCATTAGTGCATGACATGAAGAAGTGCTACTTATTAAAAAATTTCTTAAACTTGCCTGTACAGGTTGTATTGTGTTCTAGTTAAAAATATTAAAATTGTATCTTCATCCTTTGTTCAATTCATATTTTGATTATAAAATGATTTAACAAATAAAATTATTCTTATTTTTCTCCTTCACAAAAATCATTTCCTTCTCCAGCACGTCTTCTCTATTTTGTTCGTGTATCTCACAATTTATAATAAATATGTTACAAATAATTGCAGTTATAAACCTATAATTATAATGAATTATGTGCAGCAAAGCAAACTATAAGGCATTTTTGTGCCGTTTACCCTAACATAGTTAATTGCTTCATTCACATATCTTTACCTTCTCAACTGCTTAGCTGTAGCAGAAATGCGGTATTCTAACTATAATATTCACTACCGAGAATTTGCTCAAAGTGATTGTTTTGAGTTTCCCCGCATCTTGAAAATACCACTTTTAGAATAAGGTTCATGTGTCTGTTGGTGAACCTTATAACTCAAAAGTAAGTGATGTATGAACTGGGTGTTTACCATGATAAAATCTCCATTATTTTTAGTAAATTAGATACTAAAAACTTAGAAATAAACGTCGACCAGGCCATAAAATAATTGGAAGCATGATTAACATGCAGTGGATTGAAATTAAATACAACTAAAACAGAAATCTTGCAATTCAAAACTGTGGTGAAAAACGCACAAAAAATCTTGCTAACCTCAGCTACTAAAACAAGCAAAACTCTTAGGTCTATTTGTAGATGAATGCCTCAAATGGACTAGTCAACTAAATTATATAGAAAATAAATTAAATATTGCCTGTTTCAACATGTCCTGCCTAGCTCAAATAAATTTAGAAACAAGGAAAATCATATTGTGACTTAGTGGGTTCGTAGAATTAAAACCCCAATTTGCATAAATTCAAAATGTTCTTTATTTCCGTAGAAATACACTTTGTCCACCAGCAGAATTGCGTAACATATACAATCTTCCAAGGTCGTTGACCATAACAAAGAGTTCACTTCCAAAACACCAGTTTCAATTACAACTCATGTTATATCTCTGTTTACTACGGCCCCTTGGTGAGTCGCCGCTTCCTTAAATACTTCTCTATTCATATTCATTTATTGCATTTGTAAATCATACATTCATGATAGTAACAAAAAACAAGAATTACAATAAGTTGTTAAGCATAATAACCAAATAAATAATTAAAATTTACATACCTTTTATTCCTACTTTTCTACTCACATTACTACATATTTCCGGAACATTCTGTAACAAACAAGAAATCGAATGTTCTGTAAGACAATCAAGATTTCACTAGAATGTTCCATTTACCTCACTTTATCTGTTTTGGCTTGCCTTTTATATCGGCACTATGTTTATCTGCTTAGGCAAGGTCTTTATCTACACACTGTGCTATCTGTCTATTACCACGCCGAACCCTTTTAGCGCGTACGCTGCCAGCCGTAATAATGGATTCGCGACACTGCTCCCTACTCAAGGCTGGTCGTCCCGAATAGCACCATCATAGCGGGTACCACCAACATATTTCCTCGGGGCACCTACTGGATGCGGTAGACCACGTCGTTAATCCTCTTTACCACCCGATACGGTCCTTGCCAAGGTTGTTGAAGTTTCGGGCAGCGTCCCTTGGTCCGGGTAGGGCGGTACAACCAGACTAGGCCACCTTGCTGGAACCCTTGGCTGTTGGCTTGCCTGTCGTATCGGGACTTTATGCGGTCGCTTGCCTTCTGAATGTTCTGACGAGCCATCTCATGAATGTCGTGGAGATGGTCCACCAGGTTCTCCACATACTCGGTTGATGGCTGTTTTGCGTCCGAGGGGCTCCAAAAAGTCACGTCACAAGGGAGACCAAGGGAGACAAGCTGTCAGACTCTTCTCGAGCTGTCTGCGGTCAGGTGGTCGGCCCGCCTTCCAGCCGGGGCCCAAGATGTTGCGTCGGCACCGGCTCCTGTGTCGATTGCTGTCACGCTGACCACGGGCTCTAACGTCCCTGCCTGGATGTCATCGGTGTCTGTCAGGTTGAGCAGCCTCATTGGCAGCTCCTCTCGGCACGGCAACAATGTCCTGGTTACACAGGGTCCGTGCACAGGCGTCTTCTGTTCCAGCATCATGTTCTTCGTCCGCTGGCCTTCTAGTCGCGACGTCACCACCACCTCGCTTTTCGCGGGGACAACCACGTCTTCCTTCAAGACGACCCTGCAGATTCCAAGGCACTCTTCGGGTTGCCGGAGTATGATCTCTTCTCCGATAAGCCGCAGGATCTTCCTGCCGACGTCGACCGTCGTCTCATGGCTCCTGAGGGCATTCAGTCCCAGTATCACCTCCTCAGCCACCTTTGCGACGAACACCCACTGACGCAAGGCACTCCGTCCCAAGGTCAACTTCAGCAGGGCTTCCTTCTCCACATGCAAAGGTATCGCGGGATGCAGTCATAAGCTGGTATGGTCGTCCAAGACGCTCTTCGGGTTGCCGGAGTATGATCTCTTCTCCGATAAGCCGCAGGACCTTCCTGCCGACGTCGACCGCCGCCTCGTGGCTCCTGAGGGCATCCCGTCCCAGTATTACCTCCTCAGCCACCTTCGGGACGAACACCCACTGACGCAAGCCACTGCGTCCCAAGATCAACTTCAGCAGGACCTCCTTCTCAACATGCAAAGGTATCGCCCGATGCCGTCATAAGCTGGCATGGTTGGCTCGGCTTCCTCGTCGGCAAACCCCTGGCTATGTCAGGCCTGATGACGGTCACGGCTGCCCCGGTGTCTACCAGCACGCGGCATGACCTCCCTTTCAGCCAACCGTCCGCGATGAGGCTATCATCCATACGCCGGCTGACGGTGTGCAGTGTCACTCGAGGGGATGGTGGTGATGGCGCCGCCGTGCCCCTCGCTACGCCGGCCCTTACTCGTTTTCCGGCTGCTCTTCCTGGTGTGGACAGTCTCTCTCCAGGTGTCCGAGCTGTCCACACCCCCAACACACGCCACTTGGTCTTCGCCATTGTCCCTCGGCAGGCCTTCGGTCTCCCATGTAGCAGATACTCCTGGTTCTCGACGTCGGGGTAGCCGTCGCATTGGCCGCCTCCATCCTCAATGCTGCTGTTAGCAGCTCATGGATAGTTTTGTAATCGCCGAGCATTAAGCGCTGACGAATCTCCGTGTCTCGTACCCCGTCGACAAAAGTGTAGGCGGCTTCCCGGGATACGAACTCCGGTGGGAGGTCGACTAAGGCTTTACTGTCCAGCTGCTCGATTGCCAGGACGAACTCCTGCGGTGTCTCCCCTGGCTCATGCGACCTTGACTTCATCTGGCTGCAGTACGCTGCGGCTAAGCAGTGGTTTCCAAAGCGGTTCTCCAGGGCCTCCCAGATGTCCTTGGGCGCCGCCGATGTCTGGACGACGTTCAGGACTTCTGTCGCCCGTCCCTGGAGACTGGCTATTAGCTGTGCGGCCTCTTCCCCTGGTGACCACTTGTTTTTGGCCACCGTGTCAAACTGACGGCGGAAGACTTCGAACGATGACGTACCGTCGTACTTCGGAGGTTTGACGCGCGCAGATATTGTGTCGCGTCCCGGCGCGTCTGCCTTTAAATGCTTCAACCTGCTTCCGACGATGTCCTCTACCATGGCGTTCAGGGACTTGGTGTTGCTGTCGGCCTTTCCCTCCAGGTCGTTAACGCGGTTTGCCAGGACTTCGACGTACTCGCCCAAATCCGTGACGTCCTCTTTTACGCCGGCCAACTGCTCCTCAAATTTGGCGGCGAGGGCTTCGTTCGCAGCCTTCATTTCCGTTGTTAATTCGGTCATCTTCACGGTCATCGTCGCGGCCAATTTGCTATTTTAGCTTCCGTCTTCGTTGTTAATTCGGCCTTCATTTCTTCCAGCTTCTCGGTGATGTCCTTAGCCGTCTTCATTTCTGTTAGTTCCGCGGCCAGGCTATTATTTTCCGCGTTCATTTCCGAGGTCAGTTCGGCCATCATTTCCATCATCTTCTCGGTGATGTCGTTAGCCGCCTTCATTTCTTCCATTTTCTGTAACATCTTTTCCAGTGGCGCGTCCATGGTCAAATGTTCCACTTCCTGACACCAATTGTGACTTTGTGGGTTCGTAGAATTAAAAGTCCAGTTTGCATAAATTCAAAATGTTCTTTATTTTCGTGTAAACACATTTTGTCCACCAGCAGAATTACGTAACACACAAATACAATCTTCTAAGGTCGTTGACCACAACAAAGAGGTCACTTCAAAAACACCAGTTTCAATTACAACTCTTGTTACGTCTCTGTTTACTACTGTCCCTTGGCGAGTCGCCGCTTCCTTAAATACCTCTACTCATATTACTAGATATTTCCGGAATATTCTGTAACAAACAAGAAACCGAATGTTTCACTAGAATGTCCCATTTACCTCACTTTATCTGTTTTGGCATGCCTTTTATCTCCGTGCTATGTTTATCTGCTTAGGCAAGCTCTTTATCTCCACACTGTGCCATCGGTCTGTTATCACGCTGAACCCTTTTAGTGCATACGCCGCCAGTCGTAATAATGGATTCCCTACATATTACAGTTACTTTCATTCAGTACTTTCATATTGAATAACCCTATGGGGAAATGCAATAGGTTGTAATAGAATCTTCCAAATTCTAATGAAAAATCATATGCGTAATATACAACCTAGTTTTATATGTATATAATAATAATTACAACAGTGTTCTAAAAAATAAACATCAACATGAACAGAACATAAGAAGAAAAATAGACATCAAATATCCAGCTCATATGTTAGCACTGCTTGAAAAAAGTCCACATTATAAGGGAATTAAAATATATAATAAATTGTCACAATAATTTAGAGAAATCCAAAACCCAAATCTCTTTAAAAGGTCCATTAAAAGTTTACTTGCCAGTAAGGCATACTACTCAACTGAGGAATCAACTGTGATCTCAGGGTATCATAGAGTCAGGCCGGAGTCAGAATTAACACAAGTTTCTTTCAGCCTTAGAAGTCGTAGTCTGCAGCAGACCATAGGTTCTAAGCCATGAAGAAACTTGTGTTAGATAGTCAACATGCCATGGCATTGAGTTTTTCATGTTGACTCTATCAAAAACCTTAGCCTATATACGGCTAGTATGAAGAAATGATTAATTTCCAGCAATTATCCAAAACTTGTGTTAATTTATATATTGTACATCTTGATATTTCTTTGCTTTACTATAGTTAGTAAATATTGTAGTCTTAATTTCTAACTTTTTAATCTTGACAAGTCACCAACTTATAAGCATTGTTGAACTATGTAAGTGAAATTTGACAAATAAAGTATTTATTATTATTAATTTATTTATTCAGCTCAGTATCTTCCAAAAAAGCAACAGGAACATATTCAAGAAAATCCCTCCACCCAAACCAGCCTTTGAACTTTTTTGAAATTATATTATTTATTAAAAAATGAATTTGATAAAAGTACCATGTGTTTAAGTTTTCATATTATATAAATATATCTTAAATATTTTAGTGAAAGATCTAAAATACTCGCTTGGAAGGAATATTGTATAGCTAGAAAGTGTTGAGCACTAGATGAAAACATAGTACACAAAAAGTGTAACTTTTTAAGATCTTTTTAAGGCAGTGTATTTTAAATAGTTTTCTTCTGGCATAAGTAACTTGCACAATATCTATTGCTAATGGACTGAATTGTTCAACACTTTGTCATTCTTTTGAAGTCCTGTCAATATTTGTTTCTTAAACCTGCAACAATGTACTACTCAGCAATTAGGAGTTAAACAGGGATTATCTGTTCAAACAGGATATCCAGGATTGGATATTGGAAAATATTAGATAATATAATTTAAAATCTTCTGGTGACTGTATTGATTTCCAAAACTAACAACTTGATATAGTTATTTGAAAATAAACACAATATTAGAATTACAGTTTTACAATAACTTTTTCAATAGATTATTTTTTTTTTTTGTCAAATGATTTAACACCCTTTTACATCGAGATTTAACTGTATTGGAACACCACAGTGAAGCGAAAAATTATTAATTTTTAGATGAGTCGTATTTATTACACATCTGCTTCACTTTTGTACCTATTTTGAGGACATGTTTCGCAAATCATCGTTTGCATCTACCGCTCTTGTGCGACTCTTGATCCAGTGGTGTGGGTAATTCTGGGGTTGCTGCTGCCATCTGTTGATTTAGTGATGAACTTAAATGTGGGATTCACTTCTGGCGGGATTTCAAAGTTCATTAGTTGGTTTTTATGTTTTTCTATGTATATCCTCTCCCATATGACAAGTTCACTAGGTTTTTGTACGTATTTTAGTAATTCTGTGCTATCTTCAATTTCATGATTTTCAGACCAAAAATGAGCTGCTATTGAGGACTTATCAATATTTTTGTATCTTAAGTGCCTGAAGTGTTCTTTCTTTCTAGTGCCTATGTTTCTTTTTGTCCTCCCTGCTATGTAAATTTTTTCACAGTCTTTACACTTAATCTTGTAAATGCCTGACTTTTCCTCTGGTTTTATCTTATCAGTATTATTACTGTGAAGTAGGTTTTTACTGTTGTAATTGTTTTTTGATGCCAATGTTATATTGTATTTCTTGAATATTTTTTGGAACTTTTTTGTGGCCCAGGGGTGGTAAGTAAATTTAGCAAATCTAATTTCTTGTAAGATCTGTGATCTGTTTTAATCTCTTTTGAAGTTTGAATGATTTTAGTTTTTTATCTACAAGGTTTTTTCCATATCCATTTTTAATTGCAGTTTTTAAGATTTGATGGTATTTGTTTTGATATTCTTGCTGGCTGAGAGGTAGATTTACTAATCTGTGTGTGAGACTGTTGATGGTTGCATGTTTGTGTGGAATTGGGTTGAAACTATTTGCTTTGATGTAATTATCCGTGTGTGTTGCTATTCTATGAATACCAAATTCTAGTTTTTCATTGCTTTTTTTGATTTTAAGGTCTAAAAAAGGTAGAGTACAGTCCTCTTCAGTTTCCACTGTGAATTGTATGCTGGGTTCTTGCAGGTTGAGTAGTTTCAAAGCATCATCTATTTGTTTGTAGGGCACTATTGCAAAGATGTCGTCTACGTATCTGTACCATGTTTTAAACATATGAGGGAAGGCTTTAGTTATATGTGTTTCGAAAAAGCTCATGTATAGATTGGCCAAAAATGGTGATAGCGGGTTTCCCATAGCTAGTCCTGAAATTTGTTTATAATATTTTCCATTGAAGACAAAATAATTTTGATGTATACATATTTCAGTCATTGCCAAATATTCTTCTATTGCATTGGCATCTAGGTTTATAGAATTTAGCCATTTTTTCAGTTGAATCAAAAGTTAAAAACATAAAAACCAACTAATGAACTTTGAAATCCCGCCAGAAGAGAATCCCACATTTAAGTGCATCACTAAATCAACAGATGGCAGCAGCAACCCCAGAATTACCCACACCACTGGATCAAGCTTTAGTCGCATTAGAGCCGAAGATGCAAACAATGATTTGCGAAACATGTCCTCAAAATAGGTACGAAAGTGAAGCAGATGTGTAATAAATATGACTCATCTAAAAATTAATAATTACCCTTTTACTTCTTTATCCGGACATCTAACTTTCACCAAATCCAAGTGTCTAATAAAATCCCATCTGCTCTAGGGACTACATTCTCACCATTGCCCTTAACAAGTATTTCTTTGCATATAAAGTCTGCATTGCATGTTGTATAGGTATATCTTCTTTTCTTTTACATACACTGTTTAAATATTGGTACTGATTTATCACACAAATGTTTTAACACTTTTACAATTGATCATAATGTTCAATAAACAAATAACATAAAAAATCTTTAAAAAAATGAATAATTAATTTTCCTGGGGCTTATATTTATTACAAATAATCAGTTTTAAAATACTTTTTAAAAAAAAATAAAATAGCAAGGAAAGAGAAATGTCATAGGAAAGAGTATATATAATGAGACTGAAAGGAAGAAGCATTAAATAATATTAGAGCAAAAAGTATGAAAACACAAAATTGTAATGACAGCGCAAAGGCGGCACAGAATGTAAAGCTGATAGAACAACACACAATTGGCAAATTAGAGTGATTTTGAGAGAAAACAGAAACACAGAAAGTGTTAAGTTAGGAATTAGAAATGATGAAAGAGGATCTTATACATAATGAAAATATAAAGCAAATTATTTCATAGGAATGCAATATGATTGTAACAGCAAGCAATATAAAGTGTAAAGCTGAATTAGAAACATATGTACTATGCAAACAGTGTAATATATAAGATAACACCACTTATGAGGAGAAAGAGCAAGATCCAAAATTGTTTTGGAAAGTATTTCAAAGTGAGAACATTATCTAAATAATTATAAATAATGATTATAAAGCAAGGGGTCTTAAAAATAAAGCTGAGGTTAACGTTATTCAGGAATCAATTTTTGTTAACATATTGGATTTCTGCTAAAAAGTCACGCAAATGGAAAGTACGTACCATCAAACGGTTTATTATTTGTAGATTGTTTTATGAAGGTTGTGAACAAAGTAAAACTATTAGGACCACATATGTCAGATGCAGATCTAATCATCTTCAATAGTATATAGACCAATGTAAAAGTTAATCAACTGTATATTAGATTTGAATTTAGGAGATTCTGATTTCATTTTATTATTATTATTGGATTGAATTATGCTACGAGGAGACTTGGCCTGGAGTTCCAAGTGGGGCATGCCTAGAAGGAAAGAGAGGGAAAGGCAGACAGAGGTAAGCCGTCTCAAGGAGTCATGACAGTACAGAGGGCAGAGTCTCTACAACTGACCAGCTAGAAACTTCCCGGTGGGCAAGTACAGCCAGCACCCTACCCACTGTGATCCTGAAATGGCCCACCAGGTTGGCCGGGAGACTATCTTACAGAAGGAGGATACTCTATTATTCTATGCAATATGCTTGAGCTTCTGCTATATGTTGACTGATGTAGAAATTAATTGCTTAAGCATTAGGACCTGGATTTATTTTACAGATATGTTTACATTTCCACTGTAGGTTGGCTGGCAGAGCTTGTGCTATCTACATCCTGGTTTACAATCAATGGCACAATTAATCTGTGGTGGAAGTCTCAAAACAAATTAAACTTTAAACCCTGCTGAGGTTTCCCAAAAATGAGGTACCAAAACCTAGGGTTTAAAGGATAAACCCTAAGAAAAGCAATATAAACATATGGAACATTAAATATAAACAAATACACAAAACAGCAGTCACAGGAAGCCTTCAGGAAAACAACCAGAGGGTAGAAACATGCACAAACTTACGAGATTACTACTTAGATTATAACATATGTTCACCTATTTGAACAGTAAAGTGGATATAGCCTTGTGCATCAAAACAAGCACAAGATAGGTCACTTTTTTTTTTTTTGGGTTTTAACTAAAATAAGTTGTGATTCATTAAAAAATTATAGCATTTTAATCTGTTTTCCAATACTTATGAACATGGTATACATTTTTAGCTTGCTACTACATATGTTCGGAACAAATATGAAGCCATAATTGGTCATTTGCATAACAGTGTCCATTATTGCTGTAAAAATGTATACTTCACAAAAATAGTTCTTTCCAATAGTTATCCCACAAGCCTGGGATTCAAGTACTTACAATAGTAAGTCGCCATAAAAGACAATCTCGGATATGAGAGCACCTAGTGGTTTACCATAAAAATATATGAATCAATTGGAGAATTTAATGTCAGGATGGCCCATTGGCCATGGTAGCTGAATGGGTAAGAGCAACTGGATGGAAACCAGGAGATCCATGGTTCAAATCCCAGCCATGGCATTAAATTTTTCAGGTTGACTCTATCTAGTTCTTACAATCTCATATCAAGTCTCCAAAGATTAACCACAAACCTAAGAAAACTGAGACTATATTTGACTATAAAATTACACCAATGTGTATACATATATATAAAACTTTCAGCATATAGACAGTTTTGTAGCCATCATCTTAATGAAGTGTTTCAAAATCATCATAAAGGTCACTTATATTTATATATTAGTTATAATATACTTATCCCTGTCAGGCATGCACCTTGGCAGAACATTGTTAGTCGCACAGGGTCTAGTAGGCCTGCACTATATGGTGGTACTTCTTTTTGTTTTCACTTTTCTTTTACCCTCAATTTTTGGCTTTAATTAGATTAAATATACATTACCTTTATTAGTATAGTCATATTAAATATATCAGCTAAAATATAATACAAATAGAGTGTACATTATTATTTGTATTAAATATACATAAAGTTAAATAACATATTCCTTTGAAATACACCCTATCATCGGAAATGTTCGGCTACTCAGAGTCATCAGCTATTTTTTTCTGTTTTCCCTGACTAAGCAGTTCTCTAAAATAATTTTGGCTTGCTTTCTCAAAAGAGAGGAGCGTTGCATTTCTCACATGCATATTTAGTTTTGCTGTTCTTTTTGTCTTTACTGCAGGGTCCACATTGTTTCATTTTCAATTATTCTGATGTATTCTGCAACTCATCTGCTGTAGGTTGTTCAGGATCATATTTATTTAAAAGCTCCTTCAGATCATTGAATAGGTTTGAGTCTGTTGCTTTTCTCTGTAGCTGTTATGACAGTTAAGCTACGGACAACACTCAAATATTCCTGTCTTGTGGAATATTTGTTTTGGTTTCCAAGAAATGTGAAATGTGTAGTGTTTAACGCCCGCTTTTACTACATACGGCACCGCAGGCAATGACACTGATGATACATGAGATGAAGATGGAGCACTGGTGGAATGAGATCGCGGGGGAAACCGGAGATCCTGGGGAAAACCTGCCCCAGCGTTGTGTTGTCCACCACAAATCTCACTTTGCGGTCGCCTGGGATCGAACCTGGGCCGCCTTGGTGAGAGCCAAGTGGTCTAACCACTGAGCCACGGCGCGGCCAGGTTTCCAAGAAAGATAACCCTACAATTAATACCTGCAATATTCAACATATGGTTAAAAATTACCATTGGCCACGTTCATGTTCTATTTACAATGTACCTAGCACACAGTCATCTACTACATAAACTCCAGATTTTGTATCTAATGCATGATTATTTCTGTTTTTTTCTCTGCACTTCCGACAGTTTATCCAATAAAACATATAGACTTGACATCAAAACTACTGTTTTACCCTTTTTGTTTTTTGGAACATGTGAAACAAGTATTTCATTTTTTTTATATAAAAATTATTTGTGGTTGGTTTATTGACACTCGTCACTTACTTTCTCATAAATATATGAAAAAGTAAGTGACGAGTGTCAATAAACCAACCACAAATAATTTTTATATTAATTTTGATGTCACTGTTACTAAATTCCTCCAAACACACATTTCATTTTTTGTTAAGCCAAGTACACTTTTACATTGGTTGCAACCTTTTGCAGAAGTAAAATTACTGGGCAACTCTTTCTTATTCTTCAGTATTGTAACTACAAAAGAAAGTTGTCTTTAGCGCACCAGTGAACCAATCATCTGCTGTAACATTTCAGCCAATGCCATATAATGGTTAAGTTAGTCTTAGTACTACAGCCTCTGCAGAATTATTTTGCAAATGTGGTCCATCTGGCTGCTGTCCATACAGCCTCTGCAGAATTATTTTGCAAATGTGGTCCATCTGGCTGCTGTCCATAATAAATTTTCATATTAGTGGTGTAAAACGTTTTGCATCAAATATAATATTTTTATGCCATACTTGTTTGGCTTGGATGTTGTCTAAAATAATATGGGCCACGAAATGCTGGTAACTGTTCATCGATGGTGGCATTTTGCTCAAAGAGAATAATGCTTCTAACAGTTATTCACAAACATTGTAAACATTTCTCTAATATCAGCCAATTTGACTAATACCAATGAATACCATTTGGTACTCATGACAAAATACTAATAGCTCCTTCCACTGGCAAAGCAACTTACTAACAAAGAAAAACATTCATGTAAGGTGTAATATTAGATGTCCTAGTCAGGCAATTATGTAGGTGTGTTCATTCTTAAAATACTGCATTTAAATAAAGCTAGGGGCCTCCCAGACCTCACGCGACTAACGAATGGTTCAATAAGTGTAAATGTTATATTTACAATATTTTATATGTTTTAAACTCTAAATATGGCTACACAGAGAGAGTTGATATGGATAAAACAATTGTAGTTTGACAAAATTTGCTATTGTATTTCAGAAAATATGGTATATTTAATTTCTGAAGAATAGTAATACAACTGTCACTGTCTCAACCTGGTGACTACACTACCCAAACTGAATGTGCATGAACTTAAAGAGAAACAAATTTTTATATAAAAAGCTTTTCAATTTGATAATAATAAAAGCACAGGAAGAATTAATTACATGTTTCACACCATATTAATAGTCAACTTGTTGCTAGTTATGTCATATTCCTTGAGGCAGCACCTTATCATTGTTAATGAATACAGCCCAATTAACATCAAAATTAAAAATTATTAAAATGATGAATGAGAATTATAAAAATGAATTGGCATGGAAATATAGTTGTTCTTTCACTCCAGCCGTGTGTAGGCCAAATTTTGGACAGGTGGAGTCAGACTGAAAAATTCAGTGCCATAACCAGGACTTGAACATGTATTTCCTGGTCTCCATCCAGTTACTCATTGGTTAAAACCAGAATATTTGGCAAAAGTCCACCCCTGCCCTAGTAAACTTTTATCTAGTATTTATGTAACAGATCTTCAGTTTACACGGGTGAGAAAAGATAAAACTATACATCTGCTCAGATTCAAGGGAATTTGTAGTAGTGGAAAGGGGAAAGTAAGAAAATTGTTCCATACATCTACGTTTATTTACAACATATATTTAATAAGACCTATTTTGCTAAAAACAAGCCTTCACAATGTCTGGCCATGTTGTAAAGATGGGTAATCCTGAAGATAATGTGAGGAGAGAGAATATTGTTTACTGCATTCCAATGGAACCATTTGTGATTGGTTAATAGAGGTTTTACTGTACATCGTCATGGTGGTAGCAGATGCCTATCACTAAAGGATTAAGTGTTAGTCACCCCATTCCACCATTTTTGTGGTTTGGTGTGGAAAGAAGTAAACAAATAATCAAGAACAGTCAGTAGTTGATGTAGTTGACACATTCCACAGCAGATCTCCAAATTTATGAGACCTCCTTCTGTTTAGGTGGATTCCATCCCTGCCGAAGTCTTTAGCATTAGCCATAAGTTCCCATCAACCATGAGACACTCCTTGGTGTTCCTTGATTGGGATTTAATACTTCACACTAGGTCCATCATTTCACCCATAATTTCCTCAGCCCTTTGCCCGTCGAATGTTGTTTGTACCTGCATGCACTAGCACCAGTTCTGGCTTCAAGTCCTTAACGTTCATCAGTTCTGCTTTATGTTGGAGTTCGTTTATTTTTATGCCCGGATAGCAACATACCTCGTATCCTTTGTCCCGGCAAGCTTCCCCGGAAAACTTCAATATTTAGTGACCTAACACTATAACACGTTTCTTGCTTTTGTTTCTCCTGCTTTCCGAGTAAGATAAATTCCCACTTGTCGCTTCCTTACCCTCTTCCTCCAGTTTGTTTAGGATTCCGAACCTATTTTCACTGACGAAGTTTGCCGTTTGAGTCAAGCGTCGATTCCCATCATGTTCCCTTCTTTTGCCCGATTTAGATTCCTTCCAAGGTCCTCTGACGATTTCCTCTTTTAGCTTTACAGTTTCTGTTTCCAAAGCACTGATTTTTATTTAGCGCCATCTGCAGGTCCCTGTTTAGTATGCTGAGAACCGCATGTAGTAACGCTATTGTTTCACTTTCCTGTTGCGTCTTGTTTATCATTGGTGAGCACGTGAAAATACACTTTTGCACATTTAAATCCTTTGGATATTTCACTTCCCCGGCGTTAACTTCATTTCCACTTGGTGCTTGGTGTTTCCTCTGGCAAATACAGCTTTCTGATTTTGTAGAATTATCCGTCTTCCCATTATTTTCGCACAATAACTGTTTATGTGATTGCGTCACTGTACCTACGTCCGCCATCTTGGAGCCTACTCTCTAATAACCTTCCTCCAGAGCTATATTGAACAAAAGGCATGATAATGCATCTCCTTGCCTAACTCCATTCTTGGTCATTACTGCACTTGATAGCATATTCTGTATCTTGATTTGATTCCGAGTATTTTCCGTAGTAGCTTTCACAAGGGCAATCAATTTCTTAGGTTTTCAGATTCATGTGGCCGTGTGCACCCATCTCGATCAATATCACAGATTACTGTCCGGCCGTTGTATCTCCGGCTCTGACGTTTTGCGACTGTAAAAGGTGGAAGGGGAAACCTAATAGTACCAACATACAGTAATGAGCAATTGAAAACATATCTTCAAAATTATCTTTAGAATGAAAATATAGGACTATATTAACTTTAAAACACTGAAATACAATTTACAATTTCATCATAATGCAAGATATTTATTACAACACCACTCTATTCGAATATTTCATTCACACCTTTCACACACACACACACACACACACACACACACACACACACACACACACACACACACACACACACACACACACACACACACACACACACATACACACACACACACACACACACACACACACACACACACACTAACTGCATCTGTTGGTAGTACTGGGAGTCTCTACATCCGGTGTCGTGGTAAGGAAGTTAAAACTGCTAGCGCCAATCAGTATTGTCGCTGGTAGGCGTGGCTCCCGACCCCATCACCGTGTTGCCAGCTTAAATTTGTTTGATCCACGTGGCCTAATAACGGCTTGCGCTGGTGAACTTTGTTTGGTATATTTTTCGTGCGTGAATTCCGATGTTTAGTGTTCGTAAGTCCTATTATTATCGCTATTATAATAATATGGCTACTGGTTCGTGAAATATGCAAATACATGAAATATTTAAAATACGCATTGTTCCTCTGCTTGAAATTCCCGCTAAAGAACTGGCAACAGCCTGCTTCCCCCTCTCGAGAAATGTCAGAGCCGGAGATAGAACGGCCGAGGTATAATACATCTTACATTAAAATTTTGATTTCCATATTGTTAAATGTCAAGTTTTCCCTGCTTCTGGATTTATGATTTTGTAATATTTTATAACCGTTTTCAACATTGGTAATACTGAAAAAGTGAATCAAAACGTGGATTGGCACAAGCTTGAACTGTAGCAAAAACAATCATCATTTGACACCTTTTGGAACGTGAACTTGAAATAAAGCTCATAGCAATTTAAAAATTTCAGCAAACAAGAATTAACAGCATGACACAACATATATTTATCAGTGTAACGAGTACCCAAATGATCGCTGACGGAACCTACCGAAGTGACAAGCGCCGACATCAATAGCAGAACATTTTCAACACTGTCAACATTGATCTAACAACTACACTACTTTTAAAAAGTTAACTTTCGATATTACTTAAATCACTTTTTCTTATCTATATTTAAAAAACGAATCGTACGATGTGACTTACATTTGGAGGATATAATAATAAAAATGAAAAACAATCTTACAATATGTGCACTATACAACAGGATAAACCTGTCGAATGTCTTCGATCAGTTCCTGGAAGGGGTCGTTGGTAATTTACGTCCTCCAAAGTTACGTCATATCGGACGATGAATGGAATGCATAAAATGATGCTCAAATGGGTCCGGGGTCAGTTACAGTTACCCGACATTCGTCTTACAGAATAAGGGAAAACCCTGGAAAAAACCTTATCCAGGTAACTCACCCTGACTGAGATTCGAACTCGGACTTCTTGAATGTGAGGCAGACGCTACCACCACGCTACCAAGGCGGGCAATTGTGTGTTAGAAAACAATATACCTATATCACATATGTGACAATATGAAATTAATTCTTACCTCAATTTCTATTACTGGAGCCACATCATTGGAGGTTTCCAAACTTTGTGTTGGCTCTGTAACATCTGCAACAGAGAAAAACAAAAGTCCTTGTAATAACTATTCACACGCATGTGTACGTGTAAGATTTGAAACTCAAGCAGCGAACGTTACTATAACATGTAGACATATATCTGCTTCATTTCATAGCAATTGTTTAGCCCATTACTGTTGATTATGGAAAGACAAAGCTGTCCTAATTGCACAAGCACCAGGGCCCAGTTCAGCAGTAGCCCAAAATGTATTCTCTTTGGTATCCCAATATGAGATCAATGTAATATCCTATGTAAATATTAATAATTCTTACAAATGGAACAATAAATAAGTATACCACTACAAAAATAATAGTTGGACTAATAAATGCATTACATAGCACAATAGTATATTGTGACTAATGCAAATGGCATCTACTGTTTGTCCACCATAGGAAAGCAAGGCAGAAGAATGTGTAATGTAATTACTTTTTCAGTATTTATGCTCGCCTTTTAGATATGTCAAAGATGCTAGGTTTATGAAAATACACAATGTTGTTACATAACTCACCCATACATAATACCTATCACTGCAGTTATTGAAACAAGCATTAGATCTGACAGCATGGGTGACTCATATGCATACACTCATTTCGTAATAAACAGATCCACTAACAGAGCAGATAAACTGTTCAAGCCCCTCTCCCTCTTCAGGCCTAGCTTGTCTTCTTGTGGTGGGTAGACAGTACAAGAGCAGTTATTTTTATCCACTGCCAAGAAAGAATAAACTATAAAAAACTATTTAATTATTTTGCATTTTTTTTTCACTAAATGATATAAATATTTCAATTTTAAGACATCAAAATATAACTGCCTTGTTAGTCCATTTCATGCAGTTTCCTTTTGATAGTGCAAATGTTATTAAAATGATTTGTTACTAATCCACTGCAAATAAACTCCATGAAAGTGTTGCTACCAGCACTATAAGCCATGACACCATTGCATTTTCTAGCTTTAAGTCACTCAAATCAGTTAAGATTATTACATACCATCTGCTGTTGCTGCCTGCTGGTATGTGGCATCACTATCAAATGAGTTCTCTAGTGTTATTACAGTTGATGCAAGCATCTCTTTTAATTTGGGATGTACAATGTTCATGCACATCCTTTTTCCTACTCCTGTTTTGTACACCTCCAGTTTCTCATCTGCAATGTCTTTTCTAGCTTTTCTCTTTAAATTATCGTAGCACGTTCTTAATTTTGATGCACTTCTTTGTGTTACCCCTAAAACAAAAGCAACTTAGGGCAAAAGCTGCAAAGCATGTCCCTCAGTATAATAATTGATATGAGTTACAAATTGTTGTTGAGAAGATGAAGCTGGTAACCTTTTCTTCTGGTCATGAGAGAACGTAAGCTTTCACGGCCAGAGTCCATAATACAATTGGTTGTTTCCGGGCTGTTTTGCCGTGGTCTGTTGGAGTAAGAACCAAACGTTTCGTCCACAACTACGGCAGACATCATCAGTGGCGCGGTCGAAGCTTTCTTGCAGAGAGTTTGGCTGCAGCTGTATTATTTTCTTCCAGTGTTGCAAGAGCAGGTTTGCTTTGCATCAATAATCACAAATCCTTAAGTTAAAAATTACATATGATTTTGTTTATTAACTGTATCAATTGCCACAATGTATCAGCGTTGTCGGTGCGCTAGAATTTCATTCCACAAGGCTCTTTGTACACGCAATATATAGGTATTATTTTACGAACTCTTGATAAATAATTATAACTTTAACCAGAGGTTAGTTGCCGAGAATCATCTTCTAAAAACAACAGACTATTAAAATACTTCAGCCAAAATCATAATTTTGGAATAATGAAACATTTTTCGCTTACCTGGACTGCTGTTAAATTATAAGGCCAGCTGCTCCCATGTGGCCTCCTTCTGTTTTATTGTGACTCCATCAGTTCTTTTATTTTCTATAACTTCTTTATAGTGAGATGCCAAGTCTAACAAAATATCTACTTCGAAAGTGGAGAAGTTTGGACTCCTCTTGCTCTTGGTTTCCATAATGTTTATACTCTGCTACAGCTGTTTATAAATGTGCTTCTGCTTCGACAAATGCTAAGCGAAAAACAAACGACAAATGACGAACACGAAGCAATGAACTTCTGGGTGTGTTCGGTAGCTTTCTCAACAGTTACATTTGAAACGAGCACTTGGCAGATAATCACTGCCAGCTAACCGGCGATTGTCAATGGTGCACCAGGATGTAAGCTTTACAGCGATCAACTTTTAACTGTGTTTAGGCAAATGTCTCTTGTGGGTTTGCTTAACGAGGTTGGTGCACACGGCCATCAGTTTCAGATTTTATTCATCATTTGCAAAAAATTTTACAAGAATTCGTCAGAAATACATTAAACATAAATAAGAACTGTACAATAATTTACATACATTAGTACTATAAATCTTTTATATTGCATGACTACTATTGACATGTGATATTTTATACTCTTCAATTGAATAGAAGGCAATTTTAACAGGTATGTCTTAATTGCCTCAATTTTCTTCACCTCTGAATTTATTTCCTTGATGAGGTGAGGTAAATGATTGTATAAATCTTTTGCATTGTTTTCAATACACTTGTTACCTAGCGTGCCTCTTAGTGTGTTTCTAAAATAGTTCAGTTTTGTTCTTCTGTTAAGCCTGTGAATATTAGTATTCTTTTCCTCTTTGTACATTCTTACTATATACTTGAGAGATTCATATATATATAAGCAGAGTAGTGTAACTATTCCGAGATTTTTAAAACTACTTTTGCAGAGTTTCTTCTTGGATTTTTTTTAATTAATCTTATTGCTCGTTTCTGTAACCTAAATATTCTTAGCCTCTGTTTCTTTCCTGCTGCTCCCCATAAGATAATCCCATAATTTAGATGAGTGTATAAAAGTGTAATATACTTTTAGGGCACTACTCTCATCCATGATTTGTATTACTTGCTTTAACACATATATGCCCTTATTTATTTAGGGATCTCTAACTCTTCCATTGCTACTTAGAGATTACTTCTATCAATACTATCATAAGCTGATCTGAAGTTAATGAAGAGTTGGTGTGTATCAATTCCAAATTCTGTACATTTTTCAAATTGGCAAATTGTAAACATCTGATTGATAGTAGATCTTCCTTGGCGAAATCTATACTGATAGTCACCAACTGCATTTTCCACCTAAGGCAACAATACTAACTATAAAAGGGAAGCTAAAAAGCCAGCTTGAGACAGTTCAGTTGGTAGTTGTGAGTTTAACTGTGTATATCTGAGCTTTTGTCAGTCAGCAAGCAAAACAGTGTTAAAAGGAAATGTGCTGTATACACAGAAAAGATTGGGCAGTGCAAGTTGATGCATGCAACAGATTATTTGCTTACGCTGTGTATTTGTAAAAACTGAAAGTAATTATAAGTTAGCATTGGTGACAAATAAAGTGAGCTTATTACAACTTTGTCTTGTCATTTTGTTATAATATATTTGAAAGTATGTTACATGAATTTTAGGAATATGTATAAAAATAACATCTGAATGTAAAACATAGAAGATTAAATTGTCATCTCTTCTTGATGGTTGATTCACAGTGCTTAACATCCATCAAAGTACTCTCTTATATTGTCCACGGCTGCTATCAGGTAAGAGTTTTGCCTTCTGCTAAACTGCAGCTACATTTTGTTTGTTGTTCAAGTCAATGGCTTATTCACTTTAAGAATAAGATAGTAGTCACAAGAACTGAGGTCAGAAAATACATTTCCCATCCATAAAAAATGACTGATGCAGAGATCACGATCATGGAAGACCCACAGATCATGTAACATACTGTGACTTTGTGGGTTCGTGAAATGAAAAGTCCAATTGCACCACTCAAAAATGTTCTTTATTTCCACCGACTTACAGTTAAACTCTTGCCAATTACCCAGAATTACGTAATGCACACAATTATGATTCCCCAGTTCGTCCGTTACAATTTCTCTTGCACTCGTAATTACGTACAATCCTCCGATGCACTCACACAGTCTTCTCGTCGTACACTAGCACTGCATTCTTACGCCAAGAACTGACTAACTCCTCTTGCCTGACATGTTGCTTATATAGGATCAGCTAGCCGATCTGGAAGGTTCTATATTAGATGAAATATCCCGTAAGTTCGAGAACACAGGTGGAACAGAAAGAGACGGCGCAGTGATGTTTTTTCTCCCAGCCACCCCTCGCTGACGCCACAAGACAAATGAGGGGGCGTGGCGAACGCTGACCGTCCCCTGCTTGCCCGCTCTATAGGGTGTTCCGACGTTCGGGTGCAAATATTTTCATGGTATAAAGTTAAGTTTCTTTGATGGCACATTTTTAGGAAATAAAGAATAGTTGCCATGGCTTTAAAAATTGAATTCAATAAGCTTAGTTATTTATAAAATAAAATGTCTGGATACAGAATTATGTTTCAGTATAGCAAACTGATGCTAGCAACAGTGAAAAAAACTAACAAATGGAATCGCTTCAAAATCAGCTTTTGTTTTTAATTGTCAATAAACTTTATTGTATCCAAATACATTATGGTACTTATAGCTGTGAGCAAGAGTAATATTACATCACTTGAAGCATGTGTTAGGATGCTGTTCAATAAAATGTGAAATGTGTAGTGTTTAACGCCCACTTTTACTACATACGGCACCGCAGGCGGTGACACTGATGATACATGAGATGAAGATGGAGCACCGGTGGAATGAGATGGCAGGGGAAACCGGAGGTCCCGGAGAAAACCCGCCCCAGCGCCGTGTTGTCCACCACAAATCTCACTTTGCGGTCGCCTGGGATCGAACCCAGGCCGCCTTGGTGAGAGCCAAGCAGTTTAACCACTGAGCCACGGCGCGGCCGTGTGCTGTTCAATAACACTCCTACATCAGTTACATTTAAATATTAACAAGCATATCGAGATTTAACTGTATTGGAACACCACAGTGAAGCGAAAAATTATTAATTTTTAGATGAGTCGTATTTATTACACATCTGCTTCACTTTCATATCTATTTTGAGGACATGTTTCGCAAATCATCGTTTGCATCTACGGCTCTTATGCGACTTTAAGATCGCATAAGAGCCGTAGATGCAAACGATGATTTGCGAAACATGTCCTCAAAATAGGTACGAAAGTGAAGCAGATGTGTAATAAATATGACTCATCTAGAAATTAATAATTAACAAGCATATTACATTATAATCACAAAACAAAAAAAAGAACACTTTATCATACATACATACAAAACATATAATATTAAATGAGCAGGCATTGTGTCGTTTTCTTTTAAGTCTTCTATTTTGCGGTTGTGGAGGAGGGTGTAAGAAAATGCCTTGTAGCAGTGGATTTGGATGATTGGCAAGAGTTTGGTGTAATCTGATGTAGCTTGTTCGGACGACATCCATCACTTCTGGTATGTTCAGGTCCCTGTGAAGTGTGGTGTTGCTACCATACCATGGGGCACCTGTGATCAATCTTAGGTATCTGTTCTGCATTACTTGGATTCTTTTTACTTGTGATGCTGCAGCAGAACCCCGTATGGAGCAACCATATTGCCAAATAGGTTTAATCAGTGAGTTGCATAGAATGCTTTTCTATGGCATTGCAAGAGGCAATTTTGACTGTATTATATGTTTGATTTGTTGGATTCGGTGTCAGTCCTAAGAGAAGATATGTGATGTGGAGATTCCAAGTTAGTTTATTGTCCAATATGAGGCCAAGGTAATGAACTGACTGTGCAGTGCGTATAGCGATTCCTCCAAGAACTATGGGATAATACGTTATCTTCTTTTTATATGTAAAATATACTATTTGTGTTTTCTGTGAATTCATCACCACTCTCCAGTTAGAACACCATTTTGTGATTTCAGTGCAGAAGTTATTAGTTTCTCAGCTGCTGATTCACAACTGCCTTTACTAAGGATTGCAACATTATCAGCAAAATGTGCAATGGTTAGTTGAGCGTGTTGAGGAAAGTCTGAGGTATACACTGTATAAAGAAGTGGGCCTAGAATACTTCCTTGTGGAACACCAGAGAGGATCGGTTGTGCTCTGGATTGTGCACTTTGATATTTTACTGAAAAAGATCGGTTCTGCAGATAAGATGCTATTATTCTGAAATATATATTGGAGACATAATTTCTAATCTTCAGTAGTAGCCCATTATGCCACACTTTATCAAAGGCTTTCTCTGCGTCAAGGAACAGACCTAAGCACACTTGCTTTTCTTCATATGTGTCCATGATTGTTTCAACAATTTGGTGAAGTTGCTGTGGACAGGAGTGTAATGGCTTAAATCCAAATTGAGTGGACAATATGATTTCCTCAAGTTGTACAACAAGACCAGGCAACAATAGCCATTCAAATACCTTGGATAAAAGAGATAACAGACTTATCGGGTGACAGTTTTTAGGATCACGTTTATTTTTGTTGGGTTTAGGTATCATAACAACTGATGCATGTTTCCATAAAATCAGTTGTGAATTTTTTCAAATGCACTTATGAGATCAGGAGACATAGATAGGGTAATTGTTTTTGTAGAAAATCTTCTTCAACGAAGCCTTTGGCTTTACACAAGAAAATCTGTGAATATCTTTCCTAATCTAAATAGGATAAAATTATCCAAAGAATAAATGCAATACTTTATTTTTGTATTTTTAAGCCCATATTATTTAAATTATTTGTGCATGTTTGCACGGTTATACATACTAAAGATTGGCAGAAAATGATGCAACAACTATTTAATAGAAATGAATTGTTCTTTCACACTAGCCATGTGTAGTGATGCACTATGAAAGGGTAGAGCCAGACTGAAAAATTCAATGCAATAATTATTTAATAGTTAGCTTAATGCAAAGGTTACAAAAGAAGAGATAATAACTAGGTTCTTGTTAATGGTTAGTAAACTAATAGAGATAGTTGAAGAGTCTAGGTGACATCACTTACTGTATGTGTATCAAGAACTCATTATGCAGTATCAATCTGCACAGCAACAGATCTTGAGTAGTATTGTTAATTTAACACGTATACCATCTGGTGAGCAAAATGGCTACATATATGTAATCAATCAGATTATACTCTTCTACAAAATATAACTTTTGTTTGTCGGTTGCAATCTGAAAGGTCATGTTAACTAATTTCACTATGATATATTGAATGATGCTGTGCTTTTTTCTATATCATGTAAGGTTGTCTCTCAAATCATAAATAATAATTTGAAAATAGTGTTTTTATGTAAAAATTGTGCATTACAAAATGACCAAAAGAGTAAAATTTCTGAACAATAAATATATAGAAATACCTGTGTCTCTGTAAAATAAGGTATGATGTTACATTTTCCATGGCTGTAAGGTTGGTTGCACTGGTTTACATGTAAGTTGTGATAAGGAAATTCCCTTTTCAGGCACCAACAGTAGCCTGCTCCCATTGCTCTATTGACCTTGATATCTCCTCTCCATCTCCTTGATTTCTTGATGTTCACCTTGTTCATCTCCGAGGAATTGCAAATTATCAGGAAAATAGGTTAAATGAAGGTATGAGAAGTGAATCTTTAACCTCATAGTTCACCCACAAGCTTATGTAGCTTCTGCCCTAGTATGTTACTGGATACCTTTAGGTCGGCGCACAATAGCCACTGATATTCCTTGCAATTAATTCTAAAATGTTTTCAAGATTTTTATAATATGATTTGTTTAGAAACACAGAATGTGCAACTAATGTTCATGGAAACTTACTTCTATTATGCTATAAAATAGCCTTTAGACTTCTTTCTGAAGTGTCAATGAATAAAAGCCGGTCGTTACGAGCTTATGTTCATCTTCCCAGTTGTTGAATTAAAATGGTATATCACAACAATAAATAAATTGGTCTTTAATTTTAAAAAACTTGATAAATTCTTGGTCTCCTGTACTGGAAAAATGTGGTGTCTGCAGCCAGTGTATCTTCTCTTTCAACTTTGATTCAAGTAATTTGCTCTTGTTCTTTGGTGATAGCTGTCTCTTACTAAAGTTTTTCATATCTTCTTTAGCAGTGTACACTGAGAAATATTCATTAATATTGGAATTTTCTGTTGACCCAGAGGTTGTACTCTCAGTACCCACTAATTGAGCTGGTGGAGTGGAAATAGGGACATCTATTATATGTGACACAGATCTTATAGCTGAAACAAGGCCATCTGGATATTTCAGTTTTGTTTCATTTTCTTACTGTACCCTGATACTTTACACATGCAGAAGTAGCAATTATGATAGTGAATTTTTGTTCATGCCATATCATACAAATCCCGAAATCCATTGATTTCTGTTTTTCATTGTACCACTACCTACGCCCTTCACTTCATGTTTTGCAAAGAGTGTGTGGAGTCCATGTTTGACTTTGATCTCATAGCTCAACCTTAAAATATGCAAAATACCTTTTCTTTAAAAACTGTATAATGTTATCTAATGAAATGTATTTCCCAGGCTTGTGGGCCATGATCCAAAGGATTACTGGATTAACGCCAGAAATGAAAGCCTAAGCATGTATAATGTTATATTTCTGTCTTTGTAACAAGAAAGAACCACATATGTAACAGAATATATTTGAATTGTTCATACATTTTCTCCTGGAAGAGGTGGAAGCCATTGTGAACACACATACTAAAAACACAAAATATAACTATGATGAATATTTTGCAGAAAATGAGTTACCTATGACAGCAAGTTATAGAAAGCAACTTAAGTTCTGAGATGTTAAGACATATAAGCCCCTGTCTGTTTATCGTGTAACAGTGGCAGTTTTACTGTCTTGAGTCAGTCATCAGCTCACTGCTTAGGAAGAGAAGAGATAGAGGGAAGGGAAGCACAGAAGTGGTGGTTTGTTTTTTGTTTTTAGGTATGTATACAGACTAAAGATGCAAATTATGTTACATTTATTACTCATCTTTTGCTGCAAAAATATACACATATAATCACAATTATATATGGTGTCCCATATACCAAAATATTGAATTTCATACAAACAGTGGATATCTGTTATGTAAAAACTGTTATCATTTTCAAAATCAGCATAAGTAGCCTATTTTCATCAAAACTAAGAAAGGGTTACAGGACAATGTTATTTGCATTTGTGTTATATTAAACAATAACAGATATTTAACCTTTCAGAATGTCATTACCAAGTTCTATCTAATGTCCTCAGTTGTTATAAGCTTCCTTTCAGTCATGCTGATTTTGGAAATCGTGATTTATTTTATTCTCTATGTCTGTATCTCATGAAGTTTATATTTAGATTCCCATATAGCTCAGCTTACACATACAAACTGTGTAAACAGTGTTCATTTTTATTTGTGATTTTCCGCCCTCTGATAGAGCAAGAATGACATAGTTGACTGGTGAGTCTATCTTGAAATCATAGTGCCCTCTACCGAGAAGAAGCGGTTATGTTTGCAGAACAATAAGCAATTACAGTGCGCTAATAACTAATACAATCAGTCTCCTCTTTCACCCCTCCTACGGTAATTGTGATTAACATTCTAGTACATATTGTGACTTTGTGGGTTCGTAGAAGTAAAAGTGCAATTGCACAAACTCACAATGTTCTTTATTTCCACCGAATTACAGGTGGTACACTTGCCGATTACATAGAATTACGTAGCGCACACAATTACAATCCATCAGTTTGTCAGTCACAGGTCCACTCCACACTCACTATTACGCAACACTCACAATTACATAACACTCACTACTCGGCAACTTGCCATACAACAACTCTCTCTAGAGCTGACTAAGAACTCTGATACACGTACGCAGTCTTCCAGTCCGTTCGCTAGCACTGCGCTCTTCACGGCTGCTCGCCAAGAACTGACTGACTCATCCACTGCAGCCCTTATATAGGCAGATCGCTGTATCTGGAAGCTTCATGACTCGGAACAATCATCCCGATTGTTCCAGACGTCAGGCGGAGGGGAAAGAGATGGTACAGTGGCTCGTGATGCTCTTCTAACCATCCCCTCCGTGAGCGCTACACAGATAAATGGATAGGCGTAGCCTGAATGCTTCCCGTCTGGCCCCTATCTGCCATCTGGTTCTCTCGGGAATTCCGATGTTCGGGTGACAAAATGTATAAGTACACATGTTTCTACTCTAAAGGTTAACACCATGTATATGAACACAGCACACCTCGTCTTCATGGATTACTGCTATTTTCATACCAGCATTAAAATTGGTGCTGCTTATAAATATAATTTAAATCTGAATGAGTAGTGTCAGACTGAAAAATTCAATGCCATAGCCAGGATTTGAATCACGGATCTCCCACTCTCTGTGCAGTTGCTCTAACCAACTGAGCTACTATGGCCAACATGCCGACATGACATTAAACTCTCCAACTGACTCATATATTTCCCAGTAGACCACTAGGTGTTCTCATATACAATGAGACACACACCTTTTGTGGCAACTTACTATGCTGTAAGTACTTAAGTCCGAGGCTTTATAGTTAAACCACTTGTTATTCATGTAAATTGATGGAAATAATTATTTCTTTCACACTAGCCGTGTGTAGGCTAAGGTATGAATGAGTAGAGCCAGACTGAAAAATTCAATGCAATAGCCGGGATTTGAACAACGGATCTCCCGCTCTCCATGCGATTGTTCTAATCAACTGAGCTACTAAGGCCAACATAATTGGAGAATTTAATGTAATGTCGGCATGTTGGCATAGTAGCTCAGTTGGTTAGAGTAACTGCACGGAGAAGAAACAAAATGCTGAGATCTTTCTCTTCAGCAAGTCCTAGGCGTCCTTCATTCGGGGATCTGGTTCCTATTTTAAATACCAAATTGTGTTCCCTTTATTGTCTTCCACATACAATTGGTATTACAATTTTAATGTTCTTAGGAGTAAGACTTATAACTATATACATTTGATACTATATGAATTATTAATGCTAATCTTAATACTAATGCTTACATACTAAGATTGTCAAACTGCCAAGAATGGCAGTTTTAGCGCTGTCGTCCTTCTTGTAGATATTTAATTCTGGCTGTGGTTGAAGACTTGTTGGCTAGTTTGTCCATCCAGGTCTACACTCTTTGATGTCTTATTAAGTCATAGATAGGGCGGTTTTGTACGTAGGATAAGGCTGTTCTGGTTGCTGCTGCAAGTGGGCATTCCCATATTGCATGCTCAGGGCTTTGTTGTATACTGCATCTGCAGTCCACATTCTGTACTAAGTTTAATCTGTTGAGGTATGTCAAGTATGGTCCATGCCCAGTTATGTAGTGTATAAGTCCTTTGGATGGTTGTAGGTACTTCATTTTTAGTTGCTCTTCTATGTTTGGTAGGATGTCATATGTGTGTCTTCCAGTCCTACTCGTGTCCCATTCCTGCTGCCACTCAGAAATTAGGACCTTATAAATTTCCATTTCATCTCGCACTTCTGCCCCAACTAGTTGTGCAGCTCGCACATAGTTTTCTTTGCAGAGCCAGTAGCATGCCACTCTCCTGCGTATTTGAAGTTCAAGTGGTAGTAGTCGTAGTGTGACAAGGCTTAATATTGGCTTGAAGCCAATGTCCCAGAGCATTGGCCCGCACACTGATCCCTGGGGGCATCCCTTAAGTTATTCATTTTATTTGGTCCCCTCCTGTGAGGTAATGCACAATTCTGTTATGGCAGTAATCTTGCAGGGTGTTATATATGTTTCCAAGGCAGTTAATTCTTCGCAGTTCTAGGAATAGTGCCAGCCACCAAAGATTTTTGAATGCTCGCTCGATGTCTATGAGGATGTCCATTATGTATTTTGCCTCTGTTTCTTCTATCCGGTCTAGTATATGGTTAATGGCATCAGCACATGACTGGTTCTTCCTGAAGCCAAACTGGGTGGCAGTTAACCAGACCTGTTCCCGGATGCTTTCCAGATGTTTACAGATAAACATCTCCTGTATTTTGGCCAGGGTGTTCATCAAGGCAATGTGCCTGTAAGACATCAGGTCAGCTGGATCATGGTCTAGCCCTTTTCTTAGTATGCAGAAGTTGGATACTTTCCACATAGTAGGCACAAGTCCTTGTTGAAGAGCCTCATTTAAAATGCTGGTCAAGGTGGGAGTAAGGGAATTACTCAGAGCTTGAGTTATTTCATTGGTGATCCTGTCAGGCCCAGGGGCTTTGCGACGTTTAAGCCTAGAGATAACTTCTGCCACCTCTCTGTCAGTAAATAGTTTTGAAGCTTCTATTGTTTCATATGGTCCTCTTACAGCTTCTCTGGTGTCCTTATGAACTTGTAACTCGTCCTCATTGTCTTGAGGAAGCAGGATGTTCATCAGCACGTTTTCCATGTCTTCCCAGGTTGTAGTGTGGGTTTCATCTGGTTTTTGCACTGTATTTATAGGAGAACGTTGAAATTTATCTCTTACAATTCTATATGGAAGGCCCCATGAGTGCTTTTGGAGACAATCATCAATAAATGTGCTCCAACTTGATGCTCTTGTCTTTTTAAGGAGTTCTTCATTGGTTTCCTTCCTCCTCCTATAAATTGTCAGACGAATTTCTTGCTCTGCCGATGTTCTGGCATTTTGGTATGCCTTGCGTGCATGACATGCATTTTGCCTGAATCTCTGCAGTTTCTCATTCCAGCCTGCCTCAGTAGCGTAGATGGCAGCATGTCTGCCTCATGTTCAAGAGGTCCTGAGTTCGAATCTCAATCAGAGTGAGTTATGTGGATAAGGTTTTCCTGGGGTTTTCCCTTATCTCGAAAGACGAATGTCAGGTAACTCTAAGCTCCATGGACCCTGGACACATTTGAGCATCATTTCACTCAATTCATTCATCATCCGATATGTCTTATGTTGGAGGACGTAAAATTAAAAAAAAAAAAAAAAAGAGCTTCTCATTCCATATGCTGTGGAACTTCTTGGCTTTCCCTCTCAACTTAGGAATTGAGGCTTGCATGCTTGCCACTATTGCCTCAGTGAGCTCCCCTGCTGCTGTATTTATGTCTCCCCCTTCTGCAAGGGGTGGTGGAGGGGTGAAGGACTGTTGTAATGTTGTCCAGTTCATTTTTCTATAGTTGAATCTCCACTCTGTTTCTCGCTGAGGTTCATTAAAATTTCTAGATGTTTCCACTCTGAAGAAGATAGTGTTATGATCACTCGTGGTTTGTTGTTCCATAACTCTCCAGTCCTGGATCATAAATGATGTTCGTCGACTAACCACACACGACTAGTGGGGAAGAATTGATTATTTCCATCAATTTACCTGAATAACATAGTGGTTTAACTATGAAGCCTGGCACTTAAGTACTTACAGCATAGTAAGTCGCTGCAAAAGGTGCATGTCTCATAGAATACAGAACACCTAGTGGTCTACCGGAAAACATATGAGTCAGTTGGAGAATTTAATGTCATGTTGGAATGTTGGCCTTAGTAGCTCAGTTGGTTAGAGCAACCGCATGGAGAGCAGGAGATCCGTGGTTCAAATCCCGGCTATGGCATTGAATTTCTCAGTCTGGCTCTACTCATTCAAACCTTAGCCTACACACGGATGGTGTGGAAGAAAAGATTATTTCCATAATTTAAATCGCTGCATAGAGGAGCTCATGCAATGCTATCTAGCATTCAGACAAGTCCCTCAGTATATAATGTTGTCAAAAGTGTCCAGGTACCATCAAATTGACATACATTTGTTTGCAACATAAACGTCTTACATTTTATCAGTATATGGTATAAATTTTTTGTCATTCTCACGCTTAATTAAAATGTATTAATGTTGATATCCTTATATCTTTTAAAACCAATAGGTGCATAAAACATTCTCAAAATACAGAATCAGTTATTCACAAAATGAGAGACATTGGATGCTATAATGTGACTGGTCCCAATCTAGAAGTAATAAAGAATATTATGACATAAGGGCCTCATACATCTTTGCAGCAGCTAGTTAGGGAGTCGGGACTTTCCAACGGTTCTTGCCATAAAACAGTCAGGAAGGTACTGCAGCTCTACCCATATAAAATCACATGGTTGCATAAGTTGCAAAAGCAAGACCTACTGGCTCATGTAAATTTCTGCAACTACTTTCTGCAATATTTTGAGGAAGATGAGCAACTCTATCTATTCTTCACCTCAGACAAATGCTGGTTCGAGCTGGCAGGCTGTGTCAACACACAAAATGCATGCATATGGGTTCTGAGCCTCCAAATCAGTTTGTGGAAATCCCACAGTATTAAAAAAATAGTTGTTGTCTGGTCTGCCATTTCACAACAGCGAGTAATCTGCCCAATTTTCTTTGAAGGAAAACTAAATGCTCAGCAGTATAGATAAATGAAATGTGTAGTGTTTAATGCCTGCTTTTACTACATATGGCACCGCAGGTGGTGACACTGATGATAAATGAGATGAAGATGGAGCACCGGTGGAATGAGATGGCGGGGGAAACTGGAGGTTCTGGAGAAAACCCGCCCCAGCGCTATGTTGTCCACCACAAATCTCACTTTGCGGTCGCCTGGGATCGAACCCGAGCCGCATTGGTGAGGCAATATAGGGAGGAAATTTTATCTGTGTTTACTGACCAACTGGATGGAAATGAAAAATATGATGACTGGTTCCAGCAGGATGGTGCTCCTGCACATACCGCCAGTGGTACAATTGCTTTCCTTGAACCACATTTTCCTGGGAGGTAAGATGGCAAATTTCCAGATCATATTTTCCAGAATGTGCTCAGCATGAATAACCTGAATTATTGCATTTTCTCCTCAACAGATTCATTAGCAAACCTGTGTGGTCTCCAAGATCTACAGATCTTACCTTGTTGGATATTTTCCTGTGGAATCATCTCAAAGATTAGACCCAAGACTTTAGAGCAAATGCAGCAGCTAGTTCTGAATGAGATGACCACAATTAGACCTGAGATACTGCAAGCTGCATTTGAGCATATGGTGAAAAGAGTAAGGAAGTGTCTGGCTCTCAGTGGTGGTCACATTGAACCATTCATTTAAAGAAGCACTGATATTTAATTAGACACTTTGGCTCAACTTTACTTATTTATTTATTTACTTATTTCTGTTCAGTTATTTCTTGCTATTTAATTTCCGTAAAGCTGTCCATAGAATTTAATATTAAACAATTATTGGTTTCATTGTTTTGATAAACATATAGAAACAGCTCATATTTGGTTACTTTACATGTTTTTTTTTTTTGCCCGCTTCCATAGTGTCAAGTAGCATGTGTGCCTCACACTCAAGAGGTCGCAAGTTCGAATCTTGCTAAGTAATGTTACCTGGAGGTTTACTCCAGGGTTTTCCCTTATCCTACAAAGATGTTGGGTAACTCTGAGCTCTAGGGACCCTGGACTCATTTAAGTATCATATTGTAGCAAATGAATTTTATCAGCAAGTTATTATTTAAAGTTAGAGATTATTAAGTTATAGAAAAAGGGAATCACAATACTTGAAGGTGCTGTAATCCGACGGACTGTCACCAGCTGAATGATGTCATGAAGATGACGAATCATTGCATCATTCAGTTCAGGGGAAATCACCGTTAGTGTGAGTCAGCATGTAATCTCTTGAAGCTCTGGAAAGATTTTGAATACATAACGCGGCGGCAGTTAGTAAGTGGGATAAACTGGCGAGAGGCAGACGTAGTTGGCTGGAAGGGAAACACCATGTGCCACATCTCCCGAAGCCCGCAGGATGTAAGTCATTAGCAGCATTGTAAAAGTACCTCTCTTAATGTGTTCTTAGTAATAAATGTAACGAATCCAAAATTACTTTGTTTTCAGTGGTTCATGTTGTGTTCCCTTTCTGATTTACAACATCTCAGTCCTCTGTACATGAAGGGCATGCCAAGCGAGTAACAAACACACCCCCTTAACGTAACTGTCCGTTAGTAACAGTAATTTAGGCTTACCCATTTTTCAGTAGAAATTAAGAAGGGTTACATTATAATATCACTTGTTTCATTCATTCATCACACAATATGATGTGAACAGAAGAAAGGACAAAAAAAAAAAAACTGTTTCTTTACTAAAAAGTTTTGAAACTAATATTGTTATTATTTTGGCATTCCTTTAATTATAATAAGTTATATATCTTCAGAGAGAAACATAAAATTGCAAGATACTGTTTGTAATTATCCGTCATTTATAGTGTTCACATTCATTAAAACGAACTAAAACAGTTATCACATCTACGAACCAGGCAAAATTACACAGCTTTACATTAGGCAGGCATGACCCACCTCTCAAATAGTATAAGCTGCTGTCAGCACATAAAATACAATCTCAAGCCGCTAGGGGAATCATATATACATTCACTCCATCAGCGAGGCTATTGGTGACATCAAATTTTGCACGGTAAATCACAGATAAAAATGAATACCATGTATATGTGTAGAAGTGTAGAAGTAAGTGCAACTAAACCACCATATTAAAATCAAAATGCTCACCTACATAACAAAGAGAAACTTAATTTTAGATAACAAGATATGTCTACAAGGTATATTCAAGAAGTATTGAGAACTTTGAATTTTCGTGGGCTACATATATTCGATTTTCGATTGTTTTGTGGTGTTATGTTGATATTCATGTCTCTCACTTATTTTTGACAAGCTTGGCCATTTTGAATGTTCAGTTCATTGTTGACAACTATTTTGTTTGGATGTATTTTGGCTCGTCTTCCATTTTTGCCTATTCCAAAAAATGGAACAAAGAATCTGTATCAAATTTTGTGTGTAAAACAAAATTAAGCACACATATGCATTCCGAATGTTGACTGTGGCATATGGTGAAGCTACCTTAGACCAAAGCAATCTTTATCGATGGTATAAAAGGTTCAGAGGGTCGAGTAGATGTGGACTACGAAGAGTTTTCCAGATGCTCGAGCTCGTCAACAACAGATGAAAACATTTTGAAGTGAATAAAATAGTATTGTCCAATCGTTGGGTCACCGTTAGAGAAGTTGCTGAGGATCTAAACATATCGACTGGCTCATGACATTCGATTTTGACCAATGATTTGGGCATGAGACAGGTTGCCGCAAAATTCATTCCAAAGTTGCTCAATTTCAACCAAAAATGCCATTGCATTAACGTTGCTAAGGAGCTGTTGAACTCCTTCCACAACAAACCAGATTTGCTCAAGAGAGTCGTAACTGGTGACGAACCATGGGTTTATGGTTATCATCCCAATGGATGCAGCCACACGAGCCAAGATCGAAAAAAGCACGCCAAGTTCGTCGAATGTGAAGGTTTTGCTTACAGTTTTCTTTGATTGCAGAGGCGTGGTGCATCATCGGTTCTTGCTACAGGGCAGAACAGTCAATAAAGAATATTACCTGCAAGTTATGCACAATTTGCATGAAGCAATCCGCCAGAAACGCTGGGATTTGTGGAAGAATAAAAATTGTCTTCTGCACTATGATGATGCCCCTGCTCGCATATCATTGGTTGTGCACAAATTTTTGGCCAAAAACAACATACTTGAAACCACAGCCACCATACTCCCCACACCTGGCCCCCTATGACTTCTTTTTTTTCCCAAAACTGAGTAGACCCATGAAAAGATGATGTTACACCACAATTGAGGAGATAAAGATGGCATCAAAGGAGGAGCTGAATAAAAACAAAAACAAAACAAAACAAAAAAAAAAATTGAGAATTGGGTAAAACATAAGCACAAGTGTATATCTGGTGGGTATTACTTTGAAGGGCACAAAATAGACATTCGTGAATAAATAAATACTTTTTGAAAAAACACAAAATATGCAATACTTTTTGAACAGACCTTGTATATCAATATCTTTTGTATTAACATATTTTTACAGGTATTGTTACTCATAAATATTGAATGTAACCATGAACACAGTTATAACTATTAACTCACAATATCTAATAATATCTACTGTTTATTGTCTATAGACTTCATACAAGTTTCAGACATTGTCAGATTCTACAATACAATGGGTATAGATAGATAGATAATTTATTCATCTTGTAAATCATACAGTGTACATGAGTACTGTGATATAAGACACGTCAAATTGTGAATTTACAGTGCAATTAACTATACTTGTAAATTAACAAGTCACATCCAATAAGGACAAGTCAGTGTTTGTACAAAATAATGTTTTATAAATATATCTCAAGAAATGTTATAATATACACAATTAATTCAGAAATGTAACAATATTATACACTTTCCATAAATTCACTAACAGAATAAAAACAGTGGTCTAGCAAGTATGCCAAAACTGACTTATTAAATGCTGAAAAATTGCAAGTGGTTTTATTGGCTATAGGCAGTTTATTAAAAAAAGTGATTCCTAGGTTTATTACACTGTTTTGATGAGGTCTTGTGTTACTTCTATTCACATGAATATCCAATCTCTGTCTAGTACAGTGGCCATTTCCTTTCATTAAATTTGTCTTTGTAAATTTTAAAATTTAAAAAATGAAAATACATGGGAGAAGTAAGATTTTAAATTTTTTAAATAATGGTCTGCACGTAGATGTTGATTTAACTCTTCCAAGTATTCTTAGAATCCGTTTTTGCATAATGAATAATGATTTACAATGTGGTGAGTTACCCCATAATGTTATGCCATATTTTAAAATGGCGTAAATTTGTTCATAGGTTACATTAATATTACAAGATTAAACTAAATTGAATATATACATACATTTGTTAAATAATTATTCAAATTATCTGTTTTTTATATCCCTAATGTGTACAAACTCAGCTCAAGTAGAAGATATCTTGTCTAAAAATGCCATAATATACCTAAAGGGAGGCCATATTTGATGTAGTTCATTATTTTACTGACACTGTGTCATAGAGGTCAAGTCTGCGCTGCTTGAATGTTGGAATCTGCTCACGTATCTCATTTACAGTCTTCAGATCTGAAACAGACAGACATGCACTGTATTTTCCTTAAATGGCAAAGCAAATTCTAGAAGGATTCTCATACATTCTCATTTATTTTTATAAAGTGTTATTCTACTGTTATTTGCAAAAACCTGAAGCTACTGACAGTGAAGCAAACCAGTTATTATGAATAAACTAAAACACCAGACAACACACTTCACTTGTATACAGCTAGTGAGAAGAAATGATTAATTTCCATCACTTAATCACTTATCTGTTTTTTAAATCCTCTGGGAACAGTTTTGTAATGTATCTGTTACATCCTCAGCACCGACTCATAATACCATTTTGCTTTTTAACAATCACTTCATTTAGTTTCTGTTATCAGTTAACTAATGTGATTTAGTTGAACATTTCATTCACTTTTCTTAGCGATAGCAGCATAAAGCCAGTATTGCAGCTGTTGTAATTCTTACTATTGTAGTAATCTCCAAGCTTTTGTTAGATTTTAAATAGTACAAAGTACATAGATGTTTGAAATAAAACCCTGTTCTCCTCCAGCATGCATGATGACCAACTGTAACGAACTCACTCCCAGCATATGGTCTAGTATGCACTGCATTGATATAAGTTTCACCCATAGAAACTATATAAACTTCACTGTGATATCTCTGAATATTTTGTAAATACTTAAACCTTTTTGGCTGTATGGTACGATGTTCCATTACAATTTGTCTGTTGCACTTGGTTTTCTTCCATATAAATCCTAGCTTCAAAAGAATTCTTCTCAATGTTGAGACACTGCTTTGGAAGTCAATAGAATTTTGAAGCTTCATGAGCACTTTCTTCACAGTTTTTCTGTGTTGTAAAAATTATTCACAGTTCGCCTAACTACTTCTGAATTCAAGCCATCCAAATTAGATTCTGTGCATGTCCTTTTATGGAAGTGTTGAAAACAGTGTTGTTGTATAAATTAAGTTAATTAGGAGTCGATTAATAACACAAAACAACACTCACTTTTAAATTTTCCCGGAACCGGTTTCTGAGGTCTTCCCTCTATCTTCAGCCGGACATCGACTAGTTCTCATTGGTGTAGCTGGCAATATTTTATCTTCGGTCTCCTCTGGTGGCGGTTCGAGGAACTTGCTGAACAAATCTTTCTGGGGGATGTCGAAATTGAATACTTTGTTCCTATTTTTTGAAATAAAGATTTGTTCCCATGTGGACAGTTCTTCTTTTCCTGTTGTATGTTTTAGTAATTTTGGTTCTGGATTTATGTTGTGGTTTTTTTCCCAAAAATGCGTGGCAACTGCTGATTTTTCTAATTGTTTGTATTTTATGTTCCTAAAGTGTTCCTTTGCTCTTGTTTCTAAATTTCTTTTCGTTTTTCCAATATAAATTTGACTACAGTCACAGCATTCAATTTGATATATACCAGATTTTTTGTTAGATGGAATGGCATCTTTGATGTTTGAGCAAATTAGGTTTTTTAAGGAGTAATGGTTCACTGGAGCTAGTTGAATGTTTTGTTTTTTGAAGACTTTTTTGAATTTATCAAAGGCCCATGGATGGTAAGTGAATTTTTTGAAGATCATTTTAGTTTCTGTAGCTGAGAGGGTTGTGGTTTCCTTTAGTAGTTTCTTCTTTTTTGCTAAGTTCACTTTTTTGTCTACTAGTGATTTGGGAAAGTCATTTTTCTGTGCTATTTCAATAATTTTGTTGTATTCTATTTTGTATTCTTCTGCTGTGAGAGGGATGTTGACCCTTCCTGGCCGATCTGTACATGAGTGCACTAGAAATAAGGATCACTAAAGGTTTCCCATGGATGTTCAAACTCTGGCAAAGATATGTAGATGACATATTTGCCATAGTGCCAAAAAAACACATCAGTGATGCACTAAAACTTTTAAATATTCAAGAAGAAAGCATCAAGTTCACTGTAGAAGTTGAAAAAGACGAGTATTTACCATTTTTAGATCTAAAAATAATCAGAAATAAAAATAGAATAAACTTTGGCATTTACAGAAAACCAACACAGACAGACAACTACATAAAAGCTAATGGCTACAATCCAAGATCCCACAAACAGGCAATCTTTAATAGTTTAGCACACAGACTGGTCAACATCCCTCTCACAGCAGAAGAATACAAAATAGAATACAACAAAATTATTGAAATAGCACAGAAAAATGACTTTCCCAAATCACTAGTAGACAAAAAAGTGAACTTAGCAAAAAAGAAGAAACTACTAAAGGAAACCACAACCCTCTCAGCTACAGAAACTAAAATGATCTTCAAAAAATTCACTTACCATCCATGGGCCTTTGATAAATTCAAAAAAGTCTTCAAAAAACAAAACATTCAACTAGCTCCAGTGAACCATTACTCCTTAAAAAACCTAATTTGCTCAAACATCAAAGATGCCATTCCATCTAACAAAAAATCTGGTATATATCAAATTGAATGCTGTGACTGTAGTCAAATTTATATTGGAAAAACGAAAAGAAATTTAGAAACAAGAGCAAAGGAACACTTTAGGAACATAAAATACAAACAATTAGAAAAATCAGCAGTTGCCACGCATTTTTGGGAAAAAAACCACAACATAAATCCAGAACCAAAATTACTAAAACATACAACAGGAAAAGAAGAACTGTCCACATGGGAACAAATCTTTATTTCAAAAAATAGGAACAAAGTATTCAATTTCGACATCCCCCAGAAAGATTTGTTCAGCAAGTTCCTCGAACCGCCACCGGAGGAGACCGAAGATAAAATATTGCCAGCTACACCAATGAGAACTAGTCGATGTCCGGCTGAAGATAGAGGGAAGACCTCAGAAACCGGTTCCGGGAAAATTTAAAAGTGAGTGTTGTTTTGTGTTATTAATCGACTCCTAATTAACTTAATTCTGTGCATGTTCTTAATCTTTGTTTACTGGGCATAGAGAAGGACGTTACACTAGCACCAATGGTTTTTCTCTCCTAAACTGCTTTCAGACACAACTGTTGCCTCAGATACCCTTTTACAGATTTGCATAGCAGACCCAGACCATTGTTCCTTTTTGATAAATTTATGACATTAGTTATTACTTCTCGTGTTTTTAAATGTAGCACCTTATTTCCTAATGTGCTGCTAGGAGGCGCCATTTCTAAATACTTCCTTGGAACAAGGAGACAAGCACATTTTTAAACAAGCTGTAGTATTAGTAGCTCTCCACTTGTTTACTTGCTCGCAACTGATATGCAACTGACCTGCCCTCTCCTCCAGTTACAAACAAATCTTCAGCAATATCATTTCGCCACAAACAAACTAAAAATGTTGGCAAACCTGACATCAAGTTGTATGGTGCATGTGTTTCTTATAAGACAGAAGCAAATTTTCTGGGAGTATGGGTAGATCAGCATTTAGACTGGGAAGCACACATAAAATATCTAGTAATAAAGTTAAATAAATTCTACTTCTCATTAAGAGTAATAAAAAATGAGATGAATGCAAGTGACATGAGAACCTTATATTTTGCATATGCAGAAAGTCTAATGAGGTATGACATATTTTGGGGGGATAGTAAAGACAGTCACTTGGTTTTTAAAGTACAAAGTTAGATGCCTAATGTCAGGAAAAAAATATGACTCCTGCAGGAACTTCTTTAAGGAATTGAAAATCTTGACTCTGCCCAGTCTGTATATATACTGTTTGCTATGTTATACAAAACAAAACCTTGAAAATTTCACCACAAATAATCAAATACATCATCATAACACCAGAGATAAAACAGACTTAAGAACAATAACACAGAGAACTACACTTTATTCCAAAGGAGTTACATATTCAGCAGTCACTCTGTATAATAAACTACTGGCCAATCTTAAAAACATAAAATCCATGCGGTGCTTCAAGCTATCGTTGAAAGAAATTTTATTAAGTGATTCATATTATGATATAAGTGAATTTCTAGATACACTGTAGCTGTCCATATAATTGTATATATTTGTGATGCATTTTAAATGCTGTGTAGTTGTAGAGCCATGCAACTATATATATTTATGAGTTCATGCTTAGATCTTATTAATTACACTTGATGCAACTTATTTTTTATACTTATATTATTTGTATTGTTCTAAATATTTGTATTGACGTATCCAATGTCATTGTATTGACTTAACGGATGAATAAAACTACTACTACTGCAGTTACAGTTCTGAAGTGGACTTGTCCTGATACAACTGTGCATCACTCTCAATCTATCAAGATATAAAAATAATCTGTAACTACAATGTTTCACTAGCATCTTGACTCATGAGTACAATATTTTGTGAATTTGAAGAATTAGTGGCAAGGATGTTTGAATATACCAGAATGAAAATAATCTTTCTTGTTATTAGCATATTGAGATATATATAAACTCAAGGGTATCTACCAGGGCAATCCACACAGAGTGAAGACTGACCCCCCCCCCCCCTCCGTCTCTAACGACCAGGGAGTTACTGAACTGTCCCAAAAGGGCACCCAGCGTCTGTGGGGCTTTCCATAGGGCAAGACCTAGAGACTAACAAGCCCCTCCCCCCCTCTGGTCCTGCGGATTCAAGACGGGATGGAAGTGGATACGCCACTTACGTGCGCTAAATCCCAAAGGGCTGCCTTCTCCCTGATTCCATCCAACTAGCTACTGTGTTACAAACTAGTTACAAACTCTGGGCAACTCTGCTGCAAAATCCATATTCTCCTGCAGTTCATTTCTTTATGTTCAAGACACACTTAAGGTGTGGTCCCTCTGTCTGGTCATGGTGTCTGTCTGAGTTCCTTCATCTCATCCATTCCCCCTAGGAATGGTAAACTAAAAAGATCTGCAATGCATCAAGATGTGAACTCTCCACTTTGTTCCCAGGAAAAGTGTGTGTCTACCGGCCTATATACTCTGCAGTTCCTTTGAGGTGTAAAGTCTCCTACCTCCTCCCTGATCATAAGTGTCTGTTAGCTGGCTTCTTCCCCCCTGGAGTACATTCATCTCATCCATTCCTCCTAGGAATATTGAATACAAATGAAACTGTATTGGATGGAGGTGTGATGTTGCACCTCTATTGACCAGCCTATCCTCCTGCAGTTCCTTTGAGATGTGAGGTTCCTTCAATAGTTTGTACTCATAAAGTTATGCTATAATTTTAAAAATAATATGCCTTCCTCTAACTTGTTTATATCTGCACAATGAACATCTGGGATCACTGATGTATGTACATCTTCAGAAGAATTTTATTTAGCTGTTTTATGATATATCCTTTCTGCATGGTTTTAACCATCCCCTAAAATAAGGAACATTTACCTATTCCTTTTTAAATAACCAATTATACTTTATGTAAGACTTGAAGGTTTCATGGTGAGCATTACTAATCAAGGCTTTGCGGCTGATCACCCGCGAAGCCTTGATTAATTATTCTTTACTTTCCCATACAAACTGTTAGGTGTAACTGATGCTGCTGCTTGTGACAAATCACTATCATCCATTCCAATTTGTACATCTCCTCCAGACGAAACTGAATGCAAAGAATGGAAATGATCCTGAATATAAAGAATGAAAAAACTATGTGCAAGTGATGATGAAACTGATGCCTAGTACCACTCAGAAGTTCTGTAATAGTATAAATCATTGTCTATGCCTTGTTGACAAAGAAAGGAAATACCAAATAATAAAAGGCATGTTACAAATCAATTAGGAAATTAGAGAAATATAAGACATTTTCGCATTCATTTACTTAATATATCAAATACTTTGTCCAGCATAATATTAGAAACAATGAAGTAATTATACTTAATACTGATTGTGTAATCTTTATAATATGGATATTAACATCATTTATAATAACCAATGACAGAAACCAGAATAAGAATGACAAAGTTAAACACAATTGTAAGCGTTCACAATTAACAGGAAGCCTTTCCATGTCCAACGAATAGAAAAGACGACTTGGCCAAGCTATGGCATTTTCAATCTCATTCCCAGGCGTGACATCCATATTACAGATACTAGTCTCTCTGCTGTACAAATTATTAATTATGCCTGCAACAGTTGCAAGTTGAGAAAATGAAACTGGAAACATTTCTGGCATATGCATGTCCTAGTCTCAGGTCTTGATATCTGTAATTCCACTGAGTGTTAGTTCTAGAGAAAGGATTATCTATAGTCTCAAAAGCAATAGCAAAAACTATACAGAACAGCAAAAAAACACTAAATACTAACAAAGAGCAACAAACAATCTTAATGTTCACTATTGTGACTTTGTGGGTTTATAGAATTAAAAGTCCAAGTTGCAGAAATTCAAAACGTTGTTTATTTCCATAGAAACACACTTGGTACACTTGCAGATTACAGCAGAATTACGTAATATGCACAAATACAATCTACCAAGGTCAAAAATGTGTAGTGTTTAACGCCCGCTTTTACTACATATGGCACCGCAGGCGATGACACTGATGATACATGAGATGAAGATGGAGCACCGGTGGAATGAGATAGCGGGGGAAACCGGAGATCCCGGAGAAAACCTGCCCCAGCGCCATGTTGTCCACCACAAATCTCAGTTTGCAGTTGCCTGGGATCAAATCCGGGCCACCTTGGTGAGAGCCAAGCGGTCTAACCATTGACCATGGCGTGGCCCTTCCAAGGTCATTGACCACAACAAAGAGCTTACACTGTTTACAACAACAAAAACAACTCTTGTTACAACTGCTGTTTCCTACCGTGTTTACTACTGCGCTGTTTTTATGACTACTACGCTGGCGTGTCACCTCTTATATATACACCACTTACTCATATCAATAAACATTTCTGGAATATTCTGTTACAAACAAGATATCGACTGTTCTCTGTCAATCAAGATATCACTAGAATATTCCATTTACCTCACTTTATCTGTATTGGCATTCCTTTTATCTACGCGCTATGTTTATCTGCTTAAGCAAGTTGTTTATCTCCGTGATACACTATCAGTCCTTTATCTCTCTGCGCTGAACCTTTTGTGTTCGTTGCTGCAGCTGCGACACTATTAATAAAGAAAGGAAGCTTGATATAGCTAGAGGAATTGAAAATAGTAAGCCATCAATTTACTTTATCAAATGTTGATAATGGCTAGGCTGCATTATGTTGGTAGATTGGAAGAACATAGCAAAATATCATTGGCGAGTTAAAAACTAATGAAATTCCAATGTCAACAATAGACTTTCCACTTAGTGATCATTATCGTCAACATGCATCCTGTTCTGTTAATAGGCTTTCGTAAACCAAAATGGTATATGTGGTTTTGCTTCCTGTTCATATTCCTGTCTGGTTCTTAGGTTATTGAGAATGAGCTTTTAAAAATAGCTTAAGTTTGTGAATAGGTATATTTTGAGGTTGGCTACAGGCTGAGCAAGGCAATCTGCAAGCAAAATTTACTTTTAACACCTGTAACATACACTATTTTTTTACACTATTTGTGAAATAGTAAATAGTACTATATTGATTCCAGGGTTATACATAACAAAGAAAAGTTGCACTGCGGACAAGATCAACTCATATATGAGTTAACAGGATAAATGTTTAGTTAATTTACTTACTTTATACCAGTCAATGAAGTGACTACATGCTACATAACTCTTTTCAGGATTTTTTGGTAGTAAATCCCTTTTGGCAGCCTTTGAAGGTAAGTTTCATTCCCATACGTACCTGCTGTTATTCATGCAGGTAAAACAATCAAAATTAAAATGAAAGCAACCATAAGGCTACCAGCACAAGGAACATGAACAAAAACAAAGAAAGCAGAATATTAGTTGGAAAGTAAAATATTTCAGCAAATCAATAGGTAATATGTGATTTCAGTTGATCCCTCATATCAATAAAACAGCAACACTGCCAGCCCTGGTGATGCGTATTTTGAACTAATAACTCACCTATATCTGCATAGACAATGCTTTCATCAAAACTGCATCCTGCAATAACTTTGCCCCAAGGATTCACAACTTGTGAATGTCCATAAGACACGTATCCTGCAGATTTGTCTTGTGCTGGAGCAACGCTAGCCACAAACACTTGCTGGTCGACTGCACGTGCCCTTTGAAGCAACTCCCAGTGGAGTGGGCCTGTTGTCATATTGAAAGCTCCTGGGTACAATATCATCTCACAACCTGCAGTCAAACATGCATCAAAGACCAGAAAACAATTTAATGGTTACAAAAGTAATAATATAATATTGTCACCCTATTAGCGTAAGATACGACCGGGGACAGCTGGAAGGGTCCAAGGCAGCCGAGCCACGCCCCCCACCCATTAATCTGTCACTAACTGAGGGGTGATTTAGGGAAATGTCACTTGTCCCTCGACGTTTCTCTCCCCTCCTCCTGTCCTCTGGAACGTTCGGGTGATTCGCGGAGAACCAGAGACTTCTAGAATAAGAGGATATTCCTATAAAAAGGGCTTCAATTAGGAGTCAGTCAGTCAGTCAGTTCTTGGTGTAAGAATGCAGTGCTAGTGTACGACGAGAAGACTGCGTGAGAGGATCGGAAGATTGTACGTAATTACGAGTGCAAGTGAAATTGTAACGGACGAACTGGTGAATCGTAATTGTGTGCATTACGTAATTCTGTGTAATTGGCAAGAGTTTAACTGTAAGTCGGTGGAAATAAAGAACATTTTTGAGTGGTGTAATTGGACTTTTCATTTCACGAACCCACAAAGTCACAATTGGTGTCAGGAGTGCGACATAACACAATGGAGGCAGCATTAGAAAAGATTTTAGCGGAACTGAAAGAAATGAAGACGGCAAATGAAAACCTCGCTGCAAAAACAGAAGCGGCAAATAACAGCTTGGCCGCGAAGCTGGAGACTACAAATGACAACCTGGCCGCGGAACTGAAACAAATGAAGACGGCCAACGACAACATCACCGGGAAGATGGAAGAAATGAAGGCCGAATTAACAACAAAAACAGAAGCGGCAAATAACAACCTGGCCGCAAAGCTGGAAGAAATGAAGACGGCTAACGATAACCTCACGGAGAAGATGGAAGAAATGAAGGTTGCGAACGAGGCCCTCGCCGCGAAATTTGAGGAACAGTTGGCCGGCGTGAGGGAGGACGTCACGGGACTCGGCAAGCGGATCGGCCAGGTGGACGAACGCGTCGGAGACCTCGCGAGCCGCGTTAATGAGCTGGAAGGAAAGGCCGACAACAGCGCCAAGTCCCTGAGCGCCATGGTGGAGGACGTCGTCGGCAGGAGGTTGAAGGATTTGAAGGCCGACGCACCGGGACGCGACATAACATCGCCGCGCGTCAAACCTCCCAAGTATGACGGCGCGTCAACGTTTGAGGTCTTCCGCCGCCAGTTCGACACAGTGGCCAGGCACAACGGATGGTCACTGGAGGAGGAGGCCACACAGTTAATAGCCCGCCTCCAGGGAAGAGCCGCGGAAGTCCTAAACGCGGTGCAGACGACGGCGGCGCCCAAGGACATCTGGGAAGCCCTGGAGAATCGCTTCGGGAACCACCGCTTAGCCGCAGCATACCGCAGCCAGCTAAAGGCAAGGTCACAGCAGCCGGGGGAGACGCTGCAGGAGTTCGCCATTGCGATCGAGCAGCTGGCTAGCAAGGCCTTGGTTGACCTGCCACTGGAGTTCGTATCCCGGGAAGCCGCCTACAATTTTGTCGACGGGGTACGGGACACGGAGATTCGTCAGCGCCTAATGCTCGGGGAATATAAAACCATCCACGAGGCGCTGACAGCGGCATTAAGGATGGAGGCGGCCAAGGTAGCATCTATCCCGACGTCGAGAACGAGGAGTGTCCGCTACGCCGGAGACAGAAGACCAGCTGAGGGATGCCGGCGAACACCTAGTGGCCTGTGTTGGGGGTGTGGACAGCCCGGACACCTGCAGAGACTGCCCACACCAGGAAGAGCAGCCGGAAAACGAGTAAGGGCCGTCGTGGAGAGGGGCACGTCGGCGCCATCACCACCATCCCCTTGAGTGACACTGCGCGCCGTCAGCCGGCGTATGGATGACAGCCTCATCGCGGACGGTTGGGTAAGAGGGAAGCCGTGCCGCGTGCTGGTGGACACCGGGGCGGCCGTGACCATCATCAGACCTGACGTGGCGAAGGGTTTGCCGACAAGGAAGCCAAGCCGACCATACCAGCTTGTCACGGCATCGGGCGACACCTTGCCTGTGGAGAAGGAGGCCCTGCTGGAGCTGAACTTGGGGCGGAGTGCTGTGCGTCTGTGGGTGTTCGTCGCGAAGATGGCTGAGGAGGTGATTCTGGGACTGGATGCCCTCAGGAGCCACGATGCGACGGTCGACGTCGGCAGGAAGGTCCTGCGGCTCAACGGAGAAGAGGTTATACTCCGTCAGCCCGAAGAGCGTCTTGGAATCTGCAGGGTCGTCTTGATCGAAGACGTGGTTGTTCTCGCGAGGAGCGAGGTGATGGTGACGGCGCGACCAGAAGGCCAGACAGCAGGTTGGGTCCCGAGGCTGCAGGAGTACGACTTCACCTCGGAACATCGTAGAGGGAAGAGCCACGGTAACGCTGACGCCATGTCCCGAGCACCCTGTCCAGAAGAGTGCGGCCAGTGTACAAGAGTGGAGGAGAAGGAACGTGCCGCAGCAGTCCGAGTAGTCACGGCAGTGCCTGCGGATGGCTGGGATAGCGCAGGCCTGAGGAGGGAGCAGCTGGCGGACGCAGACTTGGGGCCACTCTTAAGGGAAGTGGAGGCAGGGACGAGACCAACCTGGGAGGACATCGCACCGAGGAGTGCCACCGACAAGTCGTACTGGGCCCAATGGGACTCGCAGAAGACCAGAGAGGGCGTGCTGTTCCGGGTATGGGAATCACCCGATGGGAAGACGCAGAGAGAACAGTTGGTACTTCCCCGGAGTAAGGTCCCGGAAGTCTTGGAGGAAGTGCACGCCGGGACTTCGGGAGGACACCTGGGAGCGAACCGAACGATTGACAAACTACGGCAGCGCTACTACTGGCTGAGGCTCCGAGCAGATGCTCAGAGATGGTGCCGTCAGTGTCACGTGTGCGCGGCGAGTCGTGGCCCCCAGACGAGGAGCCGGGGTCGCATGCAGCAGTACAACGTCGGAGCGCCATTCGAACGGATCGCCGTTGACATTGCTGGACCGTTCCCAGTTTCCGACCGAGGCAACAAGTACCTAATGGTGGTCGTGGACTACTTCACCAAATGGCCGGAGGTGTATGCCATCCCAAACCAAGAGGCAAAGACAGTCACAGATTGCCTCGTGGAGCAAGTATTCTGTCGATTTGGGGTGCCGTTAGAGCTACACAGTGACCAGGGTACCAACTTTGAGTCCAACCTAATGAAGGAGGCACTACAAAGGCTTGGGGTGAACAAGACTCGCACGCCTCTACATCCCCAATCGGATGGCATGGTCGAAAGGTACATCAAGACCTTAGAGGAACACCTGAGGAAGGTCGTGGCCAGCCATCAGCGAGACTGGGACGTCAGGGTGCCACTGTTCTTGCTGGCCTACCGCTCGTCTACACACGACACAACTGGGATGACGCTCGTCTACACACGACACAACTGGGATGACGCCAGCCAGCTTAATGTTCGGCCGAGAGTTACGCCTCCCTTGTGACCTGGCTTTTGGAAGCCCTCCGGAAGCGAAACAGCCAGCGACCGAGTATGTGCAGAACTTGGTGGACCATCTCCACGACATGCACGAGATGGCTCGCCAGAACATCCAGAAGGCGAGCGACCGCATGAAGACCAGGTATGACAGGCAAGCCAACAGCCAAGGGTTCCAGCAAGGTGACCTGGTCTGGTTGTACCGTCCTACCCGGACCAAGGGACGCTGCCCGAAGCTCCAGCAGCCATGGCAAGGACCGTACCGGGTGGTGAAGAGGATTAACGACGTAGTCTACCGCATCCAGAAGGTTCCCCGAGGGAAGATGTTGGTGGTACACCTGGATCGCCTAGGCCGCTACAATGGTGCTGTTCGGGACGACCAGCTTTGAGGAGGGAGCAGTGTCACCCTATTAGCGTAAGATACGACCGGGGACAGCTGGAAGTGTCCGAGGCAGCCGAGCCACGCCCCCCGCCCATTAATCTGTCACTAACTGAGGGGTGATTTAGGGAAATGTCACTTGTCCCTCGACGTTTCTCTCCCCTTCTCCTGTCCTCTGGAACGTTCGGGTGATTCGCGGAGAACCAGAGACTTCTAGAATAACAGGATATTCCTATAAAAAGGGCTTCAATTAGGAGTCAGTCAGTCAGTTCTTGGTGTAAGAATGCAGTGCTAGTGTACGACGAGAAGACTGCGTGAGAGGATCGGAAGATTGTACGTAATTACGAGTGCAAGTGAAATTGTAACGGACGAACTGGTGAATCGTAATTGTGTGCATTACATAATTCTGTGTAATTGGCAAGAGTTTAACTGTAAGTCGGTGGAAATAAAGAACATTTTTGAGTGGTATAATTGGACTTTTCATTTCACGAACCCACAAAGTCACAATATCCACAATTTCTTATCCTGTTACTGATTACTAAAGGAATGAATATAGTTACAAACTCTGAGTGACATAATTTAATTAACTGGATTTACATTGTTGTTACCTCAACTCGCTTCAAAGTAGCAATCTGCTCTGCCATGATGTAATATTGTTCATCTGATGCACCATCTAGCATGAAAAATGTTTACTAATTATTTACTATGGTACATGTATGTAACCAAGTAAACGTATCTGTATATTTTGTGATATTACATAATAACGTGAGTTTGGACACAAATTTAAGTTAATTGATGGAAATTAAACATTTCTTCTCACTAGCCGTATCAAGGGGTGTTAACTGGGATAGGAATACAGAAGCCGCATTAAGGTTTGCGAAACACCCGGGGTCTAAAGGTACATTTCGAGCGCTGCATGTACTCTAACAACCGGATTAAATGCTGCCAATATAATTACTTTGGCTGCCATGTTGCATACTAAATAATATATAAAATGACTTCTGTTCAGTTCAAAACTTAATAGCTATTGTATTATTTTACTGCTTATGAAGTAATTTTCGTAATATTATTGGCATATTTTCGACCTTATTTGAGCTCAATGTACGATATGAATAACACACTAAGTTGGCTAACCTGTAAATATTTGAACGAAATTTTGAAGCTTTAACGGTATGGAAGCCAAGCCAAATTAAGTTCTGAATAAAATTTTCATCGATTTGTGAAATTGTAAAGATTTGAAAGACCTGCGAAGAAGTATGGGCAGCAGGAAGAAAGAGAATGGATTTTCACAAAGACCTGTTGGTAAGTAAGATTTAGCATGTAGCTAAATACCGAAAATTAATATGATATAACCTAAATTGTGCCTTAATACATATTCATGTATAGTTAAATTCTTTACATTAATGTAGCCCTTTATAATGGAAAAAGGGTATTTTAGATACAAAAGCATTAGCTTCATTAACCTTGTTACTTTACTACTGCAATAATGAGGTTTTCTGTTTTTTGTCTTTCAGGGCTCATCATCTCAGGCTACCAGGAATACGATGGCAGAAACTGAGAGTGCAGGATTATTGGATATTGTGTATGTTTCTTGTTTTGGTGATGTGCAGTGATCTTCAGGAACATTAGTAATGTAGCATAAAGCTTTCTTTCCCGCGTATGCAGCAATTTAATGTGGCATATGAAATATTTCTTAAAGTTTGAGATTCATTTCATATCAGTGGAAAATTTAACAAAAACTTTGAGGAATACTGTGGCCAACAAGGAAAAGTGAAAATGAAGTTATTAGAGACAGTTGTTTGGGTGTATTAGTTTTTGTGTTTGTACTCGTAGTTTTAAATTTAAAATATTTGAATCATATATAAGTCCATGTAAGGTAAGTAATATCCAGTTTAAATTACTGAAAAAATAGCTGTGAATTTTCAGATATACCAAAACTGTGGCTGTGCATTTGTACAGAATTCAATTCTCTTTGATTTTTGTAGAATTTCTTTGTTTATAATTGGCATCATCTGTGTTTATGTATAATCTGGATGGCTTAAATTAAAATATTTGGGCGAGATGCTTGATATGAATTTTATAAACTTTTTCTTTTAATTGCAATGATAAGTGAGTGAGTGAGTGTGTGGTGTTTTAGGGCCCGTCGACAACAAGGTCATTTGGGCCCGAAGTCAACACTAAAACCTAAAAGCTACAACAATGATAAGTATTTTGAACAATTAAGTTCTCTTAACCTTACTCATCAGTGTATATCTACATCATTGATAAAGAATGTCACAGCTTTTAACAGCAATTAAAAGTATGATCTGAGATTCCATAAACCTAATTTGTTCTATATTGTTTAATGCAGTAGTCACCATGTAATATTATTGTACACACTACACCAAATTATGTACCTGAATAACATCTTAGAAGAGATCTGGTGGGATTAGAATTGATTTGAAAAAGCTTTACAAGTTTTTAGGTGTAATTGTGCATTGCAAGAAATGATTAAAATGTCAGTGTGTCATCATCATTATATGCTACTTTTACTTTTATTTCTAGTATTCCAGTTATTCTTAAAACATGCACAATGTCGGCTAGCTAGGACCTAAACACAGTGTGGCTAGATCTCAAATTAGTAAAGCTTCACAGTAAATAATAGGTTATTAATCCCCTTCCTTGTTCACACACACACACGCACCCACGCACGCACCCACGCACCCACGCACGCACCCACGCACGCACGCACACGCACACGCACACACACACACACACGGCTAGCTAGGACCTAAACACAGTGTGGCTTGATCTCAAATTAGTAAAGCTTCACAGTAAATAATAGGTTATTACTCCTCTTCCTTGTTCACACGCACCCGCAGGCGCTCACGCACGCACGCACGCCCGCCCGCCCGCACGCACGCACGCACACACGCACACACACACACACACACAGCTATGTATCTATAAACAGTGTTGAGGCCTAACACTTAGTCTTCTGCAATATAGGGTTACCGTTAAAGGTATTGAGCACCTCATATATCGCAATGCAATTTGGACAAATGGGTTTAGAAAAATAACAAGTTAAAGTGATATTTGCACAGCATTGATGTATTATTCTGTGGTACATCTGTTCTCAACATGTACTTGCCACCATTTATGGGTAATATTGGTAAACAATTTCTGTAATACTAACCATTTTAAGGGTGCTATAACATTACTAGCGTGACCCACAGAAGTGTTACATGTGACATGAAACTACACTGTTAAGCATCCTCTCTTTGTTCTAAGTTGGAATGAAAATGTCAATCTTTGGCATGGAAAAAAGATGCTTAACCTAATATATGAGCCATCCGTTACATCAGTGATGCGAAGCCACATAATAATTTTGAAAAGTAGATAAAACTGCACATTATTTTGCTATATAATGCACTTCTTGTTTCTTTGTAGTGAACACATAAGGGAATTATGGACTGTCAAAAGAAATAATGGTTAGATGTGTGAGCAATTAAATTACATTACTAAATTATTTTCTATTAACTACTCAAACACATGGTTCCATCACTTTCACTTCTTAACTAAAACTACAAACAGCATTAATAGTTCAGAGTGTAATCTTTCATTGAGTTACTTATGTGACACACATTCAGTTGTATGTCATGGACTGAGAAGTTAACATTATGCAGAGGGCTCCATTTGCCATCTTGGTCAGAAAGTATATTGTTTAAAGTCCCAGGTTAAAGCAAGCCATTTATCCAAACAATTGCTGTGCACATTAAGCAAATTATACTTCAGTCAGATAACTACATGAAATAATCTCTTATTGGAAGATACACTGTGCATTAAATTTTATTTTTTAAGCTGCACATTTTCTTCTTCAGCATTCATTGCATGTCATTAAAGCATTTAAAAATTAAACGCTGTAATATTCTTGTGTTGTGAAGACAAAGTTAAGCTTAGGACAATTTTAAATGAACGATACAGCTTTAATGTAATTATTATTTTTCATAATTTATTCTGCACTTGTGAATGATAATTCAACCAAAGTGATTAGAAGTATATAAAATAGTGTCATTTATGAAATTTATGTCACCAGTTGCTGACTCTGACTCATGTAGTAATTTGACATTATTAATCTTATATGAATCGATCACAAATTTCAGGTTTTTATCTGAATATGCTTTAGTATTAATTTTTAGATGAGTCGTATTTATTACACATCTGCTTCACTTTCGTACCTATTTTGAGGACATGTTTCGCAAATCATCGTTTGCATCTACGGCTCTTATGCGACGATGTAAACGATGATTTGCGAAACTTGTCCTCAAAATAGGTACGAAAGTGAAGCAGATGTGTAATAAATACGACTCATCTAAAAATTAATAATTTTTTGCTTCACTGTGGTGTTCCAATACAGTTAAATCTCGATATACTTTAGTATACTTGTGCTGAAAATAATGTATGTACTATTGAGCTTTTAAAATTATTATTAAATATAACAGTTAAGAGAGCTGCTTTGTTGTCATTTAAAGAGATAGTGCCATTTTTTTGTACATAGTTGTTGGTGTCCTCATTTAAAATTTATATATATATACATTTCTTTAGTGTTTTTTTATTTTATTTTATTTATTTATTTTTTTAAACCTTTATTCCAGGGTATTTTTCAACATTCTGTGTACAAAGAAATTGCATTACACATAACATTATGGTATCCTTTCCTGTTTCCTGTATCTTCAGAATCATTATTTTAGTGTTAAGTTATCTTTATTTTAAGTATTAAACTAACAAGCTTGAGGGAAAGGGGATACAGATTCTTGTATAATCTCAACAGCATCTTGAGTGATCTCACTCTCTCGTTTTTAAAATTTTAATTGTTTTTAAAGACAAAATTATCAATTTACAACAGGAATAAAGATATGATGCTTTGAGGAAGTCAATTATCCATATTTAACAGGAAAAGTTCAAGTGCATTCTTGATATTTTTTTCACAAATTCATTGGACAACTTCTTTCGAAGTCACATCTCGCACCCTGATGGATAGTTTACCGCACATTTCCTCAGTGTATTTGACGCGTATTATGCTAATATGCGTTATTTAAAATGCGCGTAAACTATTCATGTGTGGCGAGATGTGATTTCGAAAGAAGTTGGATTCTATCAGTCACTGAACATGGTATGGGGAAGCGAATGCACCATAGCTCGGTCGCAATAGAAGCATACTACATTACCGGCCGTAGTTCCCAAGGTCGCCGGGGTCTAAAGGTTCAGAACAGAGCGCCCTATGCGGCTTCAAACTTTGCCACAGAGTTGAGCATCTGGTATTAATCTGTGAGCCGTATATAGGCTAAGGTTTTAGATAGATAGAGTCAACCTGAAAAATTCAATGCCATGGCTGGGATTTGAACCATGGATCTCCTGGTTTCTGTCCAGTCATTCTTACCCTTTGAGCTACAATGACCAACATGCCATCCTGACATTAAATTCTCCAACTGACTCATGTATTTTCCGGGTAAACCCTAGGTGCCCTCGTATTTGAGATATACCATTTGTGGTGCCTTACTATTATAAGTACTTAAATCCCAGGCTTCATCATTAACCTCTTATTATTTAAGTTAATTGATGGAAATTAAACATTTTTTCTCTATAGCTGTATATAGGTTAAGGTTTTACATAAGATTTTCAGTCAAATGGAGAATTTAATGTCAGGACGGCATGTTGGCCATGGTAGCTCAATGGGTAGGAGTGACTAGACAGAAACCAGGAGATCCGTGGGTCAAATCCCGGCCATGGCATTGAATTTTTCAGGTTGACTCTATCTACTGGGCATAAATGTTTCTCTTCTTCAGCAACATCACATTTCAAAATATCATTATATTTTATCTCATATCCTATAAGAATATTTAATTTATTATTTGCATAACCTCAGTCAAGCTGATGTTGCCAATAATGATGCATTTTCCTTTACTATGTCTGCATCACATGATTGATGATGATGATGATGATGATGATGATGATGATGATGATTGATGATGATGGTAATAAAATTTTAGTCCCATTAGGTAGTTCATTAAGTAATTTGATCCATCTGAAACTAATAGCCTTTTCACTAACTCATTTGCAATTTTTATATCAATTCATGTCTATTAGACAGAAATAGTATAGTTCTATAGAGATAAGGAGAACAGTATCTAACCATCTTCCTGCATGATTCCCTTACCTTTAAGTTATAAATCAATGTGATGCACTTCTTCCATAGAATTAACAACCTGTGCAGTACATCAACATTAGAACAATGATTATTAAGAATAAACTAAACACTTTAGCAACACAAGTTCACTAATACAGATAAGTATTAGTATAAGTATTATTTGTAATATCCTTCAGGACGGTTTCTAAATGTATCCGTTTCATTCTCAGCCACCTGAAAAAGATGCGTTTTGAAACTAGTCCTGAAGGGTATTAAAAACAGGTAAGTATTAGTGAAGTTGAGTTGCTAAAGTGTTTAATTTATTCTTAATACTTAGTTTCCTTCACTGTCAACAGCTTCAGTTTTATACAGAACTACATTAGAGCAATGAATTTGTACAAGAGTTCCAAGTATTTTAAGACAAAAAGTTCTAATGGAAAGTGAAACAACTGTTAATGTCATCAATTCCTTGATAATGGCTTCAAGTGGAAGTGGAATGCGCTGAAAGAAAATTTGTGGTATGTGAAGTACAGAGTGTCTCAGTCAACTGATAGCTGCATATGTACTGGTCAAATGTTTTCCATTCTAATGCTTCCTTAATGAACAAAACATATGATAGTCACATTTGACTGTACGAGTTTCTCAGATGTCTTACTGCACCTTTTCTTTTTGAGCCTCAGTGAGAATATATGGAACCAATATGACTGATACAATGGGGTGGATACTTCTGTTATTAAAGCAATCTGGACAACAGTAATGAACAACTTCCACAAGCTCATGCAAAGTCTGCATATTACAATCATTGACACCGGCTGCCAAATGGCATTTATCTGAATTTCCACTTTATCATAAACTTTTCAAAACTTCTGGGTTTTAGTCAAATAGCACCACCAGACTGTGCTTGGGGTCTCTTCAATTTTACATTTTCAAATAACAGCACATTAAGCTAATTTTCTTTTTCATGCATAGAGATTCTTAAATAATGGACCTGGCCTAGGCTATCCTCACTCCACTCACCTAACACATTGTGCTGCTCATGTCTCTACATACATCAAGTAAATGGAATTCCAATTGATATTTGAATGACCCTCGTATGTTACTCAGTACACAAATTCTATTCTAACATGCATCTCTTACTCAAGTCTATACCAACCTTTCTTCCTATAGAGTTGAGCCAGTTCAGGAAACCTCATGTCGTAACATATTCCAATTCCAATATTACAAAATGGTGTTTCAAACACTGTTAAATGGTTTCCAGGACTTAGTGTTTCAGATTCCATGAAACGTACACCACCTGGAATGTCAATGTCAAACAAGTGCACCTGTAACAACAAGAGGGAAATGAGACATCTACTGTAACATGTTTTAATTACTTAATTTTGTAATTACATAAATTTATAATGTTTATTACAAAGATACTAGAGATTGGATGTGTTCACAACACAGTACTCTGGGAGCAACAAATGGAATGCCTATCAATAACCATATAAACAACAAGGTGTTTGACAGTTTTGTTTATAACTAACCAATAATATTACACAAATATAACTATTTGTAACAAAAACTTCATTTATCTTAAGAAAAATGGAGATCGATTTCACAAACAAATTACTGGTATCATCAGTCCAAAAAACTTTGTCGTCAAGGATACCGGTTACCATGTTATTATGTTTTTTCAGTATTGCCAAAATCTGAAAACGAAACAAACCTAAAAATAGAATCAACTGCTGATATTTCAAAATTCATTATGCAATGTTTATTTTTTAAAATAAATATATTTTCACTAACCATTAAATCTATCTGACAATTTGTTTTAATAATTTAACTTCAGGATTTATTTCATGGTTAAATGACCAAAAATGATCTGCTACAGCCGATTTATCAGTTTATTTATACTTAATGTTACAAAAATGTTCCTTTTTCTGGTTTCCAAATTACGTTTCATCTTTCCAACATAAACTTGATGCACAACCTAACAATTAAATTGATAAATAGCATATTTTTTATTATTAGGAATATTATCTTTTTAAGAGAAATACAGTACATTTTTAATACTAATATGATACAAGCAATTAGTTTGTGAAATCAATCTCCATTAATAAGAAAAATTTGACATAATTTTCTTAAGTTAAGTAAAGTTTTTGTTATATGTTACATGTGTAACAATTAATCAGGTACTTGATCTATTCCTGTTGAAAACTTATTTTTTAATGCCTTTGTTACTTTTATTAGTTCTTCTTTGTTTATCGGGTGAATAAAGAAAGATTTTGTGCACCATTTTATTATTGTAGCTAAGTTGAACATTTTGTGTAGGGTGACCATACATCCTCTTTTCCCAGACATGTCCTCTTTTCTGCTGTAAAAAGCATCTGGGCGGAATTTTGCAAATTCGGCGAATGTCCTCTTTTTTGCAGCCAGGCATACAATTTCATTTTAATTGCATAATCTTTTTTTCTGGCCACTGAGACATTGCATATCAAAGAAGCACAGGTTTAGGTCTGTTTTTAGGTTTGTTTCGTCTTCAGATGTTGGTAATACGTAAATATGTAAATACATAGTATCCTTGACAACGAAGTGTGTTTGACAATGAAGTGTGTTTGAATGAAGATGTGGGCAAATGCTTACGAAATTAATTTAAAATAGAAGATAGAAGTTTTGTCATCAACTTCTTAAGAGTGGAAAATTATCACTAAATATTTTATTTGTATTACAAATGTTGTTGTTGTTTTCAAATGCTAGGCTTTGGCAATGAAGCCATTAGTTCTCTTGCTCTCCAATATTTCTGTGTAGTGGGGCCGGCAGGTAGGGCTTCACAGGTTAAAAGATGTTCTTCTGTCATTTCCTCTTCTTTGTTGCACAGAGGACAATTTGGACTTGTATAAATTCCTATTCTGTGTAAGTGTTTGGCCAAATAATCATATTCCGTAAGTAATCTAAAATTTGCTACTGCAGCTTTACATGGGATTTCTGCAATAATTTCTAGTTTTTAATTCAAATGTTCCATTTTTTATCTTTGGCTTTGTTAGATATTGATTGGTTTTGTTTAGAAATAATAGCTACCTATATAACAGATACTGTTAAGAAATTGGGGATACACAAAAAAAGTATTGCTTTTGCTGGGTTTTGGTGGACTGGACAGAGCTTCAGGAAACAATGTGTTAACATATTAAACATATTATTAATACTGCTTTAATTAATGGTTTTATTAAAGACTTTATACAAAAGAAGATTGAAAAATTTAAATATAAAAAAACTGTTAATGATATTTCCAACCTTAAAAAAAATAAAAGACGATTATAATTTTAAAAAATTTACTTACCATCCTTGGGTTAATAAACATTTTCAATTTTTTTTTTAAAGAAGTTGGTATAACTTTAGTTCCTCAAAATAAATATAGTGTTAAAAATTTACTACAGTTTTCTAAAAAAGATAAAATTCCTAGTAATAAAATATCTGGTATTTATCAATTTAATTGTTTAGATTGTGATCAGGTTTATATTGGAAAGACGAAACATAATTTGGAATCCAGAACGAAAGAACATTTTCGTAACATCAAGTATAAAAAAACTGATAAATTGGCTGTAGCAGATCATTTTTGGTCATTTAACCATGAAATAAATCCTGAAGTTAAATTATTAAAACAATTAAGTGGTCCGATAGATTTAATAGGTTGGGAAAATATATTTATTTTAGAAAATAAACATCACGTAATGAATTTTGAAATACCAGCAGTTGATTCTGTTTTTAGGTTTGTTTCGTTTTCAGATGTTGGTAATACTAAAAAAACATAAGAAAAACATGGTAACTGGAATCGCTGATAACGGAGTTGACTGATGATGAAAACCATCCGTTTTTGAAATTGATCTCCATTAGAAAGAAGTATTAACACCAATTTAAGATAAGTGAAGCCTTTGTAACAAATATTTATATTTGTGTATTATTTATTGCTTCACTGTAGCTAGCTTCATTTTGTAATGTGTTAACACGTTTACAGAACAAACTAGTTTTAGTAGTAGTGATTGATGGGAATGGTTTGTCCAGCACATGTTCTACATAACTGTGTTCAACATGGCCTTGATTTTGGTCTTTCAGCTGACACAGAATCCATCGCACTGAAAATATTCAGTTTGTTTTCTATGTATACAGTACGTACTGAAGAGCTAAAATCTTTTTGTGAGTTTGTTGACATAATATATCAGCAGTTGCTTTCCCATTCAAAGACATGGTGGGCTATCATTATTTCCATGTGTTAGTAGAATACTGGAAATGTACCCTGCGTTCAGGTCTTATTTTTTATCCCAAATTTCAGTTCCAGTAATAATTTGAAGATGAACTGAGTGAGGCAAGATTGCACTTTGTTCAGTCACTTATGGCAGTTGTACAGAAAAATATCGCTCATCTAGAAGTGCAGGCAAACTCAGTAGCAGGCATACTTTCCATTTTGGAATGCACATTATAAACACTGAAAGACAGACAAACACTGAGCTTCAAATTACTTAAAGTAAAAGACAACTAAAGGAAAAGAGTGAAGCAGGGTACATTGTAGAATGTGACAGGTTTGTATGCTAGATTATAATAACCGTTTAAATGAAATAAAACAAATACCTACTTGTATTTTCTTTCTTAACCTGTTTAATGCTGGCTGCTTTCTTAAACCTTAATCATGTATATCGAACTATACGTCTGTATGTAAACCTTACAAATCCCTATTACGGACATCAAACAGTTCCATGCTACAACTGGAATGGGGCGATACTGAAAGTGTTCTCTTTTTCTGCCCATGAGATATGGAAGTGTCCTCTTTCTCTGCCCATGAGATATGAAATGTGTAGTGTTTAACGCCCACTTTTACTACATACGGCACCGCAGGCGATGACACTGATACATGAGATGAAGATGAAGCACCGGTGGAATGAGATGACGGGGGAAACCGGAGGTCCCGGAGAAAACCCGCCCCAACGCCGTGTTGTCCACCACAAATCTCACTTTGCAGTCGCCTGGGATCGAACCCGGGCTGCCTTGGTGAGAGCCAAGCGGTCTAACCACTGAGTCATGGCGTGGCCCCATGAGATATGGTCACCCTAATTTTGTGTACCATATTTCTTATCCAATATTTCATTGCAGTTTCAGTAAAGAGCTTATTAAATAGCTCTGCCACCTTAACTGGATCTTTTATGTTCTTACCATCACTGATCAGTTGAATCTGATTTATTTGCACTTGAACATGTCGTCATATTCCTTTCTGTGATCACTTGTGATGCCAATTTACTGTTATTTTCATTAATTACGGAAGAAAAACTCTGCTTGCTTGAACGTGTCTGCAAGCAAAATGAAACATGCATTATTATCCACTTTTACATCATAGCAGCTGTGCTAGTTCTTCCTCATCACTGTCACTGAAAATACGTTCACTGTTTTCACTGTCACTATTAGGAAGTATTATCATCTGATGCCATATTCCCAATAATGTTACTATAACATCCAACATGATGAATATTTTCCAATATTCAGCTTCTCTTTCCTCCACTTTCTCACAAAACCCTAGCCAGTTCACTTCTATTACTGCTTCGAAGGCCTCCTTGTGTAAGTTCTTGCAGTCTCTGCAAACAGTTGATGCTGCTTCTCATATGATCTTTTATTTTAGCCCAAGCGAACTCGATAGGGTATAGATCATACATGTATGGTATTACTGGCATGTGTCCTAAACTCATAGGAAACCTATGAATTCTATGAAGATATAGCACTTGGGCACTTTTCAGATAAGACTGAAGAGTGTGGAGAATGGTCCAAAATTATAACTGAAGAAGCATAACTGAAGAAGCAGGGAAGTGTGAAATAAGCATTTTTTTCCACCATTTCTCAAAATTTTGATGGTTCATTTGACCATGTAATCTCCACCAGTGCCCCCTGCATATAGAGAAGTTTTGCTCCGTTCATAAACTCCTTCTTAATTCCAGCCCATAAAAGAATGAGTCAATTCCCTCTATTGTAACTTTCAGCCACTCCAAAAACCCTTCAGACTGCCAGCACTTCTTTACAGTTATTTTACTGTCTAACCAAGTTTCATCTAAATAAATAAATTTTCCTCTAGATTCCTGCAAAGCTTTAATATGTCCAAGGTACTCATGATGCCACTGCACAATTTCAGATTTCTCAATTAAAATCTTCTGTTTGCTTCCACATTTTCTCCACTTGAAGCCAATACTTTTAAAAACTCTTACCAAAGAGTCTGTGCTCTTAAGAAAATGTATCCTCTGCTTAACAATCAGCAGGAATGTCTTTGCTTTTGGAACTACTTTTTGTATTTTGTAGAATTCCTGAACATTCATTATCAAATTCATCCACAAACACTTTTGACTGTCTTTCTGTGTATTTCTTTTCTTTCCCAGTGTTGAACATACAACAAAATCTCCACTTTGCTCCTGAAGTTGTTTATCCTTCTTTCTCATCTTCAAAATGAAATTTTTTGATTTTTCACAATAGTCCGCTGCCTTGTTTGTTGCTGGCTTGAGTGGAAAGTTGGAAGGAATTTTGCCTGGACTCTCTGTCACATTTTTCTGTGAAATTCCAAATCAACTGAAAAGCCTCACTATGGACCAGAAGATTTCATTTACAAATGACCTCTGATGTACCCTCAGCCATAATAAGTTACAGTAGCTTGGCACTCGTAAAATTCACAACAGTGAGAGCACTACCACTGGACTGTGTAAAGTGCACATGTAAGAAACAAGAATAATGTAACAATAATTAAGCATACTTACTCATTAAGAATGATAATTTCTGTTTATGCAAGCACTGTCATATGTTCCAAGCTTATCCCCCTTAACTGACTCACCTACATCCCGCAACCACACAAAGCTTGATCCGCACAATATGTCATAGAGACAAGCAAATGTTGGATGTTTGACAAGCTACTGATCAAGGAAGTTATCTTTCTGGTAAAGTCCTGTACATTACATTAATATGACTTTCTGGCAATGTGAGACCACAAAGAATAGCAACAACTGCCGTCAGATTGTAGTATTTTTGCTTATGCAGATGATGCTTTACTACTTGTTAAATCAAATGACGCTAAAATCCTTGAAGAAAGAACTAATGAAGCACTTAAAATAATACACTCATGGGGAATTAAAAATAAACTTATGTTTAATCCCTACAAAACCTTGGCGATGATTGTCACCAGAAGAAGAAAAATGGAGCCCATTACTCTTACCATGAATAACGTCAACTTGAAGGTGGTATCTATGGTAAAATACCTTGGCGTTATACTGGATTGTAAATTAACATTTCGATCACACTTTGATTACATTGCTGAAAGAGCCAGCAAGCTCCTTGGTGCGCTCGCAACAACAACAAGACCAACCTGGGGTCTGAATTCTAGTATTCTTAAAATTATATATCAAGGTGCTGTAGTGCCCCTAATTTTGTATGGTGTATCTGCATTCCAGGATGTTCTTAATAAAAAATGGGCAGTTAAAAAACTTGCACAAATTCAAAGGGGATTCCTCCTTCGCATAATTCGAGGATATCGTACAATCTCCACTGATGCAGCTCAGATTATAGCTAACATCGAACCTTTGGCTCTCACTGGTTTATCAAGAGCAACTATTATGAATTTAAGACATGAACGTGAATGTGCGTCTTATCTGTCTCACTTAAAACTACAAATCCCGGAGCATCCTACCACAGCAGGACACCCATCAAGTTTTGTAACCTGTTTAAAGGAAATATGTAATTTTCATGATTATTACATATATACAGATGGTTCGCGTTACCAATTTGAAGATAATATATCTGCAGTAGGATGTGCTTTTGTTGTTTATGAAAACCAAACGGAACTAACTCACTCCATGTTTAAATTGTCACCTGAATGTTCTGTATTCCAGTCGGAGCTCTTAGCAATTAAAGAAGCTATAAAATGGTGTACTGTTAATGGGAACTGTGCCCGTATTCTTAGTGATTCACAATCAGCTCTACTCGCTATTAATGATAAATACAACTTAAATTCATTAGCACATGAAATCAGAACCTTGCTTCAAAACCATCCAGGACATATCTGCATGGGATGGGTTAAAGGACACAGTGGAATTTTAGGTAACGAGAGAGCTGATTGCTTGGCTAAGAAGGCTGCAGAATCCAATCTTCCTGTAACATACTCTTTATGTCCTATTTCTACTGTAAGGAGAATAATACATCAACATATTCTTGAAGAATGGAACCAACAATGGCTAACAACTCCAAATGGAAGTTTAACAAAAACATTATTTTTCCCTAGTGTATATGACAGAGGAAAATGTGAAACTCTTGTACCATATTTTGTTTTGACACAATTTTTAAGTGGACATGGTAAATTTGGTGAATACTTATCACGTTTTCACTTAACATCTAACCCCAAGTGTATGTGTGGTGAAGAATTTCAAACTGTGGTTCATCTCCTTTTCTATTGTCCCATTTTCTGGAGAGAAAGACAGGAATTAATATTCAAGCTAGACTCTCTAGGAACTGAATTTTCTGCTCCGCTCACATCTTTGCTAATGAAGCCACAACAGTATAAGTACTTCATGATGTTTATAAACTCAGTGTTTAAACGTCTGAAATAGTTTAAATTAATATGCATCAGATTATAACATATTTTCTTCTTCTAGTATTTAAAATATTTTTGTTAAAATTGTGTATTTTTATGTATCAACTCTAACCCTAATATACTACTTTCATGATGTTTATAAACTCAGTGTTTAAACGTCTGAAATAGTTTAAATTAATATGCATCAGATTATAACATATTTTCTTCATTCTAGTATTTAAAATATTTTTGTTAAAATTGTGTATTTTTATGTATCAACTCTAACCCTAATATACTACTTTCATGATGTTTATAAACTCAGTGTTTAAACGTCTGAAATAGTTTAAATTAATATGCATCAGATTATAACATATTTTCTTCCTTCTAGTATTTAAAATATTTTTGTTAAAATTGTGTATTTTTATGTATCAACTATAACCCTAATATACTACTGTGTAAAATAGGGTTCATAAATCTGGATAAATAAAAAAAAAATGGTAGTTTTATTTGTCATTATATAGGATGCATGGAAAGTTTCTCCCTTTTTTATGAAATGGACCACTGTGATGCTCTGTGGAGATAGTACCACTTTAATCCAACAGGTTGTGCTGTCTGTATGATGTTTATACGAGGGCTGTTCAATAAAGAATGATTATAATTTTTTTTTCTGACAATGTACTTTCACACATCCTCATAATTTTGATGGTCCTTCTCAAAATAGTCTCCCCTGAATGTGATGCTCTTGTCTGAGCGTTTCTGCCAATCTTCAAAGACATGCTGGAAACCATTTTTTTGAGAGATCCATCAAAATCGCCTCTACAACCTTCACTTTCTGATGATGCATAATGCCTCCCACGATAGTATTTCTTCAAGTTAGGGAAGAGAAAAAAGTCACATGGGGCTAAATCTGGACTATAGGGAGGGTGAGGGATGCACTTCACGTTGATTTTGCAAGATATTCAGCAACAACATTGGCATATGCGGCCGCACATTATCATGGTGCAGCATTGAGCCTGCTTCAGGGAAATGTAGTCTTTTGTGCCTGATATGGACTTGCAATGTTTTCAGGACATCTCTGTAGTATTGTCCAGTTACTGATTTGTGTGCAGGTACAACATGCTGATAAATCATTCTATGAATATCAAAGAATGAGATCACCATAACTTTCCCAGCGGAAGCAACCACTTTTGCTTTTTTGGGGGTTGGTGATGAAGATTTCCACACTGTTTGCTCTAAGAATCAACATTATGTAGCCAAGTTTCATCAACAGTGATTACGTTTGAAATAAACTCCGGATCTTCCTCTAACATCAACTTTAACTGCCTGCAGACCTGCATGTGAATGTCCTTTTGTTCGGTAATCAACAGTCTTGAAACCAATCGTGCACAAACACGTCTCATGTGTAATGTTTCTGTCACCAACGTGTGGGTGGCACCGAATGAAATGTTCAGTATTTCAGAAAGTGATCTTAAGGTAATTCGTCGATCCTCTCTCACAAACGGGGCCGCGCCGTAGCTCAGTGGTTAGACCGCTTGGCTCTCACCAAGGCAGCCCGGGTTCGATCCCAGGCGACCGCAAAGTGAGATTTGTGGTGGACAAAACGGCACTGGGGCGGGTTTTCTCCGGGATCTCCGGTTTCCCCCATCATCTCATTCCACCGGTGCTCCATCTTCATCTCATGTATCACCAGTGTCATCGCCTGCGGTGCCGTATGTAGTAAAAGTGGGCGTTAAACACTACACACACACCTCTCTCACAATAGCAGCAGCAGTGTTGATGTTTTCTTCCGTAAGAGCAGCAACTGGAGCACCGGGTCCATCTTCCTTTGAAATTTGATAGTCTTCCCTCTTTAAACATTTTAAACCACCTTCGAGTTGTGCTGTAGGGAAGAACAGACTCTCCATAGGCCTCCTGTAACATTGTATAGGCCTCAATTGAAGATTTGTTGAGAAGAAAGCAGAATTTCAAAGCCACATATTGTTCCTCACGTGTTACCTCCATTGCAGCGGTAGGCGATACTGAACATGTCTGAACTTGCCTGGTTCTCACAGGCAGGAACCAGGAGTACCAACAATGAAACTACTACGGTCTATTTGTTTCACATTAAGCTAACAGAATATAGTAAGATTGAATTTTAGTGCGGAAAATTAGGATCATTCTTTATTGAACAAGCTTTGTACTTCTCTCTACTTCTTGCTGAGTTCTTGTGGAGTGCATTTCTTCAAAGCAGATTCTTTTCTTCAATTTGATACCCTGTTATTTTAGTTAATTGATGGAAATTAATCATTTCTTCACACTAGCCATATATAGGCTAAGGTTTCCGATAGATAGAGTCAACATGAAAAATTCAATACCATGGCCGGGACCTGAACCTCGGATCTCCTGGTTTCCGTCCAGTCACTCCAACCCATTGAGCTACCATGGTCAGTGTGCCGTCCTGACACTAAACTCTCCATTTGACTCGTATATTTCCCCGGTAAACCACTAGGGGCTCTCGCATTCGAGATACACCGTTTGTGGCAACTTACTATTGTAAAGAAGACATTTCTCCGTTGATCCTAATTCAATAAGATATTGGTGGAGACAAAAAGATAAACTCAAGGCTACAAAGACAAGCTCCAAAACTCTCTGTGGGACTAAAACAGGAACATATCCTGAAACTGATAATGGTGTAATTGGTTATGTCAATGAACTTTGGAATGATTGTTGTGCTGTCTCTTATGAAATGATTCAGAACAAAGCTCACAAGTTAGCTGCCATACTCAACAATGACAGAAAGAATTTTAAAGTAAGCATTGGTTGGGTGATTCCTTTTATGAGATGGCAAAATCTCAGTCTATGGAGAAGAACATGTTTGTGCCAGCATTTACCTCAAGACTACACAGATAAGGTACTCGAGTTCCATCGTTACATAATACAAGTGCGACAGCAATATGACTATTTTATTAAAGATTGGTAATGCTGACCAGACGCCAGTGTTTTTTGATATGGCGCATAACAGCTCCAATTGGCTCAAAAAGTGTGCTTGTGAAGACAACTGGAGCAGAGAAACTAAGATGTATAGTGATGTTGTGCATTACAGAAGACGGCAATAAACTTCCACCTTATACCATCTTACCAAAGAAGACAATCCCACATGAAATTCACTTGCGAGTTCAAGAAAAGGGCTGGATGACACCAGATTTGTTGGTGGACTGGTTGGAGAAAGTCTGGGGAAGACGACCAGGGGCATTGTTACAAAAGAAGTCCCTTCTTGTGCTAGATAGTTTCCGAGGTCACCTGGTGGAAGCTGTAAAGGAGAAAATGAAACGGATGAAGTCCAATGCTGTTATCATCCCTGGAGGTTTAACGTCCATTCTTCAACCTTTAGATATGAGCATCAACAAACCCTTCAAAGAATATCTTCGATGCCTGTATTCAGGATGAATGGTCGCGGAATCTCATCAGCTGACTCCAGGAAGCAGGAAGCCATCAATACCGATGATGTGCGAGTGGATAATCCATGCGTGGGAAAAAATTAATGTCGATATTGTTAAGAAGAGTTTTAAAATAACTGGAGTTTTTCTGCCATTGATGGTTCTGAGGACGACATGATGTGGAACAGTGAAAATGAAGATGAATGTTATCTGATATAAATGAAAATATTGATGATAGTGACAAAAATGAGACTGCAAATAGTCAAGGAAAGAAACAATGAAGCAATACATTGTAGCCCAATGAAACCGTGGTATGTATCCAGTTCATTCACAAATTACTGTATACCTATATAACTTTCAAATAATACTATATGGTTTCCCTTCCTTTCTGAATTCCTAGAAGCATCACTCGCATATTTCCCTCCCCAATGTTTTCAAGCAAATTTTTCTAGAAAAAAAAGGGGGGGGTAAATTACATGATAAAATACAGTACTTGAAGAATGACGTAAAGATTAATACTGACAAGATGACCTCATTGGAAGAAATGGATATAAAATTACTCAAGTAATATTTAATATAATTTTGAGTTGAACTAGTATTCCATGCTCCATATCTTGCTAGTGTTCATCTAGAACACACAGTTAGGACCTTGCTAATATCCTCAGCTAATGTCAAGGATATCAGGAAGGTCCTAATAAAACACATTCCAGATAAACACAAAAAATAAATGGAGCAAAGAGTACTAGTATGACTTAGTTATATTAATTTTGTCCTTCATTCTGTCATAGTCCATACTCATTAAGAATATTCACTTACCTTCCGATATTTATTGACAAACTTTCCATCGGGATTCCATAAAGTGCAAGTGTTATAGTATTTGTCACCTTCTTTCTCAGGAAACGACCCTCCTACAAGGTAGATGCCATGTTCCTTTGCTGCTTGAGACAACGCTTTGCTGGTTTCACCATCAGGGACTAGTTCAGCATACTGGGGAAAATATTCTGAAATAAATATTTGAATCTAATGAATCAATGTGTTGCAGTTGTATGCATTTCTCTACCCATTCTTCAAAAAGCTACTCTTCCCTCTATTTACTGTAAATGAGACAAATAGTTGTAGAAGTGGTTTTATTACATATTTCCTTGTGGGAAATATGTATTTCCATATAATGGAAATAGGGGAATGGAATAGTTTAAAGTGATAGTCACATATCCTAAGAACTAGTTGCAAAGTGATGACTTTAAAATTCCATTGTCCTTATACAGGATGCGATAAAAAATGATAGGGATTTTACAATTTAGAAAAATACAAACATTTTGACAATTCATATATGTAATAAAGAATAACTAAAAAATATTATTCAACATAAATTGTGATTTAACCAGACCTTCAGCTTCTGTGTAATAAGATTTTTCCACCGTTTGCTATTAGGTTGGGTCATAGTTAATGCTGATTTTTTAACTAGGTTTATATTATATACATATGATATAAACCTAGTTAAGAAATCAGCATTAACTGTGAGTGTGATATGGTAAGTGTTCCATATTGTTAACGTGTTGGCAGCCAGAAGTTGGTAATATAAGATTTCAAAATGGAAGCAACAAAGTTTGAGGTTAGAATTCTTCTGAAACAATTCATATTCATCTTTATTGATATCTTGTACAAGATAATGGACATGTCAAGCACAATATAAAGAATAACATTAGCATAGTAACAGTAAAAAGTATACAAAAGAATGTGTGATTACAAGAAATAGATAATGTAATAATTTAAAAAACAAAAATATATAAGAACATAATATATCATACAGCAGAAGAGAAAACTAACTAAAAACTCTTGTACAGAATAAAAACATTCTTCAATTAAGAATTTTGTAAAGTAATAAGATAAGATATTATCTTTATTAGCTGCAAGAATTACAGCAATATATACATGAACATACAGAAGCATTTCAAAACCAGAAGACCACCATTTTACGTTTTTAGTTTATTCACTTATAGACATGAAATACATGTTTCAAGTTTCGCCCAAAAAGTTTACATATTACAATATTGTAAATGATTAGTTAGTTACATACATCAAGACTTACAAATTTTACAGAGCATATACAGAGATTAATAAATATGTTATATAATGAATGAACATAAATAATAATAATAATAGTAATAATAAGAATAATAATTCATAAATATGTACTTATTTACTGATTTCAGAAATATAGTTTAAAGATTATACTCACTTGTTGAAATTACAAATCCCAATTGCAGATATTCATCTATGTCATAAAAGGCCCTCTCAATTAAGTAATTTTTTAAACATTTATTAAACTTGGAACCAGTTGATTGTTTAATTGTGGCTGGCAGCTTATTGTATAAAGTTTTTCCAATTACAAATGGATTTTTGTCAAAAAATTTCTTACTCTTCGCTTCCCTAAACATATTCGCTTTAGTTTTTGTGTCATATTTATGTATATTGCTATTACTCCTTATATTTATAGTTCTCCTAACTAGTTAAATAACTCTAAAAATATATAATGCAACGACTGTAAGAATTCTTTCTTTTTTAAAAGTTTCTCTACATGAATCCCTTGATTTTAATGAACAAACAATCCTTACACACCTCTTCTGTAATACCAGTAATCGTTTTAAATTCTCTTTAGACGTTGTACCCCATAATTCAATACCATAATTCAAATGAGGATGAATTATTCCATAATAAATCAATTTTAAATTAGGCTTATCCAAATAGTGTGCCACATAATGTAATAGATAGATACCCTTACTTACTTTATTGCATATATAATTTACATGTTTTGTCCATGATAAGTTTTTGTCAATATTCAATCCTAGAAATAAGTGATCATCTGTTGTATCTATTTCTTCATTTCCAATTTAAATTTTCATATTGTTGTGCATATAATTACTAATTTTAAAATATATTATGCTTGTTTTGTTTAAATTATTAACTAGGTTGTTATTAACAAGAAATTTAAGTATTACATCTGTACCTGAGTGTATATTATTAGTTAAGTTGTCTTGATCTTTTCCCCAACAAATTATAGATGTGTCATCAGCATATGATACACTTTTAACATTATTAATCACAGGTAAATTGTTAGTGTATAATGTAAATAGTAAAGGCCCAAGCACAGATCCCTGTGGGACTCCATATTTAACGGTTGCTAATGAGGATTCATATTTTGTTTCTATTTGGTTTAGTTTACATATTATTTCTGTACTTTGTACCCGGCCTTGTAAGTATGTATTAAATAATTTACCTGCAGTCCCCCTTATACCATAATGTTCCAACTTTTTTAATAAGATTTGGTGATCAACGCTATCAAAGGCCTTTGATAAATCAAGAAAAATCCCCACTACTTGATTGTCATTTTCCATTTTGTTAATAAATTTGTCTATAAATTCTACCACAGCAGTAATTGTAGAATAACCTTTTCGAAAACCATGCTGGGAATTAGATAAAATGTTGTGTTTGTCCAAAAAACTTAAAATTCTCTTTAAAATAACTTTTTCCAGTAGTTTAGCAGAAGTAAATGTTAAAGTAATTGGTCTGTAGTTACTCACATTAGTAACATCACCCTTTTTGTGTAATGGTTTAATAACCCCCTTTTTTAAACAGTTTGGAAAAATTCCTTCCGCTATAGAGGCATTTATTAGATGTACTAGGATGCTAACTAATTCTTCCTTGCATTCTTTCAGGATTTTTGATGAAACTTCATCCCACCCACTTGAGTTTTTAGATTTTAATTGAGTAATAATTTTGATTAATTCTGTCTCAGTAACAGGATTTAGAAACACTGTGCTACCGATATGCTTTATTCCCTCATTCCTATCCATTTTAACTGCTTTATTTCCCTTAGGCACGGCTGTATTTATAAAGTGTTCATTAAATATATTACCAATGCTTAATGGATCATCAACCCTTTTGTTCTGATGATTAATTACAATGTTCTCTGAATTTTTACAGTTTTTCTTACTAGCATTTACTACATCCCATAAAGCCTTACTTGTATTTTTTGCAGTAGCTACCTTATATTTAATATTTTCTGACCTTAAACTTTTGAGAGCAGCTTCATACTCTTTTTTGTAATTTTTATATCTATCATAATACCATCTATTACCATACTGCTTATAAAATATATACATGTCCTGCATTGATTTCCTGATCTTAATTACACTGGGCGGAAGGATTAATTTATTACTTTCTTTTTTGCATTTATTCATAACCCGTTTTGGACACGAAGTATCGAAGTGTTTATTAAATATGAGATAAAACTTCTCCCATTTTTCATTAACACAGTCAGTATCATGTATTTTATCCCATGATTCATGTTGTAGCAACTTTTTGAACACATTTATACTATATGAATTTATTTTCCTTGTTTTTGCCTTTACAATATTATCACTTCTAACAATTTTTTGGATTTTTAATATCTGTGCTTTATGATCAGAAACACAACTGTCAAATACTTCTACTTTTATTCTTTTACTATCAATATTTGTGGCAATTTGATCTACAGCGATAGCTGATGTCAAAGTAGCCCTAGTCGGTATTTTAATATGCATTTTAATATTAAACATATTTAATAACTCTGTAAGTTTTGTATACACGTTATTTTCATTGATAGAGTTTATATTTATATCACCTATTATTACAATTTTATTACTATATACTGAGTATTTCGTCAACACCGTTTCTAATCCATTGAAAAAAGTTGAAATTTCACCACTTGGCGATCTGTATACTCCAAAAAGTAATATATTACCCTCTTCAGTATTAATTTTAACCCCAGCAATTTCAAAATCCTTTTCTATGCAATATTTATTTAAGTTGTATATTTGCACAATTTCTTTGTAGTTTTCATGAGCATATATTGCAACACCCCCACCTTTAAATTTACTTCTACTAAAACTATTTTGTAAAACAAAATTGTCTAATTTATAATGCTCAATTTAGTTTTCCTTTAGTCCATGTTCTGTAATAACTAAAAATATAGGGCCTACTTGATTTATAAGTATATTAAATTGCTAAATTTTGTTTGCTAAATACTGCACATTTTGATGCAGCACGCTTAAGTAACTGTTTTCATTATTTTGTGTTACAGATACCATATGATTTTTGTCTGAATCTTTTACTTTATAAATCCCCCCCCCCCTTAAAATCTTTTAGACAATCAGCCTGGCTCCTTTTAGCAAATTCTAGTTTTTTGATACATTTTGTTCACAACTGGCAATAACATCACCAAGTAGTTTACCAAACTTAACTGATCCTCTCCTGTTCAAGTGGAGACCATCCCTTGCAAGATCTTCATTCTTTATCCAGCAGTTCCCATCTAGCATCACACAGTTTCGAACTGAGCACATCCAGTCTAGCTGTTTGTTAAGGTGATCCACACGCCTCCAGTTCATGTCTCTTCTGTTTAACACACCACTGACGATTACCTTTGTTAATGGGCTATCTTCTTTTACTTGTTGCACCAAATTCATAACATCACCCATAATTACGTCAGCATTTATCCTCCTGTGTAGATCGTTTGTCCCAACATGAATTGCCACTACATCTGGTTTCACCTCATTTAGTTTGAGCATCTCCGTTTTACGTTTCAGTTCTTCGGCGCCTATTCCCGGGAAGCACTGCACCTCATGACACATTTTCCTACACTCATTGCCGGCATATTTTACCATCGAGTCTCCTAACACAATAACCCAAGATTTTTTCATGTTTGCGTTTTCCTTTGACTGTGTTTTCAGAATTCCATTTTCATTCTCTGTCGTCGATAACGCTTGAAATTTGTTAAACACGGGTACCTTTGCATTTCGGTCCAACTCCGCCATTCTTTTGCTTTTGTTCCCTCTGTTTTTGGCGACTGTTACAAAAGATCCTTTTTCTTTTAAGCTTTGAACTTCACTTTTAAGTAGCTCATTTTCACTCTTCAAGCACTTGATTACGTTCTCGGCTTTTTGTAAATCCTGATTTAGCATTGCTACAATTATCTGTAATGACGCTATTGTTTCAGCTTCGCGCGTTCCTGTATTTGTTGCCAGTCTTCCTTGTTCCAGTTTCATCTTAATTTCCATCGCTTGTAATGCACCATCTTCACTCGTGAAATCCACTATTTTACTATTTATATTGCTTTTTTCTTGAAACCTGCTAGGTGTTATGATTCCACATGCCGCCATCTTGACGTAAACTCAAGATTTAAAAATTCCTGTATTGAATATGGCATATGAACTAAGAGTAGCTCATTTAATTTAGTTCTAAAATGTTTCTTGCCAAGTGATTTTAAAGTATATGTTAATTTGTTAAACAAACTAATTCCTCTATACTGAATATTGAAAATAAGTTTATAAGGCTGCTGACGTGGCTTGAAGTTAATATTTAATTGAAAGTGAAGGTGTCATTACAGAGCAAGTATATCACTGATGGTTCTAGCATTTCAATAATACAGTTCTGTTACACTCAAATTAAGAAATATACAGCAGTTAATAAAACTAAATCCACGTGGCAAGTAATTAAGCACGAAATAAAAAATGGACCCAAATTGAAAGAAAATTACCACCTAGAAAATAATGGCCGAAAAGTAAGTGATCCTAAACAAATTTTGGAATTATTCAACTGGTTTTATTCAACTGTAGCGGAGAAAATGTTAAATACTCATTCTCTAGGAAAGAAGGAAAAGTTAAGTGTAAAGAAAAATGAACATAGCATGGTTTTAATTCCAGTAACAGTTGAGGAAGTTAAAGATGTTATAAAAAAATTGAAAAGTAAGAAATCAGTAGGAATAGATGGTTAATCTAACTGCGTCATAAAGCGTTGCTCCTTATTCCTAATTGAACCACTGACGTACTTGATAAATCTTTCACTTTCAAATGGGACATTCCCCGACAGGTTAAAAAAAGGTAAAGTGAAACCCATCTTTAAGAAAGGTAACAAAGGGGAGGTAGGAAATTACAGGCCAATTTCCATAATGTCAACTTTTGCAAAGATCTTCGAACAAATAATGTATAAAAGAGTAACAAGCTTTTTGGAAAAATTTAAAGTAATGAATGACAATCAAAATGGTTTTCGAAAAAATAAATCAACAAGTTCTGCACTGATGAATTTCATTGAACAAGTGTATGAAACACTAGATAGTAAACAATTAGGGATAGGCATTTTGTTAGATCTTACAAAGGCGTTTGATCTGGTTGATCACAAACTTCTACTGGAAAAATTATCCTCGTATGGCTTAAGGGGGTTAGCTTTAGATTGGTTCAGATCTTATCTGGAAAATAGAGAGCAATCAGTGGAAATAGAGTATTTTGATAGCGAAATGAGTGAAGTTAAAACTCAGATTTCAAGTAGCGCTATAATGAAATATGGGGTCCCTCAAGGTTCAGTGCTTGGGCCTCTTTTATTTATAGTGTACATTAATGATTTGGCAGATGATGTAGAAAACAGAACAGATATAAATGTTACATTGTTTGCAGATGATACAAATATTTTTATCAAAGGGAGGGGCAGATGTACATATTGAAAATAGTTTAATATATATTCAAAAATGGTTTAGTGCCAATATGTTAATATTGAGTAAGGAGAAAACAGCAGCCCTAAGCTTCTATAATAAAATGAGTAGAAGTCAATTGTATCCAAAATTAATGCTGGGACAAGACCAAATACATTATGTAAAAACTATCAAATTTCTGGGACTAATACTAGATGAAAATTTAAGTTGGGAAACTCACATAGAGACATTGACGAAAAAACTTAGTAAAATGTGTTTCTTAATCAGGGCAATTACAGGCATGTCGAGCTTGAAAGTTCGGAGAGTAGTGTACTTTTCATATATACACAGTCTGTTGGCATATGGTATAATTTTTTGGGGAAATTCTAAAGACAGTATAAAAGTATTCAGATACCAAAAGAAAATAATTAGAATCATAGCGGATCTCTCAAGTACGACTAGTTGTAAGCCATACTTCAGTAAATTAGGTATGTTACCACTGCCAAGTATATATGAAACTCTTGTACATATGAAAGCAAGCCTAAGTTTATTCAAAACAAATTCTGAAATTCATATACACAACACTAGAACAAAGAATAATTTATTTGTGAAGTCACACAAAGATGTATGAAAATAGTTTCACATATGCTGGCTTACATCTTTACAATAAGCTACCTGAATCTATAAAAAAGATTGAATCACAAGAAATTGTTATTAAACTTCCTTAGAGCCAATTGCTCCTACAGTGTGGATGAATTTTTAAATTTTTAAATATTTAGTTAGCTACCTTAATTATAAATATTGTACTTAGTTTTTAATTTGACATGTCCTATAACATGTACATGTTTTAATGGATGAATCAATAAATCAAATCAAATCAATAGCAGAGTTTTGGAAGAAACTCCACTAACAAGCACTTGGAGTATTTTCAGAAGAACCTAATGTTCACCATACATCGCCACATTACACAAAATCACACAGAAGCTGTAAATTTGTACAACATCAATTAACATTTCATCAAGTATAGTGGATATCTGTCATGAGCTTATCACTAATCCCAAGAAAGATACATTTATCACCAGAATGTCATATGTGATGAAAATGGATATATTACCACAATTCCAATGTCTCAAAACAGTGCCCTGATACCCATCAACCCGCAAACGTAATTGTTAAGATAATTGCTCAACTACAAAGTGATATGTGTCTGGTGGAATACAGAAAGTGTGATTCTTTGAGAACTTATTTCAAATGGTTGTTGTGTCAATGTAGATCTTTAATTTACACACGTCTTCTTGTTTAAAAAAAAAAAAAATAGTCTATGTATAAATAAGGAGAAGTGTTTAGCTATAGAATTTCATCACATATAAACAAAACATCAAATTTTTCCTATATAACTAGAAGGAACAAATGTAATATATTCAAGTAAATCAAAATTTTTAGGAATAGTTATTGATGAAAATCTCAATTAGAAACCTCATATTAATGAATTAATTAAAAAACTGGGACAACTTTGCTTCCAAATTAACATTCTGAAACACTCGGTGAGTAAAAATACTCTTAGGGTCATGTATTTCTCCAAATTTCACTCATTCATTACATATGGAATATCCTTGTGGGGAAATAGTAGTGAAGCTATTAAAATATTCAAATTACAAAAAAGAGTCATTAGAATTATTCTCAATTTACCTTCTGTTGTCAGCTGCAAACCTTTTTTTAAAGAACTAAACATTTTGCCATTACCCTGTATATATTTATATGAAACAATTGTATTAATGCAAACACGCATCAAGGATTTTACCATAAATTATGAAAATTCACTGTCATAACACAAGAGATAAAGCAAAACTACATATAACCCACATAACAAAAAGTTGTTTGAAAATATTTTCTACTATAGAGGCATTAAATTTTACAACAAATTGCCTATTGAAATAAAAAACATAAATTCCTTTCCGCGCTTCAAAAAACATCTCAAGCAACTTTAATTGAAAAATGTTATAACTCAACTGATGAGATTTTGCATTACTGAAGTATTCACTTGTATTTAACAATATATAAATTTATAAATATATAAATTTAACAATATAAATAATTTTTTGATTACTATTGTTAACTCTCACAATATTACAATTAACTGTTTAAAATACTGATGAATCCACAACATGTATATGTTAAATTGGATGAATAAATAAATGAAAATAAACATTTAGAATGAATTCATTAAGTGTTAGCACAAAAGTGAATCGAGAAGATATTGACACATTGCTTCACTCACACTGTTTATTCACAGGACATATTTCAAGAGCTCTTGCTCTTATCATCAGCTGTTACTCGACTAGTGTTTCTTTCAAGTTTATACTTCATTAAGTGTTTTTGCTTGTCCAACATTAGTTAACAGAAACAGAGTCTTGCAGCAGAACAATGCAAAACTTCATAAAGCTCAAAGAACAATGGATAAAATTCAGGAACTGGAAGGAATCAAACTGCTACCACCTTCAGCATCTTGTGCCATCATATTGCCATCTATTCAAATAACACTTCCTAAGTGGATGAAATTTTGAAAACATTGAAGAAGTTGCAATGGGTAGCAATGAATTATTTATAACAAAACACAGAAACTAAGCGGTGTCTAAGGGCTACAGAATGCAATAATAATAAGATAATAAGAATAATCTCCTGTAACGAGTACTAATCTGGCAATGGAAGCAAGTGAGGAAAAAGGAGCAATCACGAAACAGATAGAAGAAGTTATAATGAGAGACAATGGCTTGGCAATGAGATTTAAACAACAATGGAGGAAGTCGGAGAATATATAGGAAGAGCTGCAGATTAAAACTAAAGAGCTGGAGGAAACAGAAATGAAAATGATAAAAATAAAGTGAAGAATGGAAGACAACATGAGAAGATAAAACCTACGATTTCCAGGGTATAAGAGCAAAGAGAGAGGGAGGGAGGGATGGAGATGGGGAGAGGGACCGGCAGGTAGGCAGGCAGTTAGATAGATGTGTATATAAGGGATCCCAACTGTAGCAGTTGTCAGTGCTTTTAAAAAATCATTCATGGCAAAAGCCAGATATAAAGAGTACTAAAAATAAATAACACTATAGATAAAATCATAAATAAAATACATGTACATAATTAAGAAAGGCATAAAAACAAAAAAAACAAAAAACATTCTCTTCATTGAAATTTTTAAGTCATTGGGTTTAATTTTTAAATTATAAAAAGTTTTAAATTATTAGGTTTTTAGGTCAAAAATTTTTGTTGTCATCTGCAGTATCTCTGCAAAGCTGCAGAGACTTTCTAAGGTGTGCTAGACAAAATCACTCTAGCAACACATGACAGACAGATAAAGCTTCATTGCAACATGGACAAACTGGAGCAGGGTCCCTTCCTTCTTAACAAATAACTATGTGTACAAAAGCAGTGCCCAATCTGCAACTGAGCCAAACTCATCTCCTCTCGATGAGATAAACGACAGGAGGTAACCCAGTTCTTTCAAAGATCTAAGTTTATTGCTGTGGACAGCAGACCACTCTTCCTGCCAGCAGGACTGTGCAGCTCTCCGCAATACAAGCATAAAGTCTTCCAATGTGACAAAGGATTTCTTAACTCTGGGCTGTGTGATAGCCATCTTTGCTGCTGAATCTGCCATTTCATTCCCTGGCAAGCCAACGTGACCAAGAATCCATGCATACACCATGCTAACAACGGAAGCGTGTAAAATGTGGAGGGCATACTGGAAATGCTGCACAATAGGGTGGTAGTTGTACAGCTGCCGAAGGCTTTGAAGTGCACTAAGGGAATCACTTAGGATTAAGCAGTCTCCCATCTTTCATCGATGTACATGTAAAATGGTCTGGTATATTGCATACAGCTCTGCACTTTGGATTGAAGCACCTCTGCAGATATGGGAATTATTAATAAAAAGATTAAGTCTTGAATGTTTAGAACTGGAAAATTTAATGGCAAAAGTTATGAGTATAGAATTGGCAACAGAAATACTAAAACAAGCAAAAATGTTAAGAAGAAGGCTATTTACGCTGTCACAATAATGATGGGTGCCTAACATGGAAACATTAAGTGTCAGTCAAACCTTTGCACCATCTTTGTTGTTTGCTGGCATGAGAAGTGAAAAGACAAAAACTGCAACATTCAAGGACCACTAGCTGATATCACGAAGTCAGAAGTGAGCCCCATTGCAACCATGCTGTTTTGTTCTCGAGTGTTTGAATATGGAACTCAAGGTCATTCAACTTCTAGAACTTTCTCACCGTATTCAACAGAGAGCAGAGAAATAGAAGGCCCAGGTTCGATTCCCATGGCTGATCTACCTGACCCATGGATCTTTTTTTGGTTTTCCCACATAAGATATTCAAGAAGTGCAACATCACCCTAGCCCCAATAAATAAATTCAGTTTAAAAAACTTATTATGCAACAACCTGAAAGACCCAGTACCTGTAAACAAGAAATCAGGTATATACAAAATCAACTGCTCAGACTGCAATAAGTGCTACATAGGAAAAACCAAAAGAATCCTATCATGGAAGTGTTGAAAATAGTGTTGTTGTATAAATTAAGTTAATTGGGAGTCGATTAATAACACAAAACAACACTCACTTTTAAATTTTCCCGGAACCGGTTTCTGAGGCCTTCCCTCTATCTTCAGCCGGACATCGACTAGTTCTCATTGGTGTAGCTGGCAATATTTTGTCTTCGGTCTCCTCTGGTGGCGGTTCGAGGAACTTGCTGAACAAATCTTTCTGGGGGATGTCGAAATTGAATACTTTGTTCCTATTTTTTGAAATAAAGATTTGTTCCCATGTGGACAGTTCTTCTTTTCCTGTTGTATGTTTTAGTAATTTTGGTTCTGGATTTATGTTGTGGTTTTTTTCCCAAAAATGCGTGGCAACTGCTGATTTTTCTAATTGTTTGTATTTTATGTTCCTAAAGTGTCCCTTTGCTCTTGTTTCTAAATTTCTTTTGGTTTTTCCAATATAAATTTGACTACAGTCACAGCATTCAATTTGATATATACCAGATTTTTTGTTAGATGGAATGGCATCTTTGATGTTTGAGCAAATTAGGTTTTTTAAGGAGAAATGGTTCACTGGAGCTAGTTGAATGTTATGTTTTTTGAAGACTTTTTTGAATTTATCAAAGGCCCATGGATGGTAAGTGAATTTTTTGAAGATCATTTTAGTTTCTGTAGCTGAGAGGGTTGTGGTTTCCTTTAGTAGTTTCTTCTTTTTTGCTAAGTTCACTTTTTTGTCTACTAGTGATTTGGGAAAGTCATTTTTCTGTATTATTTCAATAATTTTGTTGTATTCTATTTTGTATTCTTCTGCTGTGAGAGGGATGTTGACCAGTCTGTGTGCTAAACTATTAAAGATTGCCTGTTTGTGGGATCTTGGATTGTAGCCATTAGCTTTTATGTAGTTGTCTGTCTGTGTTGGTTTTCTGTAAATGCCAAAGTTTATTCTATTTTTATTTCTGATTATTTTTAGATCTAAAATGGTAAATACTCGTCTTTTTCAACTTCTACAGTGAACTTGATGCTTTTTTCTTGAATATTTAAAAGTTTTAGTGCATCACTGATGTGTTTTTTTGGCACTATGGCAAATATGTCATCTACATATCTTTGCCAGAGTTTGAACATCCATGGGAAACCTTTAGTGATCCTTATTTCTAGTGCACTCATGTACAGATCTGCCAGGAAGGGTGATAAGGGGTTGCCCATTGCTAAACCAGAAGTTTGATGGAAATACTTTGTTTGAAACTGGAAGAAATTCTGTTCTATGCATAATTTGGTAAGTTCGATGTAATCTGAAATCTCAAGTGATGACATTCCAAGTGATTTGAGCCATTTTTCTATCAATGTTGGGAGTTGTTTAACTGGTATGCTGGGAAACAGTGATTTAACGTCAAATGAGACTAGTGTGTCTTCTTCATTTAGTTCAGTATCCTTAATGTGTTCTATAAGTTCATAGGTGTTTTTGATGCTTAGGCTATCGAATTTTGGAAATGAGTTGAATTTGTTTGTTAGCCATTTTGCAAGTTTGTATGTTGGTGAATTTATACTGCTAACTATAGGTCTCATTGTTATGGATGGTTTGTGTATTTTGGGTAAGCCATAAAGTCTAGGTAAGGTTGGGTTATCTGGTTTAACTGCATATTTGTTTGATATTATACTTGATTTTGCTATTGTTTTTTCAAATGATTTTATGCAAGCTGTTAATGGATTTTTGTTAATGGTTTCATATTCACTGTTAGTTAGCATTTCTTCCATTTTTTCAAGGTAATCAGATTTATCCATTATGACTATTTTGTTACCTTTGTCTGCCTTGGTGTATATGACGTTTTTTTTTTTTTTTTTTTTTTTTTTTTTTTTTGTTTCAATGAACGGATAATATTTTGTTTGCTCTTCTGAACGGATCTGGTTTTTATTTCTTCCAAAATATTTTCACATTGGCTTTTAAGTGGGTTTTGTTTTGATACTGGTAGACACTGTGCCGAAATGTTTATATCTGCAATGTAGTCCTCAATTTCGTTTGAAAAACTTACGCAAGTTTTTAATCCTTTGTTTAGAAGACCTAATTCTTTTGTGGAGAAATTTTGATTTGATAGATTTACAACGTTTTCAAAGTTTTGCGTGTTTGTTTTTTCGTTTACGCTACTTGTTGCTGTTTTGCATTTAGCGTGTGGACTAATTGCTGCAGGACTCAAGTTTCTATTTCCGATGTGTCTCTTATTCTTAAACTTTTTTTCGGTATGGTTTCGATGTGAAGAAATGTTCATCAAATTGGTCAATTTGTACTTTAGTTTTTCGGTTTTTGTTTTCATTTTCTTGCTTAGCATTGCCAAATAGTTTTGTTCGAAGTTATCCCACATCGTGTTTCCCAGTGTTTTCGTTAAAACTGAATGAAGTTTATAAAGTTTCAATTCCGTTTCTTCCAAATTTTTATAATGTTTATTGATTTCTAGCTGTAAAACTTTTCTCTCAGCCGCTCTGTGTTGATTCCCGTAGCCCGGTTTTACTATCCTCCGGACAAATCGGGGTGTCACTTTATTTCGTAAACATAGCTTTATGAATTTTATGTTTGCAAAAAGATTTCTTTTCTTTTCATGCAGTTTTAGGAATGTTTTTATTTCTTGCTTATTACCAAAATTTTCATTGAATCCGTCATGCGTTTTAAATTTTAAATAGGTTACCTTATCCGCCATATTGTCAGCTGTTTTTATGTGCGATCAGTTGGTATAATTTCCACTTCTTGAAGACTTGTTTGCCTATTTTATAAATCCTATCATGGAAGTGTTGAAAACAGTGTTGTTGTATAAATTAAGTTAATTGGGAGTCGATTAATAACACAAAACAACACTCACTTTTAAATTTTCCCGGAACCGGTTTCTGAGGCCTTCCCTCTATCTTCAGCCGGACATCGACTAGTTCTCATTGGTGTAGCTGGCAATATTTTGTCTTTGGTCTCCTCTGGTGGCGGTTCGAGGAACTTGCTGAACAAATCTTTCTGGGGGATGTCGAAATTGAATACTTTGTTCCTATTTTTTGAAATAAAGATTTGTTCCCATGTGGACAGTTCTTCTTTTCCTGTTGTATGTTTTAGTAATTTTGGTTCTGGATTTATGTTGTGGTTTTTTTCCCCAAAATGCGTGGCAACTGCTGATTTTTCTAATTGTTTGTATTTTATGTTCCTAAAGTGTTCCTTTGCTCTTGTTTCTAAATTTCTTTTGGTTTTTCCAATATAAATTTGACTACAGTCACAGCATTCAATTTGATATATACCAGATTTTTTGTTAGATGGAATGGCATCTTTGATGTTTGAGCAAATTAGGTTTTTTAAGGAGTAATGGTTCACTGGAGCTAGTTGAATGTTTTGTTTTTTGAAGACTTTTTTGAATTTATCAAAGGCCCATGGATGGTAAGTGAATTTTTTGAAGATCATTTTAGTTTCTGTAGCTGAGAGGGTTGTGGTTTCCTTTAGTAGTTTCTTCTTTTTTGCTAAGTTCACTTTTTTGTCTACTAGTGATTTGGGAAAGTCATTTTTCTGTGCTATTTCAATAATTTTGTTGTATTCTATTTTGTATTCTTCTGCTGTGAGAGGGATGTTGACCAGTCTGTGTGCTAAACTATTAAAGATTGCCTGTTTGTGGGATCTTGGATTGTAGCCATTAGCTTTTATGTAGTTGTCTGTCTGTGTTGGTTTTCTGTAAATGCCAAAGTTTATTCTATTTTTATTTCTGATTATTTTTAGATCTAAAAATGGTAAATACTCGTCTTTTTCAACTTCTACAGTGAACTTGATGCTTTTTTCTTGAATATTTAAAAGTTTTAGTGCATCACTGATGTGTTTTTTTTGGCACTATGGCAAATATGTCATCTACATATCTTTGCCAGAGTTTGAACATCCATGGGAAACCTTTAGTGATCCTTATTTCTAGTGCACTCATGTACAGATCGGCCAGGAAGGGTGATAAGGGGTTGCCCATTGCTAAACCAGAAGTTTGATGGAAATATTTTGTTTGAAACTGGAAGAAATTCTGTTCTATGCATAATTTGGTAAGTTCGATGTAATCTGAAATTTCAAGTGATGACATTCCAAGTGATTTGAGCCATTTTTCTATCAATGTTGGGAGTTGTTTAACTGGTATGCTGGGAAACAGTGATTTAACGTCAAATGAGACTAGTGTGTCTTCTTCATTTAGTTCAGTATCCTTAATGTGTTCTATAGGTTCATAGGTGTTTTTGATGCTTAGGCTATCGAATTTTGGATATGAGTTGAATTTGTTTGTTAGCCATTTTGCAAGTTTGTATGTTGGTGAATTTATACTGCTAACTATAGGTCTCATTGTTATGGATGGTTTGTGTATTTTGGGTAAGCCATAAAGTCTAGGTAAGGTTGGGTTATCTGGTTTAACTGCATATTTGTTTGATATTATACTTGATTTTGCTATTGTTTTTTCAAATGATTTTATGCAAGCTGTTAATGGATTTTTGTTAATGGTTTCATATTCACTGTTAGTTAGCATTTCTTCCATTTTTTCAAGGTAATCAGATTTATCCATTATGACTATTTTGTTACCTTTGTCTGCCTTGGTGTATATGACGTTTTTTTTTTTTTTTTTTTTTTTTTGTTTCAATGAACGGATAATATTTTGTTTGCTCTTCTGAACGGATCTGGCTTTTATTTCTTCCAAAATATTTTCACATTGGCTTTTAAGTGGGTTTTGTTTTGATACTGGTAGACACTGTGCCGAAATGTTTATATCTGCAATGTAGTCCTCAATTTCGTTTGAAAAACTTACGCAAGTTTTTAATCCTTTGTTTAGAAGACCTAATTCTTTTGTGGAGAAATTTTGATTTGATAGATTTACAACGTTTTCAAAGTTTTGCGTGTTTGTTTTTTCGTTTACGCTACTTGTTGCTGTTTTGCATTTAGAGTGTGGACTAATTGCTGCAGGACTCAAGTTTCTATTTCCGATGTGTCTCTTATTCTTAAACTTTTTTTCGGTATGGTTTCGATGTGAAGAAATGTTCATCAAATTGGTCAATTTGTACTTTAGTTTTTCGGTTTTTGTTTTCATTTTCTTGCTTAGCATTGCCAAATAGTTTTGTTCGAAGTTATCCCACATCGTGTTTCCCAGTGTTTTCGTTAAAACTGAATGAAGTTTATAAAGTTTCAATTCCGTTTCTTCCAAATTTTTATAATGTTTATTGATTTCTAGCTGTAAAACTTTTCTCTCAGCCGCTCTGTGTTGATTCCCGTAGCCCGGTTTTACAATCCTCCGGACAAATCGGGGTGTCACTTTATTTCGTAAACATAGCTTTATGAATTTTATGTTTGCAAAAAGATTTCTTTTCTTTTCATGCAGTTTTAGGAATGTTTTTATTTCTTGCTTATTACCAAAATTTTCATTGAATCCGTCATGCGTTTTAAATTTTAAATAGGTTACCTTATCCGCCATATTGTCAGCTGTTTTTATGTGCGATCAGTTGGTATAATTTCCACTTCTTGAAGACTTGTTTGCCTATTTTATAAATCCTATCATGGAAGTGCTGCAAACAGTCTTGTTGTATAAATTAAGTTAATTGGGAGTCGATTAATAACACAAAACAACACTCACTTTTAAATTTTCCCGGAACCGGTTTCTGAGGCCTTCCCTCTATCTTCAGCCGGACATCGACTAGTTCTCATTGGTGTAGCTGGCAATATTTTGTCTTCGGTCTCCTCTGGTGGCGGTTCGAGGAACGTGCTGAACAAATCTTTCTGGGGGATGTCGAAATTGAATACTTTGTTCCTATTTTTTGAAATAAAGATTTGTTCCCATGTGGACAGTTCTTCTTTTCCTGTTGTATGTTTTAGTAATTTTGGTTCTGGATTTATGTTGTGGTTTTTTTCCCCAAAATGCGTGGCAACTGCTGATTTTTCTAATTGTTTGTATTTTATGTTCCTAAAGTGTCCCTTTGCTCTTGTTTCTAAATTTCTTTTGGTTTTTCCAATATAAATTTGACTACAGTCACAGCATTCAATTTGATATATACCAGATTTTTTGTTAGATGGAATGGCATCTTTGATGTTTGAGCAAATTAGGTTTTTTAAGGAGTAATGGTTCACTGGAGCTAGTTGAATGTTTTGTTTTTTGAAGACTTTTTTGAATTTATCAAAGGCCCATGGATGGTAAGTGAATTTTTTGAAGATCATTTTAGTTTCTGTAGCTGAGAGGGTTGTGGTTTCCTTTAGTAGTTTCTTCTATTTTGCTAAGTTCACTTTTTTGTCTACTAGTGATTTGGGAAAGTCATTTTTCTGTGCTATTTCAATAATTTTGTTGTATTCTATTTTGTATTCTTCTGCTGTGAGAGGGATGTTGACCAGTCTGTGTGCTAAACTATTAAAGATTGCCTGTTTGTGGGATCTTGAATTGTAGCCATTAGCTTTTATGTAGTTGTCTGTCTGTGTTGGTTTTCTGTAAATGCCAAAGTTTATTCTATTTTTATTTCTGATTATTTTTAGATCTAAAAATGGTAAATACTCGTCTTTTTCAACTTCTACAGTGAACTTGATGCTTTTTTCTTGAATATTTAAAAGTTTTAGTGCATCACTGATGTGTTTTTTTGGCACTATGGCAAATATGTCATCTACATATCTTTGCCAGAGTTTGAACATCCATGGGAAACCTTTAGTGATCCTTATTTCTAGTGCACTCATGTACAGATCGGCCAGGAAGGGTGATAAGGGGTTGCCCATTGCTAAACCAGAAGTTTGATGGAAATATTTTGTTTGAAACTGGAAGAAATTCTGTTCTATGCATAATTTGGTAAGTTCGATGTAATCTGAAATCTCAAGTGATGACATTCCAAGTGATTTGAGCCATTTTTCTATCAATGTTGGGAGTTGTTTAACTGGTATGCTGGGAAACAGTGATTTAACGTCAAATGAGACTAGTGTGTCTTCTTCATTTAGTTCAGTATCCTTAATGTGTTCTATAGGTTCATAGGTGTTTTTGATGCTTAGGCTATCGAATTTTGGAAATGAGTTGAATTTGTTTGTTAGCCATTTTGCAAGTTTGTATGTTGGTGAATTTATACTGCTAACTATAGGTCTCATTGTTATGGATGGTTTGTGTATTTTGGGTAAGCCATAAAGTCTAGATAAGGTTGGGTTATCTGGTTTAACTGCATATTTGTTTGATATTATACTTGATTTTGCTATTGTTTTTTCAAATGATTTTATGCAAGCTGTTAATGGATTTTTGTTAATGGTTTCATATTCACTGTTAGCATTTCTTCCATTTTTTCAAGGTAATCAGATTTATCCATTATGACTATTTTGTTACCTTTGTCTGCCTTGGTGTATATGACGTTTTTTTTTTTTTTTTTTTTTTGTCTCAATGAACGGATAATATTTTGTTTGCTCTTCTGAACGGATCTGGTTTTTATTTCTTCCAAAATATTTTCACATTGGCTTTTAAGTGGGTTTTGTTTCCATACTGGTAGATACTGTGCCGAAATGTTTATATCTTCAATGTAGTCCTCAATTTCGTTTGAAAAACGTACGCAGGTTTTTAATCCTTTGTTTAGAAGACCTAATTCTTTTGTGGAGAAATTTTGATTTGATAGATTTACAACGTTTTCAAAGTTTTGCGTGTTTGTTTTTTCGTTTACGCTACTTGTTGCTGTTTTGCATTTAGCGTGTGGACTAATTGTTGCAGGACTCAAGTTTCTATTTCCGATGTGTCTCTTATTCTTAAACTTTTTTTCGGTATGGTTTCGATGTGAAGAAATGTTCATCAAATTGGTCAATTTGTACTTTAGTTTTTCGGTTTTTGTTTTCATTTTCTTGCTTAGCATTGCCAAATAGTTTTGTTCGAAGTTATCCCACATCGTGTTTCCCAGTGTTTTCGTTAAAACTGAATGAAGTTTATAAAGTTTCAATTCCGTGTCTTCCAAATTTTTATAATGTTTATTGATTTCTAGCTGTAAAACTTTACTCTGAGCCGCAAATGCAAAACAGCAACAAGTAGCGTAAACGAAAAAACAAACACGCAAAACTTTGAAAACGTTGTAAATCTATCAAATCAAAATTTCTCCACAAAAGAATTAGGTCTTCTAAACAAAGGATTAAAAACTTGCGTAAGTTTTTCAAACGAAATTGAGGACTACATTGCAGATATAAACATTTCGGCACAGTGTCTACCAGTATCAAAACAAAACCCACTTAAAAGCCAATGTGAAAATATTTTGGAAGAAATAAAAACCAGATCCGTTCAGAAGAGCAAACAAAATATTATCCGTTCATTGAAACAAAAAAAAAAAAAAAAAAAAAAAAAAAAGTCATATACACCAAGGCAGACAAAGGTAACAAAATAGTCATAATGGATAAATCTGATTACCTTGAAAAACTGGAAGAAATGCTAACTAACAGTGAATATGAAACCATTAACAAAAATCCATTAACAGCTTGCATAAAATCATTTGAAAAAACAATAGCAAAATCAAGTATAATATCAAACAAATATACAGTTAAACCAGATAACCCAACCTTACCTAGACTTTATGGCTTACCCAAAATACACAAACCATCCATAACAATGAGACCTATAGTTAGCAGTATAAATTCACCAACATACAAACTTGCAAAATGGCTAACAAACAAATTCAACTCATTTCCAAAATTCGATAGCCTAAGCATCAAAAACACCTATGAACTTATAGAACACATTAAGGATACTGAACTAAATGAAGAAGACACACTAGTCTCATTTGACGTTAAATCACTGTTTCCCAGCATACCAGTTAAACAACTCCCAACATTGATAGAAAAATGGCTCAAATCACTTGGAATGTCATCACTTGAGATTTCAGATTACATCGAACTTACCAAATTATGCATAGAACAGAATTTCTTCCAGTTTCAAACAAAATATTTCCATCAAACTTCTGGTTTAGCAATGGGCAACCCCATAATACCCTTCCTGGCCGATCTGTACATGAGTGCACTAAAAATAAGGATCACTAAAGGTTTCCCATGGATGTTCAAACTCTGGCAAAGATATGTAGATGACATATTTGCCATAGTGCCAAAAAAACACATCAGTGATGCACTAAAACTTTTAAATATTCAAGAAAAAAGCATCAAGTTCACTGTAGAAGTTGAAAAAGACGAGTATTTACCATTTTTAGATCTAAAAATAATCAGAAATAAAAATAGAATAAACTTTGGCATTTACAGAAAACCAACACAGACAGACAACTACATAAAAGCTAATGGCTACAATCCAAGATCCCACAAACAGGCAATCTTTAATAGTTTAGCACACAGACTGGTCAACATCCCTCTCACAGCAGAAGAATACAAAATAGAATACAACAAAATTATTGAAATAGCACAGAAAAATGACTTTCCCAAATCACTAGTAGACAAAAAAGTGAACTTAGCAAAATAGAAGAAACTACTAAAGGAAACCACAACCCTCTCAGCTACAGAAACTAAAATGATCTTCAAAAAATTCACTTACCATCCATGGGCCTTTGATAAATTCAAAAAAGTCTTCAAAAAACAAAACATTCAACTAGCTCCAGTGAACCATTACTCCTTAAAAAACCTAATTTGCTCAAACATCAAAGATGCCATTCCATCTAACAAAAAATCTGGTGTATATCAAATTGAATGCTGTGACTGTAGTCAAATTTATATTGGAAAAACCAAAAGAAATTTAGAAACAAGAGCAAAGGAACACTTTAGGAACATAAAATACAAACAATTAGAAAAATCAGCAGTTGCCACGCATTTTGGGGAAAAAAACCACAACATAAATCCAGAACCAAAATTACTAAAACATACAACAGGAAAAGAAGAACTGTCCACATGGGAACAAATCTTTATTTCAAAAAATAGGAACAAAGTATTCAATTTCGACATCCCCCAGAAAGATTTGTTCAGCAAGTTCCTCGAACCGCCACCAGAGGAGACCGAAGACAAAATATTGCCAGCTACACCAATGAGAACTAGTCGATGTCCGGCTGAAGATAGAGGGAAGGCCTCAGAAACCGGTTCCGGGAAAATTTAAAAGTGAGTGTTGTTTTGTGTTATTAATCGACTCCCAATTAACTTAATTTATACAACAAGACTGTTTGCAACACTTCCATGATAGGATTTATAAAATAGGCAAACAAGTCTTCAAGAAGTGGAAATTATACCAACTGATCGCACATAAAAACAGCTGACAATATGGCGGATAAGGTAACCTATTTAAAATTTAAAACGCATGACGGATTCAATGAAAATTTTGGGAATAAGCAAGAAATAAAAACATTCCTAAAACTGCATGAAAAGAAAAGAAATCTTTTTGCAAACATAAAATTCATAAAGCTATGCTTACGAAATAAAGTGACACCCCGATTTGTCCGGAGGATAGTAAAACCGGGCTACGGGAATCAACACAGAGCGGCTGAGAGAAAAGTTTTACAGCTAGAAATCAATAAACATTATAAAAATTTGGAAGAAACGGAATTGAAACTTTATAAACTTCATTCAGTTTTAACGAAAACACTGGGAAACACGATGTGGGATAACTTCGAACAAAACTATTTGGCAATGCTAAGCAAGAAAATGAAAACAAAAACCGAAAAACTAAAGTACAAATTGACCAATTTGATGAACATTTCTTCACATCGAAACCATACCGAAAAAAAGTTTAAGAATAAGAGACACATCGGAAATAGAAACTTGAGTCCTGCAGCAATTAGTCCACACTCTAAATGCAAAACAGCAACAAGTAGCGTAAACGAAAAAACAAACACGCAAAACTTTGAAAACGTTGTAAATCTATCAAATCAAAATTTCTCCACAAAAGAATTAGGTCTTCTAAACAAAGGATTAAAAACTTGCGTAAGTTTTTCAAACGAAATTGAGGACTACATTGCAGATATAAACATTTCGGCACAGTGTCTACCAGTATCAAAACAAAACCCACTTAAAAGCCAATGTGAAAATATTTTGGAAGAAATAAAAGCCAGATCCGTTCAGAAGAGCAAACAAAATATTATCCGTTCATTGAAAAAAAAAAAAAAAAAAAAAAAAAAACCGTCATATACACCAAGGCAGACAAAGGTAACAAAATAGTCATAATGGATAAATCTGATTACCTTGAAAAAATGGAAGAAATGCTAACTAACAGTGAATATGAACCCATTAACAAAAATCCATTAACAGCTTGCATAAAATCATTTGAAAAAACAATAGCAAAATCAAGTATAATATCAAACAAATATGCAGTTAAACCAGATAACCCAACCTTACCTAGACTTTATGGCTTACCCAAAATACACAAACCATCCATAACAATGAGACCTATAGTTAGCAGTATAAATTCACCAACATACAAACTTGCAAAATGGCTAACAAACAAATTCAACTCATATCCAAAATTCGATAGCCTAAGCATCAAAAACACCTATGAACCTATAGAACACATTAAGGATACTGAACTAAATGAAGAAGACACACTAGTCTCATCTGACGTTAAATCACTGTTTCCCAGCATACCAGTTAAACAACTCCCAACATTGATAGAAAAATGGCTCAAATCACTTGGAATGTCATCACTTGAAATTTCAGATTACATCGAACTTACCAAATTATGCATAGAACAGAATTTCTTCCAGTTTCAAACAAAATATTTCCATCAAACTTCTGGTTTAGCAATGGGCAACCCCTTATCACCCTTCCTGGCCGATCTGTACATGAGTGCACTAGAAATAAGGATCACTAAAGGTTTCCCATGGATGTTCAAACTCTGGCAATGATATGTAGATGACATATTTGCCATAGTGCCAAAAAAACACATCAGTGATGCACTAAAACTTTTAAATATTCAAGAAAAAAGCATCAAGTTCACTGTAGAAGTTGAAAAAGACGAGTATTTACCATTTTTAGATCTAAAAATAATCAGAAATAAAAATAGAATAAACTTTGGCATTTACAGAAAACCAACACAGACAGACAACTACATAAAAGCTAATGGCTACAATCCAAGATCCCACAAACAGGCAATCTTTAATAGTTTAGCACACAGACTGGTCAACATCCCTCTCACAGCAGAAGAATACAAAATAGAATACAACAAAATTATTGAAATAGCACAGAAAAATGACTTTCCCAAATCACTAGTAGACAAAAAAGTGAACTTAGCAAAAAAGAAGAAACTACTAAAGGAAACCACAACCCTCTCAGCTACAGAAACTAAAATGATCTTCAAAAAATTCACTTACCATCCATGGGCCTTTGATAAATTCAAAAAAGTCTTCAAAAAACAAAACATTCAACTAGCTCCAGTGAACCATTACTCCTTAAAAAACCTAATTTGCTCAAACATCAAAGATGCCATTCCATCTAACAAAAAATCTGGTATATATCAAATTGAATGCTGTGACTGTAGTCAAATTTATATTGGAAAAACCAAAAGAAATTTAGAAACAAGAGCAAAGGAACACTTTAGGAACATAAAATACAAACAATTAGAAAAATCAGCAGTTGCCACGCATTTTGGGGAAAAAAACCACAACATAAATCCAGAACCAAAATTACTAAAACATACAACAGGAAAAGAAGAACTGTCCACATGGGAACAAATCTTTATTTCAAAAAATAGGAACAAAGTATTCAATTTCGACATCCCCCAGAAAGATTTGTTCAGCAAGTTCCTCGAACCGCCACCAGAGGAGACCAAAGACAAAATATTGCCAGCTACACCAATGAGAACTAGTCGATGTCCGGCTGAAGATAGAGGGAAGGCCTCAGAAACCGGTTCCGGGAAAATTTAAAAGTGAGTGTTGTTTTGTGTTATTAATCGACTCCCAATTAACTTAATTTATACAACAACACTGTTTTCAACACTTCCATGATAGGATTTATAAAATAGGCAAACAAGTCTTCAAGAAGTGGAAATTATACCAACTGATCGCACATAAAAACAGCTGACAATATGGCGGATAAGGTAACCTATTTAAAATTTAAAACGCATGACGGATTCAATGAAAATTTTGGGAATAAGCAAGAAATAAAAACATTCCTAAAACTGCATGAAAAGAAAAGAAATCTTTTTGCAAACATAAAATTCATAAAGCTATGCTTACGAAATAAAGTGACACCCCGATTTGTCCGGAGGATAGTAAAACCGGGCTACGGGAATCAACACAGAGCGGCTGAGAGAAAAGTTTTACAGCTAGAAATCAATAAACATTATAAAAATTTGGAAGAAACGGAATTGAAACTTTATAAACTTCATTCAGTTTTAACGAAAACACTGGGAAACACGATGTGGGATAACTTCGAACAAAACTATTTGGCAATGCTAAGCAAGAAAATGAAAACAAAAACCGAAAAACTAAAGTACAAATTGACCAATTTGATGAACATTTCTTCACATCGAAACCATACCGAAAAAAAGTTTAAGAATAAGAGACACATCGGAAATAGAAACTTGAGTCCTGCAGCAATTAGTCCACACTCTAAATGCAAAACAGCAACAAGTAGCGTAAACGAAAAAACAAACACGCAAAACTTTGAAAACGTTGTAAATCTATCAAATCAAAATTTCTCCACAAAAGAATTAGGTCTTCTAAACAAAGGATTAAAAACTTGCGTAAGTTTTTCAAACGAAATTGAGGACTACATTGCAGATATAAACATTTCGGCACAGTGTCTACCAGTATCAAAACAAAACCCACTTAAAAGCCAATGTGAAAATATTTTGGAAGAAATAAAAGCCAGATCCGTTCAGAAGAGCAAACAAAATATTATCCGTTCATTGAAACAACAAAAAAAAAAAAAAAAAAAAAAAAAAAAAAAAAAAAAAAAAAAAAAAAAAAAAACGTCATATACACCAAGGCAGACAAAGGTAACAAAATAGTCATAATGGATAAATCTGATTACCTTGAAAAAATGGAAGAAATGCTAACTATCAGTGAATATGAAACCATTAACAAAAATCCATTAACAGCTTGCATAAAATCATTTGAAAAAACAATAGCAAAATCAAGTATAATATCAAACAAATATGCAGTTAAACCAGATAACCCAACCTTACCTAGACTTTATGGCTTACCCAAAATACACAAACCATCCATAACAATGAGACCTATAGTTAGCAGTATAAATTCACCAACATACAAACTTGCAAAATGGCTAACAAACAAATTCAACTCATATCCAAAATTCGATAGCCTAAGTATCAAAAACACCTATGAACCTATAGAACACATTAAGGATACTGAACTAAATGAAGAAGACACACTAGTCTCATTTGACGTTAAATCACTGTTTCCCAGCATACCAGTTAAACAACTCCCAACATTGATAGAAAAATGGCTCAAATCACTTGGAATGTCATCACTTGAAATTTCAGATTACATCGAACTTACCAAATTATGCATAGAACAGAATTTCTTCCAGTTTCAAACAAAATATTTCCATCAAACTTCTGGTTTAGCAATTTGCAACCCCTTATCACCCTTCCTGGCAGATCTGTACATGAGTGCACTAGAAATAAGGATCACTAAAGGTTTCCCATGGATGTTCAAACTCTGGCAAAGATATGTAGATGACATATTTGCCATAGTGCCAAAAAAACACATCAGTGATGCACTAAAACTTTTAAATATTCAAGAAAAAAGCATCAAGTTCACTGTAGAAGTTGAAAAAGACGAGTATTTACCATTTTTAGATCTAAAAATAATCAGAAATAAAAATAGAATAAACTTTGGCATTTACAGAAAACCAACACAGACAGACAACTACATAAAAGCTAATGGCTACAATCCAAGATCCCACAAACAGGCAATCTTTAATAGTTTAGCACACAGACTGGTCAACATCCCTCTCACAGCAGAAGAATACAAAATAGAATACAACAAAATTATTGAAATAGCACAGAAAAATGACTTTCCCAAATCACTAGTAGACAAAAAAGTGAACTTAGCAAAAAAGAAGAAACTACTAAAGGAAACCACAACCCTCTCAGCTACAGAAACTAAAATGATCTTCAAAAAATTCACTTACCATCCATGGGCCTTTGATAAATTCAAAAAAGTCTTCAAAAAACAAAACATTCAACTAGCTCCAGTGAACCATTACTCCTTAAAAAACCTAATTTGCTCAAACATCAAAGATGCCATTCCATCTAACAAAAAATCTGGTATATATCAAATTGAATGCTGTGACTGTAGTCAAATTTATATTGGAAAAACCAAAAGAAATTTAGAAACAAGAGCAAAGGAACACTTTAGGAACATAAAATACAAACAATTAGAAAAATCAGCAGTTGCCACGCATTTTGGGGAAAAAAACCACAATATAAATCCAGAACCAAAATTACTAAAACATACAACAGGAAAAGAAGAACTGTCCACATGGGAACAAATCTTTATTTCAAAAAATAGGAACAAAGTATTCAATTTCGACATCCCCCAGAAAGATTTGTTCAGCAAGTTCCTCGAACCGCCACCAGAGGAGACCGAAGACAAAATATTGCCAGCTACACCAATGAGAACTAGTCGATGTCCGGCTGAAGATAGAGGGAAGGCCTCAGAAACCGGTTCCGGGAAAATTTAAAAGTGAGTGTTGTTTTGTGTTATTAATCGACTCCCAATTAACTTAAAACCAAAAGAAGTTTACATATTAGATTACAGGAACATATGCAGCCGAACTCGATGTTTGGGAAAAGTTGCTAATTATAAAAAACAAACAGTATACTTTAAATTTCAAATTGCCGCCTGAAAACTCTCTTTGGAAGTTCATCTCACAGACAACAGATGCCGCCACAGACAACCAGCTCACTACAAGAAACCACGGATCCAACCAGTAGGATAACTGCTGACGATGGGGACAAAATGTTCTCCGAAACATGTCCAAGTAAGGATAATTTAAGTGATGTTTGTGTTTGAATTACCAACTCATTACTTTCAAATTCACAGAAACTTTCTTTTGTGTGACACGAGAATACTTTCTAAGTCCCAAGGTGCAGGTATAGGTATGCGCAAGCAGACAACCTGCAGGTTCTCGTGTTGCAGCCAACATGAGAAAGATGTGTAACACTTGTAGCCAACCTCTGCAAAAATGCTCCAGACATTTGTCCAACACCGGTGCAGAAAGACATGTGGATACAATTAGTACCAGTCAATTTTGGAAAATTATGTTTCCTCTCAGATTTTAATGCTTTACAAAAGTAGACTTGCTGTCCGCAGAAGTACCTATTATACTGTTAGAATTGAAGGCTGTTTGTTCCGTGCGTTCTTCATATATTTAGGATTCGCTCAGTAGATACATTGTTGAAAATCGGCAAATGGCTTGACAAATCAGTAAAACGGACTTGTCCTTTATTTGAATAATAAGAAGGCCTGCCTTCAATTATTATTCGACGAGGGTCTGCTGAGGACACAGATGTTGTGTTCCGAATGCAATGCCGCCCTTAGTGTAATTAGCTAGTTAGTGTAAATTAGAAACTATTGTGTGTGTTTAGTGTAATTGGTTAGCTAGGTAGTCAATTTAGGTACTTTATAGTTTGCTAGATAGTAATATAGGGACAATTAAGACTGTTGGCAGCATTGCATTCAGTGGAGAAACAAGGATAATTTGGCTGCACTGGATACTCCAATATAGCTACATATGCAGTAAGTAAATAAACAATTAAGTTATGACTTTGGTAACGTTAAAAGAATGCCCTTCAGCACGAAACTGCACTAAAAGGTAGAGAAATCAGATTAAACATCATAGTTGTATAAAAAAACATCATAGATGTATAAAAAGTACAAAGGACTTAGAAAAAAATTGCCAAATCACATATTAGAAAGAAGTCGACATTAACTGAGAATGTTAGGAAGGTTCTAATGAAATGCATTCTAGGTAAACACTAGCAATATATGGAGCATTGAGTACTTGGCCAACTCAAAATTATATTAATATTGTACTTCCTTGTATCATAGGAAAGGTGAATATGTTTACTTACTTGTTCCATAAGGTGAATTGAAACATTCAGGTAGAGCAATTATATCTGCACCATTTTCTTTTGCTTCTTTAATGTAATTAACTGCTTTTGATATGTTCTGCTTTTTACTCTCTGTAACTGCCATCTGAATAAGACCAATTCTAAACTCTGGTGGAACAAAAACAAGAAGGTCATTTTAAACAGGCAGAAGCTACAAACAATTAACATCATATGCACTACAATATGACAGGTTCCATCTATTATTTTGAACCTAAAATCCAGCACTGTACAGTTATTAAAAATCCTCATTCAAAATAAATGACAAAGTTAGAAAATTCATACAATTTAATTTAGACAACATTTTAGTTTTTAATTTAGCATGAAAGAAGGATAAAAAATTATATAAAATTGCTTCAAGAAACAAACAAGTACTTAATACATGTAAAAATTTATAAATATACCTGTAATAACTTAGGTAAACATTAGTACTGATTATTATAAAGATAATTTAAGAAAAATAAAAGCAGAAATACTTAACATTACTAAATTAATGATACCAATGTAATGGTATATTAGCTAGGATTCAAGTAGTAAACTCTGAAATTAATATATAAACATGATACAGAGGACTTAAGAGCCTGCAAATCATGACCTGGCAGCCACAAAATGGCTCGTATTACTGGAAATAAAAACTCAACACAAAGAAACATAATAGATTTTTCAAGATACAGTCAAGTATACACACAGAAAATAAGATTTGTATAATGATACATTTACAAATAAGTAATTGTACATTAAAATCATATGAGTACAGCAGCAACTCCCTAAATTAATTTTAAAATAAAATGAGAAGACTGAGTGATAAGTTTGTAATCCTGAAGACAGAGCCCAGATCAAATGTTTCGGCCTGATGTACTTCTGGTAAAGTCAGAAGTACCATGAGTGCTAGGGGTCTTGCTCCACAGAAGTTGAAGCGTTGGAACTCCTCCCTTACAGGGCAGCTGTTGTCGACAAACACAAGACAGCTACTTTTAGAAGCGAAGTCCCATGTTAATCATCGGCAAGACCAGGAAATAGCAGCATGAATAGTAATTAAACTATGAAAAATCCTTCCATAAATGTGTTGGTCTGACTCATTCAGTTGATTATGCTGGCCTACTGATCTCGAGGTGGCAGGTTCAAGTCTGTCCAAACTGATGGATTATAAGTGTGCTTAAAAGTGGCAACCTAATGTCAGTTACTCATGTAAAACAAGCCCTGTGGGACGAAATTCCAGAAAATTGGCAGCACGGGTATCATCATGGCAACTGATAGCATTGTTAACAAACAGAATATTTATTTTATACTATAAATATATACCAACCTACAAGTGCCAAAGTACTTATTTCTTTTACATTTATTAGTAATGAATAAGAACATACAGACCTAATGTGCTAAATCTACTGCTTATTCATTTACTAAATGAAAAAAAGAATAATTAAAAACTGAGTAGATAAAACCTGAAGAACTTGAGCTTGGCAAATCAAATCAGGTATCAATTTCTTATGTTCAAAATCAAGATAGAATAATATTTACCTTTAAACTACAAAGGCATTATTTGCTAAAGACTATTGCTGCAGAATAGTAGTCAGTGCTTAGACTGGGACCTACCAAGTGAAATAGCCACATCAATGTTCCTAGAGGTCCTGATTCAGGAGTGTTCTACAGCAATATTACATGTTGTTGCTGTCAAGAGATATTTCTCTCTCTGTCAGACTTAACGGATGTATAGCAAGGTTCAGTGACATCAACTGTATTAACAAGGGAAAATACTAAGGAAATACTAAAATCATAAATAATGAATGACTGAAATGTTAATAAAACCCAAACATTCGTACATTATAGATCTAAAATGTGAAATCATGGATTTTATTAGCGGTATATTCTGTGGTATAATGATGTGTTTGTTGGTTACTTTGATGGGAATGTAGTGCAGTCATGTAATATTTTGGCTGATTTTGAAAATTTGAGGCAAATGTGAAATGTGTAGTATTTAACGTCCACTTTTACTACATATGGCACCACAGGCGGTGACTCTGATGATACATGAGATGGAGTACCAGAGGAATGAGATGGCAGGGGTAACCGGAGATCCCAGAAATAACAACAAGTAAGTGAAGACTGAGTGTAAACATAGTGACTCATAAATTCAAATTTAAATATGAAGAATACTTCACTGTTAATAATGCTTCTGCTTTTAATATTTAATATTTAATATTTATAAGGTTTTGATGTTGAAGTTCTATCTCATAACCATAACTATATTATCATACCAGCTCCCTTTGCCTACTTCAGTAGCGTAGATGGTAATATAACTGCCTCACGTTCAAGAGGCCTGAGTTCAAATCTCTGTCAGGGCAAGCTATGTGGATAAGGTTTATTTTGGGGTTTTCCCTTATCCTGAAAGATAAATATTGTGCAACTCTAAATTCTGTGGACCCTGGACTCACTGATCATCATTTCACCTATTTCATTCATTGTCCGATAGGACTTAATGTTGCAGGATGTAAAATAAAAGAAAAAAGAAGAAAAGAAAGAAAGAAACAAGAGAGAGAAAGAAAGGAACAAAGAAAAAAAGAAAGAAAGAGAAAGAAAGAAAGAAAGAAAGAGAAAGAAAGAGAAAGGAAGAAAGAGAAAGAAAGAGAGAGAAAGAGAGAGAGAAAGAAAGAAAAAGAACGAGAAAGAAAGAAAAAGAAAGAAAGAAGGAAAGAAAGAAAGAAAGAAAGAAAGAAAGAAAGAAAGAAAGAAAGAGAGAAAGAAAGAAAAAAAATTAAAAGCTGCTCCCATTTTTGTTACATTACATTTAAATTAACTTTAAAGAGAGTCGATTAAAGACACTAAACAACACTTACTTTTTAAATTTTTCCGGAACTAGTTTCAGAGGCTTTGCCTCTATCATCGGCCGGCTCTCGACTGATTCTCGTTGGTGTAGCTGACGATACCTTGTCACAGGTCTCCTCTGGTGGCGGCTCAAGGAACTTGCTGAATAAATCCTTCTGGGGGATGTCGAAATTGAATACTTTGTTCCTATTTTTTGAAATGAAGATTTGTTCCCATGTGGATAGTTCTTGTTTTCCTGATGTATGTTTCAGTAGTTTTGGTTCTGGATTTATGTTGTGGTTTTTTTCCCAAAAATGTGTGGCAACTGCTGATTTTTCTAATTGTTTATATTTTATGTTTCTAAAGTGTTCCTTTGCTCTTGTTTCTAAATTTCTTTTTGTTTTTCCAATATAAATTTGACTATAGTCATTGCATTCAATTTGATATATACCAGATTTTTTGTTTGATGGAATGGCATCTTTGATGTTTGAGCAAATTAGGTTTTTAAGGAGAAATGGTTGACTGGTGCTAGTTGAATATTTTGTTTTTTGAAGACTTTTTTGAATTTATCATAGGCCCATGGATGGTAAGTGAATTTTTTGAAAATCATTTTAGTTTCTGTAGATGAGAGAGTTGTGGTTTCCTTTAGTAGCTTCTTCTTTTTTGCCAAGCTCACTTTTTTGTCCACTAATGATTTGGGAAAGTTATTTTTTTGTGCTATTTCAATTATTTTGTTGTATTCTGTTTTGTATTCTTCTGCTGTGAGAGGGATGTTTACCAGTCTGTGTGCTAAACTATTGAAGATTGCCTGTTTGTGGGATCTTGGGTTGTAGCCATTAGCTTTTATGTAGTTGTCTGTCTGTGTTGGTTTTCTGTAAATGCCAAAGTTTAGTCTGTTTTTATTCCTCATTATTTTTAGATCCAAAAATGGTAAATGCTCGTCTTTCTCTATTTCTACAGTGAATTTGATGCTTTTTTCTTGGATATTTAAAAGTTTTAGTGCATCACTGATGTGTTTTTTTGGTACTATTGCAAAGATGTCATCTACATATCGTTGCCAGAGTTTGAACATCCAAGGGAAACCTTTGTTGATCCTTATTTCTAATGCACTCATGTACAGATCGGCCAGGAAGGGTGATAGTGGGTTGCCCATTGCTAACCCTGAAGTTTGGTGATAATATTTTGTTTGAAACTGGAAGAAATTTTGTTCTATGCATAATTTGGTTAGTTCAATGTAGTCTGAAATTTCAGATGATGCCATTCCAAGTGATTTAAGCCATTTTTCTATCAACGGTGGGAGTTGATTAACTGGTATGCTGGGAAACAGTGATTTAACATCAAATGAGACTAGTGTGTCCTCTTCTTTTAGTTCAGTATCCTTAATGTGTTCTATAAGTTCATAGGTGTTTTTGATGCTTAGGCTGTCGAATTTTGGAAATGAATTGAATTTGTTTGTTAGCCACTTTGCAAGTTTGTATGTTGGTGAATTGCAAAGTGGCTAACAAACAAATTCAATTCATTTCCAAAATTCGACAGCCTAAGCATCAAAAACACCTATGAACTTATAGAACACATTAAGGATACTGAACTAAAAGAAGAGGACACACTAGTCTCATTTGATGTTAAATCACTGTTTCCCAGCATACCAGTTAATCAACTCCCACCGTTGATAGAAAAATGGCTTAAATCACTTGGAATGGCATCATCTGAAATTTCAGACTACATTGAACTAACCAAATTATGCATAGAACAAAATTTCTTCCAGTTTCAAACAAAATATTATCACCAAACTTCAGGGTTAGCAATGGGCAACCCACTATCACCCTTCCTGGCCGATCTGTACATGAGTGCATTAGAAATAAGGATCAACAAAGGTTTCCCTTGGATGTTCAAACTCTGGCAACGATATGTAGATGACATCTTTGCAATAGTACCAAAAAAACACATCAGTGATGCACTAAAACTTTTAAATATCCAAGAAAAAAGCATCAAATTCACTGTAGAAATAGAGAAAGACGAGCATTTACCATTTTTGGATCTAAAAATAATGAGGAATAAAAACAGACTAAACTTTGGCATTTACAGAAAACCAACACAGACAGACAACTACATAAAAGCTAATGGCTACAACCCAAGATCCCACAAACAGGCAATCTTCAATAGTTTAGCACACAGACTGGTAAACATCCCTCTCACAGCAGAAGAATACAAAACAGAATACAACAAAATAATTGAAATAGCACAAAAAAATAACTTTCCCAAATCATTAGTGGACAAAAAAGTGAGCTTGGCAAAAAAGAAGAAGCTACTAAAGGAAACCACAACTCTCTCATCTACAGAAACTAAAATGATTTTCAAAAAATTCACTTACCATCCATGGGCCTATGATAAATTCAAAAAAGTCTTCAAAAAACAAAATATTCAACTAGCACCAGTCAACCATTTCTCCTTAAAAAACCTAATTTGCTCAAACATCAAAGATGCCATTCCATCAAACAAAAAATCTGGTATATATCAAATTGAATGCAATGACTGTAGTCAAATTTATATTGGAAAAACAAAAAGAAATTTAGAAACAAGAGCAAAGGAACACTTTAGAAACATAAAATATAAACAATTAGAAAAATCAGCAGTTGCCACACATTTTTGGGAAAAAAACCACAACATAAATCCAGAACCAAAACTACTGAAACATACATCAGGAAAACAAGAACTATCCACATGGGAACAAATCTTCATTTCAAAAAATAGGAACAAAGTATTCAATTTCGACATCCCCCAGAAGGATTTATTCAGCAAGTTCCTTGAGCCGCCACCAGAGGAGACCTGTGACAAGGTATCGTCAGCTACACCAACGAGAATCAGTCGAGAGCCGGCCGATGATAGAGGCAAAGCCTCTGAAACTAGTTCCGGAAAAATTTAAAAGTAAGTGTTGTTTAGTGTCTTTAATCGACTCTCTTTAAAGTTAATTTATCATAACAACACTGTTTTCAACACTTCCAAGAAAGTAATTACATTACATTTGTTTGTTTTTGTTGAAAGGGCCCAGAGTAAACCTAGTTTGAAGAAATAGAACATAAAATATGTGATGTAGGCCTATATTAGTATATTGGTACATGCAATGAATCTATAAACTGCACCCATAGTAACTTTAGACATGGAACACACTGCTAACTTTATTACAGAGTAACTGCATTTATTTTACAGTCATTCTAAACTATTTACTGCTTTGGTGAATCACCTGCATTCCCAGTAATGCGATCAGATGGTAATTGTAGTATGCAAAATTATCAAATTCCTCATGTAGAATCAATTTCATCAACTTGTGGTAAACTGCAATATGCACATACATGGCATAGTTTTTCAGACCTGTTATGCTGATTCACCATTGTTTTATGAAATTGTTCGTATATTCTTTGTCTTAGGGCAATCATACAAGTCTGGCACTCTTAAATTACCAGCTACAGCTTTGCTTCTGTTCATTCGAGCACAGATATTGGTGGTGGCAGTGCCGGTGGTGGTGGTGATATCATTCCAATTACTAAACCCGGAAAAGGAGACTGCAAGGATGTCTCCAAATTTAGACCTATCAGCCTGCTTAACACCGGGGCAAAACTACTAGAAAGACTTATGATAAATAGAATTTTATTCCATATAATTTCTGATGACCTGTTCAATAACAACCAATATGAGTTCATCCCACAAAGATGAACAGTTGACGCTGTAATGCAATTAAAAGAATTTGTAGAAAGCAGTCTGAAACAGAAACAATGCACAGTTGTAATAAAACTGGATGTCCAAGGTGCATTTGATGCTGCCTGGTGGCCCAGCATTTTGAAGAGCCTCAGAGAACTGAAGTGTCCAAGAAACTTGTAAAATTTAGCCGTCAGCTATTTTAGTGAAAGAAAAGCAACTCTATCAATAAACAACTACAGAGCAGGAAAATAAATCCAGAAAGGCTGTCCACAAGAGTCATGTTGTGGCCGGGGATTCTGGAATATATTATACAATTCCCTCCTGAATCTACCATTCTCCAACAGAACTAAAGTTATAGCCTTCGTGGATGACTTGGTCATCTTAACAAAAGGAGACTTCAAAGCAGAAGCTGAAAATTATGCAAACCAAGATGTAAAGAAAATAGAGAAATGGGACATCAACAACAAAATGGTATTCAACAGTCATAAATCCAAAGTGACGTTTATATCAAGGAAAAGATGGGGCGACAGGAACATCAGTATCCTCTTAACTGATAGGATATTAGTCCAAGTAGAGGAAATATTTAGGAATCCACTTGGATAGTAAATTTAACTTCAATTTGCATATTGTCACCCAATTATCGGGAAGCACAACAAACGACAGCTGAGAAGGGACCAGAAGCCGCGCCACACCCACTCATTTGTCTCCTGTCACTAACTGAAGGGATGATTAGGAGAGGGATTGTGGGCCACTGAGCCGTCTCTTTACCCTCCGCCTAGGTTCTCGAACGTGCGGGTTGTTTCGTCTAATCTGGAAACTTCTAGATTGGCCAGCTGACCCTATATAAGCAACACGTCGGGCTGGAGGAGGGTCAGTCAGTGTTTGGCGAACAGCTGCGAGGAGCGCCCAGTGAGGGGACGGACTGCGTACGTGCGTCGGAGGAGTTTACGTAATCGCGAGTGCAAGTGGAATTCTAACGGACGAACTGGTGAATCGTAATTGTGTGCATTACGTAATTCTGTGTAATTGGCAAGTGTTTAACTGTAAGTCGGTGGAAATAAAGAACATTTTTGAGTGGTGCAATTGGACTTTTCATTTCACGAGCCCACAAAGTCACACTGGTGTCAGAAAGCGGGACGATAACATCACCGAACATTACAACCATGGACGCGAAATCGGAAAATTTTTTGGAGAAGATGATGGAAAAGAAGGCCGAATTAACAGAGAAGACGGAAGCGGCAAATAACCACTTGGCCGCGAAGATAAACGAGTTAACAACAAAAACAGAAGCAGCAAATGACAACCTGGCCACAGAGTTGAAACAAATGAAGACGGCCAACGACATCACCGAGAAGATGGAAGAAATGAAGGCCGAATTAACAGCGAAGACGGAAACGGCAAACAACAACTTGGCGACGACAATGACCGCAAAGATGGCCGAACTGACCACGGAAATGAAGGTGGCGAACGAGGCTCTCGCCGCCAAATTTGAAGAACAGTTGGCCGGCTTGAGGGATGACGTGATGGAGCTGGGCAAGCGGATGGGCCAAGTGGACGAGCGCGTCGAGGACCTGGCGAACCGCTTCAATGACCTAGAGGAAAAGGCCGACAATAACGCCAAGTCCCTGAACGCCATGGTTGAAGACGTCGAAGACCTCGCGCACCGCGTAAACAACCTGGAGGGAAAGGCCGACAGCAGCGTCAAGTCCCTGAACGCCATGGTGGAGGACGTCGTCGGCAGGAGACTGAAGGATTTGAAGGCCGACGCACCGGGACGCGGCACAACATCTGCGCGCGTCAAACCTCCCAAGTATGACGGCGCGTCAACGTTTGAAGTCTTCCGCCGCCAGTTCGACACAGTGGCCAGGCACAACAGATGGTCGCCAGAGGCGGAGGCCACACAGTTAATAGCCAGCCTCCAGGGACGGGCCGCGGAAGTCCTAAACGCGGTGCAGACAACGGCGGCGCCCAAGGACATCTGGGAGGCCCTGGAGAATCCTTTCGGAAACCACCGCTTAGCCGCAGCGTACCGCAGCCAGCTAAAGGTACGGCCACAGCAGCCAGGGGAAACGCTGCAGGAGTTCGCCCTGGCAGTAGAACAACTGGCAAGCAAGGCTCTAGTCGACCTCCCACCAGAGTTCGTGTCCCGGGAAGCTGCCTACACATTCGTTGACGGGGTACGGGATACGGAGCTTCGTCAGCGCCTAATGCTCGGCGATTATAAAACCATCCACGAGGCGCTGACAGCAGCATTAAGGATGGAGGCGGCCAGGGTAACATATAACCCGACGTCGAGGACGAGGAGTGTCCGCTACACGGAGACAACACACCAGCGGAGGGACGCCGGCGAACACCTAGTGGCCTGTGCTGGGGGTGTGGACGGCCCGGGCACCTGCAGAGAGACTGCCCACACCAGGAAGGGCAGCTGGAAGAACGAGTAAGGCCCGGCGTGGAGAGGGGCAAGTCGGCGCCATTACCACCATCTCCTCGAGTGATACTGCGCGCCGTCAGCTGGCGTATGGATGACAGCCTCATCGCGGACGGTTGAGTAAGAGGGAAGCCGTGCCGCGTGCTGGTGGACACTGGGACAGCCGTGACCATCATCAGACCTGACGTGGCCAAGGGTTTGCCGACGAGGTAGCCGAGCCGACCATACGAGCTGGTCACGACGTCGGGCGACACCTTGCCTGTGGAGAAGGAGGCCCTGCTGGAGCTGACCTTGGGGCGGAGTGCCGTGCGTCTGTAGGTGTTCGTCGCGAAGGTGGCTGAGGAGGTGATTCTGGGACTGGATGCCCTCAGGAGCCACGAGGCGACGGTCGACGTCGGCAGGAAGGTCCTGCGGCTCAACGGAGAAGAGGTTATACTCCGTCAACCCGAAAAGCGCCTTGGAATGTGCAGGGTCGTCTTGGACGAAGACGTGGTTGTCCCCGCGAGGAGCGAAGTGATGGTGACGGCGCGGCCAGAAGGCCAGACAGCAGGTGGGGTCCAGAGGCTGCAGGAGTACGACTTCACCTCGGAACATCGTAGAGGGAAGAGCCACGGTAACGCAGACAACATGTCCCGAAGACCCTGTCCAGCACAGTGCGGCCAGTGCACAAGAGTGGAAGAGAAGGAGCGTGCCGCAGCAGTCCGAGTAGCTGTGGCAGTGCCTGCGGACGGCTGGGATAGCGCAGGCCTGAGGAGGGAGCAGCTGGCGGACGCAGACTTGGGGCCACCCTTGAGGGAAGTGGAGGCACGGACGAGACCAACCTGGGAGTACATAGCACCGAGGAGCGCCACCTACAAGTCGTACTGGGCCCAATGGGACTCGTTGAAGACCAGAGAGGGCGTGCTGTTCCGGGTATGGGAACCACCTGATGGGAAGACGCAGAGAGAACAGTTGGTACTTCCCCGGAGTAAGATCCCGGAATTCTTGGAGGAAGTGCACGCCGGTACTTCGGGAGGACACCTGGGAGCGAACCGAACGATTGACAAACTACGGCAGCGCTACTACTGGCTGAGACTCCGAGCAGATGCTGAGAGATGGTGCCGTCAGTGTCACGTGTGCGCGGCGAGTCGTGGCCCCCAGACTAGGAACCGGGGTCGCATGCAGCAGTACAACGTCGGAGCGCCATTCGAACGGATCGCCGTTGACATTGCTCCACCGTTCCCAGTTTCCGACCGAGGCAACAAGTACCTAATGGTGGTCGCGGACTACTTCACCGAGTGGCCTGAGGTTTATGTCATCCCAAACCAAGAGGCAAAGACAATCACAGCCTGTCTCGTGGAGCAAGTGTTCTGTCGATTTGGGGTGCCGTTAGAGCTACACAGTGACCAGGGTACCAACTTTGAGTCCAACCTAATGAAGGAGGCACTACAAAGGCTTGGGGTGGACAAGACCCGCACGACGCCTCTACATCCGCAGTCGGATGGCATGGTCGAAAGATACATCAAGACCTTAGAGGAACATCTGAGGAAGGTCGTGGCCAGACATCAGCGAGACTGGGACGTCAAGGTGCCACTGTTCTTGCTGGCCTACCGCTCGTCTACACACCACACAACTGGAATGAAGCCAGCCAGCTTAATGTTTGGCCGAGAGTTACGCCTCCCTTGTGACCTGGCTTTTGGAAACCCTCCGGAGGCGAAGCAGCCGGTGACCGAGTATGTGGAGAACTTGGTGGACCATCTCCACGACATGCACGAGATGGCTCGCCAGAACATCCAGAAGGCGAGCGACCGCATGAAGACCAGGTATGACAGGCAAGCCAACAGCCAAGGGTTCCAGCAGGGTGACCTGGTCTGGCTGTACCGTCCTACCCGGACCAAGGGACGCTGCCCGAAGCTCCAGCAGCCATGGCAAGGGCCGTACCGGGTGGTGAAGAGGATTAACGACGTGGTCTACCGCATCCAGATGGTTCCCCGAGGGAAGATGTTGGTGGTACACCTGGATCGTCTAGCCCGCTACGATGTTGCTGTTCGGGACGACCAGCTTTGAGGAGGGAGCAGTGTCACCCAATTATCGGGAAGCACAACAAACGACAGCTGAGAAGGGACCAGAGGCCGCAACACACCCACTCATTTGTCTCCGGTCATTAACTGAAGGGATGATTAGGAGAGGGATTGCGGGCCACTGAGCCGTCTCTTTACCCTCCCCCTAGGTTCCCAAATGTGCGGGTTGTTTCGTCTAATCTGGAAACTTCTAGATTGGCCAGCTGACCCTATATAAGCAACACGTCGGGCTGGAGGAGGGTCAGTCAGTGTTTGGCGAACAGCTGTGAGGAGCGCCCAGTGAGGGGACGGACTGCGTACGTGCGTCGGAGGAGTTTACGTAATCGCGAGTGCAAATGGAATTGTAACGGACGAACTGGTGAATCGTAATTGTGTGCATTACGTAATTCTGTGTAATTGGCAAGTGTTTAACTGTAAGTCGGTGGAAATAAAGAACATTTTTGAGTGGTGCAATTGGACTTTTCATTTCACGAGCCCACAAAGTCACAATATTGTCACCCGAACGTTGGAACTCCCTATAGAACCGGCCAGCGGCAGCAGCAGGAGACGGAGGCGTTTGGACACGCCCACTCGTTTGTCTTATAGCGGTAACGAGGGCTGGCTGGAAAAACATTACTGTGCCGTCTCTTTCCACTCCCCTTGATTTCTCGAACTTACGGGATATTTCATCTAATCCGGAACATTCTAGATTGCCCAGCTGGTCTTATATAAGCAACGCGTCGAGCTGGAGAGAGTCAGTGCTTGACGAGCTAGTGAACGGACGTGAAGACTGTGTGCGTGCATCGGAACGGTAACGGACGAACTGGTGAATTGTAATTGTGTGCATTACGTAATTCTGTGTAATTGGCAAGTGTTCAACTGTAAGTCAGTGGAAATAAAGAACATTGTTGAGTTTGTGTAATTGGAGGAAAAGGCCGACAGCAGCGTCAAGTCCCTGAACGCCATAGTGGAGGACGTCGTCGGCAGGAGACTGAAGAATTTGAAGGCCGACGCGCCGGGACGCGACACAACATCTGCGCGCCTCAAACCTCCCAAGTATGACGGCGCGTCAACGTTTGAACTCTTCCGCCGCCAGTTCGACACAGTGGCCAGGCACAACAAATGGTCGCCAGAGGAGGAGGCCACACAGTTAATAGCCAGCCTCCAGGGACGGACCACAGAAGTCCTAAACGCGGTGCAGACAACGGCGGCGCCCAAGGACATCTGGGAGGCCCTGGAGAATCGGTTTGGGAACCACCGCTTAGCCGCAGCGTACCGCAGCCAGCTGAAGGCAAGGTCACAGCAGCCAGGGGAGACGCTGCAGGAGTTCGCCCTGGCAGTTGAACAACTGGCAAGCAAGGCCCTAGTCGACCTCCCACCAGAGTTCGTGTCCCGGGAAGCTGCCTACACATTCGTGGACGGGGTACGGGACACGGAGATTCGTCAGTGCCTACTGCTCGGTGATTGTAAAACAATCCACGAGGCGCTAACGGCAGCATTAAGGATGGAGGCGGCCAAGGTAACAGCTATCCCGGCGTCGAGAACGAGGAGTGTCCGCTACACCGGAGACAGAAGACCAGCCGAGGGACACCGGCGAACACCTAGTGGCCTGTGATGGGGCTGTGGACAGCCCGGACACCTGCAAAGAGACTGCCCACACCAGGAAGAGCAGCCGGAAAAGAGTAAGGGCCGTCGTGGGGAGGGGCACGTCGGTGCCATCACCACCATCCCCTCGAGTGACACTGCGCGCCATCAGCCGGCGTATGGATGACAGCCTCATCGCGGATGGTTGGGTAAGAGGAAAGTCGTGCCGCGTGCTGGTGGACACCGGGTTGACCGTGACCATCATCAGACCTGACGTGGCGAAGGGTTTGCCAACAAGGAAGCCGAGCCGACCATACCAGCTTGTCACGGCATCGGGCGAGACCTTGCCTGTGGAGAAGGAGGCCCTGCTGGCGCTGACCTTGGGACGGAGTGCCGTGCGTCTGTGGGTGTTCGTCGCGAAGGTGGCTGAGGTGATTCTGGGACTGGATGCCCTCAGGAGCCATGAGGCGGCGGTCGACGTCGGCAACAAGGTCCTGCGGCTCAACGGGGAAGAGGTTATGCTCCGTCAACCAGAAGAGCGCCTTGGAATGTGCAGGGTCGTCTTGGACGAAGACGTGGTTGCCCCGGGAGGAGCAAGGTGGTGGTGACGGCGCGACTGGAAGGCCAGAGAACCAGGAACACGATGCTGGACCAGAAGACGCCTATGCACGAACTATGTGTAGCCAGGGCACTGCTGCCGTGCCGAGAGGTGCCAGTGAGACTGCTAAATCCAACGGACACCGATCACGACGTCCTGGCCGGGGCGGAGTTGGGAACGTGCGAGCCCGTGGTAAGCATAATAGCAATCGACAAGACCCGGGAGCCGGTGCCGACGCAAAACCTGGGGCCCCGGCTAGAAGGCTTACTGGAGAGGCCGGCCGACGACCTCACCGCAGAGCAGCTGGAGAAAGTTCGACAACTGCTAAGACGATACCAGCGCGTCTTAAGCCAAGGTGATAGTTACTACGGCCGCACGGAAAAAGTGCTTCACCGCATCGACACCGGGTACTCCCGGCCTATTCGGCAACCACCTAGATGCGTTCCGCTGGCGAAGCAAGGGGCGGTACGATACATGCTGGAGGACATGAGATCCAGGGGAGTGATTGAAGAGTCGGACAGCCCTTGGTGTTCCCCTGTATTCTTGGTGACGAAGAAGAACGGCGAGCTGCGCTTCTGCGTAGACTACAGAAAGCTGAACGCTGTCACCCGGAAGGACTGTTTTCCCTTACCCCGGATTGACGACACCCTGGACACGCTAGCTGGTGCACAGTGGTTCTCGACCCTGGACCTGAAGTCGGGCTACTGGCAGGTAGCTCTAGACCCAAGAGAAAAGGAGAAGACCGAATTCTCGACAGTCCAAGGGCTCTGGCAGTTCACGGTTATGCCCTTTGGCCTCTGCAACGCAACAGCTACCTTCCAACGCCTCATGGAGTCAGTGATGAGAGGGCTGACTTACGATGCCTGCCTGCTATACCTGGACGACATCATCATCGTCGGGAAGACTTTTGGAGATCACCTCGAGAATGGTGCTACAGAGACTGCAGGCGACCAACTTGAAGCTGAACGGGAAGAAGTGCCAGCTCTTCCGCAAGGAAGTGAACTACTTAGGTCACATAGTCTCAGCAACCGGAGTGGCCACACACCCGGAGAAGACACATGCTGTGAGAGATTGGCCTCGCCCAAAGGATAAGAAAGAGTTGCGCAGTTTCCTGGGGCTGTGCAGTTATTACCGCCGCTTCATAAAGGGGTTCTCCAACATCGCAACCCCCCCCTCCTGACAGGGGAACACCGGCCTTATGCATGTACAGAGGTCGCCGAAAACGCTTTCCAGCACCTAAAGGAGACCCTGTGCAGTGCTCCAATTTTGGGTTTCCCACAACCGGGTGGCGCCTTCATTATGGACACCGACGCCAGTGACCATTGCATTGGAGGTGTCCTAACGCAGATCCAGTACGGCCATGAGCGGGTGATAGCCTACTACAGCAAGACGCTATCCAAAGCAGAGAAGCACTACTGCGTCACCCGACGAGAATTATTGGCGGTAGTAAAGACCTTGGAGCACTTCCACAAGTACCTGTACGGTCAGCCATTCCACCTGAGGACTGACCATTCCGCCCTAATCTGGCTATTGAGCTTTAAGAACCTGGAAGGCCAGACAGCACGTTGGGTACAGAGGCTGCAAGAGTACGACTTCACCTCGGAACATCGTAGAGGGAAGAGCCACGGTAAGGCAGACGCCATGTCCCGAAGACCCTGTCCAGAAGAGTGCGGCCAGTGCACAAGAGTGGAAGAGAAGGAGCGTGCCGCAGCAGTCCGAGTAGTTGTGGCAGTGCCTGCGGACGGCTGGGAAAGCGCAGGCCTGAGGAGGGAGCAGCTGGCGGACGCAGACTTGGGGCCACTCTTGAGGGAAGTGGAGGCACGGACGAGACCAACCTGGGAGGACATCGCACCGAGGAGCGCCACCTACAAGTCGTACTGGGCCCAATGGGACTCGTTGAAGACCAGAGAGGGCGTGCTGTTCCGGGTATGGGAATCACCCGATGGGAAGACACAGAGAGAACAGTAGGTACTTCCCGGAGTAAGGTCCCGGAAGTCTTGGAGGAAGTGCACGCCGGTACTTCGGGAGGACACCTGGGAGCGAACCGAACGATTGACAAATTACGGCAGCGTTACTACTGGCTGAGACTCCGAGCAGATGCTGAGAGATGGTGCCGTCAGTGTCAAGTGTGCGCGGCGTGTCGTGACCCCCAGACTAGGAGCCGGGATCGCATGCAGCAGTACAACGTCGGAGCGCCATTCGAACGGATCGCCGTTGACATTGCTGGACCGTTCCCAGTTTCCGACCGAGGCAAGAAGTACCTAATGGTGGTCGTGGACTACTTAACCAAGTGGCCGGAGGTGTATGCCATCCCAAACCAAGAGGCAAAGACAATTACAGACTGCCTCGTGGAGCTAGTGTTCTGTCAATTTGGGGTGCCGTTAGAGCTACACAGTGACCAGGGTACCAACTTTGAGTCCAACCTAATGAAGGAGGCACCACAAAGGCTTGGGGTGAACAAGACCCGCACGACGCCTCTACATCCCCAGTCGGATGGCATGGTCGAAAGATACATCAAGACCTTAGAGGAACACCTGAGGAAGGTCGTGGCCAGCCATCAGCGAGACTGGGACGTCAAGGTGCCACTGTTCTTGTTGGCCTACCGCTCTTCTACACACGACACACCTGGAATGACGCCAGCCAGCTTAATGTTTGGCCGAGAGTTACGCCTCCCTTGTGGCCTGGCTTTTGGAAGCCCCCCGGAGCCGAAGCAGCCGGTGACCGAGTATGTGGAGAACCTGGTGAACCACCTCCACGACATGCACGAGATGGCTCGCCAGAACATCCAGATGGCGAGCGACCGCATGAAGACTTGATAAGACAGGCAAGCCAACAGCCAAGGGTTCCAGCAAGGTGACCTGGTCTGGTTGTACCGTCCCACCCGGACCAAGGGACGCTGCCCGAAGCTCCAGCAGCCATGGCAAGGACCGTACCGGGTGGTGAAGAGGATTAACGACGTGGTCTACCGCATCCAGAAGGTTCTTCGAGGGAACATGTTGTGGTACACCTGGATCGCCTGGCACGCTACGTTGGTGCTGTTCGGGACGACCAGCTTTGAGGAGGGAGCAGTGTCACCCGAACGTTGGAACTCCCTATAGAACCGGCCAGCGGCAGCAGCAGGAGACGGAGGCGTTTGGACACGCCCACTCGTTTGTCTTATAGCGGTAACGAGGGGTGGCTGGAAAAACATTACTGTGCCGTCTCTTTCCACTCCCCTTAACTACTCGAACTTACGGGATATTTCATCTAATCCGGAACATTCTAGTTTGGCCAGCAAAGCGTCGGGCTGGAGAGAGTCAGTGCTTGACGAGCTAGTGAACGGACGAGAAGACTGTGTGCGTGCATCGGAACGGTAACGGACGAACTGGTGAATTGTAATTGTGTGCATTACATAATTCTGTGTAATTGGCAAGTGTTCAACTGTAAGTCGGTGGAAATAAAGAACATTGTTGAGTTTGTGTAATTGGACTTTTCATTTCACGAACCCACAAAATCACAATATAGTCCACATGGTTGATAAAACTCTGGTGCTAATCAATGTGCTGGCAAGAACAGCGAAACTTAAATGGGGTTTGGGTCATAAAGCACTCAAGACAATATATAACGGTGCTCTTGTCCCAAGAGCAAGCAGTGCAGAAACAAAAAGATATTGCAAAATTCAAGCGTGTACAAAGACTCATGAATATTAAAATAGCCAAAGCGTACAGAACAGT